>JAPZEB010000005.1:14880275-14926550 GCA_029783705.1 Chaetodon striatus
CAAACATATTTTTTATGCTGGAAAAACGTATTTAATTTAAGCATTATCCACTAACTCCACTGAATCATTTTTTAGAGTGTAGGCATGGAAATGTATACTTCTTTTTACATATACATTTGTTAAAAGCAGAAAGCAAAAGTCTAATGTCTGGTTCACTCATTCTCACAAATCAAATAATAAAAAAATGTCATCAGTCCGACCCTGTGCTTTCTTTTTGAGATGCACCAATTGCAAACAGTGAACACCATCTGTCCAGCCGTGCTTAGAGACTCCCACTATACAGAACAAGAGCAAACAAACTTATGTACCAACAATTAAAAGCTGCAGGACAACGTTTGCAGGAAATCTTTGTGTTCTCTGCAAAGACCATTAAAGCCTCATCATCATCATCATTGCTCTGCACATGATGGAGAATGCAGAAGATATTTAAATGAAATTCTCTTCAGGTTTATTTATTTTAGATTTTCCACTGAAATTAACAGCAGTTTGTATCTAAATAGATAAGTAAATGGGTTGATATTCAGCGTAACATCCATTCCTTCGTTTTCTTCCCCCTCTGGCTCCTTTATTGCCAATCATACTGTCTTTTTTGTAACGGGCATTGTCATTGCCATTGTAAACACACAGTAGGCTCTATGTGGTCATGGAGCGCTATGTTGATTTCTGCTATCGAGCCCTGACTTCTTATACTATTCATGTAACCTCAACTCATAGAGTGCAAATGGTGAGCCATTGAAAAGATCTCAGCTTTTGTTTGCCTTTTGAGCTTCTGCAACACAAAAAACAAGATAACAGATGCTCAAGATCAATAACGCCTCAGAATGTCAGGGTTGTTATCTTTCACAATGACTTCCTGTTTTGTGCACTTTGATTCCTCAAGACAAAATGTCAATATCAGCCAGCATTGCCTTTTTATGAGCACATGTTTTCTCTTCACAGCCTTTTTAATGGGAAAACAGATGCTGACATGATGTAAGGGCTGTAATCCAATGGTGAGTGAGACAGACTACTCAAAATTATATGGATTGCACTATATACTGTGGTCTTTATAGTGAAATGTATCCTGCACAAGTATGAAATCTTTACTTGACTCAATAGATTGTTTGTTTGTTCTGTTCATGTTTGTACTTAAGTACTGTTTACCAGAAGTGTGGCCTCGAGTGACATGACTTGGTCTTGAGTCAGACACAAGTCACAAATTTGCTGACTTTAGAAATCAAGAAAAAAATTTGCAATTCGACTTAGACTTTAACACCAATGACTCATGACTTCAGTTTGACCTGAGCCTTTGGACATGAAAATACTTCATGCCTTCCCTCACGCCCATTTCCTTATTAACAAACATTAACACTATTCATTCCCAGCAATTCGACACCCAGATCCACTTTGTTTGAACTAGCATCTAATCAAGTTGCAGGAGAGAACCATGAAGAACAAATATTAAGTTACTGAGCGCTAGATGGAAAAAATATCAAATATAATTTTGTTTGGATTTAAAAAGCATGCAGTGGTCAACAAAAAAATGACTTGCTGTATGCAAAGCATGTGGATTGAAATTTAGTCAGGGATGCAACAATTTCAAACAAACTAGTTTTTACAAATAAATACAGATGTTAAAAAGCATTAATCACTTTGTAAATGTGATACATTTTTACTGGTTAAAATTCCATTAAATTTGGTGACACACGCACTATGACTTGTTTAGGACTCAAAACCCAAAGCTATGGATGGGGTGTCCACACTGTTGTGAATAGGGGACAAATCAGAAAATGTGAAAATACCTGGGTGCCAGCTGCTTCTGCTACTCACACCATATGTGTGTGTGTGTGTGTGTGTGAAATAGAAAAAAATAAAATACATACAAATGACACAAATGAGACTGTTTCATCTTTCAGTGAGAAGATATTTAACTTTCCACTGCTCCTAAAAGCAGCGGCTCTCACTGTCGGCCTCACACATCTGCTAACTAGCAGGAAATGTCTGCTGCTAGGCAACCATTAGTATGTCACCTGCGTGGTTGCTACTTTGTGCACGCCTACAAACAAAGTGATCTTGCTTGATTAACCTATATTATGAACAAGTCGCAAGCCATAAAATAGGCCAGGATTGGCCCCTGGACTTGTCTTTGGACATGCCTGACCTAGGACTTGGGCCTTGTCAGTCTTGACTCAGGAGTTGAAGGGGCACAGGGGACACGTCTTCTCAGGTATTTAGAACATGTGCATTTGTCCCCCACAATAAAAACATGGAAGTAGCAGAGGACTTTTATTTTGACAAAATTATAGACATTTACACCATGAATTAGTGCAGAAAAGGCGACAACGATGCTAAAAATGTTCTGGCTGAGGACCCCCAAACCACCCTTTTATATGTGTCCCCTCAATGCTGAAACAAAATGTACACCTTTGGTTCCACCTCAGCTGTATATTGCACTGTATATATTTATACTGAGAATAGATGCATTAGAGGGCTGCACGGTGGTGTAGTGGTTAGCACTGTCGCCTCCTGGTTCAATCCCAGGAGGGAGCCCTTCTGTGTGGAGTTTGCATGTTCTCCCCGTGTCAGCGTGGCTTCCTCCCTCAGTCCAAAGACATGCAGGTTAGGGACAGGTTAATTGGTGACTCTAAATTGGCCGTAGTTGTGAATGTGAGTGTGAATGGTTGTCTCTGTGTGCCTGTGATTGTCTGGCGACCTGTCCAGGGTGTACCCTGCCTCTTGCCCAATGTCAGTTGGGATAGGCTCCAGCCCTCCACAACCCTCAAGAGGAATAATGGTTAAAAAAATGGATGGATGGATGGATGTATTAGAATCATCAAGAATTGTATCCATCAAGCATGGTAAATCGAGTAATCAAAACCAAACTGACAATAAGCTATGATCATTTTTAGGTTGTCTCTAATGAGCTTGCCAACTGTCTTTACCAGTCAAGAAATATTTAATAATGATAATGGACTGAATTATGTTAAATTATTGATAGCGGAGCTACAGACAAAGAGAAGTGCTCCTATCGTGTACAGTGTAGTTTGGTCTTTTTTTAAACTGTGAATAAACAAAGACGAGACAGTGTGAAGTGGAAGAAAAAAAGCTGAATACATACGTAAAGCTCTCCGACTGTAGTGCTAAAGGCCAAGTCAAGAGAAGCTCCTGCATAAATGGGAATTTGGAATGCATGATAAAAGCCGCTTACATGTGTGTCCTGTCATTTGGCATCATTTTCATGTCATTGAACACTGGGAGGATCCACTACACCAGCTGCTCTGCAGCACAGGATCCAAATTATAATCAACCAACTGGGCATGACCGTGGAGAACTTAAGTAGCAACAACAACCTTTTTTTTTTTAAATGAAGGGCTGAAAGAAAGGTATGATAAGAACTATGCCCAGTCAACACACTGTGCTGTTATGGATGTTTTGGCACATCCTGATGTTGACCGTGAACTCTGAGATTGTGGAACTATGTTGTGAAATCCTCCCTGACCGCTATCTGAAAATCTGATGACTTGTGCATTCCCCAGAGGAACCTCCTTATTTCAATCGACTGTGAAGCTGTTTACATTTTCCTTGTGAAATCTCTCAATATTTTGCATTTAAACACGCAGGTACTGTATGTGGCATGAGTTACATATGTTTCAGGAAAAGGTCCTTCGTTCCAGGCCGAGAAAACTCACCTGTGCAAACAATACTGATGAAAAATTATAACAACGAAAAATTATTTGTATTCTTTACCAGAAAACCAGCTCATCAACTGAACCTTGATGAAAAGAATCCTGAACAGAGAAGATAATTGCTCACATGACTTCCATTGTTTGCTTTGAGAATACTTAATTAGAGAAACAGTCTTTTTCAGCTTCTACGTGACTGACTGGAGAATTTTTTTGCTCATTCTGGCTCTGATGCCAGGCAGCTGAATACAGAGACTGTGCTTCACTAATGAGCAGTGACATGTAGCCGCACTGTCCATAGTGGGAGAGGATTGCTTGCCTTTCAGGGAAACAATGGGCAGATAGAAGCCTCCCTGAACTGGATCTAGGGGTCTCGTCATGCCCTCACTGACAAACGGGCAGAATAAAGAAAAATAACAACGTGCAATGAAAAACATCAAGACGAATAATTATTCACTAAAATAGAACAGCAGCTGCTTTCTCAGACTAAAGAAATTATAGGTGTTCCACCAGTTTTACATGTGGGTTTAGTTAACCCGTTATAGGAAGGCATACTTAGACGACTGTAAAATGTTTTCTGTGGCTCTGGATGAGTTTGCTGAACTAAGTACATCACTACTCTTTTCATAAAACTGGGCTATCTAGGAAAAAGAGGTAAGCAAATAATTTTGAAATTGTTCCTATATGACCAGAGGAAACACACAAAAGGGCTGTGCCATTCGCTTTTGTCCAAGAGGTAGAAAACCTACAACTATCAGGATGCATTGCGCCACACTGGACCAATAATCCCTCCCGCTGGTGGGTGACTTAACTACAAGCTTGTCTTTTTTTTTTTTTTTACAGGAAACAATATGGCAGACAGCTGTAAACAAATGATCTCAAATTAGAGTTACAGTCAGCTAAAATATGTTTCAGAAATAACTTGAAGTGTCAAATAGACAACACAGTAACAGAATCTTGGTTCATATTAAATCAGCGCTGCTTAGTTTGATCATTTGATTTCAGTATTTTCAGCCTTGGTTTTTACAATACAGGATAGAGTACTGCAGCTGCTCCTTGATCCCAAATCTCATATTACAGCCAAACAGTGCATGAAAATATGTTTCTGAAGACATTTTAGGTGTGAAATAGCCAATATAAGAACAGAGAATGGATTTATATTTGATCAGCATGGCCTAGTTTTACTGTCTGATCTGAGTTTGGTCTGAGTTTGATCTCCTTCTGTACTCATTGACTACATCGGAAATACTCACACCAAGTGCTGGAGCGCACACTGGTGCAACCTGGATTATTCGTAACTTTGGAGGGCTGCTGGAATGTACTGTTCGGTTATTTAAAACACCACTCTCTCTGAGCAGCAGAATGTACTCTGGACACTCTGTCTGTGGAGACGGAGCAGCAAAGCGCCAAGGGCAGTGAATGTGTGATTAACTTAATTGTTGGTTAATTACTGTAGAAATAGAACTCTCTGTTTCTTCGAACGGCAGTGCTCTCATCTTAGTGTAGAGTGTCTGATTGGATTTACGAAAGCATCCTTTGTGTTCATGGTGGTGGGCTTGTGAAAATGCAGAAGTACAATCTGTGGTTTGAGCAGCTGCCCCAGAGCCGACACTAGGGTTGTTGCTAGCGTTTGGAGTCATCGAGGGGAAATGAGGTAAGAGATGAGCAGGGAGATCTAGGCGCTGGTAAGACAGAGGGAAGTTTACTACAGTTCATTTACACATACTATGCACATTGCTATGACACAAAGCTGGTTGAAAATCTGCAACCAGGATGGGTCTGGAGCTTGACCCCTCCTATGGACTAAAAGTCAGGGCATCTTAACCTTGGCTGCCTTGATTAGGACCATTCTCTCATAAATCTGTCTCTTGCAAATGTCCCCACTTCATGGAAGTTCAACACCAAATTTCTGGAGTGCCCCTTTAAGCAAGATTTAATCAGTTGGTTCTTGAAATGATTTTTGATTAAACGTTTTGTGACGTTAGCTGGTTTGTATGTATATTTAAGTGATTCTCCATATACCATCTATCATTTTTAAGATTTAAGAAATGGGGGTGTGAACTTTCCAAAGGGGAAGGCGGGTCCATCAGAGCATTTCTAAGAGGTGGCACCTTTGTCAATCAAACCTGGATAGTAGAATGAAACAGCCATGCAACACATCAGAATCAGCAACAGGTTTGTTGCCAAGTAAATAGCAATAGTGATGTTAAAGTTGTCATATTTGTGGCTGTGGTATGCTGTTATGTAATCGGTATTATCTTCAATATTGGGGACAATATATTAACAAATTAAAAAGCTCAACGTTACCATAGTTCAATATGTCTCTAACAGAGATAAGCTTCACAGGCTGTTGTTTTGTGTTGACGTGTAAAGCCTTGTATATCTATGTCACTGTCTGGAGTGCTAAGTGATGCTCTGGCTGCCAGAGTTTGCCTAAATGCAAGTTAAATATTTGCAGCTTAGCCTGATCAATACATGCAGTGGCATTACAGAAAACTGCCTTTATTAGTTGTGGTAATAAAAGGAACTATGCTGCCATCTTGTGGCGGTCAAGACAGGCTACTCAACAACTCTGTCATCACATGAACTTCTCTATTTAAGGAGAACTTACACTTTGGACTCCATGTGAGGTTATAGTGGTGTACCATAGTTATGTGGACCTATTGATACAGAATTAAGTTTCTTAATAAGGCAGTTAATGTTTCTGTTTTGTACTCAATGCAGACAGAAGGCCAAAGGAAAAAGGCTGTAAATCATATTTCCAACACCTGGGTGCGCTGTTGCTATCCCTTTAGTCAGCACCATCAGCATCATTCATAGGGTTTAATTTGGTATCAACACATTTGTTTCCCCCTTTGACCTACCCACAGTGTCACTCTCTTTCTCAACACGAGTGTGGTTCACACTTTTTTTGTATTTAGTCTGGGTTTTCTTTCTCAGACCGAAATGCGATGATGTAAGGATACCCAAAAGGCCTGTGGTTCGACCGAAACTAACACAGTGTGCTGAAAAAACGAGCATAAATCTGTTACACTGACAAGCGTGAAATTCAAATGAAGAGGGCTAACCGCAAAGCCAGTGAAAACTAATTGCGGCACCGATTTAATGGGGTCTTTTTCTAGCGTGTGCAGTACATGTTAACCATGTGTTGAAGTCACATTAAATATTCGTGATTAATGGCCGATTACGCACAGAAAATATAAATTTAATGTGTAGGTTAAAGCTCCTGGTGGGCCTGCAGGTTTGGTCATGGTACCTTTCAGTGGTTCTTTTGAGATGCTTTGATGGAGAACTCTCTGCAGACAACCAGGACAGACAGACCTGAACAAATAATGGAGGGTGGACGCGGTGGGGAGTAGTCAGTCGTGCAGCCCTTACTCATTGGTTGCCTCAGACACAGTAGCTCTCCCTCTCACTCTCTCATAAATGCGCTCCCACCACCGACCGTAGCAGATAATCACAGGCCACTGAGAGAGGGACACACCTTCCGCTGATTTTGCCACAGTTTACACGGGGATGCGTTTCGATTCACGAAAAGGTGTCATCAGTCCAAGATTTGAGTCGTGTTTTCAGCTCGCAGTTTCGCTCTTTTGCGATTTTTGCGCATAGGTTATACGAGGCTGCTCCGCTCCAACTCGAAGATGACTGGGGTTTTTGAGAACTTAAATACTGATATGCATTCGAACCAGATTACCTCAAGCAATTACCACAGCTTGCACAAATCGCAGGAGTCCCCGACTCTGCCGGTGTCCACGGCGACGGACAGCAGCTATTACAACAGCCAACAGCCTGGCCATTGCGCAGGGTCTCCTTTTGGCCAACTCGGCTCTTACCAGTACCACGGCAACGCCACGAGTACTGTGCCATATAACGCAAAGTCATACGACCTTGGTTTCAACTCATCTTATGGTTCATACAGCTCTTACGGCTCCAACTCCTCTCCTACTCCAGCCGATACAGGTAAGGGAGCTCTTTTATTTTATTATACATGTCAATTCATTTCATGCTTTTGTTTGAAACTGAACTTGCCTATGGCATGAAATGTTTTAGGAGCAAGTTGAATCATGCACAACACATAAGTGACAAGATAATTATTATGTGATCAGAAATGATTACACATAGCCTAGTTGTGCTGCACAGATGTGCTGATAGTGAATGGATGTTTTGTTAAATACAAATCTAAAGCAAAACTTTGACTACTTCTGATTTTTTTTTTTATATCAAAATCAGATCAAAACAAATTAATTATCAGGTTACACAAACATGGTGGCCGTGCAAAATGCGCAGAAGTTTTATGCAACTGAAAAATAGCAATATCCTTCATGCATAACGTGAATTGTTTTTGAATGTTCCCTCAGAGAAAGAAGAGAGCGAGCCAGAAATCCGGATGGTTAATGGAAAACCAAAGAAGGTCAGGAAACCTCGAACCATTTATTCCAGCTTCCAACTGGCTGCACTTCAACGGAGGTTTCAAAAGACGCAGTATTTGGCTCTACCGGAGCGGGCCGAGCTGGCAGCCTCGCTGGGCCTTACGCAAACACAGGTGGGTGCATCTAAGACATGGATTCATGCGCTGTCAAATATTCACTCTATGTCGAATGTGAGAAGAAATTTTTGAAAAAATATGGGGGGATTTCAGCCGGAAAATAATGTTAATCAATTTTATGCTTGCATCCGTTTCTTTCTCAGGTCAAAATCTGGTTCCAAAACCGCCGCTCCAAGTTCAAGAAGTTGTGGAAAAGTGGAGAAATCCCCCCAGAGCAACATGTTGCTTCTAGTGAATCTCCCCCCTGCACGTCTCCGCCAACTACTGCCTGGGACTTTCCACAGACTCAAAGAATGAACAGTGTCAACTCCAGTTTACCTCAGAGCAGCAGCCCTCCCAACACGACTGCGCCTTCATCGTTTTTGGCAAACTACTCCTGGTACTCAACCACGAACTCTACGACGCATCTGCAGCCTCCTCTGATCCAGCACCACCATAACTCCGCCATAAGCGCTGGGACGATATTCTGAAACAAACAGCAACAAAAAAACATCGGGTTTAAATCGGACAATACTGGTGAAAAAAAAAAGAAAATGCCAATACCTTCATTTTACAGACCTCGTGTGTGCGCCATGCGAACCTAACACGCAAGCACCTAGGAGAAGTTAATGGAGCCAGACAGGCTCATGGACCTTGCCAGTCTTCGCACTGGTAAATGGTAGACACAGATTTCTACAGTTATTTTTGTATTTATTTATTTTGTTTATGTCGAGGGATGAATGAACCACTATTACCCAAAGCAATCACAGCCTGGGCGCAAGCCTGCTTTTACGCGGACGTCACTTTTTTGCCATTTCTGCAAAAACAAAACATTCATCGCAGGACAACCTGTCACAAATCAAATGTAGCACAAGTTATTAACTGTATCGTGCCTTTTTCAATATGACCTCATTTTGTTGTGCGATAAAACAGCGTACCTTTATCCATTCCTTATGTCATTAGTTGATTTTAATATAGGCCTACAGGGGGGTAAGTGTCTGAATCCACGTTTGTAAATATTTTACCACAGCTTTTTGATAGCCCATGTCGCGTTGACTCTTTTTTTTTAGGCTACTGGTGCAAATCCATTAACCACCGTAAGCTACTGATTGTCCTACCCTCTGATTTACTTGTATCACACTTAATTGTATTTTTTGTCTTATTTATTTTAGCAATGTTCCACATATATGGCCAGACGTTATTTAAATAAAAATGTTTTCTGTGAATATGCATCCCTCTTTTTCTTTTCAAAAATGTTTTCTGCCTCTTTCATGTCTCTTTTTCTTTCCTAACAGGCATTTATTTATGGGAATATTTTGTCTTGCCTTATTTGTAAAGAGCCTAAAAACAATTCGTTTTATTCTATTCATTTTTATTTTAGCCTACTTCATTTGCAGCAATATATATCGGCATTATTATTATTTTTAAACACACAAATAATGCTTGGTAATTGCTGCATGTTTTTCCACGTCAGATGACTTTATTTTACAAATTAATAACGTTAGCTTAATATGGCTAATTTAATCCAATGTGGGAAACTCCCCAATCTCTCTAATTGAACCAGACTGCCAAAAACATGTTACATTGTTTAATTTAAACTATAGTTACCTGTATTTTTGTTGTAACAGGCTGAAAGTCGTTGAAAATAACCTGATAAACGCACACCTGTAGCTAACAAAATTAATAGCCTAGCTTATTAAGCTAACCTTTAGCTGCGTTGCCAGGCAACCATGTTAATAGCTCCACCGAGAGCTAGCCGTTAGCTGTAAGTTCGTCATGGCTGTTGAACTTTAAGCTAGGCGGACGTTTACTTGTACAGCTAACGTTATGCCGATTTAAAGCTATTTCTTCAGTATTCATGTGCTGTTGGTAATTACAAGAGTGTGCTAAGGTGCTATCACAAGCGTCGACAAGCAGGCTGAGATAATTCCTCAGCTGTCTCGGCGTATTTTACCCGGTTCCGTCAGCAGACGATTAGCCGAACCGGGGCTCACTCAGGCAGGCAGAGGCAGAGGCAGAGGCCCGGGGCGCAGGCTCAGCGGAGGGGGGAGGCAACACAACAACACGCCTTGGCATGCGAGAGGGGAAGATGAGGGTGGGTATGAATGAGCACAGGCTCCTCAGACTCTGTGGAGTCAGTGAGCCGCTTTCCAGACGTTTTATGAACTCAGCCTAACAAGAGAAAAAGGGAGAGGAACTAGGTCCAAGACAGCCCGGAGCTACAACATCATGGAAACATTTCTCACGTCTCACAAGTAAAGCCTGTGATCTCTGAAGACGAGCAGATTGACCTACATTATTTATGTGGCTCATGTAGGGCCTGTGGGCTACATGGTAAACAGAGGCACACGTCCAAAAAAACTAAATTTATTGCTGCCAGGAAAGTCTATTTTATTTAAGCTATTTTATCAGAGCCCTGATAGATAGAGCTGGGGGGGAGGGTGGGTGGGGGGTATTAATAATACACAGTCCCATCACTTAGTTCTCATTCATGATCATCACTGTCTATCCCACACGCTTCCCTTCAAACAACCACGGGCCATAAAGTGGGATCGTTTCCTTGTACATAATTAGGACTGTAGCTTGTCAGCGGTTGCTATATCTCCATGATGGAGCCTCCTCCCTGGAGCTGACAGGATCAGCTCCCAGACATGCAGCAGGTCTGTGCTGTGCTCCAATATATCTGCATATATAGATATATATATAGGCCTATATATTGCCTACCTTTGTGTGGACATTTGTGGATTTAATTTGTCTATACTGTTGTAGTGCAGAGGGGGTAAATGCATGCATCATGATAAGCCTGCACGATCACTTGCACCATGGACTGAAATAACACTATGGCTGGTTTACTCCTAACTATTCACTCATGTGTGGCTTTACTTATATGTACGCCAGCTGTGAAGTAATCAGCACAGATTTAAAAACAATACTATTTATCGATCTCGTCAAAATAATAATAATAATAATAATAATAATAATAATAATGGATCTCTGAGTCTGATGCTTATGATTTCCACCAATGGATTAGAGCTGCTTTGGTTTATACTTTTGCATTTCTCCGGGCAACTTGTAAATGCCATACCCCCTATCCTAATTTATACCCTGATCTGTAATTTCATCCACATTTGCTCTGGTTTGAGCATTCTGGCTTTCAGATCTGAAAGCCTGCAATTACTATATAATTCTTCGCAATTTTAGATGTCCTAATATGGGGTGTTATTTTTACACAAGACAATTTCCCGCTATTTCAAGCATCAACATTGTCAAAGTTGTATGTACATAATAAATGGGGAATATCAATGCATAGTTTTTAGCCTAACATCTTGACTCAACGATAATTATATCCGTGTGGAGCCTACGCAGAATTAGCCTGAATTGCATGGTAACTGCTGCTTTAAATTTTAAAAAATTACTCATAATTTCCCCCAAAGATTACCAAGATCTCGAGTGCACAATGTCATCAGCGTAATGAGGAGTAAACATTTATGCTAATAATCTACATTTTTTTTTCCATCAGCTATAAAGAGGGGAAATAAAGCAGACATTTTCAGTCATATTCTGAACTCTGCTGCTATAGCTTAGACCAACACATGGGACACATTTTGTGGGATTTAAGCGCTTATCTTGTGTCTGTGCTGCAGGATGCTGCTGCTGCTGCTCGTCTGCCTCCATGCTGATTTCTGCAAAACCCTGGGAGGGAGCCTGCCTCTTCATTTCAAGCCGAAAGGTGTGTATTAAATGTTTATTTCTTAAATATTCACTGGAAGCAGCGCGACGGGTGAATGCATTTGAGATGTGCAAAAACAGGAAACAGGCTCCTTACAGGCATAATTTATCCCTTTTTGTCATGCACACAGCATTTATTTATTTTAATTCTTTAGTCAAATCCATGAATGTTCTTTCATGATATAAAACTATTTCAAAGGCTGCTTCTTTACCAGTAAAGTCTTAGGTTTATTTTAACTTTTAAAAAAAAGTCTCCGGTGTTTAATGTGTTGCTTTTGTGGAAAAAGTCCTATAGCAAAGAAAGCTGCTCACACCGAGAGGAAATGTAAGGAAGGGGAGACACACAAGTTGTTCTTTAATCTAGTCGCTGCTCTCATTACTCTTGCATTGTGCTTTGCTAATTTTGAAGCCTCTTCGCATTGACAACTCCGTGATGTACACCTGCAAGCAATTTGCCAGCCTTACACATAGGCTAAGTCTAAGGGAACAGTGACGAAATGGCAGCTCACCTATTTCGCTATATTTTTTTTTCTATTGCAGCAGCACATTTCTTTCAGAGCACTATCTCTTTTGTCAACGCAGAAAGCTCCTCCGTGCGAAAAAAAATGCTCATAATTACCTTAGAGATAGGAAACTGCATTAGAATAAATAAGGGCGAAATTACTGTAATTATGCTGGGTTTGATGGGCTCAGCTCGTATAATCAAGGGGAGAATACAGCGAAATAACGCTGACCCTCTTGGATGTGCAGCTGCGCCTTTCTGGGGCTAGGTAGGCAGATTTATGTTCACTACAGCAGCAGCAGCAGCACAATTCATATTCTTTCTTAATGGTATCGAAATATACATAGGGTTGTTATACTTCTGCAGGCTCGTACACAAAGGACTGTGTATGTTCTGAGCTTTGTATTAAAATAACAAAAGAGACAGGGTTGTTACAGGAATGTTACACAAGGAGCAGACAATAGATAAACTAGGCCAAAGCTTTTTTGTTTTTAGTCCCTGTGAAGCGGATTCGTTCAGTGTGATACTGTTAGCTGTATAAGAACAACACTGCGCCTACATTTACACAATAATAATAATAATAATAATAATAATGATAACAATAATGATAATAATAATAATAATAATAATAATAATTCATTGTGGTCTGGTTTGCTCATTTAAAAACGAATACATAGGAAACAAATAAGAAATAAATTCGGTTATGATGTGATGTATATGGACTCGTGCTGGCCTCTTTAAGGGATGCTGCAGACCGCACAAATGGCATCAAATTTGTCATTACAATTGCAAAACATGCATATATTCATGGAGCTATTGCAGCTGGAGGATAGGCTACAAGTCGCGCATTTTCAATGGATTTCTTCTTTTCGTTCTTTGTTTCTTTGCAGGCACAAACATTAATATTTAAAACTCAGATATATTGTATTGTTTTCTGGAATATTTTGCCACATTAATATCTGTTTTGTTGTTTTTTTCCATTTTCTTATTTATTACATTATTTTTTATTTTTGCCATGTATCCAGTCTAGTGTTAATGCTGTTTGAATGGACAGGTAATTCCACCTGTGTCTAGTTTCAATTGGCATTTTCTAAAAATCATAATAAATAACATTCAGGCACTTTTTAAATTTTATGTAGTTGCATTTGAATACATTTTGCGATTTAAAAAAAATCTAAAGGGCTTCACTGCAAGATTGCGTAACTAGAGCGCATGAATAAAGTGTGAAGCCCAAACAAGGAGGCCTTTGAACTTTCCACTTTCACTGATCTCCATCTGATCCGCCCTGTGTCCCGCGTGCTCGTCCAGTCTCTTTGCAGCACCTGCCTCTTGCGCAATTATTCACTTAACACACACAATTGATCTCTCCCATTCATGGCAGAAAATGGGGATTGTCGCAAGACAAATAGAAGATTATCTTTAAGAAAAGCTGAAAAGAAATAAGCGGTGTTGTTGAATGAATCCAGGTCTCCCGCACCGCGACGGTTAGACGGCGATAATAGAAATGATGCAGCTTATATCGGCCAGGATTCACTGTCGATTTTAGTATGCAATCAGAATATTTTCTGTTTAATATGCAGCATGCAGCAGTGAAGATATTTTCGTACATATGCGTGGGAAGTATTAGATTTTTTTAGATGCAGTGTCAGATTTGTAATTCTTCACTCCAGAGGTCTGACAACATCTGCAACCAGTGAGCAGCAGCAGCAGGAACCCATGTAGGCTAAATGCTAAACACGACCATAAATCTAAGCGACGAGCCTTTTGCAGCTCACACAAACGCTCTCACACGGTGTCTGCTACAATAACCAACATGATACTGCTTTGTGTCAGCTCACATTAAACCTGCACCATGCTGAAGCCTTTCTTTTCACCATGAGAGGAGGGTGGAGGAGAGAAGAGGAGGGTGGTGGGTTGAATCAGACACCTTTCTTGACATAATTTAAATCATTATTTTACTGCTTTTGAAACTTTGCACATTATGTACATAAACTTCAGAAACAGATAAATAAATTAAAGTGATCAATACAAAACTAAATATTTTCTATGTTGACTAAACACATCTCGACGAATACAGAAAGCCTAAAACCCTGTTTCACAGCGTATCCAGTACAGCACAAAAACAAATCTGAAAATTATGTACAAAATACAGTGACAAATGAGCTGCTCATCCTCCGGATATTTTTTTTCTAGAGCAGCAAATTGTCAGGCCTTTTCCTTTTTTTTCACATAACATCGGGGCACGGCATAGAAAAGCTTTGCTTGCGTTAGTGCAGCATTAACAACACAGTGTTGTTATTTCAAAACACACTTACAAAATGAACACAGACTTACCTCAACAGAAAAACTAGTCTGAATAATTTAACTTAAATAACAAACACATATAAACAACATAGTAGCGATTTGAGGCTTTGCACAATATGTCCTGTGGTTGAATGTGCTGTAAGCATTGTGGTGATGGTTTATTAATTATAATTATTTGGTTAAAGAAACACCCCTATGGCCTAATAGACCTTTAACTGTTAATGAATGCAGATTGAATTCAGGTCAGCATCACTTTGGGCCCAACATCTGGTGTAAACAAACACGTGTTTTCTTATAAACAGAATAACTCACACAAATATGATTAAAAAAATATAGAAACTGACACAAAAGTGATAAACAGCAGCCAAAAAAGGATCTATTTGTCTTCGATTTCCGCTGACTGTCACAGACTTGTTGCCCTTGGGCGCAATGCGTGCCTTTTCAGTCTCTCAGCTCCCTCCCTTCTTCTTCTTCTTCTTCTTCTTCTTCTTCCTCTTCTACGCTGCTTGCCGTCATGAGGAGGCCACTGCAACTGGCGGCGTGCGGCAGCAAACTCCGGGGTTGTTGTTGTGTATTATCAGTGCTGGGCCGCGCTGAGGCCCCATCACCATCCCGATACACGAGCCATGGCAGAGTCGAGGGCTGAGGTCTCTGTTCACATGAGCTGTGACTGTTGCATAGACTCTTGGTGTGTGGTTGGATACCATGAGGTGTAGCTGGGAATGTAAGATCCGGTTGTCCCCACCGAAGTCTTCACGGTGGTCGGCGAGCTCCAGACAGGTGCCACCGAGGGAGAGCCGCTAGACAGTCCGCGGCCGGTGGCTAAAGCGTTGGTGTCAATTGTGCCACCGCCTTGCTTCATGAGTTTCTTGAATTTAGAGCGTTTATTTTGAAACCAAATCTTCACCTGGAGAGACAAAGGAAATTGTTTGGATGAGAAAACTCACTAAAGGAGCGTTATAAAGAATTGGACACCTTTTACGCACGCTTTACGCACGCAGTAGATTCCATCATATTAAGTCAAAAGAAGAAAAAATATATAATAATTATATCTTGCCCTTGATTATGGTATTACTGTGTTAAGATGTCATTGATATTAACACATGAATGGCCGGGTAAATTCTGAGAAAAAAATCTTAAATTGGTGTCAAACATTTAATATTATATTAATATGTGATGTTCCATATTAATTATAATAATGGAGCAACAACAATAATAATAAATACGCAGAGTGTAAAATAGAAATGAGGTTTAAAAGGCGTAAAAATGTCCAGTGGTGCTGCTGCAGTGTGAAGCTATTTGTGAGTGTGTTTCGTGGACTTGCCTGTGTCTGAGTGAGACCCAGCGACGCTGCGAGCTCAGCTCTCTCCGGTAACGCCAAATATTGAGTTTGTTGAAATCTCCTGTTCAGAGCTTGAAGTTGTAAACTGGAATAGATAGTCCTTGGTTTCCTAATCTTTTTCCCTTTCCCTTTGAACCGAACCTCTCCGCCTTCCACCACCGTGTTTTTCTCTGCTTCTGGCGCTGGGAGAGACAGAAAGGAGCAAAGAGAAGGAAAAAATGAGGAGGCAGTTGTAGCCAACGGTGCTGCGCAGCTATGAATACTCCAGCGCAAGTTTTACAGGCTGTACTTTAGGTATAATTACCCTTAATTGCATACATTGTTTATAGCGTTACGCAATAAATAATTACCAAGCCTAATTCCAACATCTGGGTCGTCTTTTTCGCTGCAGCGAGGACTGTATACAGATGAGAGCCGTGCCAACACAGAAAGTTCATATTTAAGATCCAAAGATGCTGTTGCCCACTTACCTGTCTCCTCTAACCGTGTCTGTGTGAGTGCCGAGCTGTTTTGGTAAGTCTGTACTGTGCTGAGATATGGACTGGTGGAATGGCTGCCGACGGAGTTTACGTATGGATAACCCAAAGATCTGGGGAACGACGAGGCTGGGCTGTAGCTGTCGTGCTGGGTATGACCTGCAGAATGTAAACAGTGCATTGGATAGTGTCCGTGAGACATGGAGGAAGGCGACATTTGTTGACTCGGGGGTCCAAACTCCATGAAAACGGTTTTTCCTGAGGCAGGGCTATTAAGACTTTCTGGAATTGTAGTCATTGTCATCTCTTCTGGCGGTTCCCCTTGTCTTGCTTTTGTTGTTTTCCTTCTATGATCTCAGTGAAGGATGGGTCCCAATTTAAGCCGAACTGATTTTTTCTCTTTCCATTCATAAGAAAATGTAGTTTGTGCCTGTGAAAAGTCCTAGGTATGATGCTGTGGACCAAGACAAACTCGCTCAAAGGTTTGAATCTCGGACTCATGAATATTCATCAAGACTGTCGCTGATTGGTCCACTCTCTCCAAGAGGGAAGCCGATTGGCGACGCTGGGGCTGGGTCCGAAGAACCTGATAAAGTCAAGGAAAACCACAAAAACCTATAAGATATCCTCTTGACATGTCAAGATTCATTATTATTATTATTGTTATTAATATTATTATTATTATTATTATTATTATTAGTTACAATTCTTCAAATAACAACATCAATTTAAGGCTCCAAATTTTAAAAATGATCCATACCATAAGGTGATAACACCTGATCCACTTTTGTCTCAGCTCTGTCCAAAAAATATTAAATATTAAATAAAATACTGTCATCTGCAGCGGTGCAGCGCTGAGTAATACGGCACCACAAGGTTTACCACATTGTATTAAAAGTGCAGGTTGTCACATAAGCGTCATTAATTAATGTTAAATTAATATTCCGGCCTCGTTAAAACTGCTCTTTACTGCTGGCCAGTTTGATTAAAGCTCTATCTGGATGAAGGTGTATTAGCATAACACTAGTGTTCAATTTTCATAAGTAGGTCTGTAATTAGTCATGTATTTAACACTTACAGTGGCTTGAGGTCTCAGTTACACCTGGCAGCATGTGGGACGGTAAAACAGTTGTGCTCTAATGTCAAATGAGGTTTGTTGGTTCAGGTATATAGGCCCTAATGATGTTTTACAACACCTGAAATCATATAACATCACAGCACACAAAATAGCAAACATGGTCAAATTATATATATATTTTTTAAATTATCAGATGAATGTGTAATTATAGTTTATTTTAAATAACTTCAAAAAGGTAATAATGGTTAATTATGAATTATTTCCTAACAATATAATATTTAATTGTGGGAAATTGTTGGTTATATTTTCTTGCTTCCCACCGGGCTATTCCCTTGTTTTACAACACAGCCATGAATGCACGCAGGTCTCTTTCCTTATCACATTTCAATGCTTTCCAAACGACTTTACGCACCTTCCATCGCAATCAATTAATGGTCACAGTTTTGTTAAACACTGGCACCTTTGATTAGCATGAATCTAAGTGAGGACGGGGGTGCGGCCAGCCTCCCATGCCTATAACAAGAATAATTATCCATGGACATTTGATTTAATTGAACTGACGACTGAGTTAACATAGGAGACTTTTTTTTTTCTCTTGAGCTGCAGGTTTAGACCTCCACAGCTCAAAAGCTCTAACTGGATGACTGCTGCAGCTGCAAGCAGAGTTTAACCAGGCTATATTACAAAAAAAAAAAGATCTTGATTTCAATCAACTTACTTTAAAAATCATGTGATGGAAAATAAGCGGATTAAGCCGCGCCATCCGTGGTCAGAGAGCCTCCGCAGGACGCACTTGGTGAAAGAAGAAAAAGTAGAAAGTATCCAGCAGGTCTTCATTTTTATTAGGAATCATTTGCAGGTTGCAGCTCTTGTTCTGGTGTCTGTGCAGAGCAGAAACACAGGCTGGCTGCTCCATCCGCAGTCCCTCCATCTCCACCTGAATAACAAATTAAAGGCAGTTAAATTCCGTCACTGTGATTATCAGTGTAATTGCATAATTGAACTCAAAACAGAACTAGCAAGTTGCAAAATGTGTTATCAAAATGCAGGCGCTGACATCACGGCACGTGTGCCACAGTGTGCCAGGCGGCTGCGGATGCCTGAATTTAAAGATTTCTGTGCAATATTAGGCTATAACGAAAGCTGGTCCCTTGTCCCCCTAAAATAGGCCAATTTGAAGTGATTTCTCTGGAATTACTTTCGAAAAATGCTTCAAGATTTCCTCTATCAACAACGACAATGATAATGGTAGTACAACCAATAATTATCATCTTCCAGAACAGAGGACAGATTTTTATGGGTACTTGGTGGGTGCGACTGATAACTGTCATTATTTTCCCACGATTATAGTATCTGCAAATTGACACGCGGCTGTGAGCAAAACCATTAACAGAATAGAGGCAGAATTTGAAGAAAAATGTAAAATAACACCACGAGTATACTACTAATAATAGCAATAATAATTACAGGCTTTTTGTTGGAAGTAAATGTAATTTAGGGCTGGGCAGATATGCTGCATAAATCATTCATTTTATTGATACCATTTGCAAAATCAATCCTTTACAAAGTGTTTATTTGCTTGCAACCTTAAGGATTAACTATTTATTGGAGTGGTTTTTCTCAAGCCATCGTCAGTGTCATTAAGGATGAGCAGGCGTGTGATAATATTACCACTTTAATTTATAATTTGACTCCTGCGCTCGCTGGCAGGAGGGCAGCGCAGGGCCACCACGGCGGTCCGTCCTGCAGCATGGCACAAGGGCTCTAACTAGCCACACTAAAAATAAAGTCCTCCATGCATGGATGGAGCGCGGAGGCAGGACTCATTAGGAGTGAGTAGCTCTGTGGCTGAGGGTGTTTTAACACCTGCTGCTCTTCACCTGAGGGTTAGTGCAGAGGTGGAGAGACAGAAAGAGGAGGGGGGGGTGGAGGGTGGAGGGGTAAACGGGCCAAGATGTCACAGACTTCATTTCAGGCCGGTGATAGAAAGCCCTCCTCAACTGCCATGCCAACCCACATTTTCACAGCCACCAAATATTATCCCGACCGCGGTGCGTTGGTAAACTGTGTATCCATGCTGCGTGAAGGCACAGCTCCATGTGCACCCTGCAGACTCTGCATGTGAGCAGTGATTAATTATTGTCATTGGAGTTGCAGGGATTTTTTTTATTTCTCTTCCTTATAGAGAAAACAAAATGCAGGTGTATACTTGAAGGTATTTTTTCCAGCTTTAGGTTGAATAATTTCAACGTTATTTGATCATTTCTGGGGGTTTCCTGTCTGCGAATTAAAAGAAGAACAGCCTTTTTAAAATTAATAAATCAACTTACACATGCTGTCTGTGTGATGCATGACCTCTACACCTTGATGCATAAATATATAAATTCATAACAAAAGATAAATTGTTCTCTCACACTATACTGCCTTTTTTTTTTTTTTACATTAATACACCAGCTCATCATGTCTGACACTGCCCATCATGGACATTATTACCACACGACCTGAGCTACAAATGCAAATGTGATTCGGCGCGTGACTTCCTGCAGAAATGTCACACTATATGCAGGTTTATTTTACGTTTTAAAAGCAGTGGATCAAACAAGTGAAATTGCCTTTTGTTCTGCTTCCTCTCTGGCTTGGCTGCTCGCTGCCATCCTGTAATTTGCAGCAGCGTCAATGAACGCAAACTAGATGCACTACAATTAACTCGATTCAGTGTCTATTTTCATGTTCAATGTGGCATCAAAATGTGAATTGATTTTGTTTACTGAGTTAAACGTAAACAAAAAAATGATTCATAATATCTGAGAGACGAGATTGTCGTATTGGTTAATTGATTGCATTATCACAGGGGTCAGGAGGGACACAGGGGGGAAATGAAATTAGGTTTTTTATTGTTTTCAGAAAATACAAAAAAATATATATTATTTTTTTGGACAGTCAAAATCAAATTTACTGTGTCACAATTATTGGCTGCTTTACTTTTGTGAGATAACCTGATTTTAATACTTTATTTTATTTCCTGCCAGTGAAGTCACACTCTGGTTTATGAAATTAAATTATATTTAGATTTTTTTTTTTCTTTTTTGAAGGGCCCAATAAGTCATTTATGTCCATAAAAAATAAAGACTTATTCAGTTCAAATTAAAACATTTTCTGTTTCTCATCTGATAATAATTGAGTGTTTATAAACACAAGGAAATATCAATAACTTGTTATTCAGTAAATTAAAAAGATCTGTCAGTCAGGTTGAGTTAAAGCAGGCTCAACTCCTGTTTCATATCTCAGTGTTCAGGGCTACTATTTGTTTATATTTGGATCACATATTATCCCTTAAATATATGCTAAAAAGTAGATTAATTTCTTGTAATGACTGCCAAAATATTTTAAATGTTTTCTGTAGCAATTAAATAATGAAACTAATAATGATTGTTTTGTTTGTTTTCAGGCATTGATGACTGCGAGGAAACTGCATCACATCAGGTTGAGATGTACTGACCAGATGCTGCTGGGACTCAGAGCTGGACTTGTTGCTCTGTAGAGGACTTACAGCACTGTTGAGTCTTAAAGCCTGGTGATAATAGAAATAAGGAGCCAATGAATGCAGAAATAATAATTTTTATCTGGCATTTTTTTCTCCTTCATTTTTCTTCATTTAGTTACTTCTCACAAAGAGAGGCCAATCAGAAACATTTTTAACCTTAGCGACTCTTTAATTTCCAGAAAATGAAAAATCTCAAACTGCAAAAACTTCTCATGCGGATGAAAAGAAGGACTCTGTAATCATCACGTGTGTAATAAGACTTAAAGCTGGTCATTGCAGTGCTGAGAAGTCATATTTCAACTCCTTTTCCCCCCCTTCAGTGTTCAGAGCAGCTCTCTCCTCAGAAAGCTGGGGGTCACGGTGTGGAAAAGCCCCCAGCGAACTGGTAGAAATGCTGTCCCCATTACAGCAGCAGCAGGGGTCAGGCCATGGCAGCAAGCATCCAACCTGCCCGAAATTGGCTGCAAAATGACCAATTACCTGAGTGAAGGCTGGGGAGAAAGGACTTGGAAAAATATGGCTTTTACTTAATTCAGCTAAACTGTAAAAGAAACTAGTGTCACATTGACGCTTCATACTTGCTACATGCTCCAGCATCCCCAACTGTTAAGTGAAGATCTGAGCATCAAATTGTCAACTAATCAGAAAATCAATTTTAAGGATAATCGAAATTTAATCAACTCTTAGTCGTGTAGTGACGTGGGAGAGCTGCATGGCAGGAGTAGAATCCATATAACACGGCTATAAGCTGGGGAATTATTTCACCAACACTAAAACAACGATTGATTAAACATCTTTACATGTAGGTCTTATTGAATTAATTTCCCTGCAAATGGAAAACATGCAAATTCGCCAATTAAGTCATTTGCCCATGGAGAGCTGGGCTGCTTGACGTTCAGCTGCCACTGCGCCTTTAGTCTGAAACCCCTTTTTAGTTTTTGTTAAGAGTTAAGTCTCCAACAAAGACAGGAAGGAGGTCAGCACTCAGCCAACACCTGAATGCGCCCCTCTTTTTTGTGCTCCCCTTGATCCCCACAGTCTGTGCCTGTCATTAGTCTTAATGATGGAAAATTGTCATGTTGATACAAGTCTTGCTCTCCCCCTCTCTTCTTTGTATAAGTAGAAGGTGGAAGCTCCATTCGTAACAAAACCGTGGACACTGCATTTGTGCCGGGGGAGAAAAAAGGCTGTAGATGCTCTTTCCATAGCTGGGATAATTATTCCTACTGTGACCTTAATGATTCGCTCTGTTCATCCTGCATCTCATCCACGCGCCAGGCCCTCAGCAGAGCCCTGTGTCAGGGAATATGAAAAACCCATATAATGAAACCATTTTGGCTGATGGAAAAAAAGGGCTACTGAAGCTGCACTTGCTACAAAGACGGCTCAATTATGTGAGTAATTGTGATAATTTTCCCTCCATTCACTGCTTTCTCTGAAAGGTAAAAAACACAGATGCTGAAAGGGAAATTACTTGGACAATATATAATCTGTGAAATGGTCACAACAGAAAAAAAGATGACTGTAAGAAAGTGTAGGACTATAAATAGGTATGTTAATGCAGGGCACATAAACACACCCTCAGAAGCTCACAGCACTACCCCGTGCAGGCTCATGTGAATAGAAAAAAAGAAAAAAACATGCAACAAATGACCACTGAAAAAAGGCATGATAAAAGTAGATATGCAGCTGCCAGAAAATTAAACCTCCTTCTCCTTCCAATTGACAAATTTCAGCTCCTGAAAATGCACCCCCATAGTTGGCTATCATTTGTTGTTCTCTGACAGGAAAAGGATAATTACCTCTCTCAGAGGCAGGAGGACTGACATGCCCTTTAGACTTTGCCATGAATGCAGAAGCTTGATAGAAAGCTTGAGGAATAATTTTCTTCTTTGCCTTTCCTTTATGTTCAAGAGCATGTTTTGTTCCGGAGAACTTGGAGATGGCAGTATTGTAGAGTGCATTAAACCATGGGTGTTCATACTGTAAATATGACATCCCCGTGTCTATCAGCTTCTCCATTCGGGGGAAAAACTCTGAAATGCATTAAAATTTCAATTTCATCCCGCCGGGAGACAGGCGAGATAGTGAGATATGCATTACTTTTTCCTTTCACAGTGGGTATTGGATTAAACATTTCCTCTTCCTCGCTGAAAAAAAAGAAGCTTCTGTCTGTCAGACAGGAGTGAGGCCGTAAATTCAAGTTTTGTGGATGCAGGAATACATTGTATTCTAGGAAGCGTGAAACTTAGGTAGAACTTCCACTGGGGACACAGACATGTCCCCCTTCTTTTCAAAATCCTGCGTGCCCCCACCCCCCTACTTTAAAAAAAGTTTTTGTCATTTTTCAAACCACAAAAATCATGCTTAATTTGCCAGCAGTCAGATTTGGGCTGAGGATGTGAATTGAGCTGCTGATTTTTCTGTGATACTCCAAAAATGAAACAGAGAAGTAGCATATTCAGACATTTCTACTGGCAGAATTTAGCAGGATGACCAACCTAATTATTTCCCTGATTTGATTTTTGTTACCACAGTCCCAAAATGTATGTAGAAATTTTGGAAATGGGATTTTTTTTTCTGTGGGAGGACCCTTAGACCTCCTCTTTTATTGTGCCCCCACACTTCTCAAACAAAGCTACGCCCTTGCATGCAACATATGTATATCTTTATGAAAGCTAATGTTGAATTAAGTCTCTGTGCTTTGTTTCTGTGTTTGGGTAAACTATCGTTAAAGCATTCAGCACTGATCTGTAGATATGGTAGTTAGATATATAGACTAATCGTTTTCCTCTTGCCTGTTGTTTCATTATGTCCACAACCTCTTCCCCCAAAAGTGCATTCTTCCCCCCAGAGAAACCTCCCACATGTACGGCCGCTGACCCCTCAGGCCCTGCAATCTGGAATAAATCTTTCCAGACAAGCCGAGCAACATTACAGCCTTGCAGCTCAAATACTTGTATCACACTCAAATGATGAGTCTCTGTCACACACCATGTCATCTGTTTCACCCCAACCCTCCAATAACTTCCGTCCCATTGAGCAGCCTCGTGTGTTACGGGGGCAAAGACAGCCAGAGACCCCCTGGTCCTACCTGATTGTGCCTCCTGTAACATGGAGAAGCAGCTTGGTCCCAACACCAGCCTATACTAAGCATCGCTTTTGTGTAGCACACAAATACACACGCACACATACCCACAAACCACCAATCTCAATTCAGTGCACCCCACTGTGCACTTCCTGACAGCCTCCAGAAATGTTTTCAAGTTGTCAAGTCCCTACAGTAATAGTCCGGGAGCGGAGAATACAACAAAACAATAATCATATGATCAGAAATTTGGGTTATGTAAAGACTGTGAGAATAAAACAGTTTGGGTTGCTTCTTACAGGCTCTTTCATTTTCACTTTGTTTCACATTGAAATCTGCTGTAATCTTTTTACAGTTCGGTCACTCTGACACTGAACCAAACTGGCTCCTTATATCAAATTCTTTGAGTTGCAGCAGCTCTTGTGATATCTGAGCACAAACTCATTTTCACAAGCAGATTTTTATTTAGCGTGACAGTGGAAAGGGACCGAATGAAAATTATTAGGGAGAGGGGAAGGTTATGTGTTCTGTCTTTATGCCATTTTTTGGGAGAGTAGGAGAGGTTCTTTCAGCGTTTTTTCATCCCAGATTAATATTTGATTTATTTTTGCACATACCAGGCTACAACATCATCTCATGTAACTCTCAACAACATAATTATGATTCATTTGAAAGCTTTCAGTTTGGAAAAAAAAGGTTTAATGTTTGTTAATAGGAGACATTATTTTACTTTGATTGCTGCAATGTTGCTAATAGCTAATTCTACTTGATGGCTATGATAAAGTTATTACTCTGTTAACATATTACGGTTTAATAGCAGTACACCATTTAAAACATTTATGCACTTCTAGTTCCTAATGGCAAACAAATAAAGTCAATAATGCTCAATTATTTTAAGCTATTGAAGAGGGGGTGTTGGAGTCTTTGGTAACACTTTATTTGGATAGTCTGCTTACAGATAGTTTATACAGTATTTGTAGCATTTCGACAGCTTATTAGTTCAGATTTAACATTTTTGTTTTGCTTTGTCTGTAGATGTTTATCTATCGAGTATATGTTACAATTCACCACATATTCTCAGAATAATTTAGCTGAACTTGAACTAGTCAAGCAACCTATGCAGGATGAGAGAATGCTTCAAGTTCAGCTAAATTATTCTGAGAATATGTAGGTATGTTCATAAATTTTCATGTATATGTTCCATACATAATCTGTTAAAGTTGAATCTCAACTAATAAGCTTTTGAAATATAACAAATACTCCATAAACTATAACAAAATGTTACTGAATCTTTTTCTAAGTGAAGCAGGTGGCCCAAGAAATATAAAAAAACACCAGGGAGGGTTTTACTTTTTAAAAATTCTGACACATGAGTTCCAGCTCCCCTCACTGCCCCAAATAATATGTGCACAGTCCCTAATCACTGAAGCATGTGTTGCTGTGCATAATGCAAAAACACAGCTCTAAAATAACGTGTTTCTGCTGTCCTGTGAAAACCTTAAAAGTCAAACTATAGCCATTTTCACATACTTTATAATTTCATCTTTATATGCTCGTCAGTAGGAGGAGACCAGGAGTCTAAATACAGTGTATCATACGTTATACAAATGGGAAAATATGCAATTTGTGATTTTATATAAATAAAACTGACTTATTTTGACATTTGTTTAGAAAACTATGAAAGCTCTGGCCTGATGAAACCTTCTAAAAGCCCTCAGTTAGACTCCAAATGCATATTTGTCAAGCCAAAACTGAAGGAGGGCTGCTATCCTTAGGGACTGTATGAAAATTATAAGGGTGGGGAGGCGGGACTGAACCTTACAGCTCACTTTTTTAGACCCTCTCCAGCATTATTAATATTTTCGTTGGCTCCTGCCGCCCCATAACCTAATATTATCTCCATGCCTTATTTTGAACCAAGAGTTGCCACTCTTGTCTTATATGACACTTTTTCTTAAACACATTTACTGTAGGTCTGATTTCGGTTAAGATGCAGGATAAAGTTAAGGTAGCAACAAAGATCCACATCGACTCTGTTTTGAATATATTCATCCTATTAGCTTCTAGTTGACGTTGATGAGGAGAATTAACCCCTAATGTTAGATACATCTGTCTGTATTCTGCATTCATTTTGTCCATATTTGTGCACGTTTTCTAAAAGCCTATGGATACGGACGATACGAAGCAGTAGCAACAGAGATCGTGAGGGCAGTGTAGCATAATTCAAGCGAGGTACAGCCGTAGGAGACGACCAAGACATTTTTAAAAAATGGCATAACAGAACAAATCAGTAATATAGTGAAAATAATTCACCGTCCACATCACAATGCATTTTTTAGCCAGTCCATCGCCATTGACAACGCTGCCTGCATTAAAAGGTACATTATCACGACCTCCTTGACTCTGCCCTCTAGTGCCACCTATTGGCTGTATTTATACCAACAAGGGAAGGCGGCCACTTACATTTACAAAGTTTGAAACACACGTGTCTATTATAAATGATTTAATATATAATTGCTGTCCAGAATGACCTTTGACCTGTGGTGCACACAAAATCCATATTTTTGATGTAAATATTTGAACTCTTTAAATTTTTTCTTAGATTAAAACCAAATCTAACTAAAAAAGATCAAAGCGTGCTCTCCCCAGAATTTTAGAGTTGGCCTACCATCCTTTCAGCAAACACACACACACACACACACACACACACACACACACAGTTCACAGATATAGGCATAAATGCAGGGTCTATACTGTTGCTCAGACGCTGACCCTTTCGACAGAGGTTGTCTGATTTTGTTCTTCATCGCCAGCGCTCTGATATAAACCAGTCTGACCTACAGCTGTACCGCTCCGATATTACTAGCCAGGAACAGAGAGCCTCGTCTTCCAATTACACCGCTGCACCGCTGCCTGAAGCTCAGCCATCTATGGAGAAAGCTAAGACAAGGCTGTCAGAGATTTTAATAAATGTAGGGAACACTGCATGGGAAAAGTGTTGCTGTCTCAATAGAGTGACACAGACAGGCCAAGGCTGTCAATGGAGCCCCTAATGACAGAGTAAGATAATGACAGACCCCAGTTAGAATCAGCAGGAAGAGGAAGATCAATCTGCAGCCAGAGAGGGAGGGATGTGAGGAGGGGGACAAAACTGTGGGCTCTTTCTTTTCTATTTTCTCAGTTTTAGCTCATCTCATACATATATCTTTCTGCTGCAGCTGGCTTGCGTCGTGGCGGGGCAGCTCTGCATTAAGCGCACAGTGGATCAATAGCCATTACAACTCCCTCACAGCCTGACACATCGCAGGGCCACAGTTGACATTTCACTCAGGGCCGCATTGATCCCCAGTGCACAATATTCCAGCCCCCAGTTAGTGGCCGAGCCTGGGGTCTGGCTGGAATTGAAAAGCAAGGGAGGGGGGTGTAAAACGGCAGAGGGGTGGCTAACCAGCTGCCCGCGCTACAAGTAAACAGCACACCCCTTGATGCATTCCACATTTTCAATCTACTGGTTTTCCTGCCACTACTGGCAATCCGAGAGGCTGTATCAGAGGATCAAAGCTTGACCTTATGTGAATTATTTATACATGCACCAGATCAGTGTATATGTGAGGCAGAAATAGCCACACTGACATCATTGTTGATAGCATCTACAGCATGTTGCAGACCAGTGGAAACTGGTAAAAAAAGAGAAGTCTAAAATAAGCATTTAGTGTAATTAAAAAGTGGGAGTTTCCAAGAAACCTCAAAATAAACACGGAAAAATCGCAGACAACACAAACTTGGAGTTAATTTCTTTTTAATTGCCTTCTGAGACCTAAGATGCTATCTGTGTGGTCAGAGTGACTCCGCAGAAGAGCCACCATAGCTGGTACAAAGTGCTGAATTCATTCATTCATATAGTAGCTGCGAAATATATAAATCAGTTTCCAAACAAAGTTCAGCAATATTACAAATTCATACAATACTATTCCTGTAATTCAAACCCATGTATAACCTGCAGCTCTGTCATCTGTATTGTTTTTCATCGTGACATAACCACCTTTTTTGAAAAGAAAACATCATTTATATCATCGTGGCAGCGTTTCAGGACTTATCTGGTGCACAAAAGGTTGTGTGTTCGCTGTGTGAGTTCTCATAACGTTCTAGTTAAATCGTGGGGAGGCAAAAAAAAAAAAAAAAAGGATCTTCTCATAACTCCTCTGCCAGCAAACGCTGCTCCTGGGTTTGATTTCTAAATTGCACTTCATAATTGTAAGAGAGGGGAATCCCCTGATAAAATGGGCTACAAGAGATTAAATACCTGTCAGGTGTAGTGTGACTGCATTGTTCGCTGTAAAGTCTGATGGAGGGAAATTCTGCAGAGAAGAAGACACATAGAAAAAGAGTGAGTTTCTTTTTTTTCTGACCAGATTATGTGAATATCAGTCTTAATAAAAGATGCATGTTGTTCTCTACTTGCTGTCTCGGAGTGTTTTAATCTGTGTGATGTGTAGGATCAGTAAATATACATTTATATTCCATGCAACTCAAATACATCTGATGCTTAAAATCTCTCTCATGTGAAAAATCTGCACTTGCTAACATGTTTAAAATCACATAAATAAGCTAAAATACATGGATTCATACTGTAAAGATACAACCTGCACAGTTCTGCATGTGAAGGCATGAATGCATCAGATTACAGGTCTAATGCTGTAATTGAATTCTTGCTCTGGGCAGAAATTTGATTTAATCAATTGTTACCACCTGGCTCCATGTTTGCAGCAACACAGGAGACCACACACAGAATCAGAATCTAAAAAATGATTTAATAAACATTAAACCGAACAACAGATGCGCATATGTAAATATGTATACTTACACACTTTAAA
Source organism: Chaetodon striatus (assembly GCA_029783705.1). NCBI lineage: Eukaryota > Metazoa > Chordata > Actinopteri > Chaetodontiformes > Chaetodontidae > Chaetodon > Chaetodon striatus. Next base: position 14,909,400 of record JAPZEB010000005.1, read on the forward strand.
TATTGCTGGACCTGGTGACACCGTACGACACAAAAAAGACCTGCAGCTGCCTCTGAATCAGATCCTCATCTTTAATTTCTATGTGGTCGGCCCAGTCAGATACAATGCCTGTCGTCACGTAGTCTGGGGTCATTATGTACTGGGAGAAGGAGGAAAAAAGAAAGTGTACATGAAGATGAGAGCAGGTCTACAGTCACAATGCTTCCATTTAACATGGTGGGGTTGATGGAGGAGAGGGGGGGAGTTGTGGGCCAGCGTCTTGCCCTCTCAGCCCAATCGTGCGACCCAGGACGGCCCGGCAGAGAGACACCGGAGCCCCGCAGGCTGACAGAGGACTCTCCCCATCAACACTCACATAATGCTGCTCTGGCACACACTCACAAGTAAGACAAGGCCTCACTCCGAGAGCTGCTGGCACCAGTCCAGGTGGCTTATGGATATTTGCCAGGGCAGAGGATACACCTAATGTTTATAGTGTGCATATTGTTTGAGTTGTTAACTGCCAAACTGAATTAAATATTAATGTACACTATAATATTTGGTATTTCTAGGGTCAAAATCTAGAATTTAGATATTAATTATGGATTTGAGAAGCAAGTTTCAGTACAAGTGAACATTTTCTGCGAGCAACATCACAAATTCAAATTTTTCTGTCTGAAATCTTAAGGCGACACTTGATTCTGATTCTTGTCTTCTTTGAGATCCACCTCTTTTGTCCTGCTCCAAAGTCACTTGTTCGACTGGTCAATTACTATGTTTTTCTCCCTCGCAGCCTCACAAAGTCAAATAGATGTTTTCGTGGCTCCGTCTTATGACGATGTTTGTGTGAATTATTCAGCCGTTGCCTCTATCAAATAACAATAACTTGAAATACCCTAATGCAGAATTGCTATCATTCAGGGACAAAACTCCAACTCACTTTCCAGACTCAGTCATCTTTCTTGGAAAAAGAAGGCGTCAATCTTCCCAACTCCAACACCATTCACCCCTGTTATTCATGGTTGTATTGTGATGGGAGCGCACAATGCTTTGATATACAGTAGCTCGAGAGATATTGCATGTGTGTGTTTTATATTAAGAGCTTAAGGGTTGAGTTTCACATTGAGGATGACTGTTGAGAGTCACCTATTGGACAGTGAAGGCAGCACTCTGCCCTGACTTTGCTCAGAGGAAACACCTGCAGAGAGGAACACATGTTGGTCTGCAGGCAAACCTCCGCTGTCTATTTTGCACTGATGAAATATTCCCAAGCAAAGTGGACTATGACCTTGTTCTGATCATACGTAGCTCTGGATATTGTTTAAACGTGCCACCGGGGAAAGCCTGACGGAAAGGCATGCAGTGTAAGCAGAGCGGCTCTTTTTGTAGTGAGCAGCAGCCGCTTGATGGAGGGCAACAAGCTAAAGCCTGGGAGGAGCTTTATTGTGCAGCAGCTCTGCTTCTTCAGGCTGTGTGAGAAAGTTTTCTCCCTCCATGCAGCCTGGTTAAATTAGCCCCAGAGCCAGAGTGTGGACAGCAGCTGGAGTGCAAGAGTCAGCTCTGGCAGTGGTGATAATCAGCAGGGAGGATGTGGAGAGAGAAACCCTCAGGGAGGAGGGGGTTGGCAGAGAGGAGGTGGAGGGGGGCGCTGGTGGCTGTGATCTTACAGGCCCAATCAGAACCCAAGTGGAGCCGAGGCCTCATGCAGTGTAACAGCACACCATCGCGCTGCAGCACTCAACATCCTGGACACAGAGCAGGTCTCCTCCCTAACCGCCTGCTTAACCCTTTCAGAGTGTGTGTGCGCGGCTCCCCTGGCCCTCATTCGCTCATCACTGCACTAATCAGCCTCAGAGACAGCAGCTGCAGGGAGCCCCACTCCTAACCTGGGCTGGAGAGGCTGTTATCCTCAGCAAGAGGAGTGCAAATACAGAGCTTAGTGTTCTCAACAGGGACCGCAGAGCATCCACATGTCTGACACTGGCTGCTTCCTCTATTGTGTCACATTCAACTCGATCCTCAGATAAACAATGTCAGCAGGTAATGTGGTTCTTTATTAGACAGCGGGGGTTTAAGACGTACTCAGATCATTTACCTCAGTAAAAGTACAAATAATACAATGTAAAAATACAAGAGAATGTCTTGCATTTATAATTTTACTGATGTTATATTACCAAAGTTAGATTAGTGGACCCATTCCGCGTGCCATTACAAAATGGCGCTGTATAGGCCTGGCAAACACCAAAATGCCTATTTACAAAAAACCCCACAACCCTTAATTATGACAACACTTCTTTATCATTTCATATTTCATATATTTATGTGCAAGATTTGTGTACTGAAAGGCAGCAGAAAGAAACGCCACTAGCTCAGGGTATATCCTGATGAGTTTTCTTTTCATTATCTTCCAGTCTTTCATTGAGTAACTTAATTTTTTGTATGTGAATAGTTATTTTACTCTTTGTTCATCATCTGTAGCCGACTATGCTGCACAGCAAAGCCAAAGCACAGCTGCTGTATGTTTGTTCAAATCAAAGTCAAAACCCTATTCTGACTTTTTGGCATCTGTCATCCATCACAGACTACAAAAAATACTACACCATGAAGTGTGTAGTTTCCATAAAAACAGCACAGCATGCAAAATTTGCAGCAACTGATTTAAAACAAAAAACAAAAGTAATAACTGCACTGTGTTGCAGAGAAACAGCAAATTAGACATTTCAAACAACAGCACTGTATAATGGGAAAGCGAGCAGGTGAGGTGGTCATAGAAGCTAGCATTAGCTAAAGCTAAAACCAAATTAGACTATTCCTCCCCTGGCTGTTATCTGTAATTACAGAATATCAATTTTAATAAACCAACATCTTGTGAATTTGGTTCATTATTCCACATAACTGAGGTGGTGGTTAAATCCAGTCAAGACGGAGAAAAAATGCAGCTAAACTCCTGCTAACTAATTAGCTAGCTATGTTAGCATAGTAGCAGTAACCACAATAGTGTCGTCTCTACGTTCCCTTTGTGCATGTGTTTCTTGATGTGGCAGAACCAGAAAAGATTGGTTACAGGCTATCTTTACAGTTTGAATTGCAAAAAAAACAGAGAGCTGGAAGTTTCAAGTGCAGTTTGAATGGTAAAAATCCATTTATCCACTATGGAAACATCAATGCCTAAAGTCAAGAAAACTGTCTTGCCCATAAATTTGAGGGTGTAGGTTTCAAAGAGAATCGGCTGAAGGTGGGGGATTTCAACATATTGACCCTAAGAAACATACACTGAAAATGTGACCTGGTCGGAAACACTGCTGAGAATATAAAACTCCTTTAAAGGTCTCTTTAATGTGTCATATTAAGAGGGTACTGAGCTGGGGTACAAAGGAACATATGCTCCCACTGCCAACTCAGCTTTTGGCTTTGAGTAAAGTTGGTGCAGTATGATGTGTGTGTAAACTACCCAAATTACAAATTTAATTGTGTTATAGAGGAAATTCACTTACTAGGCTATATTGATTTTAATATAGGCTAGTGGTGCCAACTGACACACACAAAGCATAATGACGTTAGGCTATATTTAGCCAACAAAGTTGTTGAAATAACCCCCAGCATTTTTTAAAAAGTACTATGTATGCTCTATAGCATTGTTTTTTAGGGTAAAAAATAGCCTAAAAATCATAAAAATAATGGCATTATTTTCATCTGTTACAGTTTTTCAGCCAGCCTGACAAAACTTTAAATCCATTTTCTCATAGTCAGTGCTGCAGGGAGTTACTGCTGAACATTTTTTTAATATCGTGGTATATGACCTTTGATGTGTTGGTATGTAGCATTTAAATGTTGTTATTGCTCCAGATGATGCTAAGTTTAGCTGCTATATTATAGCCTGTATTGCTGGGTAATTTGATCTATAAGCATTTTATTTTATTTGGTGTTCATACAGAATGTAATATCATAAAACTTCAATTAAACGCCCAGTCCCTTTTAATGTGTAGCTACACATTTTAACAAATGAACATCTGTCTCAATTAGAGGCCTGGTCTGGTTGCCAAGCATATTTTTTTATAGGAGTTCTTCGGATGTATAAAACCAAGTCGTTGGCTACCTCAAATCATATGTCCATTTCTCGACTACCCTGTAAGTTATTTATATTCCTTTAAGGGTCCTCAGATCTAAAGAATCAAGAGGGTTTTTCATAGTGTGCCTCAAAATTGTTTTGATGTGTATTTTTATGATTATTATCTGTCTATTAATTGCTCAGTAAATCAGTGGGAGTTTAAAGGAAGCACTGACTAATGTTAAGGTAAAAGAATAATGTACTGTAGTAGCAGTTCCTACAGTAGTGGTAAATGCAGCATATCCTCACTAAATCAGCCTGCAGGTCAGGCCAGCTCAGAGGTTGCACGCGACCAGCGGTTCATCAGCGTGTGCGTGACACATGTACATGATGAAGGGTGTGGAGGAACGTCCGGACAGGTAGGGTCAGAGCCAGGTCTGATTACACAGCTGCCGATCCTCCACAAAATCCCAGAGACAAACCAGCACCCCGTTCCTGCTGCAGTCCTTGAATCCATCCATCCACTGTCTTGCAGATGAAACAGACCTGACCTCGGATACTGTGCTCCACACACTGCCTCGCGGTCTGGGATTCAAAGTTTAGTCACAAAACTAACTCAGGTTGACTTTCTGTGGAATAGTTTGTTTTTGTGTCACTGTGTAAAGGCAACATGTTCAGAGATCACACAAATGAATTACTCACAGTCTATGTCTCTCCACAATGTCTCGTCCAAGAAACACTTCTACCAAAGAATTGAGTGATACTGGCAGAGCCGATGCGATCTCCGAGGCCCAGCTTGACATGACATGAAGCAACGATTTTATGTTGTCTGTCAAATATACGGGGAAAAAAATCAATGCAACTTGACAGCATTACATAAAGAGCTTTTGTGCCTTGATATTTCTTTTCTGCCTGTGTACTTTTGTCTGGGGTGTACAGAGTTGTTCTCAAGGCCCAGGGGGAGCAGCGCTGGCGAGAACAATGTGGGAACCCAAGGAGCAAACTGCACATGTTGTCTTTTCTCTACAGTCTCTGCTGTGACTCCAAAAGAGGCTGCATCTTTACAGACCATTTCATATGGCAACATCATCCATCACTGCAGACAGTTTGACTGCACCTTCTGCACAAGTCCCCAACGTGACCCCTGAATTCTTCTGGGATGAAAACGTTCAAAATCAACAGCGCCACAGTTGTGAAACCCTTCAACGTGCAGGATTAATGTGCTGAATTATAATTTAACACGACATTGTTTTTGGACATGTTACACTCAACATTTATTTTCCTAATCTGACTCTCTTCGTTGTTTTCGGTGCAGACGAGTGCGCTTCGTGGCTTTGTAATGAGCATTTTTGTAAATGAACAGTGATACATTGTATAAATTGCTAAATTGACATTTAAGTGCACAATTGCATCAAACTCTCATTCAATTTAACCAAACTAAGTGCATCCATCTGCAGATCATTAACTACAGGAGCAGTGCACATTTACAGTTTCATGGGAATATGGCAAAAAGGTTTGTGGGGAAGCTGATCGACCACTTACTGCAGCAGCATCCATATAATCTGATTACGGCTAAAGCCCGAGTTTAGTGCAGGTGACAAGGCGACAAGCGCTACTGACTGCCCAGGTGCAGCCAGGGGAAGCTGGGTGTGCCTGTGTGGCCCTGTAACACTCCAGGCTTCACCCTGCAGAGCCTTAGCCACGGCTGAATGCAGCAGCCTCCCACTCTCCCCTCTCGTCTAGAAGAGGATCAGCAGCGGCTTAGAGCTGCCCGGGCTGGGAGGTGAACAAGTGGGGCTTTGAGGAGCCCTCTGCCAGTCAGACGGAGAGCTCCAGGCCTCCAGCCCTCAGGGGTTAACCTCTCAGACTGCCAAGCAAAATACTGCAAGAGTCTCGCAATTACAGAGACAGTCAAAGGCCACACGCAATTTCCAGAGCTATTTACACAGTTAGAAGGCCCCCCTCCAGAACTGCCAAGAATAGGCAGAATTAAGATGGTAGAGAGGTAAGGTAGGCTTTTAAATACACTCTGCCCTCCTATAGCTGCAATCCATTCACAAAGAAACTGATGGCTTACAAAAATAAAAAAAAAATGCCTGCATTGGTGAGTAATGCAGCATATATAGATACATTCAAAAATACATGTATAGATTCAGAGAGTTCACACACTGATCGGAGCACCTGTTAAAATATAACAGGGCTCGATTACAGGCTAATGAACTTTTGGGAAGGTTAAAATGTTGGATCCACTAAGATGTAGGAGTTGTTCTGGATAATAAACACAATATTAATATATAATGTGACATAATTAATTAAATCAATTAAACAACTGTTAATGGATTAAACAAATAGAGAGGAATGTTTGCTTTTTGTGCAATTAAGCAAATTAAATCACTCTACTAAATTGATACAGAAATCATATATTTTAAAAAAAAATACTGCCATTAAACTGTCCTGCTAATTGATTGGTCTGATACCTGGGTCTTCAACCGGGGGTCCATGACCCCTAGGGGGTCTTCAGAGATACTGCAGGAGGGCCGCCAAATGACCTCTAAATAATTTAATTAAGTTTTAGTAAGTAAAATGTGCCTGAAAATCCACATTAACATTCACAAAATGTATTTCGTTAACAGTACACAACATTTTTGATAGGCTGACTGTCAGCTAACTAACACTAATTCACTGTGCGGCAACTGTTTTTTCTCTTTTTTGGCATATTAGCAAAGTAGCTGTATTACTATGTCGAGGTTACAGACATTCTTGTGAGCCACAATGAATTGTTTTATAACTTTCTACTAGCCTCTGACACACTGTCCACCTTGGAAACCACCATTGAAAGTGCAGAGTGGAGGCTAACACACCTAGCCATGCTACAACTGCTGCTGACTTAGCAGCTACAAAAAAACAAGAGAACACCCGAAAAATATTCAGAATTATCCTAAGTGCAACTCAGTTTTATACAATATATGTAGCAGGAGGCCCCTGCTCTGTGTCTCTTTGGGCTAAAAATGTTAAAGACCCCTGGTCTAATACGGTGGTTCCCAACCTGGGGGGGTCAGATCTCTGTAATTATAGTTTTCCTTTGAAATACTGGATATTTTCACCTCCTCAGTCTCTTAAAGTCCTTACAATAAAACAAGAAACAAACATCGGCATTTATTGCTCACACTGAGGGAATAACTTGGGATCATTGCTTCATTTTAAGAGGTTAGAGTGACCCAATCGCCAGAATAAACGCTGGCATTGTACGTTTTTGCATACTGCAAACACTTGCACATTTCGTATATAATAGAGATGTTGCAACCTTACATTTCTTTACGTTTCAATTCTATGTTGTGACACTGCTGTGGGTAACGTGTGGTTCGGTTTAGGCACAAAAAAAACTTGGTTAGGGTTAGATAAACATGTTTTGGCTTAAAATAGCCAGTGTAGTCGCCACAGACACCGCTGGAAATGTCCCCGGTTTCCTCCAGTGGTCTGCTGCTGTCTGCTGCTTAAGAGCCGTTTTGCTTAGGTCTCACGCTATCCACCATCACGTCCTCCTCCTGATGAGGAAATCAGCTCATATACATGCAATCCTAACTAAGTCGCTTTAGAAATACTGATATAAAACGCACAGATGTAACATATCTGTGGTTTTAATGCCAATATTTCATTCTGGTGACTGGGCTGGTGACAGGCAAAGGTTGGGAACCAATGGTATAAAACATCCAAACATCATTAAAGGATGGTACCATGATAAAAAGTCATATTTTTTATCAGTTGTTCTCACGATCATACTGTCCACAACTCCTCTGTGGTCAGTCTCTAGTGCCATATATTGATGTATTGTGTTATGCTGTAAGCTTCCAGTGGCCATGCACACCCCCTGTACAGTGTATCTTGGCTTGGCCCTGCTGTGCAGCAGTGTATGATGAGGTTGTGCAGTGAGTCTGTATCAGAAACAGTTGTACCTCCTGGCGGGCCGGTGCAGCGGTGCTCTCAGTGGACCGTGGGGGCCCCAGCAGCCTCTAACCCGCACAGCTGTTCTCCAGGTCTAGAGCCTCTCCAGAGCCCGACAGTTCCTCCTGCTTTGGGGACCGCCCGCCCGGGGGGCACGGAGCACTAATAATAACAACATCCAACATGCAGGCCCGGGGTCAGACGCAAAGCGTGACCCTCCCCATCACAGCACCAGAACCTGGACAGGAGCCAGGACACAGAGCCACGCTGCAGCCTGGGAGAGCGGGGTGAGGAGGTGGGAGGTGGGGGGGAGGGGTGGGTCTGTGGGTGGTTGGAGCTTTCAGGTCTCCTTTCACTTCCTGCTTAGTGCCCCACCACCACCATTTTGGGGGTGGAGGAGGGCTTGCAGAGTGGGTCATTATGCAGGAGGGAGGGACAGGTCTTTGGATATGGGTGGATTAAATTTGGAAGCTTGTAGGCGGTATGGTGGCTTAGATTTTAAAACGTGGAGGCTAGATGATAAATGATGGAAGTCATACCTGAAAAGGATAATGTGCCGAGGGTTAACTGCTGGAAATAGCAACAAGGCGAAAGCATTTTGCTTCATAGCACCTGCGTTTTGCTGTGGGTCACCCACACAGGCACTACTGAACAGCAAGAGCGTAAGTATCTTAAGTGACAGAGTCTAGAGGCAGAGCAATATCTGCTCACGCATCTAACTGGGGCTTCTAGGAGATGCTGGGCTTTGCTAGATTTAACACTCATGTTTATGAGTAAAATAAAATGTAAATTGTTTATTTGGGCTCCGAATTAACTGAGATCTTTGTCCAAAAAATGAAGCTAACATCAAAGAAAACTTGGGACTCATGTGCTTCCCCTTGTAAGAAAACTGAAACAACAAATTCCTGCTCTGAATAACAATCCTGAGTTTGTTATGTTGAAACGTTCAGAGTACAAACACAGAGCTCCGCCCCAGTCAGGTCTTACAGGTAGGCCAGCGGTGCACTTGTGGTTTCTCACACACTCCATACGAGGGGGAATACTTGGCCCTAATTAGCACCGAGCATCTGGCAAATGTCAGTGTGTGTCTGTGTGCAGCATTCCTATTTACTTAGTAAGCTCGCTGGAAAAAAACACTGTGAGAGCGACGCAGCGTTTCAGACCGGGGTCCTGGGAGTGTTTTGTTATCCTATTGTGAGTGACATATGTGTAATTTAATAGCAGTCTTCTCACTATCCCTTGATTCTTGTGTACGGTTAAGGTTTACCGAGCATTTCTCATTCTACTGTAGGTCACATACACCCCCACCGACATATCCATTACTGTGTGAGCTTAGGAGAAATACTCTTTGTGTGAAGCTGTTTAATTCCTCTGAATGGCCCTCGCTACTGGATTTGATTTTGTCATCTATTACTTTAATGGTTCAGTATGAAATGGATAATGTTCCCTGTCTGTTTGCCCCGCAGCCAAATAATATTTTAATCACTTCTTGTGATTCTGGGGTGGCGGCTTCAATCCGAGAACATCACGTGTGAAGAGAAAGTTTAAAACTGCACATAATCTGACTGAATTTTGGTTCCCATTAGGGATGTCAGCTTCGGTTTATTTTGCTTTCAATAGCCTGACATCCATAAGCCGTTAACCAAAGGGTTCATTTTTAAGAAAAAAAGCAAAATAATGATAAATACAAGAGGCCTTTCTTTTTGGTCCAGGGCTCCAATGACTCAGTGAGCTTAAGCACCATGTTTCGAAGTCCTACACATTAAGAGGTGGTGAAATTTTAATGTTCTGTGATGCAAATGTGTCGCCTTTTATTTTATTATCTGTTGGCTTTTGACAAACAGCCGGTTAGCCATGTTAACATGCAAAAACATAGTGGCCATTGCCCATGCACTGGCTAGCTAATGTTAGCTAATGTTAGCAATGGCAGCTCGTCACTGTGCACCATCCGGGTCAGGTAGAAACTGGCTAGCAGCGCTGCTTATTTGGCAATTATTGCTGGTAACGCCATTCTTGGCCAAGCTGGTGGAGGACAGGAGGGTGGGCACAATGCTTCCATAGCAACTGTGTTGAATTGGGACAACGTTATCGCAAAATCAGCAGTGCCACTTGTTAGCTACCACCAGAACAGGATTGTGCACAGTGCAGTCAAGTGAAGAGCAAAATGAACCTAATGACCAGTGGTTCCCGACTGGTCCAGCCACGGGGTCCAGATTTCTCCTTAGCCATTAGATCGAGGTCCCCACAGTTTAATACATTCAGCGTCATACTTGCGTTTGGCCATGTCGTTGTGCTAGTTTGCTATCTCTGTCAAGAACCGGTCCCTTCGTCACTCAAACAGCACTTAAAAATATAAGCTCTGCGCTGGAAATGTACTGTACGTAAAAATAAAGTGTGCGCTTTTTTACAAACTTGACATGTTTGTGAGTCTGCTGAGGTCCATTCAGAATGGATCCGTAACCCACCAGTTGGGAACCAATGCTATAGACCAACGTGTTACCAGTCAAAAATGCTCTACGTGGCTAACCCAGGGGTGACCTGCGGCTCAGGAGCCACATGCAGCTCTTAAGACCTCCTCCGGTATGGACACGAATAACAGTTATTTTTTTACATTCTATTTTTCTTATAACATTGTTGTAGCCTTTAAGTGATTCTTATATAAATATAGTTCAACTGAATAAATATGTAGCCTACACACTGAATTAAAAAACTGTTTTAACATCTCGTCAACTATGTGCGTCAAACGTCTACGTGCGTCATTTGTCTTATCTCAATACTGATGGCTGAGCTTGAGTCTCCTTGGTGAGGCTAGCCATTGATTTCAAATCCGAAAAAGGAAACGACTGAAATAAAATGGAGGAAAATAGATGATTCGAAGGTGAGTGGACAGATTTGTTTGCTTTCACCACTAACGCTACAATGTTTAAATACCAAATGATCATAAATAGCTCACTGCAGAGTAGCTACTGTGTCGTAAAACAGATTAATGAATGCTCATTTAGACCTATTGGGAATGTTTACAGGCTAATGTAGATTAAATAGGCTGTTTGCCCACACCATGAGGCACAAATATGTATTGTGTGTATTGACAGATTTTGTAAACATTTTTCTTTGGCCAAAAATGGCTCATGGCTCTTTTGATAGCAAAGGTCGCTGACTCCTGGGTAGCCTGTTTTCACAGGTTTAGCTTCTGCTGGTGTTATTCTACCTCCCGAGTTTTTATAATCTAACCACATATCTCTTCAAATATATTCATCGTACATGTTGATCTAAACCATAACTCTCTACTCTCCTTGTATACAAAGCTTAAAATATTCCAGCATGTAAACACCCAGGTGAAATCCAGGCTCCTGTGCAAACAACAAAGATAAGAGTTCACGGCAGTTCAGTCCACTCGCTCTGAAGCTACACAACAGCAGCAGACAAGCAGAGTTCAGTCCAGTCAGCTCGATCGCGGCCTCAATCTCCAACCTGACAAGATTACACAGAGGCTTCCTGTCTCCTCGGCCCCGATACCATCTGAGTCTGACTTCTCGCTCCCCTCCCATGTGGCTCCATCCCAGCCTCAGATAGCACCAATTACGGCCTAATGGGACAGTTTTAATTGGAAAACTACATCTAGGAAAGCACATGTTCATCCAACTCCACAGCACGGCTCATTTAAGAGATTAATACAGGCAGGTCGTGCAGTACAAGAAAAGTCAGTGTTGAGAAATAACAGCTAGTCAAGAAGGCCATTCATGTGCAGATCAAAACAAAAAGCCCACTCTTAATGTTTTCTGTTGATTTTTTTTTCCCCCACAGAAATAACTTCACAATTAAATCCTCCATGCTGTGCAGCACATTGACACATGAATGTTCCTCGTTCTTCTAACTAATAATAACTCACATTTCATTTTCTGTTAAAGCACACATTGAAAATTAGTCCTCCATGGATTTTCAACAAACTTCCTGGTAGATGTTATGTCGTATTTTCGTGCTGCACATGGAGTAAATGAGAACCAAATGCCACAGCAGGTTCCAGTCATTGATGATTATATGTAATATGATGACTCAAAACTCATAGGGCCATTTGCATGTGTTCAAGCCAATTAAAAAAGCACAACAGAGAGAAAGAGGGGAAGGTAAAAGGGTTTTCAATATCGTCTTTATCGAGCTTTAATGAAGGACAGGATTATTTCTACAAACATGCATCGCTTGTGACAAAAATAACAAGTCTTGTCACGCGGCTGTTCGCTCACTGTCAATCATGATAACAAAATCCAGTGCTTTATGTGCGCTAACTGATCTATTTTTATGTCGTCTGAATAGAAATCCGGCTTAATACACGCTCGAATCGAAGTGCACCATGATCCCAAATCATTTAGCCGACAGATGCAATCACAAACCACAAGCTCTGGTCGTACACAGATGGAAATCAATTACCATGAATGTTGCAGGAAAAAACACTGGCATGATCAGGACTTATTCATTTCACGCACATCTGCCATTTGTTCTAAATCGTGATGAACACTTGTGTCTGTTTATTGAGAGGGATTAATAGTGTCCTATGTAAAACATTTTGTCGGAAATAAACCCCAAATGTTGCTGCTATTTTTAGATTTACTGAAACAAATACTGTTTAAATATGCACTGTCAGAGGAATCATGTTTATGGAGAGGGGGAACCAGCAGACTGGACTCCAGGGACTTCTTCTACTACTAAACTATCAACACCACCACTTTCATCACATCCTTCACTTGAGCAAATTACCATATCAGCAGCATGATCTGAAAGCAGTCCAAGAAACCGCAATCTCTGCTTTCTGACGCACAATTAAAAGATGTCAAACTCGGTTTCTTTTACACTGTTTTGGTTCTGGCTGTCAGCGCATCAAACATTATCTTAAAGAGGACTCATTTAGCAGAGAAAAGGGACCGGCCAGGTTCACTGACGGTGAAGAGGGGGCTCAGTAGCCTCGGGGTATGTGGGTAACCAAGGAGCACAAAAGAAATGTGAACACGATAAGAAAAGCAGTGATGGTGGGAGGGTGGGGGAGGGTGGAGGGTGGAGGGGGAGGACTCCAACTTCCCTGCCTGGCTCTCTCCTGGGAACCTGGGGGCTAAGACGCAGGAGCTCCTCCACACAGGTATCATGTTCAGCAGGTCCTTCAGTGCAGCTGGGCTCCGGTCCAAAACCGCCTGACTGTCTGTCTCAGTGGAGAGATGTGGAGGCGCCATAAGGTAACAGTAGCAGAAACGCCAACAGGTGAAACCAAATATTCAACTCAAGCTTGATACTGTTGTTGTCATTTCACAGAATAATGGCATTAAGCCTGTGTGCCTGCTTTAATGTAAGTTACATTGAATTATTCGCATGATTAAACTCGCTCCAACATGATAGAGGAAAGCGAGGAAATACAAGCATTAATGGATGTTCGTCCCCTTTTTTTTCTTGTGAAATAATAAAAGTGAGAGAGGGTAGATTGAAACCCATGACAGTTTCAGACATAAATCAACCTCCCACATCTCCACTCTGACACAACATAATAGACAGACTGTGTCCCCCTTACAAAAGCGCAGCGACTGAGGGCCCACTGCTGGATCCACTGTAATAGCCTCGACTCCAGAAGAAAGTGGGCTGCCTTCTTTAGATTTCAATCCACTGCACCTGAGTGGCTGATCGACTGCAGAGTGGGAATAAGATGAAATATTCAGCCTGGATGTAGCTTTGTTTTTTCATATAAACCTCTCATACTGTATATATGGCATCTAAAAACACTAGAAGAGACCAATCTTAAGACAGAAGCGTACTTCATGATCAAGACAGGTGATGAAACAGCTTTGTAATCTTTGCCGAGGGCTGGATGATATGAAGAAAATCAAATATTGCTATATTTTTTTGACCAAATACTGAAATATCTTACCACGATATTGTGGGTTTGCCTTCATGTGCTTTCAGACAATACTTACACAATGAGATTTTTGATTAGTAATCATCAGTGGATCAATGTGGACATAATGAAAGCGAGAACGGTCTGATAAGTTCAGAAAATTACATCAGTTTACTGTAATGCAGCCTTTAAAATCAGGAAAAGACAACAATACGGTATCACAATATCCAAAATCTGACATGATATTTCATTTCACGATACCAATATAACATCAACAGTGGCAGCCCTCGCACATTTGGTGCCCTCGCTGCCTAGGGCATATTGTAACATTTAAAAATAATAGTAGTAATAGTATTAGTAAAAAATAGTAAAAGATAAACATATTGATTTTTTTTCTTCCTCAATTTGTGCCGCCCACCTATGGATGATGGCGCCCTTAGCATTCGCCTATACTGCCCATGCCACAAGCCAGCAACATCGATATATAGCCCAGTCCTAGCCTGCTTGTCATGATATTCAGTTTGGAATAATGTTGTCAGGACACTTGACAAATGTTCCGATTTAATATTATTTTCAAAACCACAGAGGAAAAATTGAGAGTGAGGGCATTAAAGCTACAGTCTTTGTGAAGAGGTAAATATAACAGCGCTATAACATGTCAACAAAGAGTACTGATGGCTAGTGGCAGAGAACAGCACCGGTGTATCGATACTGCAGACAATTAGTATTAAAACTGTGTCAAATATTCAGAATTAATATGGTGGCTATCAATAAATCAACACTCGTTTGGATTGAAAATATAGAAAATAAATGACAAAAATCTAAAAAGAGTGATCTGTTGCTGATTTTTTATCAAAACAGTTATTTTCAAACACACCATTTGTGATGTGCATCATATCAGAAGGGTCAATTTAATGATCAATTATTCTGCCAATGGATTGTTGTTCTGACCAACACACTGAAACTCAAAGATATTTGATTTAGTGTAATGTTATGACAAACAAAAGCAGCAAATATTCACATTTGAGAAGCTGTAACTATAATATGTTTACCATATTTGCCTGAAAAATTAATAGAAATGATGAATCATTTATCTAAATATTGGCAAATTCTAATTTAATTTTGGTCGGTTGACAAAGCCATTAATCAACTAATCCTTTAAGCTCTCCATACTGAGTATGATAAAAAGCATATAACAAGATGTTTCAGGTAAGATAAAAATCTTGCAATTGCAAATTTGTTTAAAATAAAATGACTACATTACACATTAGTTGTTATAGGTGGGAGGACAAAGGTGTGATTGGCGATGGTGAACAGTTATATACACTACGTTTGGCCGAAGAGAAGACATGAAATGGAATATATGATGGAATAAGATGATGTAATGTATTTTCCTCTTGTACGAAAATTAAAAAAATGTTATCACAAAAATAAATAAATGTAGAAAATTGCTAAATATTATGTGCAGTGTGGTGGCGGCAAAATTGCTGCTTTGCAGGCGGTTATGCACCAGACTATTTCTTGATCGGGACTCCACTCTCTGCGAGGCCACTGGTCTGATTCTGTGCAAGAAAGCGAGTGTGAATGTTTCCCAAAATGCAGATAAAACAATCTCCTTTAAACTTCTGAGTATTTGCAGACAGGTGCAACGGGACATGAGGGCCCATGACAGACTCAGTGTGTGAACTGTGTGTGGGGAATAATTAAGCTTCTGTAAACTCAACTGTGTGGTATGAAGGAGCAAGAGGGCTTTCACAACCTTCTGACAACCGCACTGAGGCCTGCAGATCGTCCAAACAACCCACATCTACACCGGTTTGTTCTCCTCTTGCCCCAGATATGTGAGGAATGGAGTAGGTGCATCAACTTCCTGCATAAAAACCTGACGATGGCTCTATTAAACAGCGGTGTAGTGCAGGTGGAACTAATGAGACAGCACATGTGCCTACTAAACAATAATGCCACTTCCCACTAGCAGGTCAGTCGGCTGAGCTTGTGCAGTGCGATGTGAAATGTGCACTCACAGCAGAAAAAGCAGAGAAAACTACAGTGAGATGAGGCCCCTTGTGGCCACGAGTGGATTCAATCAATCTGAATTAGAGATGTGAAGGGTTCCAAGGTTTTGTCTTGTTTCAAGTGAAGAGGGAGAAAAAATTGAAAATTGACCCGGCAGCCTTCATTTAGTGACAATGTGCTAAAGTATCATAAAGTATGATGGGTATTCATCACAGTGATCTGCACAAGCGGGGGCAATACAGTGGCACAAAGGTTTTCAATTGAAAACCATAATACTCATTAGTGTAACACTCAACATCAGCGGCAATCAGAAGTTGCATTAGCCATGAGAGGGTGGGCCTGGACAAAATTACATCTCTAAAACGGCTCAAATATATAAAACACATACTGGAAAGTGCATTAATCAGGCCGTCTGGGATTTATAGCATGGGATTATGCACTAACAATATTTCAAATCATGTATGAACATCTACATATTGTCTCCTTGATATGCTGGGCCTCATTTAGAGTACATTCAGGTAGTGAATTGTTGGGTTTCTACAGCCCTGACCAGAAAGACCATTAAATGTGTATGATGTATAGTTGCATGTTCATGTCATTTATCAGTTTAAACATCAGAGACGATGTAAGAATACCTGAATGCTAAAGAAAATACAGCCTACTATTTTTTTTTTTTATAAGTGAGATTTTTAAGCAACCATACAGCAATAATTCAAATATCATAAAGTGCCTGAGAAACTGAAGGAACCATTTATTTAACTGATAAAGGGTACAGGTGGAAATATTTACTGATAAGGAGTCCAGTGTGGTCTGTCTTTGGTTTTAACAGGGATTGTATTGCATTCTCCGTCAGTATTTTATGAAGAATAACATCAGGTTAAACTAACTGCTGAGATTAGTATGACAATTAATAAAAGATAAAGATTAGGAAGAGCTATGGCATGATGTGATCTAAAATGTTAGCCTGGCTACCACCGATGCAATATCCATTATAAAATTCAACATACACTCACTGGCCACTTTATTTGGTACACCTGTTCAACTGCTTGTCAACCCAAATAGCTCATCAGCCAATCACGTGGCAGCAACTCAATGCATTTCAGCATGTAGACGTGGTCAAGACGACCTGCTGAAGTTCAAACCGAGCATCAGAATGGGGAGGACAGGTGATTTAAGTGACTCTGAACATGGCATGGTTGTTGGTGCCAGACAGGCTCGTCTGAGTATTTCAGAAACTGCTGATCTACTGGGATTTTCACACACAACCATCTCTAGGGTTTACAGAGGATGGTCT
>JAPZEB010000005.1:14955441-14967339 GCA_029783705.1 Chaetodon striatus
CCGATCTGTGACATCTAGTTCCATTATATTAAAGAGAAGGCAGACATCTCTACGGCCGATATCTCCAACACTGTCCCTTTAATGTGATAAACACCTTGATTTAACAGGCATTTAAATCACTTAAGTAGCTGAAAAGAATCATTCTTATATGCTTATTGTACCAATTTCCAGAAAATGTAATATATCGCAATATATCATATGGCGTAACAGAAAAGTTTATCTGTATTACTCACTCATTTTTTGTAGTGGTGGCCTAAAGGTTAAGAAGTAGGCAGGATAAAGTTTGGGTGGAGAAACTAATAGAGCAAGACTTGCTCATGCCAGAGGTGCCCTCCAACAAGACCCTGAACCCCAAATTGCTTCAGTGGAGCCAGCAGATTTTACTGGGCAGTGAATGTGTGTAACTGTATGAGTCTGAACAAGGTGTTCCTGAACAAAGATAGCCTGGCCCTGAGCAGTAATCCCCTAAATAAATAAAAGTTAATACACAGTTATACACTGTTCTCCTATCACCAAAACACTAAACATATAATGTACTGTAGGACATATTTATTCAAGTGTAGGACACAGCATGCACCATCTGTATTGTGTATCTTATATGTCCTTGTTACGTTTAAATGTAGTTGTGTAACTTCGTCTGCTAATGAGATGGATATGGTCATTGAGTGCAAGGACACATGTATCTCTGTGAAAGAGACTGATGCTTGTCAATACATGTTATCATGATAGGATGGAGGAAAGCGTTGTATAAATTTAAAATACTGTGCAGTGCCAGTAAACTGAGACCTATACGCGCTGGTATAGAAACACAAACACCTCATTATTACAAAGAAAAGAGATACCAATCGAGAGAGCCGCAGTAAAAACAGACTTGTCGATTTATCACCTATAGGTTGTTTTTCCTCTCTCTTTGCATTCAGCGCTCCACATCATTTTCTTTCTATGCACACAATGGAAGTTCTACCCTACCGATTTCTCATCTAAATCCTCAAACGTTATGAGACGTCTATGTTGTTTACAGCTCTGTCTGTGTCTCCCATGCAGTATGCCAGCATAGTGGAGGATGGGGAGCATTACATGACCCCCAGGGACTTTGTACAAAGTTACCTGGGTCTACATGCACAGCCTCAGTACAATCCCAAAACTGTGGAGCTGATAGCCGGAGTGGCTGACACTACTAAAGACGGGTGAGTGCCTACAGTGATGTAAGCAAAGCTCCGGAAAGTCCTCTTTCAATGCAGAGGTGTGTTAATACATATTAATGTCTGTATTTCCTCAACAAATGTTTTGTAGAACTCGTTTTGAAATTTTTGGGGTGAAGATTTATTCGCGCTTAAATTCCCAGTGTCAGCTGTAATAAATTGTTTTGGTCTAAAATAGCCTCTTGGTGTTTCTTTGTACATTGACCGTGATCTTTTTTTAATTTAATTTGGTAGACAACATGATTTTTCCATTCTCCTGGTATTTCCGCAACAGTTTTGTCATTGGAGGCAGCTGCTGCTACTTCAGTATGTATTAAAGTAAATATTAGATGTCTTAATTTGTTGTCCTGAGAGTAATGTAAGAGCAAAGTGAAACTGGAATTTGCAGATTACATGCTGTCATTACAATACTGCAGTACATGAATGAGCTTTATTACAGAAGATGACAGCGTGTCAGTCTAAACTAACGTGCGTTGTTAGCTGTTATGTGAGGATGATGTTGTGTTTAATGAACTGAACATTATGTCGTCACTGTTGATTCCTGAACTTGTTTCACAAATTCCTGTCCTGAAAAGTCAACAAACCATCTGGATGTCAAATAAATCAAGCAGTAATTAACCTTTAAGGCCACTTTGACACCCAGTTCTCATAACCTGGGTGTAATCTTCCCAGTGCCCCACCTGTTTTACTCTGTTGATTAAATCTTCTTCAGATTCACTGAGGCACTGTGCCACCAACATGTGTGCTATGTGCCAAAGAGGCTGTTAATGATTTATCGCAATGATGTTTGCAGAGTAAATATGTATCTTATCAGTCAGTTTTACGCCTGCAGCTGATCAATTTAAAATCCTGTGATAAGATAAGACAAAATATATCTAATGTACCTGACTCTGGCTGCACATGTATTCACCTTTAATTAGAGAGCAAAGCAGCAGGTAGACCTCCATTGTGTCTCATGAACAGCTGAAAAATGGAAGGAAAAAAGGTGAAAACATGTGCACATAAGGCTTAAAGTAGGGCTTGGCAATGTATTGATATTATATTAATATAATAATATGAGACTAGATACAATCTAATATTTTGGATATGGTAATATTATTTAATATAGTCTTTTTTTCTGGTTTAAAGGCTGCGTTACAGTAAAGTGATGTAATTTTCTGAACTTAGCCGACTGATCTAGATGTTCTGTTATTTGCTTTTACTCACTTGGTCATTTTATCCACAGTATTGATTAATATTTATATAAAAATCCCACTGTGTAACTATTTTGTGACAGCACCAATAGTCTACAGTATCTTTCCAATATTGGTATTGAGGTACTTGGTCAAAAATATTATGATATTTGATTTTTTTCTATCTCACTCAGCCAAAGCTTAGAGGAATACCTCATCCACAAACTGATTATTTGTATAGCAGGTACTCTTGGTACCTTGAATTTGTGGAGAAAACTTTGTTTTTCTCCCATGCCTCCATTTTGAACGAAGAATCCAAAACTCAAACGCAAGTTCAAACATGCGCCCTTGCTCAGGTGTGTTGTATTTTAAATAAAGTGGATGAAGTCGTATGCTCAATGCTTCCTAAACACCTGCATTTTCACTAAATTTGTAATATTAAAAAAGACTTCTGTATAACTGTCTCACACATAGACGAGTAGTGTGCCTGCAAAGTGTATGTGGAAGTGTTTTAGATAGTAAGGTTTGAGCAAAAATGCACTTGTTTGGGATGTACTGAGCAAAGGACTGGATAAGATGATGATTTGATGGATTATACTGCATGAGTTGTGTGAGACTTTGTTAACTGGTGTTTTAATGTAGTTGTGCGTTGTTAAATATGGTCACCTGCAACTTAAGTTAATCCAGAATTTTCTCCGTTTTTGGATTCTTCGTTTATTGAGGAGGCATGCGAGAAAAGCATGAAGTTTTCTTCATGAATTCAAAGTAACACTGGGTGAGTAATTGATATATAAATGATCACGTTGTGGGTGGAGTATCCCTTTAATGTTGTTGGTTTAACAGTAGAACAAAAATAAATACTAAAATGTAACAGAATGAACTTTGAAGCTCCTTAAATGCTCCGAAAAAATGAAAAGTTGAACATCTACAATTTTTGTGACCACTGGGCAAACTCAATTTGCTGATGAAGATCATGTGATATCGTTGAAAGCCCTGGAACAGCTGCTAACTTGATCTTGTTGTTGGTGAAACTGTTTTGTCAAATGCTGTTCCCAAGGTCAAGAATGAGCTTTGAAGCGTCACTGAAAAACAGGCTTAGGATCACATTACTGCACTTGCTTGCTGTCCTGTCTTATCAGTATTTATTTATTAATTCTCTAGGTATTTTAATGGTAATTTTGTCAAAGATACCATATTCAGATAGCACTCTTTCTTTCTTGTCCAAACAGACTGATATCTTTCCAGGAGTTTCTGGCCTTTGAATCAGTTCTATGTGCCCCGGATGCCCTGTTCATAGTTGCCTTTCAGTTGTTTGACAAGACTGGCACAGGAAACATCTCATTTGGTATGTACATGCTGGTGCACGCTGGTGTGGGGGTGTACTTCACGCTCAATTACAGGGGACTAAGTGTCATGTTATGTACATACAGTGTAGTTAAACACCATTGTGTCAGAATAAGTTGACTGACATTAGTGAGAAAAATATGAATATATCGATATATATTGATTCTGAATATTAGAAATGGTTTCAGTACTCATTGTCTTTGGAATCAATACACTGGTGTCACCTGTGATTGCTCACTTTATTGTAAATGTTTACTATAGTCATGCTGCTGTTCTCTGCTACTAACCAAGAGAAGAAATGTCTTTGTTGTCATGTTACAGCCGTGTTATATTTATTTTTTAATAAAGTTTAAAAATGTATGCCCTCAATATTTCTCCCCGTTGTATCAAAAATGGTATTGAATATCAATATTTTACAAGGCATGTATCAAAGTTAGAAATTCCAGTATTGTGACAACACTTGTTTGAGTGTGACATTAAACATTGTGGGTTGCATGTGCTATTCGAACTAAAGCATGTGTGGCCAATAACTACAGCGGTAGCCATGTCCTTTTTGATGTAATACATATGCTAGCAGCAAGTCTCATCTCAGGGCAGGACCGCAAGCGAGTTGTGTAGAACATCACATCATAACCAGCTCCATCTGACAAGCAGAGAAATGAATCCAGCATGTCATAAACCAAGAGATATGGAGTTATACAAAGAAGCTGCTGCTGTGCTCTGTCTGTGCAATGGGCCTCCATAAAGGCGGCTGAAATTGAGGGCAGTGCTTATACAGAAAATTTCCTGGATGGACTCAAAACCCTCGAAATGTAAAAGGAGTGGGACTGTCAAACAGCCTTTTCAGCTCTGCAGTCCAAATGGACTCTTTCCTCTACTTTAACGAGGTTCTCTACAAATGGAATGAGGATGTGAGATGGATGTTACAATTTCATCTTGCATGTTTTCCCCTCTGTCTCTTGTTACGGCTCACTCTTCATGTCTCACTCTTCCAGAGAATGTACGTGACATCTTCAGCCAGACCACAGTTCATCACCACATTCCCTTCAACTGGGACTGTGAGTTCATCAGGCTACACTTCGGCCATGAAAGAAACAAGAACCTCAGCTACACAGAATTCACCCAGTTTCTGCAGGTATATATATTTGATTTATATCTTCACTGGTTTTATTTCCTAATCCATGAGCTGCTTGACAAACTTATTCCAAGTGTCACAGACAAGCAGTCTAATATGTTTATTCGCTTTCCTGCCGGGAGTTAGACGAGAAGATTGATACTGCTCTCATGTCTAAGAGAGGTATCGATCTTCTCGTCTAACTCTTGGCAAGAAAGCAAATAAATGTATTTACCAAAATGCTGGAATAATGTTTTAATGCTGCTTTATCAGAATCAGAATCAGAATCAGAAATACTTTATTGATCCCCAAGTGGAAATTGTTTATACACCTTGTATTAGAAGCAAACAAGAATCTAGAACTGAGAATGAAAACAAACACCAAATAATCAAATAGTCAACCTAAACTCTTTTCTGTGACCTCGATGGAAAACGTCATGAAGTCAAGGAAAGGTGTGAAGTATGTGAAGGAGTATTTATAAGAACACAGAGTATGACTGTACTCACACCAGGCTATGTAATAGTGCAGATGTTATTAAAGTGAGTTTGCTGTGGTGAAACTAGAATGTTACAAAGGTGGACTACAAAAAGTGCATATCATATAATTCGCCCTGCGTGTTGTTACTGTGTTGTTTCATGCAGGCGATGTAAATGTTGAAAGCCCGGTAAAAATATTACTTCATTACAAAGGTTAGAACTTAAATTTAAAAAGGAATATAGGCTACAAGGAGCAAATGTGAAACAAAATGGTTGTCACATTGAGAAAGGTTGCTCACGTTTAGCACCACAAACCCTAATTGAAATGGCTATATGAAAATAATTGGCAAATTTATGCATGTTTGGACTACAAATCTACTACAGTACATTTCGTCATTCTTAAGTTTCAAACATGTTGAATTACAAAAAATCATCTGGCTAAAAATGACCCTTTTTCCTGAAAGACAGATTTTCCATGTTAAGGTTAATGCTGATTGTGATCTGGGCCCAGTTGTTCAGAAGTAACCTGATCAGATTTTCGGATCGGATTGGATCAAATCTTGGACATGGGTTGCTTAAAAGAATAAAAGGATTTTGAAACTGGATTAAATCATGTAACCCAGTCTTTAGTAGGATAGGGATACCTTTGGTCAAAAAAAAAAATCATGATTATCCTGATCCCAGCGGAAGGGTGGATTGTGGGTGGATTTTAGGAACAAAATTTAATAAAGAATTTGAATTGGTTAAGTATACATACATTTATTTATATTTTGCACTTGATTTGTTTTACAGTTATTGTGATCCTAAGATAAAGTAGACATTAGGCTATCTAATAAGCCTCTCAGAACATTCATTTCTATAACTGCTTAACCTATTAGGGGTTGCAGGTGTGCTGGAGCCTATCCCAGCTGACATTGGGCGAAAGGCGTGGTACACCCTGGACAGGTTGCCAGTCCATCGAAGGGCTGACATATACAGACAAACAACCATTCACGCTCACATTCACACCTACGGACAAAATGACAGAGTCATCAGTTAACCTACATGTCTTTGGGTGGTGGGAGGAAGCTGGAGTATTCAGAGAAAACCCATGCTGACACAGGGAGAATATGCAAACGCCACACAGAAGGGCTCCCCCACCCTGGGTTCGAACCAGGAACCCTCTTGCTGTGAGGCGACAGTGCTTACCACCACAACACCATGCTGCAGTACAGTAAAGCAAAAAAAAGGATTTTATCCTCCCAAAAGCTGTCAATATCAAACGAAAAATATTTAAAGTTATAATCTCAAAGATTTCCATTTTGTTCTTTTTGGCGGCATCCATGGTGATAAGTGATAATTGCAGTGTTTGTCGGTGGACCACCTACACTATGATATGTAGCCCCATGTAGAGCACTGTCTATCCAGATTTGGTCATCTTGAAAAGTTTGTATCTGGATCAGGGTGATCCAGTCCAATGTTGATTTTAAAAACTGGCACAAAGTAATATGGATTATCTGATCCTAGACAGCAAAACATGGGATTTCCAGGGTATTTTTTTGAGCAACTGGGCCTTGATTATAAACCTATGCATATAATAGCTTAAAAGCCAGCACACAATTCAGTAAACACTGTAAAATGTCTACTGGATTGTGCTTTGAAGTTGTCATGGCTGATACAGGCTGTGGATGAGTTACTAAATGTGACAATGTAGTTAATTCCTCAAAGAGCAGCTGAATGGTGCATCGCTTTGAATGTTGCTGCTGCAAGGAACTGGGGAGCAGCAATATCTCCTTTCCTTTGGTAGAGGATGGGCCGATGTATCCTGCGTTGACAGAGATAAGAAGAGAAGCATTAAGGCACCTTTCCTTAGCATTTTTAGCACGGCTGCCCTGAGATAGCTCAGGCATATTCACTCAGTTAGGAACCTTCCTAAGCAAAAAAGACTGTTCGACCGCAGCCAGTTATGAACCCATTGGCTGTAGCACTTCCTCTGACGCAACATCTTCCTCTTCCTGTTGCTTGTTTTATGGCAGTTTTCAAACAACAAAGTGGCATGTTTCTGCCACTTGATGCTATGGAGGGTGTCTTTCCCTTTTCAGCAGAACATTCATTTACATCAACATGTTGCTTGATAACACACACGTGACGCCTCTTTGACTAGACGTAAATCAAGTAAGGTAGAATAGACTATAGAGGCCAAACCTTTTACTGAATTAAAGTGAGGTTAGGTGCTTTTTTTCGTTGCCTATAAACCTAGGGTGTAATTCAAATGAAAATGAAATTGTATTTCTACATTTAGAGGTTGCATAGTTTAAGTACAGTCTAAACTCATGGACACCAGCAGCACAAAAGACGAGCTACAGATAAACAGATTTTTATGTAAAGGCAACATGATATGGCACAAAACATATCGACAGCACACACAATGTATTTCTCCAATGTTCTTTCTCCAACGTCTTAGAAAGTGCACGTCAATAAATGTGGAACCATTCATAATGATCACCTTCATCCCGTGGCGAGGCATTTTCCTCCCGCTGAGGGACAAATGGAAATGACGTAACGTGAACTACATGCCACACATGATCTCTTAAGATAATGGAGTTGTGGTGTGCAGTAGCATCTTTAGTGCTTCATCTCTTCAGCTGTTCTGGCGGTTTGCGGTAGCTCAGTGTGCCATTAAGACACTTAACATTGTTGTTTTGCTTTATTGGCTGTTGCCTGTATCTCACGGAGACCTCTGTGCTGTTAAATCAGCAGCAGCAGCAGCACGGTCAGGGAGAAACCTAGTTTGGAGTCGAGGGGCTGTGGTCTTGGGCAGAAGCTGGGTGGTCCCAGAGTTAGACAGGCTGCGCTGCAGTGTGGGATCCCTCAGAGCACTTTGTGGTTTATCAGACTTGACTAGGGCTTCCCACTGCTACACCAAAGACTCTTGTATGTGCAGGATTCATTTACGTCAATCATTATTATTGTTTCTTATTCTGTCATGTCAAAGCACATGTCATTTCTTGTGACCAAGTATTAGTTAAAATACAAAAAAGTGCAGATGTATGTGTAGATTTGTTTGTTTTTCAAGCAGCTTTGGATCTGCCACCTTGTGGTTGTTGCAGTATTTAACTGGACTTGAAACTCCAGTGAGTTGTGACAAAGTAGAGTATTTTTAAGCTTGAAAAATATAAAGTTTGTGAGGCGACAAAGTATCATGATGAGTTTTCAACAATATAATCAGCAAACATTGTGAGAATTAATCTCCAGCAACAATCCACTGATTAGGTTATCAGAACCAGAGTGTAAAAAAGAAGTAACAGCTGAATATAGCGGTGACGTTGCTCTGTGATCCTCTGGTTGTATGCGATGAGCTTTGACAGCAGACATTGACCCGGGGTCAGCCTCCCCCTGCATCCCCATCTGATTGCATGGTTGTCATATTGAATCATCTTCCTGCGGACACACCTGCCGGCCGCCTCACCAGCCGCTCGGCTCAGCTCCGGGATCAGACTTCTCGGGACATGGTTTCCATTAGTCTCCAGAGAGACGGTGGTGATTACAAAAGCCAGTGTCTGACACTGTCACATCTGATGACTTTCACATCTGTCCAACACTGACATTATTACACATTCATCGTCTAAAGTTCTATTTCTCCGTTCCCTTGTAATGCGATGCTCCTCATCACAGGAACACATTCTTTGCCTCTTTTGTCAGCTAACAGCTTGACCTCCACTCCTCTTTATGTGTGTGTTGCTGCAGGAGCTGCAGTTGGAGCACGCCCGCCAGGCGTTTGCACAAAAAGACAAGAACAAAAGTGGCGCCATTACTGCCTTGGACTTCAGCGACATCATGGCCACCATCAGACACCACATGCTGACTCCATTTGTAGAGGAGAACCTGGTTTCAGTGAGTTTAAGAACAAGTTAAACACCAGTTAAACATTTGAAACTATCTATAACCCTGGTGAAACATAGTTGATGGTTGAGTTTCATTTCAATCACAATTCCCGAGAATTCATAGCAGACTTGACTTTGATCTTCATACACACACGTAGTAATTCTTAATAAACATAAATCCTCATCTGACTGACCTTGATATACATTTTATCCATCCTGTGCTTTCACACATGTAACTCCAAGAAAATATGGTATTAAAAACATATCTCATTATCTTCCAAAGGGGATCTCTACTTTCCCCCAGGTATATATTGAATTCTTACACCATTTCCATAATTAACAAACACAATTTGCCTATAGTTCATGAAATGTTTAAAGATGCTGTTTTTACAACATTTTGAAACAATCCTTAATATTCTCTTGAACAATATGCACTTGCAATGAATCCCACATGACCATGGCTCTGTACACAACAGTTGTACTCGTCTGCTTGTGTTTATTGTTGTAAAGATGTTGTCCTCTTGGCTAGATCGCTCTTAAAAAAGAGATTTTAAATCTCAGTGAGTCTTTTACCTGGTGAAATAAAGGATATATATAACAGATGTTTTGATATAGGTTCTCTGATTTTAAACACGGTTGCCAATGACTTAAACTCGTGTTTACCTTTTTTTGGATTCTTCGTTCACTATAGAGGCATGCAAGAAAAATGTTGTGTTCCCAAATTCAACACAAGGTGAATAATTGACATACATGGTATAATTTGATATTGATACTGATATACAAATGATTTGGGCAGCTGGTTCCTTTAAGAGAATATAATAATATTCAGCTGAAGCCCTCCCATATAGAGGCAACATACAGAGACCTCCCCATATAGAAGCTGACTGCCTCTGGATCTTTCTCCAGGCTGCAGGAGGCAGCACCTCCCACATGGTGAGCTTCTCCTACTTCAATGCCTTCAACGCCCTCCTCAACAACATGGAGCTGGTCCGCAAGATTTACAGCACGCTCGCTGGCACTTACAAAGACACGCTTGTTACCAAAGGTACACCTGAGACGCACCCGGCATCACTGCAATGAGTCATGTTTCATATGTGAAATGAAATGTAGCTGTGCGATGATGTCTTAACTTTCTTGACAGAGTGGTGTGAGAGAACACACAGGGAACATTTACTGTAGCACTATGTTACGAAGGTAAATGAACATTTTTAACCTGGTAATCAGATCACCTCCTACATGTAGACCTGTGTAACTGATAGTGGTACTGTCAGTCACATCTGCTCCTAATTGTGTTTCCTATTAAGATGCAAACCGTAGACAGTTCCTCTACTTCCTCCCCATGGTTTTCCTCCTTCTAGACAAGATTTTGGGCGAATAGTATTTGCAAATAATTCTTGTTATTTGTACGACAAAACAGATAAGATTGAGGGTAAAGCAGACACTCACATGCCGTCTGTCAGTCACAGGAAAGTATATCATTGCAGTACTTGAGATCAGAGAAGCAGGCTTGTGAGTGAAGGTTGCAATCCTTGGACCTGACAGAAGGTCTTAGTGGGGAAGTGAATAACTAAGTCCTTCCCCTCCTTTAACAACCACCATCAGGTTTCCCTTGAGAAAGACCACCTGATGGTAATGGAGCTTCTCAGCAGGCAATATAAAGAACTAAATATAAAGCACATTGAAACACACAGGGCGCTGCTGAGAGAATGCACGCTCAGTCAGTGTACTGCAGACACATACTGAATTAATGGCTTTACATACTTTCTTTGTAATCTCCTTAAATATCCTGTTTAGCTGCAAGCATCCACAATAACTCTTAAGACAGACAAGGAACAGTGTTTGCAAATACTATTTAATACTAGCCTGCTGTAGACAATACCTGACGTGGCTAACCCCTCAGCTTCCTGTTTGACTTTAATTATAACTGAGGCCTCCATTGATTCAAGTCTTGTTTGCATCATCTAATTTCTTCTTCTCTTCATTGCGTTGTAGAGGAGTTTGTTCATGCTGCAAATAAGTTTGGTCAAATCACTCCGATGGAGATTGACATTCTGTACCAGCTCGTTGGTCTCCACTCTCACTCTGGGTAAGATTCTGAGTCACTTGTTTTAATGCTCTAGAGTCCATCTATCGATCTGTGATTGCACTGAACGTGTTTTTTTTTTTTTATGCCTCTACACTGGTGACAGTCGGCAAGCTGGAGGCATTCTGATGAACCTGACATCTCAGTAACTTTCAAATTATACTATACGTGGCCCTTCACACATTTATCATAAAGATCACTTTGCATTTTTCCCTTCACCTCACAATGGTAGGACTGTTATACAGTTTGTAGACATGTATCAAGTAGCAGTCGTTTACTGAAAGATGAAGCAGTTACATTTGTCTCGTTTGTGTTTTTTTGTTGTTGTTGTTGTTTTTTTCTCAATAACTCATTCGACACGAGAAGCAGCTGGCCCCCAGGTATTTTCAGATGATCTAATCTGGCTCCCATTCAAAAAAGTTTGACACCCCTACGTGAAGGAGCGGTATACTGGTATACTGATTAGATTATGGTGATTGTTGGCCATTACTCATGCCTTTATATGCTAATTTTGACAAAATTTCATGTCACAGAAATGTCTAATAGGATAAAATTAGGAATTTATTGCATTTTATGTTAAAAGTCAGCTTCACTGTGACATCATAATGTTCTGCTAAACACATTTCTAGCCATTAGTCAGTGTA
>JAPZEB010000005.1:15017533-15043236 GCA_029783705.1 Chaetodon striatus
AGATATGTGACCAAAAATATCTATTTGCTATTTTTTTACTATATTGATTTGCATTTGTATAAAAATTGTCATTACCAAAAGCTAAGAAAGGTTTTAAACAGGCTGCTGGCCCTTTCCTGGTTTTACAATGTGACCCACTTGAATTTGTAATTAAATAGCTCTGATATACACTATTAAACTCTATAATTTACTTGGATGCTGCTGTGTGCTCTAACATCTTTCTTCTTTTAATAAAAACAGCAAAATAAGTATTTTCTTTTCAGAGACACTGAATCAACAATAAAAGCGTAATCATGTTTGTACCTCTTGATCTGGGTCATCATCCAGCTGATGAAATCTTCTCTTCACCGTGCGGCCCGATGAGGTGACAGTGACTTGGGAGGTAGGCTAAAAGCAGAAACATTAAATTTCAACCACAGATAAACAGAGCACATGTGACACATACTGTACATGAAGCTGACTCATGATCAAGGTAAACTGAGGTTGAAGTGAGTGAAGTGTGACACTTACATTGTTGTTTCGCTGGGTTGCCATAGAGAAATCCTCAACTACCTTTGATGGCAAGCTGCTGTTCAGTTCACCGAGGATTTTTAGGACACTTGAGGAAAAAAAGTATAGCATAATAAGATAATAAGAAAAATGTATATGCACCAAATAACAGAATATTGTTGCGCTCAGTGACAGGGGCTAAGAAAAACCACTTAATGAGGCTTTAATCCGTCATTCAATAGGAACGCCTCATGATTCATTTATTCTGTTACATTTGCCTCCACACACCACGGAAATTTTGCCACAGTCTCCTTGCACAGTCTTCAGTTTGGTATGTAAAAGCTGACTGTGGTTAGGGTTGTCACAATGCTGGATTTCTAACTTTGATGCAACACCTTGAAAAATATTGCTATTCAATTTTCAATACCATGGGGAAAATTGAAATTGAGGGCGTAAAACTTCAAAGTTTTGATAAAAGATTAATATAACAAGGTGTTAACATGACAACAACGACTTTCTTGTCTTGGTTGGTGGCACAGAACAGCAGAATAACTTAAATGTTAACAATAGGTGAAAGCAAGAACACGCAGCTGTTACTGGTGTGTCAATACTACGCATAATGAATATTAAAAGTGTTGCAAATAATCAGAGTCAATATGTATCAATAAACTGATATTTCTGACAACACTGACTGTGGTACTCACTTTATGGTGGTTGGTCCAACATGAATGATTCTTCCTGAGTCATCAGGGTGAAAGAAGATCCCATCGCTCTCTAGAGAGCAGCAGTTCATGTTTTGTATTCCATTTGTTGCCTAATGTCATAAAACGGTAAAGTATCACATGCATTATTAATGACACTGAAAAATGAACATGGTACTGTGAACATGTAACTCTAGGAAGGCTTCCTCCTGCAGTACTTGAAGAAAAATAATCTAGCAGGCAAGTGAAATGTGACTTTTTTTCCCACTTTGTGATGTGCAACTGAATGTGTGCACTTCAAACTATGCAGAGCATCAACAACCTGTGCACGCACCATTGTGGGAAAGGCAAGACTTGACTTATTTAAGTGTTACTCCACCCAAACTCTATTGTTTCATTACAGCTTAACCACTGCAGACTTAAATTATGGTTGTGTAAAACACTGCTTCTGGTGCAGCTTTAGAGCCTAAAGGGGTGTGATGGTGGTGTTTGATACAGATGGAGTATCATTTCAATAATTAGGTTTCTGCTAATCAGTTAAAATGTATCGTACCATTACTAAATACTACCACAAATATAATACGCCTTTTTTACCATAAGCTTATACAGTATTTATATCTGTATCTTAGGCACACCACATTGATGAGGGCAAACAAAACTATGGTTTCTTGTGTTTTTGGAAACTGTGGCAACTTAAATGTGATTTCATGTTTTTCTACACAATTTATTATGTAAAAAAAACAAGTGGGAGCAGTGTCATGAAAGGCACTAAATCAGGAATAATACAGAGAAGCTTATGTTACACACGCACAAAAGAGTTGCACTAAAGTAGCTGGACCACTTTATGGGTTTTTGAATAGCGATTACAGGTTTGGTTCTGTCCTGCTCTGCCCTGCAGCCGAGTACAAAGACTGTCACAAACAGTTGTGGCCCTTCTTCCTCTGA
The DNA here is from genome assembly GCA_029783705.1 of Chaetodon striatus. Classification (NCBI taxonomy): domain Eukaryota; kingdom Metazoa; phylum Chordata; class Actinopteri; order Chaetodontiformes; family Chaetodontidae; genus Chaetodon; species Chaetodon striatus. The sequence continues at coordinate 15,019,669 of JAPZEB010000005.1, forward strand.
CACTTTCAATAAGCTCTGGCCAATTTGGTGGTCCATCACAGAACAAGATTGGGGATATTTATCTATCACAGTCAAGTATATGCTCCATTTTGTACTCAGATTACACAATTGTAATGGAAATGTCGTGTTATCGCGTATGGCTAAAGAGGATTCTCTAAACTCACCATCATGCTGTCCTTGAGTGAACAGATGTGATGAGTGCCCTTGTGTTTTTTTTGCGGTGGTGTGTAGATGTAGTGCCACGGGTAGCCTCCAATCTGGACACAGTTATTAGTGCATGACACCTCAAAAAGCACTGGGGGACAATCTGTACAAGACAACAAAAAAAAATACAATGTTTATTTTTGCATGAAAAGAGTTCCTGCTAACGTTAGACTTAAAATCGGACTCACCAGTGATCTGGATATTAACTGGAATACCAAATGGAACATCTCCGACTGTTTTGCCTCCAAGGAGTGAACTCTTCTGTCCGAGCGTTAACTTCTCCGTCAAGTACTGAAAACAAAGAAAATATTCTTTAAATATACAGAGCTATAAGCAGCAAGATGAGCCAGAAGGATAATATAACACTGACGTATCTGTCTATTCTGTTTAAACTCTGTATTTCTGCACAGTTGCAGATAAAGATCAGGCTACACTCCATTAGTATTAGACCATTTGTAGAATTAGATTCCAGTGGTGGCTGCATAGGATTGTGACCGACTCAAGTGATCCAAACATTTCCAGTAAGTCTACAACGTCGTCCAAAAGTCAAAGTTTATTGTTTTGTTGTTTGTTGTTTCCAAAATTCACAACACATTTTTCATCTAAAAAGTATGCTGCTTCATTCCATATTTGCAACACTGCTTTCTTAATTACATTGTTGTGGCAAAGTAATTGCTGCCTGGATTTTGTTGACAGACGTTTCTGTCACGTAACAAAACACCACATTCATGTGTCATGCAGGCTTCGCAAGGTGGTGGTTGGGGAGGATGGCAGGCAGAAAGGGCGGGGCCTAGATACCAGAACTTTGGGTTCGCATACAGACTCCTGTCTTAAGTTAAGGCCACCCACATAAGCACTTTGGTTAAGGTGAAGGGAAAGGTCGGGACTTTGGTTCCATTTTAATTTAAAAAGTGTAATAAAAATATAATGCTGTAGTCACTATGGCTGGATGGTGTATTGCAAGGTTGCCTGTTTTGGCAGAAAACAATTGAAATACATTGTCAGTGAAGATTTTGCTGATAAATTTGGTATCACCATTCATTTGTCATGCCAGGTACATTAATTAGCAACATTTCCTTATCATGTTAATACCAAACGTAATTCCCTCTCTGTATTATGTTTTCCTCAAAATGTGCTTTATGTTTCTAGGGAGACAGGGCTGCATATTTGTGGGCGCTTAACCTTTAAAAACTAACATTTTCTCTATGGTCAAAAAACCATCTGCTCCTCTGATTGCTGCACACAAAGGGAAACATGCAGCGGTATTAACGGGCCAGTCCAGCAGCAAATTAACAGCACCATTAATTATATTTTTTCATTATTGAAAGTTGAATTAATTAAAAAAAATAACTCCGTGAATGGTCAATGAATCACTTTATTCAAACTGAGGATTTTGTTCCAGGATTTTTTTTTTTTTTAATTCTACTTGATGATGACATCATAAAATATGATGACAGACATTTGAAGCTTTTTTCAAAACCTCACTAAAAACCTTGAATGGAAAAAAAAGACATTCAGTACAGCCCTACAAATATTCAGTTTCCAACAAATGTATTGCTGATGCAATGTTTAGAAATCTGATTAAATATGTATTATGTATTTATGTATTCAGCCTGCTCAACAGTGTGCAGGAAACTCTTTCAGGATAAAAAATAAAGACATACCCTTTGGACAATGTGCTCAAAGCTGTACAGCTTCACTGACTTGTTGCTGTACGACACCACAAGGACACCTTGAGACAGAACAATGTCGGTAACGCCATTTCCAAACACCTGAAAGGATAAAAGTTACATTTTTATAGCAACATTTCACTCCTGTGGGCATGTTTTAAAAAAGAATTCAAAACTACAAATCTGCATACCCTTTTGCTGATCTCCAAAATGCCCACAATTTGTAAAGGGAAGACATGAAAGATGGCCAGATGTAACACCGTATTCTGAGGGATACCTGCCTTTGAATAAAAAAATAAATAAATAAATAAAAAAAAGATAAGCAGGACAAGTAGTAAAATGATAGTCCTATAGTTGATCAGTGGATTAGTTGAATCGATTATATCCACAAAAAAAATGCTTAACTCTCGAATGACCCAGCTTCTCAAATTTGAGGATTTACTGCTTTTGATAACTTTCTGATTATTGTAAATTAATTATTTTGGGGTTTAGGACAAAACTAGCAAGTCAAAGACATCACCATTTTCCTAGATTTATGCAATGCGCCTGTCAAAATTCATGAACTGCTGAAAATACATATGCAGGAAGATCCTAGTTTTTATTACTCTCAATAAAATGCGCGGACACTCTTCAGTAAGGCAAAAAACATGAACTAACTTACCTGTCGTGCTAAAGATGTTTCTTTGTTTTGAACAGATTTAACATAAAACATCTCTTGGGAAACATCCCAGCCAAGATACCTACCAAAAAACAACACAGAATTAGGTTAAGTGTTTTTAAATGACTTAAACATGAAAACACAGTTATTAATCTTCACTCTAAGAACAGAGAACTCAGAGCTTTGACGATACCTGAACTTATGGTTTGAAGAGAGGTAAACTTTCTGCAGCTCTTCTCCCGTTTCAGCTGAAAGGCGATACAGCCAGTTATTGGCTGTCAAAGCCAAGAGGCTGGGTTTATGATCAGAGGGGGAGGCTAATGTTTTGTCCTGTCGACGAGACAAATAAAACAACAATCCGAATCTGGGTTGTTAAAATGTGATCAGTAAAAATTCAGTGTTACTCCAAATGAGTGTTTGTTTGTTGTTAACTTACAAGTGGGCTCTGACACAGCAAGGCATCTTCAAACTTCTCCAATTTAGACCTCTTAGGCAGTTTGTACAGTACTTGAGGCTCTGCATGAACACTGAAACCACAAGATTTAATCACTTGTGTCAAGAGTTTAAACCTTTTAATCTGTTGTCACTGTTCTTTACATGTTTAAATCTGAATGCCATGTACATAAACATCATGATGGTATACATGCATGTTTTTACGATGCTCTAACCTACCAGGCAGCAATCATTTTAATTCAGTAGATGACCTCACTAAGCTAGGTAAAATTTTATCTGGCAACTATGTATTTAGAGCAACAAGACCAGCTACCAAATTCATAAAGGAAGGAAATCTTTTATCACTTTCATGACTTGCAAGTTTAGATTTCTTCAGAGATGTATTAATTAACTTATGAATTATGTGACTTTTTATGCCATTTTTAAAGATGCTGCAATTTATCTGTAACTCTAATGTGTTATTTTGTATTGTATGTGTGTTGAAGACTGAAAATAATTAATGTAAATTAATCTTACTCACCAGCTGTAGCAGCTCTGGTAATTTTCAAAGTAAATTTTACCATTCTCATATGTTATTGTGGATTTTGAGGTCTTGCTCCATGCTTTAATGAAATCCCTGTTGTCCTGCAACGTCACAGTAATACAGTATATTAGTAACTAAAGCATTCACTCAAACCAGTTAGCTCCAGTTAGTATCTAAAAGCATATTTTTTTCCATTACCTGGAGGATGATTCCTCTAAGGACCTTCATATTGTGCCTGATCAGAGTCCCAGCATCTCTGATACCTCTACTCCTCCGGTCCAACAGCTGAGCGGCGTTTGCGGCTCTTTTCCTCCGGTACGGCGCCATCAGCAGGTGGCACTTGTTTCTACAAGAGGACTGTCTGGTAGCATGACAAGAGGCAACAACCTGAGCTGACCCCCGAGAGCACAGACAGAGCCAGGTAAGCACGATGTGGAGGTGATAACGTTAGAGCCCCTCACTAAGCTCCATCTTATCGAGACCACTGAACCTCCTCTCTGGCTTTAACGTTAGCTAGCTAACACGAGAAGTTGAAAGCTAACGCTAACTAAGTTAGCACCGGTGAACTACAGCACCTCGACGTCTCGTTCAAGTACTCTGTTCAAAAGTCGTTCCTGATTATTTCGTTATTTATGACTTAATGTTAGCTGAACCTGATAGTTGTCCTGGGGTAAAAATACAGAAAGGATATCAGTAGTTAAAAGTTGCCATGTTAGCTGCTTGTTGTCTCCCGCTCCATCTTTGTAGTCTTTACAAGATTCTTCTTCTACGAAAGGATTAACGGCACACGGCATCCATTTTAGAACACTAGCGCCCTCCTTTCCAGGGTTGTTATGTTGACAATGAAGACTAATGCATAAACCACTCAAAATTTAGTTTTATGGTTAGAAGAAATAATCCTGTTTCACACTGTACTGTATTTTCAACTGTATTGTATCCACACATTTTGTACTGGTTTGTTCCAGCTCTCATAAATTACTATTTATTTAATTTCAAACCCATAGTACCATATTATTACCACACAATATTATTCTGATGTTTTGTAATATGCTGAGTAACATATAATTTTATATATATATGCAATATATTGTGATTTATTACCTTTATTTATGATTTATTTATCATTATTTTTTTATTTATTAAGGATAAATGTGTCAAAATCTGTTTTATCTAATAACGTTAATTCTTCAAGATGAAATTTCTCACTTATATAATTTTGATTGCAGCAGAATGTTTCTAGTGGTATAAAAAAGCAATTGATTTCATTATTCTAGTAGGCTCCCGAAATTTTTATTTATGTTTGCAATATGAATAATTCATAAAATGAAAATTGATACTTGGTGTTCATGTATCAATACAATTTTGCCACACATAATATGGCAATACTATGCTGTATTGATTTTTCCCCTCACCTCATGATGTTTACATTGACTGAAATATTTAAACCGAGGTCTCTGATGTTTTTGTTTTTTTACACTGTTACACTTTTACACTGTTTCTACACTGTTCGATCAAGCAGAAATATCCCAGTTGTATTGTGTGTCATTTTATTCACATTTTACAAAAATGCCTGCCATTTGCTACCTTTAGGAAATTTGGGATCCCCACTGGACTCTGAAATAAAATTCTGTGGGTTTCAACAAAGTTTGGCTGCATGGCATGAATTTACAATAACTAACACACCAGCAGGTCAGGGGGTTATATGAAAATATTTCAAAAGATCCAAACATATAACAGTAACAGTCAAGGATACAGGATGTTCTGTTTCATCCGTAACATTAATCTTGCTAAAACAAAAACCTCCTTGTTAAAAAGCCTCTTCAGTAGACCGACATTATATTCGCATAACCAAAACAAATCAGGATTCCTAAGCTGTATTCCTTTTAAATAACATCTCCTTAGGTCACTGCATAAAGGCCAGTAAAATACAACATGAAATTTGTTCTCAAAAAAAAAAAAAAAAAGCTCCTATTGTTAAGTTCTTAACTGAGCACACAGGGACCTTTGTCTTATCTTTAAATCACATTTAATTTTGTGTTCATGTGTCTCGTGTTTGCTGAATGTTTTTAAATTAAACTGCAAACTCTCCTTGAAATAAAATGATAAATAAAATGTATAAAGTTGATGACAATTGATAGCAGAAAAATATTGCTAGACGAGTAAAAACAGTTATTTAATTAGCATTAAACAGCTCCACCTTCCATATATTGAACTCTGTCTGCATTTTTACAGAGCAAATGCATACACTGCGAAGCCTGTCTGCGGCCAAACTGGCTAAAGCTGTCAGCAGATGGCCCTCAAGGCTAAAGGGCACAGCAAGGAGACCTTCAGCTCCGCTGGGTTCACGGATTCTGACCAATCCTGATGACATCTTTAAGCACAACATGTGGTCAGTGATGAATTGTAGTAAGACTTTAATTTGTCACACACAAGTATATGCCTCTCATGGAGATAGTAGGATTACGGTGTAGGCGTCCTGACACTGAGCTGAAATTCAGGGTTACAGTTAAAACCTTTCTGATCAGCTCTAAAACACAACAGTTGATTTATATGTGTTGCAGTTTGTGAGTTATTGTAGTTGAACAGATGTCCAACAGTTGCTTTCGTAATGCTTTTTATTTTAGGGATCATGTGCAGTGGACAGAGGAGGATAAAGAAAATGCACGGCAGAAGGCAGAAGAAAATTCCTGTATACAAATTCCTTTAGAGGAGCGAGGCAAGAATATATTTCTGCAAAAATATTATCCAAGTTAGTTAGATTTGTTTTATACCGCAAGTAAAAATTCTCACTTGTAAATCTCCTCCACACAGGTAAATATGACACAGACGCTTGCCAATACTGGGACAAGTTTTACGAGGTGCATCAGGATAAGTTCTTTAAAGACCGCAAGTGGCTGTTTTTAGAGTTTCCAGAGCTGCTTCCTTCAGGTGCAAAAACTCAAGCCACAAACAGGTGTCTGGGTGTTCAGCAGGCGTCATACCCACAACCTACTGGATCCAGCACAGAGACAGACAACAGACACCAGCAACACAACGGCACCACACACCATCACACAAGTACGGACACCTCCAACCATCAGGAGTCCAATGCTGCCACACAGACGACTATATTCCCTGGCCAGCATGCATCTTTCAGGATCTTGGAGGTTTTCAAAACTCACATATATTGATTTTTTGTTCAGAATGTATTAATAAAGATTACTGCATGTGGATCATTACACAATAGTGATATCAAAAGTAGGAGGCTGTAAGTTGCTATTCTAAAAGTGTTAGATAACAGCACTTAAAGACAAATATCAACAAAATATGTTTATTTTCACAGGTTGGATGTGGGGTGGGCAACAGTGTATTTCCCATCGTTGATTCCTTAAAGTGAGTAAATATTTGATATTTCCATAAAATCCATTAAAGTTTAATGTTATCAGTGTGGATCATGTGTAAATTTCCAGTGCTTACAGAAGCAAAGCATTTCAAATACACACAATAATGGCCTGTAAATACTGTGTAAATAACCATTTTCTTGTTCATAGTGCATGCACTACGACATTATCCAGCTACATATCCTTAAATAGCACAAACTGCTGCTCATCATAAATAATGTGATGTAACATATTATCACAGTTGGAGCAGTATTTATATCATTGTATGAAACATGCGCATATTGCTTGTACTGTTAAAATACACATTAACATTGACGACTTTTGTGCAGATTGAAGAGTCAGTTGAAACAGCTGCAATACTTAATTTGAAATACAAGCTGCAACAAATGTGGGAGCTTAATCAAAAATTGGTAAGGCATTAATGGGCAGACATTTTGACTCGCCATAGCAGGACAAGCACAGGCGCTACAGATAACATAAAGAATGGCACTGTTCTAATCAAGTGTCCCAGTAGGCCATGACAGTGTGAGAGTGAGTCAGCATGCACAGTAACAGGACCCTGATCCTTTTTACACAATTAATTTTCCTACTGTGACATGTCACAATGTCCTCTGTGTGAAAAGGCCCTCTTGTGCTTCTTTAGACAAGGATTCCTGGAGAGCAGCTCTGAAATTGCTTAATGGGATAGCTGGCGAGATATCAGTGTTAAAATCAAGGACTGGGTAAAGACAGTGGTGTGGAAGAGAAAAAGGAGGCATTTTGCTGTTATTGGAAGGCACCTCAGGCGGAGGTGCTGATCAACACACCAGCAGTGGTGGAGAGAAGTACAGAAGTGTAGCAAGCAGTGAGAGTTTGTATGCCAGGTTTCATGTTCTCCCTAATTTAGAATGAAGACTCATTTAACATTGTGAAATGTGGCCTATTAACACTTTTAATTTCCTGTTTCTGCAATAACCTGTCTATTTGTTTTTAAGGGAGGCAGGCAATAGGCAATAAATAAAGGTCAAAAAGCAAAACTTTAAGGTAGCCGATGCGTAGGAGAAGACCATGAGCAGGTATAAGTTCTAAAACCTGGAGATGAGTTAGCATTTTAGCGCTCGCAGTTCCCTCATTTTGAAGTCAATTGGTTTTTTTAATGGGTTTTTCATTAGACGCCTGAAAGAAAGCCTGTGGTGAACACAAGCTTAAGAGACTTTCCCATTTTGTTCTGCAACATAAAATTCGTCTGTAAATACTTCACTCGTAACTTTTGAAGCTTTTATGTCTCTTTAAAAAGGCAGTTGCTAACATGTGGCTTAATGAGACTACAGAGCATCATGACGCCCAACACAGTTTTACAGCCCCGTTGTGGTGGTGACTCTGAAGTCATGCGCCTGTAGTTTGGTTTGGTTACAGCCTATCGTTAGATTTTTACTTCTGGAGATTGCATGTAGGCGTTAAAAATAATAAAAGTGGCGTTCACTTGTGAAGTTTATCTTGCTAAACAAAATGTGTAAGTATCTTAAACTTTGTTTGCCACAGAGCTTATTTTCGGCAATAATCCAAAATCCAATGAAAAAATCCCATTGGCTTTTTGACGAGGGAATCAGAGCAATGGTTGGTGAAGACTCAGTCATCCAGGTCATCGTAATCTTAAGTGCTATATTGTAGGCAACTGGACTTGCTTGAGTTTCTTGAAGGCGTTTCACCTCTCATGCAAGAGGCTTTTTTAATACAGACAGGTGCAGAGTCGCAGGCTTGAAATTCTGTGTGGGTTTAAACCCTACAGAGTGGTTACATGGGTTCAGGTGTTTGGGGAGGGATCCTAAGACTGCATTGTAGGTGGGTCATAAGTGGTGTTGTAGGCCACTTCCTTTGTTTAACGATGGTCGTTTCAATTTGACGTAGATGGCCTCTTTCACGGCTCGTTCCACAGCATTGCTAACTTTCAGGTTGGTCTACAAATAAACGTCATTCCTGCAGCACTCTAAAGTAGAACAAAGAACTCCTGCCCACTGTCCTCTACACTTAAAATCATAAGAAATTTATTGGGAACAGGGAGATTTTGTCTCTGCACCAAAATGTTGTTCCCAATAAAGTTCTTATTATTGCAAGTGTAGAGGACAGTGGGCGGGAGTTCTTTTCTACAACAAATAAATGTAAAATCGTGGCTTCAGTGTATCATCCTTATGAGATCTCCATGAAGGGACAGATGCGGTTATACTGTATTTGTAACGAGTCATTGGTTGTTATATTGGCTTTTCTGCTTCACAGAGGAACAGATGCCTTTTTATACTGCTGTGACTTCTCCACATGTGCCATCCAGCTGGTCAAGGTAAGCATTTCTAATATTGATGGTACAGTAGGCTATACGCTGTATCAGAGTCACTCCATTCCTTCAAAGCAATACTGACTGATATCCAGCAGTCAAACAGCCAAAGCTATATAATATTAAACTAGCAGTAATGTAGTTATAGCACTTCCTGTGGTCATGAGGACAATATGTTGGGGGTATTTTCAGTCATAACAAATTATGATTAAGTCCCCCATGTCATAGAGTGCTGAAATATTTAGACAGAATACATTAACGTTTGATGAAGTAATGCGTTTAATTCATTCATTGTAAAGCTGTTGTTAATGTCAATCTTTGAGCTTTCCAGAATAACCATTCATGTTAGATTTTATAGTACAGACCATTGTTCCCTCACACAGTGTGCATACTGCAGAATAACTCAAAGCTCTGCCTGGTAGCTGCAGCTGAATCTGAATCAACCAATTAATATTAATATGTGAAGAAGCAGCAAAGAGAGTCTGGTCATTTGTAGATGACATTTTTGCACAGGGTTTAAAAAGGTTGTAAAAAGTGCTTTGAGTGGTTGGAAGACTAAAAAGGTACTATACAAGTGCAAGTCCATTTAGCATTTAAAGTGATTTTTGTGTAAATATGCTTTTTACTTTTGGCTCACCAAATAACTTATCTAATTAAAACTCATCATCAGTTTTAATGTTTCTATCCTGAAATAATGGAATATATTTATTTTCATATCCTGTAGCTTGCCTTGATATCGACAGAGATTTATTCATCCATTGACTCACTCGGCTGATTATTCCTTATAATATTTAATGAAAAAAAAAAAGATTTGTGACATTAATTTTGTTTGCATGATTGAGATTGTATTATGTATACCAGAAAACGTTTACTATTGGTTGCTCTGTTATACAAAATAAAAGAGGTGGGACCAAGTCATTGTTTTGCAAGTCAAAAGTAAGTCTCAAGTCTTTGAACTGAAGTCCGGAATCAAGTCCCAAGTCCTGAGCTTTGGGTTTTGAGTCCTAAACAAATAAAAATGGGCTGTACACCAAATGTAAAGCCTTTTTTTATTACAGAGTAATAATATTTAAAATGTACAAAAAAAAATAAAAAATTAAAACTTTTTACATACTTATTTTTACATACTGAAATTAGTTTTTCTGTTCGTTCAAACAAAGTGGATCTGGGGAATTAAGTGTCGACTTGCGGGGAATGATCAATGCAAATGACGAAACTGTTAACGTTAGTCCATTCAGGAAATGAGGGGAATTTAATTGATTTGTGCCACACTTTTTAAATCACATACTTTTTAATATTTGGGCACCAGGTAAGGCATCAAGTATTTTTCAAGTCAAAAGGCTCAAGTCCAGATAAAGTCACAAGTCATTGGTGTTTAAGTTCAAGTCGAGTTGCAAAAGTTTTTTAATTTTGTCTAGTTGACCCTAAAATCACCAAATCGGACTCAAGACCAAGTGATTTGACTCCAGGCCACACTTCTACAATACAGCACATCTTTTGGATTATTTATAGCAGCATTCATTGAGATACAATACATTTACATTTTAACCTGACTTAAAATAAGAGCAAAATTATACCATACATACATTTCTTATAAATGATGGTAAAGGGGAAATAAGGTGTGAAATTTAGAATGTGATAGATACTGTGGTTGCAATATAAACACAGTTGCTAAAATCTGCATCTGAGCTACCATTTGGAAACTTGCTTTGTGTGACTATAAAACAATTTGGGATCTAGCCTACTTTATTTTCCTCATATAGGACCACCCAGGATACGATGACTCTGTGTGTCACGCCTTTGTCCATGACATCTGTGAGGAGATGGCCTCCTTTCCCTTCCCTCCACAGAGCCTGGATGTTATTCTGGCAGTCTTTGTGCTCTCCTCCATTCATCCGGAGCGGTAGGTGAAGATTAGAAGACAAAGGAGAACCTGATATCATTTCTCACCTGCCAGGCTCCTCTGTGGAGCCCTCCACAACCCCCAACCCACCTTCACTGTCCCCAGGCTTTGTCTGAATTACATTACAAACTACAATATAAATCTAACTGTATTAACTATCTATGTACAGTAAGACTTATTCAGCCGTTTGTTAATGAATAAATCCCCATACGGCCTATATGTCGTCCATTAGCTGCAGTCCTGTCGTACAACATTATCATTCCATTAATTGACTTTTTTTGACAGAATGCAAGGAGTTGTGAACCGACTGTCTACATACCTGAAACATGGAGGGATGTTTCTCTTTCGGGATTATGGGAGATATGACTTCTCACAGCTCAGGTTTAAGAAGGGTGAGCTTCCATATAGTGACACACACAGCTGAATACAGCCATTTTTATCTACTTTACGTAATTTGTTGTATATTTCATCTACTCTTCTGTTTGTGAGGAGTGTTTTTATAACATTAAAATACATTTAATCTTTTAATGTCTTCCAATCAGGACGGTGCTTATCAGAGAGTTTCTACACACGTGGAGATGGGACCTGCGTGTACTTTTTTACTAAAGGTATTTCTGAACCATGTGATCTGAATGTTCTTGTACATGCAGTGAATAAGTCTAGAGCCATCACTGAGGACATTGGGGTTATGTCCTTGGTATTTTTGCTGGGGATTTGGAGGTTTTAGAAACCTGGGGGAGGTTTACATACCACAGTGGGCAGGTATGTGGGGGGTACTGGAATAGGTTGACACAGTTTAAGCTTGATTATTTTCAGGCCAATAAATAAATGATTATTTTCCCAACCAGAATTTAACCCCCACAGGGAGCGTTTTAAAGGAGCTTTGTGTGATATTCTGAGCATTAATCTAGCAGCAGACAACTATTTGCTGTGTAAAGACATCATGGAGTAATGGTGTCCCGAACAGAGAATGAGGTCGCACTCCCTGTGTCTGTGTTCTAATCCAAGCTTCTCTGTCCTTGTTGTGGTTGCCAGTTTGGCCCAGGCTCCCAGCAAATGTTTCCAGTGGCCGTTCTTGGTAGTGCAGTGACAAAAACTGCCCTGTGGCCCAAAAAGCATTTTCCCCATAGACCACCATTATAAAAGAGATGTCTGTAAAACTGCTGACAGGACTCCTTGAACTGCAGACAAGGTTAAGTATGACTTTGTCTGTTAGGAATTTTTGAGCCATGGAGGTTTTATATTTATAAAACTTTCCTCGAGCCGAAAAAAGTGATTTAAAAATCTGTGATGTGAGCCAAGTGGGAACTCCTGGGTGGGGCCAGCAGGAAAAACACTACTGCACGTATTCAATGGGGCGCATAACGGGGAGGTAAACACAGAAGCTAGAGACTTTTTTTTGCTCATGTGCCAGGCGAGCAGTTCCACTGGACTGAGTAGTTCCATTTAGGGGTCTGGTATGTAGTTATTGTTATACATCCATGGTCAAGCCCCATGTGCATGTTATTGCGTGTGAGTCCTGTGTGTGTATTCCATTGGCTAGCTTATTGCCCCTGCTCTGCACTGCACCAATATGGCAGTTATCACATATGTCGGGACAGCGTCATTGCAAAAGTGTAGCACCCACTCTCTGGTTTTGTCCTGGTTAACACCTTTTGCTCTGTCAGCACTGTTGCCATTGTTAGCACTGTTTGTGCTGTTAGCACTGTTAGCTGCTGTCTGTCACTTCGGTGGTGAGAGCTGTGTGTAGACAACCTCTGAAACATAGATACATCCTGAATATGGTGTAGAGCTCCTTTAAAACAGCAGTTAGATGTCCATGTTGGGAAATAAAATCTAGTAACAAATATATTTTAACAGTTAACTAAATACATCAAATTATATGTTTTTTAAAATCCAATTAATCAAAACAACTTGAGACTTTATTTTAGTTTGTTCTCGGGGGACTCATGACCTCAGTATTTCTTTTTTTTCAGTCCTCACTGCAGCCCTGTTACTGACAGTGTCATTATGTACATTTTTACAGATGAGGTTCATGATTTATTTTCCAACGCTGGATTGGAAGAAATTCAAAATCTTGAGGACAGACGACTCCAAGTGAACAGAGGAAAGAAAGTTGCAATGCACCGGGTCTGGATGCAGAGCAAGTTCAGGAAACCATATCCACCTTCAGCATCTTAACACAACACCATGCACAGCCTAAGTTTAAGCTCTGTGCCTTTTTATATGTTTATACTTTTTATACTATACTACTTATTTATTAAAATGTTTTTTTACCAAAGGAGTTTGTGTCCAACAACAAAATTATGTTGCAATAAACTTACGAAACATGTTGTCAGACAAAGCTGTGTTGTTATTTTATATACTGTATATCACAGTATTAATATCCATGAAGTGAGTATATGGTCTATATTTAGGGAACTTTGGGGTTTACAAATGGAAAACTATGATAATGATTGGTATAAAATTAATGTTTCCTTATTTTCATCTTTAAGCTACACGTTACAGAAGGGAATAACTAGATGACAGTTTTGCTTGATTGAAATTCTCATGAGAAGTCAAAACTTTGATATGTCAAACATTTGACTTAGGGACTGTTTGTTACTTATGGGAATGTGCAAAACGGGGGGCATATAAATTTTTTAAGCACTGGGGAAAGACGTGTTTTTTTTTTTCCCCCTTTGGCTAAGGGAATGGACGTACAACTTTAATGGTCATATTTTGTATTTCTTTTAAATACCCTCTAAACTCCAAATCTGGCTGGTGGGTTTAAAAAGTCATGTTTTATTTAAGATTTGCCAAAAGTAGACCATTCATATCATAGCCAGAAAAAGTACATAATGAAATTATTGTTGGATTTTCTAATTCAAATGGTCTGTGAACACATCATGCACGATGTAGGCTTTCCTCTTAAAAATCAGCCAAAGGGCAATTTATATTTGTGCAGCAGACCCCATGCCTTAGCCTACGCACATGGCCGACGCAGATGTGAGCATGTATGCTTGTGCGGTGGTGTGTCTGTGTCACTCTGCAGTTACACCTTCGAAACACTTGTTCGGCGGTGGAGGTTTCTGTGAAGTGCTGTAAAGTTTAATTGATTCAAAACACATTAAACATGGCTTAATAGAGACAATGTAAAACACAGGTACACAAATCGGCTTCACTTTAACTCGCAGCATTCACAGACAAAGCACTAGCAACATGCTAATGTTTTTAGCACAAGCCTATGGCATTTTACATTGTATAAATTAGCCTAGCGACGAGTGGAGATTTCCACTGCTCATATGAAGCCAGGATAAATCATACACAAAACTTGAAATACTATCTTTATGGCGGCTTTATTGTCTTCACAATTTATTGTTTCCTATATGTGAAATTAAAGTAAATAAAAGGAAAAAAAGAAAAATGGTGTCAGCTTACACAAATAGACAGGGAATCTGCATCATCGTGATGTGTAGTTGCATTTCTGGGGAGGTGCACGTCACGCTACGGTGTAGGCTATGTCAACACAGGGCCTACAGCATAGGCACAGTGTTGATTTGACGCAGAAGTATAAATTCCGCCTAATTTTACATCTTATTCGAAAGTTTGCTAAAAATTAACTGTTTGCACGAGATCCTATATGAAACATTAAATTCTGCACTCTTGCATGCATGACAAAAATGAAAACCCAAGGCTTTTTTTTCAACTCCAGGATTTTATTTTCAACTTTTAACTTTCAAACATCAAAGCATAACTTTTTTAAAAATCTAATCACGTCTGCTGAGCCAAGTAACTGATATTGTCACCGATGTTTGCTCATTGCATTGGCTCCAATACTAACATTTGGTGTGAATATATATTTTTAAAAATTATTTGTAGTGGAGGGAGGGTCATGCATTTTCCCCAGTCAATCAGGGAGGCTCGAGGAAAATATTTATAGCTTCGGGGACTAAATAAAAATAAATAAATAAAATAGAAAAAAAGTAATTTTGTGTCAGCCACCCCTCTCCTCTGATAAGTAAAGTACAGTCCCTTACTAAGTCAAAATTATGAGATAGTCCGTCAATGATAAGGTACTAAATTATGAAATAGGTCAAAATGATGGCATGTATTTTTAATTTAGCAGCCTATCTCATAATTTTGACTTCTTGTCTTTATAATCGTTTATGTAATCCAACAGTTATTTAATTTCTTTAAATTCTTTTACGTTTTGAACATCATAATCTCCATTGATTTTTCCACCAGTCTCCAACTAGTACACTAAACGTGTTTGTGCACGGATCACGTGTGCAGTGTATGTAATTTAAAAGCAGTCCTCATGTTGTCATTGACGTGAGGAAAAAATGTATCACCCTCGCGATAAAAATTTTGCACACGATGCATGACGTTTCATAGGCAACCACTTGAAGACGGAGAGGTGGCCCTGGAGCCAGGACGCACTGCTGAGGTGTGAAGAGGTTTGTGCCCTAAAAACAGATATTAATTACACATTTTCACTCGGTGGCAGCCGCCGTGCCCATGTGAAAAACAACCGCGGTGTGTCAGTCGGTTAATTTCACAGCCCGTGTGGAAGATTAACCGTGTGCGCTGCAGTGCCAACACACGAAAAGTAGCTTGATGAGTGTCCAAAGTAGTGGAAGTTTGGAGGGGACGCCATCTTTGGTCCCAGCTCTCCACGTCCCCAACACGGACTGTGTTTTCAGCAACATACCACGGCAGTGGTGAAGGCCCAGGAAGGTATCGTTAAACGTATTAAGACGTACATATCTTTTCTACTTGCTCGTTTAGCTCATTTTGTGCATAACGAAGGGAAATTGTGTTAAAACGACCGAGCAAATCTTGGTGGCGAAACCAGCTTGCTAGCTAACGTTACACTAACGCGTCAGCTCCAAAGTCAATTGAGCCTGTTTGGCTAGCTAGTAGCACTGAAGACACAGGACCGTCTCTCTGTGCTCAGGCCAGTGCAGTAACCTTAAGGGAAATACGTGCATAATGGCGTTAAACCTTTGCGGGAGCAGAAAGGGTAACCGCTGTGGTCGGTGCATCCTTCTTTAAGCATGCTGCCGTTACAAGAGCAAACACTAACGCTGGTTAAGTTACAGATGGATGTAAAATGGATCAGCAAATGCAAGAAGAGATATCAAGCATTTTTTTTTGGTGATGGTTAACGTGATATCACCGAAGTTAGGTGTGCGTCGCAATCCTTTGTTTGTAGACTGTGGTGTTTCCTTACCAACAGTGGTCACAATATATGTGCATGTGTAACTGACGTTTACCATCCTCTTAACGGTCCACAAGGGTCTTAAATCGGCTTTAAACATGACTGCATGCATCTAACATCAAGTGTGTTAAGGATAGCCCTTTGCTGTGGATGCTGCTGCACAGGATGAAAGGTAGCCTTGTTTGACCTTTTAGTATTACTTGGAGCAAAGACCGTGCATGTAACGCTAGATGCCACGACAATAATGAGGGGACACCCATGGGATACATGCTGCTTTGGGCTGTGCACCATGCTAACCCACACGCAATCAAATAACTGATGCTCATTTGGTTATTTTTGGTGACCTAATATAGTTGTCACTTGTGTTAATCACGCCTTCTTGTACCCTCAGTAGTTTTCACTTGATGTTGTAGTGATGGAGGACTTTTACTTAGCTTTGGACGTTCAGATAGCGTCACAATTTCTTTGTATTATCACTGTTGCATGCATTGATGGACATTCAGTATGGCTGCCTACATCAGTAGTAATGGTAAATATTCACATTAGGAGGACTATTGTTGTCTGTGTTTTTTAAAGCTTAAATTGTCAATGAATGAACTTAAGTGGAAGCTATCCTATGCAGTTTATGCCAGGAATTTTTAAGACTTTCCAAGTGTCTGCCATAAACAGGTGGTCACTCTGCTGAGCAGCACAGAGTTAAAATGACATCCACAGCAAGAGTTATAAGGGTTCAACCACTTGTTCCTGCAGGGGCTTGGATATAGATAATAGTTGTGCACTGAGGCCTTCATGTTTGAAACAAAGGGAAATCCTTGAGACACACAACACAGCTGATTTGTAGACATAAGAGAAACTGGCATAAACATTCTGGGTGAAAAGTGAGATGTGGTTTTGGAGCCGTCAAGACCAAGATTGCTCTGAGAGGCAGCAGCAGGAAGGGTTTGAAAGCGACACCCTCTCGTAAAGATTATGGTTTTTATAGGTGAAATCATATAATTTTAACAGGGCCGATTGAACTCCCACAACTGCACACCTTCAGCGACTGCTTCTCGTGAATATTGCAGTGCTTATGTTGAACTTATGATAAAACAGTAATCACAACATACCTGTCATTTATTCACCACATGAGTTAAACTTGCTTGTCACACTACAGCGAGGTGAGAGGTGAAAATTGTGCTTTTCATTTGAATAGCTGGAAATTAGGTAAGAAAGGTTGTCTCTGTTTATCTTGGACTAAATATTTAGCACTGCTGTATAAATACTGATTGCAACACAGTCTCTGTAGTTGTATAAGACCGATGACTGCAGTCGATGACTTCTTCAGCAAAATAGACGGCAGATTTGATTAGAAGCCACAGACCTATCGTGGGAAATGTGACAAGCCTACTTTGTTGTCTCTGAGATGCTTTAGGAAGAGGAAATGAACTTGTTACCTGATTGTTAGTGAGATTTGTCCTAATAACTTGTTTTTAACCTGCACAAGTGTCATTAAGTGTGGCAGGGTAGTGGCTGTTGTTGTGATCTTTAGGTGTTATCAGGTAAAAGTGTGAGGGCAAAGGTTAGATTACATTGTCAATCTCTTGAAAATCTGATCATTTCCTCCTCTGTAGTAAGTGGTTAATGTGTGGAGGGGACAATAACGAGAGGTTTATGATGAATAATATAGGTTTGCAGTTGAACAATCCAGGGAAATGTCTTTCAGTAAACCACACCATTATTTTAAGTTCAAGTTTAACTTGTATGCAGATCCTAATTATGGTGCATTGTTCTTATCTTTAGACACTTCTGTGCGTCTGGTAATTGAATTTCAAGTGCTGAATTTGACTAAACATTTCCTTTTGCTTCTGTTTTGTATTTTAGTGCACTACTTCATATGATGTATCGCTGGTAAACATAACTGCATCAGTAAATCTGGTTTTAGAGCATTAATTGCAAGCCTGTCTCCAATTTGGCAGCTACCCATTTCCATCCCATGAAGCACAGTTAAGTTTTTTTAACGATCAGACGAGTGACCAGCAGGTTAGTCAGTCTAACATTCTGTCAGAAAATCTGAAAATGAATCCAAGATGCATCCACAACTGGTCCCATGGTGTTGTTTAAAGATATGATGGAGGCTTTCTTTACCTCTGCTGCTGTTAAGATTCTCATTGTATATAACTGGTGGGTCATTGCTTTTTAGTTGAGTTGTTAATAACAATGATTAATTAAAACAAATAGTCTTTGTTGAAGGATTGACCAGATTTTTTTTTTTAAAACTCTGAAGCATAAATACATTTTGCAGCAGGTTTATTGATACTATTTTGCACTTGTTGTTTTGGACACCTGGGGTGACTGATCAGCAGCTCAATCCCCAGCTCCTCCAGTCCGCATGTCAAAGTGTCTTCGGGCAAGATACTGAACCCCAAATTGCTCCTGATGGTTGTGCTATGGCTGTTTGGATGTTACTGTTAAAACTTAGTAGCAGGTGGCACCTTGTATGGCAGCCTCGGCCACTAGTGTATGAATGTCTGTGTGCATGGGTGAATGTGGCTTGTAGTGTAAAAGCTCTTTGAATGGTCGGAAGACTAGAGAGGTGCTATACAAGTGCAGGTCTATTTACCAAGTCTGTTTGCATGATCATCTTTCTTGTTCTTATCTGGAAAATAGTCGCAAGCCGGTGTTATTTAGTGAGTCGGCTGTATCATGCCTGTTGAAACATTTCTCAGGTGGCTTCATGTTGCACACTGAAGTGGGCCTATGTGCTGACCGCTGCATTGTAATGTATAACGTAATCGCAGACAGTATTTTTGTTTTGGAGGATATAATGAAAGGCTTTTGTATAGGCTTGTTTTGTGTCGGACACTACAACCCTTGGCTTATATTAAGCTCAAATACTGTCAGGTTTTAAGGTGGCTGAAGATTGTTTTGAGATGTGAAACTTGTGTGTGTTTGTGTGTGTGTGTGTGTGGTTTTATTTGTTATTTGCCCATCAACACGGAAGTAGACAGTATACACAAGTAGTATTTGACTTTTCGTAACTTCTTTTATAGAGTATATTTGTTAAGTCTGTGGTTTTATGTTAAACGTTTTGTAAATAAAGAAGCTGTTCAGCCAACCACGTTCTGATTAACAACTGTTTCCCTCCATTGAAAAGAGATTTTTGTCTTTTCTCCATTCAAAGTCATTTCTGTGTTAATTCCCTGCACTGATGTTAAATGGATGCTATAGTTAGCATGTTTGTACATATTTGTTGCACATTCATCATTCGACCAGCCTTTGTTTGAGCACAAGTATGGTCTGTTCCCAGCTGCTGTGATTTTGTAGTTATAAGGAAGAATTTCTCAATACATTATGTTTCCTCCATTTAAATTGATTCCTTTGTAGATTCAAAATGGTTGTCTCATTAAAGCACAGGTTTAGTGGGCAGACCCCTCTGAGTCAGCAGCAGCAATGAAGCCCAGGGAGCTCACGTAACAGTCCCACAGGAGCACAGTATTCATCAGTGCCTAGCAGTCGAAACATTGCTCTTGGCCTCTCAGTATAATGGTGTTTGTGGCATAGAGATGCCTGTTACATCAGGACTTCGACTACATTTTGAGTTATCATAAATTATTTTGGTGACTTTATGTTTTTTCGTAGGAGTCGTATTGAGCTGTTCCTACTTGTAGTCGTGGTGAACATAATAAAAATCTTGCTCTGTGCTACACAAATGTAGAGTAAACCTATCTTGGCTTTGCCTCTGGGGAATGGGCATATATTTGGTTTGGGCCTTTAGACTTAAATATTATCACCTGTCAGGGTTTGAGATTGTATATGTAACTAAATAAGCCGCCTTTATTATAACTCTGCTCCCAAGCTCATTGCTACTGTGTCATCTGCACTTGAGTGGGAGCATTCAAAGGCTTCAATTAAGCTGATCCTTGAATAACTGAGACATACTGTGAATTGTCGCTAATCCTCCCAGGCACCATGGAGGAGCTGCACAGCCTGGACCCCCGGAGACAGGAGCTGCTGGAGGCACGCTTTATGGGCGGGGTCAGTGGCAGCACAGGGGGCAGCACTGGTAGCACAAGTGGGGGAACCAAAGTGAGTAAATATTTAGCTGTGTCATTGTTTCAGCGTAATAATTTATAAAAATCCACACCTTATCCTAAAATAATTTTTTTTTCACCAGGGTTTGACCAACAATGAATGTTCAAATCACAGTTTTGGAAGCCTGGGATCCTCAAGCGACAAGGAGTCAGAGGTACGCTAATCTTTTGACTCGAACTATTTGTTTAAATAAGTTAATTGATTATAGTTAATATTGATATTCCCTTCATATTCTTGCTCATAGCCGTAGACCTGAGACCAGTAAATGAGTTACAGTGGCCTACTAGATCAGAGTTTTCTTAAGCTTTAAAGCAGACCAGGGTTGTTGTATATCGTAAAATACCTGAGTCATAGTACGACGGAGTTGTGTATACCGTATGTCTGCTGTCTTAATAACAGTACCATACTTAGAATATTTGACATTGCTTAGTCTGATGCCGTTTATGCAGCTTTTTGTCCATAGTCTTAAACATCATATTTGAAAATCACGTTCTATTTAAATGGTCTAAATGGTCATATTTGGTGGGTGTTTTCAAAAACATGTTTGCAATTTGCAGCTGGTATTTGCAACCAACTGCTTGGCCATTTGGCTACATAACTGTGGGACCCTCTTCACTTGAATTTAACAGACTTAAATCTCCCTGATGGGAGGTGTGTAAGACTGCATTCAGGCCAACAAAAGCTTCCTTTCTCATTCATTTTAGTTCACTGCATTGGCACAGTGTGTGAATCATCATGTTGTGTCCTGGTATTTAATAAGCCTTAAACTGGATTTCCATGCTCATGTTTTTTGTTCTTCTTGTACACTGTAGAAGCACTCTCAAACCAACGCAGCCTCATGTCTTGTTTACAGAGAGGCGAAGTCCTTCCGCTACTGGTGGAACACCAGGACCTTATTTCATAGAAATTATGTATGGTAGTTAAGAGACAAGTGATTTTTTTGATCCTGTTTGAAGTGTGTCATGAATTACATCATGATTTTTAGTTTTGCAAGTCAAGAAAGACACAGTTTGTAGTAAAACTGTTGGTGTGTGAGAAAATATGTTATTAGAAAGAGTACACACCCAAAAGTCTTGTGACATTGTAACGTCCTCTTGCTGAAGCTACAATACCTGTGTTTTGTATTGGGATGTACTCGCACACCTCACTGTCCTTTCCCATGGCTGCAGCTCTCAACATTGCCCGACTTGCATCGATTTTCACCACTTAAATACTCTTTCCCTCGTGGAAGTGAAATGTGCCAATGGAACGACCATGTTGGTGTTAGTGAGAGAAGAGTTGTAGTTCACTGAGCGGTTTCGCACAAAACTAAATGGCGCTACAACAAACTGCAAATTTCTTGACTTTGTCTTCCACTGTTGACTACCATAAAAGAATATCCCATGGGGGACACTGGAAGGGGAGGGACTTTGTTTCTCTATTGTTCATCTGAATGCTCTCTAAGGCTGGAATAACCTACTTCGGTCACATTTTGTAGTTTTTTTGAGCCAACATTTTGACAAGCTGAATTAACCTTTACACAGTGCTATATATATAAAAGCTGTAAACAGCTGTTGCTGTGCAGTCCCCTCTGACATGGTTCCTAATGAGGCACGAGGGATGACTCAGATCAGACCAGCACCTGTTGACAGATGCTTCGACTGTTGGTTGGTTTTGGTCATCACAGTGTCTGAAAAGGTTGTTCTTGTGATGAAATAAAGTCAAGAGGACAATACATGATTGCGACAAAGATGCTGTTAAATTATTTCATTGTTTAAGAATACTTGTCGAGTCTGTTTTTAATGAAGTACTGATGTAGTAAAAGGTTGTCTACTGTGTGAGGTGCTCCTTTTCGTGATACTTGTCTAAAGTTCTTGTCTTTCTCACTTGATAGGGGTCAGATGTGAAAAGAGGCAGTTCTCCTGCTTATTCGGTAGGTACATGAGGAAATCATACAACTAAAAGTAATCCTGATAAGAGCTGTTGTATTCTTCATCACTGTGCTACGTGAAAAGTGGACAAAACTGATATGAAACTGCAATGAGAGCAGTCGCACAAGTCAAAGTAAAATGAGTAATTGTTATGGCTAAAATCTGTCATGGTAACTTAATAAGAAATCAGCATTTGGGTTTGTGCAGGCTACGCATATCTCGATACCATAAATGTAGCAGTTGATACCAATACCAGTGAAATTCTCAGATTTTCGATACTGAATGTGATACCGCGGTAAAGAACAAAACAATTAATCCAATGTAGTTAAACATACACTTCTATATTTACAGAAATAAATTTTATGTAATTTAAACACATGCATAGTAATGTCGGTTCTTGAGATTTTTCCGGTCTAGGAAACATATATTAATATATATATATATACAGGAAGTAAGCATATTTCTCCTTCATTGATGTTGGTGTTCAGCACATGTAAGATGGTAGGCTATTTGGTTGACAGTGGTGAGCGCAGCGTTTTACCCATAGTTGAACATTTTTCAACTCTGGGTGATCAGAAAACAATGCCAAACGTGCAGCGTTGAGTTCCCGGCATTTGTTGCATAGTGTAAATATGCTGTGCTCCTGTGGCAAAGTTAAAGAATTTGCTGACCTCAAGAAAAAAACACTCTTCCTTACGACGTGTCGATGCGGAGCTGTCACTGCAGCTGCATTTGTCGTGGTCTTCCACAAGTTGCTCTTCTTTCATGTTTGTAGGCGTTCATCTTCTTTCTTTGACATTTAACGGCTGACTAGAACACTTGTAGGCGTATATGCTGCCCCCTCAGGTCTGGAAGAATTGCATCCCCGGTATTTACAGTACCTTCACGTTTTAGGAAAGTTGGCGTCGATTTGGTACAGAAGTACTGGTTCTCATGACATCCCTAGTTTAGACTGTCCCCAAAAGTAGCTTCACACAACCACGGTGTGTTGATGCAGTTAAAGGTCACAACAGCCTTTTGTGTAGTTACTGCTTTGATTAACATTGTTAAATAAAATTTCTCTTTCAGACCCCGGAGAAGAAACAGTCAGAAACAACCAGAGGCAGAAAAAGGAAACCTGAGATCCAATCAGAGAGTAGCCAAGGCAAGTGTGTTAAACTTGTTAGTTTTCCACTCTTTCCAGTATTACTGTGAAATATTTCAATGAAGGACATTATTTTTCCTCTTTTACCTTCACAGGTAAATCAATTGTGCGAGGACCCAAAATAAGAGATTATTTCAGATC
>JAPZEB010000005.1:15068647-15082123 GCA_029783705.1 Chaetodon striatus
ACACTATACTATGACGTTTTTTCATGATTTTTGACGACATAAATACATATATTCTGACTATTTCATGGTCACAAACATCTGGTTCGTCAACAGTGGAGCCACACACCCATAATCACAAACACACAGCTGGAACTACAGGCCAAAACGCGCAATGGCCAAGGGCCAAGGGCCAACGGACAAGGGGCAACAGGCCCGGCGCTAGGGGTAAGGGCCAGTGTACAAGGGGCAATGGGCAAGGGGCAACGGGCGTGGGTGCGAGGCCTCACCCAATGCTGCTTGCAGCTTTAATTGGTAGAGAGATCTATGGGTAATGTAGTCAATTGTGATTTTTTGAAACCCCTGGATGGGTTGTAGATGAAACCATTGGAATATAAATGGGTTCTCCACAAGGGATGGGCATGGGTACTCAAGTACGTTGAGCTGAGCGGTTCAGAGACGTTCCTTAAGTGCTGCGTCTAACCTATGTAATAGCAATGTTAACAGCAGCAAGAAAAAGTTTGCTAATTTTTTTCATGTTAACTTTGAATTTATGTCATTGTAGGCTGAATAAAGCCTTGTCATTCAATAAATGAATTTTATATTGCACTTGTTTCCACTGTTGACCAATTTGCATTCCTATTCTATTGTTAGATTTTTTTATTTTTGTGTGTGTGTGTGTTGTCGAACACAAGTATAATAATTTATTGTGTGTACTTGAATATGAAAGTTAGCCTTCTGAAAAAGCTCATCCCTATTCTCTACCCAATGGGTGGGATTTTGTTAACGCTCTCAGAAGGTGGAAACGTTCTGGATGTAACTATTACACTACAGATGGGTTATGGTCACAGATGGCTCTAAGTATACCCTTTTTTGTTGAGTTCCAGGTAAAACCTTTATAAAATGTTCCACCAGGGACCAAAAAGAGTTCTACTGAGGGGGCAGGATGAAGAACCCTATATAGTCCTAGTTAGCACCTTAATTTCTAAGAGTGGAGGAGCTGAAAGCCTGGTTTCATTTGCATTCAATCATTACAAGGTTCTCCAACACCTGCTTCCAAATTAGCCATGTCATTACGCTTTGGCACGTGTAACCTTCAATGATACTGCAGGGGAACAAACAAAAAAAGAATTACTCTCTCTTTAGATGTGGCAAGAAGTCAGGGGTTATTATTTCTATTACCCCATTATATGAGTAGTTATCCCTTTAATCCTCTGTTCCCTGTAACTTTACACAGCAGCCAGCCGGTGACACCGGGTCTGTAATGATCGCTGCACTGAAGCATGAAACAAAGAAGCAGCGTCTGCCCTGGTGGAGGATGGGAGGAGAGCCAGTGAAACAGTCAGTCCCTCTACGGCTGTGTCGAAATAAAACGCAGCCAGGCACAGCCTTGAAATAGGCGCCTCAGAAGAAAAAAAATGTTAAGAGAGCACAGTCTAATGCATTTTATGATAAATATCTTAAAAGTGTGAGTAATGAGAGGAGTGAGGGAATTGGCAGGGGGGTGCTCGTGAAATCTCAGCTGTGAGATGATCAGCCAATAAAAAGTCCCTCAAGGGTGATTAATCTGACCAATGGCTGGTGACAGCCAGGTGGATTGAAAAGATGTGCGAGAAAAAAAGAAACAAAAAATGTAAAATATGCACATTTACCCAAACTTGTCTTCTCCTGTAGAGTAGAGAATATCAGGCCCAGATTGATTTATCACTCTACCACATTGTGAATTTTTCTCCATATATTCAACTTATTTTGCATATGTTTGTCTGGAGGTTGAATACCAGCACAAAGACTGTTTTCTTGCACTCATCATGTCTTTGGCAATGACTAATGAACAGCCAGCACCAGACACTGAGTGTCTTTTACCTCTAATGTTGTGTTGGGGTCCTGGACATCACGGGCCCTCAGTTCAAAAACATACTCAGTAGTGTTTTATCACCTTGATACTTCATAACTTCTCCTAGTGAGAATCACTTATAAAAATGATTTTAAACTGATGAAAATGACACATTACTTCTGTTTGAGATCTCACAGACACCAGCTGTAACACATGTTTAGATACATTTATTTACACTACCTGTGGGCTATTTATATATAGACTACTTGTATATATATTTTCCTATTATAGAGCCACAGGTTTGTCATTGCACTATATGGTTGACCCTTGTCTTGTGTCTTGGTCTGTACCTGTTTTGGTATCTTGTTGTTTGCACCTTATGTTCATTTGTTTATTCTTTTGTTTTCAGCAGGACCGAGGAAACACAGTTTTGTTCCTCTTTGTACTGAACTGTAAATAGATGATGACAATAAAGTCTTTCTTACCTCTGTCTAAATATGGTGGGTTGGCTGCACTTTCTAAGCTAAGCAGAACTATCTCCAAAATCCCAAATAATGTGAACAGATTATTTGGATTTCAGATTGTTCATATGGGGTCTAACTTGTCTGTCATCTAATTGACCCTGAAGTAACAACAATGTGATGTAGCATATCATAAATGTCTTTGTCTGTGAATGACCTTTGGCAAACAAAAGGGATATTTATGTGCTCATGCATGGCATATATAGTATGCAATACATGAAATATTTTCCCGTTTGGTGTAATAACGATGCTGCTTTGTCTTTGCTGCATTTTATCATCCACCAAACATTCAAGCCAAGTTTGTAGTGAGAGGGAAGCTTATCAGTTTCATACTTCTCTATATCTTGTGTTCTGATAAGGTCAAAAAAATAGAAAGGAAATATTTCAAAGACAAAAATGTTGATTTTGCAATTACTGTTATTATTTTTACACCTATAGCAGTGTAGGTAAAGATAATGTCAACGAAATACATGAATGAAAGGGACAGTTTGCCTAAAAAAAAAAAAAAAATACATGCCTCTCCTCTTACCTGTAGCGCTCTTTATCAGTCTAGATACAGAGTTGCTGAGTGTTGGAGTATAGGCTGTAGAGATGTCTGCCTTCTCTCCAAAAAAAAAAAAGAAAATAGAAGGCGCAAAGCTTGTGGTGCTCAAAGTGTCAAAAAAAATACATTTGAAAAACTCAATAGCAATATCTCTTTACAGAAATCATGATGCGGTTACTCAAGATAATCCACAGACCTTGTTGTGAGCAGTTTCATGCAGGAACTATCTACTTTCTACCAAGCTACAACTGCCAGCCATATTACCCAGCATAAGGAGGTGTGCATCTGCTCATGCTGTAGCTCAGTGGTGCTTGGTGAGCTAGCAACTCACACCAGGACACTCTAGACTACTAAAGGAAAATTTGTATTTTTGATTTGTGGGTGAATTGTCCCTTTAAGTTGAGTCTTCTCCACTGTTGTTTCCATACATAGACAGTGCAGTGTCATTTTAAAAACTTAAATAATTAAATAAAAAAATATGCTCACAGATGTTCTACAGCTCATGTCTTTATTAGTGCTGTGGATACAACAATAATACTCTGCAAATGATGGCGTGAAGTTAAAGTGCCCACATTGAATTTAACAAGGGATATCTCACCCCACTAATTCAGGAATGTACAATTGTTCAATAAATCTTATTACAGTAGCAAACACTGTGCATTTCATTGTTCAAGCAAAATTCTTCATGATAAATAATCCCAGTTTCTCACTTTGTTTTTCTCAACATAAAAGTGTGCCTATTGTGAGATACAGTGTTAAGACAAACAAAATTTTGCATATTATAGTTTTACTCCATTTAACACATTATAATACAGACAGTCATGTGTCTGTAGAATAAAAGCTGCCCCATGATTATGGTTTAGCATTGTGCTTTTTATCATGAACAAAGCACCGACAGTAGCGGCCGCACTGCCAGTCATGCCTCCCACATATAGCCAACATTCAGTCAGTGAATCACAATGACATTGCACAGTTACACAACATAGATTGCACTAAAGTTAAGAGCGGTAAGTTAAGTATTCTTATATAAACATCTGAATCCATCCATAAGGGAGAATAAGGGCGTGTTCGTAAACGTAACGTAACCCTTCTTTGGTTCACAAATACACTAAAAGAATTCAATGTTATTCAAAACATTGTGATATTATACAGCAGAGTTTCCAAATAGGAAGGAGGATACATTACAAATGGAACAGAACAGCATATTCACAATTATAATCTCTGGATATAAATAAAGTGAGTCATCTATTACATACTATACTGTGTGGTCCATTTACATATAGGATTTTTTTTGTTCACTGTAAAACTAGGACACATTTTACACAAAGGCAATGTAACAATACTATACACAATCTACACAAAAATCTCTAAAAACACAGCGATCAAGTACAACGACTGTGTTATATATTTCCACCTATGTAATATCAAAGGGAAATAACAGCTAGGGTACAATGTGGCGGTGCATCTGGCTCAATAAATACACAGACGACATGGAGCACCAACAGTCAGTACATCGTATACATTAATTTTGTCTATGTCAATGCTATAAGGTTCCCTACATTGTGCTCTGTTACTTGTGAAAAAATATTTTGATCTCAGTCTGTTTTTAATACTGACCTTCATATAGTACAACAGTAAAATGGCATTTTTTATAGCTGCTATAGAGAGAATCATTGGTGTGCTCAGATATCCTTGCTAATTCATATTTACATGAAAGTTAACCACTTTTAATCTCATTAAACCAACATTTTTACAGGTTAATTTCCAGTTAACATATGGTTTAGCAAGAATACGAGTGTGCTTCTATGATTCTCTCACCGTTTTGACTTATGTCCTTTTTACTCTGATAACCTTGTGTGCAAATGTTTTGAATACACGTCATCGCTGCTAAAGACAGAAGAGACAGAGAGGAGACACACAGGGCGTATTATTTCTTGTGCATTGCCAGAGAAAATCTGTAAGCAAAAAATTTCAACGTCTTTATGAGACAAGAGACAAGAAGCCAAGCTCGAGGCTCTCCGGAGTCGCAACTGTTTTTTGGGGAGAAAAAGGGGGGTTTAGGTGTGGCTCTTACAAGTCGCTCCCCAGTCGCTCGATCTCCTCGATCAGGAAGTCGATGTCTGACCTGGTGGCGGCTGGGTTGGAGATGACCATGCGGAAGAAGTTGACCTTGTCTCCTTGTGGCTGGTAGCCCACCATCGTGGTGCCAGACTCCATCATCATCGCCTTGATCTTTGGGGCCACCTATTGTGAGAAAACATAGTGTTACCATCCAAATTATGTAAAACACAAGCACGCACAATTTGTTCATGACGTCACTGTGTGAGTCTCTACGTCTACAACCCCATTTCCAAAAAAGTTGGGATGCCGTGTAAACCATAAATCAAAACAGAATGATTTGCAAATCCTTCTCAACCTATATTCAGGTAAATACAGCACATTCATTTTTTCCACATAGCCGCTTATCCTGTTGGGGGTCACCTGACATTGGGTGAGAGGCAGGGTACACCCTGGACAGGTGGCCAGACTATCACAGGGCTGACACATATAGAGACAGACAACCATTCACACTCACATTCACACCTACGGACAATTTAGAGTCAACAATTAATCTACCCTGCATGTCTCTGGACTGTGGGAGGAAGCTGGAGTACCTGGAGAAAGCACTCTTGCTGTGAGGCAACAGCTCTAACCACTGCACCACCGTGCCACCCGGAATACAGTACAAAGATGAGATATTTAATGTTTAAACTGATAAACTTTATTGTATTTTTTTGTAAATATACGCTCATTCTGAATTTGATTCCTGCAACAAGTTTGGACGAGGCATGTTGACCACTGTGTGACATCACCATTTCATTTACACTCAGTAAGTGTTTTGAAAGTTTTGAAAGCCTCAAGTCAATTGAACCATTGCCAACTTGGGTTTTAGAGCCGGAAGTGACCATATTTGGGCGAGAGGCTGGAGCTGTGGAGAAGCGAGGGGTGTGTCTAATGAAAGCCCTAAGGACACTGCCATGGTAACGGCTTGTCAATCACTGGTAGCCTTGCCCTAAAGCATACTCTGCTTTATCATCTATCGGCATCAGCAGACAGCCTGTCACTCACAGCGGCTTGACCTTAATTATTTGTAACTTAAAGCCTTAATAAAATGCAAACAGGTGAGTTGTTTGAAAATTCACCCTCTGTGCAATTGTCATGAATGTTAAAATGAGGTATAGAAACCAAAACCGTTTTTTGGACCAGGCTTTAAACATGTTTATTTCTGCTGTAAAGTTGGGCATTTTAACATGGGGGGTCTATGGGGATTGACTTGCCTCTGGAGGCAGCCTCAAGTGGTCGTTCAAAGAACAGCAGTTTTTTGCACGTCCATGATGGTGTCATTTAAAGACTGTCTTTGTGGAAGAATGGGCTAAATCCCATCTGAACATCATGAAAGATTAGTTTCTTCGCACAAGAAGCATCTTGAAGTTGGCATTGCAAACAAAGACTTCTCCAAGTATTAAAACAGTTAGCATGTATTTTTTTCCTGTGTCATTCCACTTTATTGCACAAATTTGTTACAGATTAAGATCTGTAGTAGTTTCATTTACTTAATAACAATGTTTCGTCTAAATTTCATGTGAATAACTGCATTTAAATTAAGGGAGGCTTTTTGAATCCATCAGCTGGATGCTTCAAAGTATGCTGGTCTCAGTGAGTCTGTAGACTTCACATTTTTTGTGCTTTGTCATTGATATGTACAAACTTCACCATTGTTCTCACAACCTGTGTTTAAGATATGTGTGTGTATTTACATTTATTTTTTTCTGGGCATCTTATCTCATGTAACTGTGTTTTTTATTAACTTATTATTTTTTTTAATTATTGTCTATTTGTTTCACCTGTCATGCCATTACTTGGGTCATGTGATGGCCTCTGATAGGTGCGGCCATACCTGTGTTGTATGTTTTGAAAGCCCTGATGTTGACCTGCAGTGGTCGAAACATGTTGGCTCTTTTAATGATTAAACCACTACAATAGGGGCTTTTTAATATTTCCTTCTTTGTTTTTATACATTTTTTTGGAGTGCCTGGATTGACTTCCTATCCATAAAAATATGTTTAATGAAAAAAATGCTTGTTACCCCCACTGTATACACAAAAAAGATTTGGAAATCATTGCATTCTGTGTTTCTGTACATTGTACACACCGTCCCTACTTTTTTGGAATCAGGGTTTGTAAGTAGAGATGATACAAACCAGTCTAAGATGGCAGGTGAGCTAGAAATGTAGCTTCAAAAGCAGATTGATGAGTCATTACCTTGTGCAACCTCTCCCGCTTCTCGTCGCCATCAGGCAAGCTGCGCAGGCTCGGTGGAATATACCAGAAACACACATTAGTGTGCTGCGGCTGATAAGAGAAAATGGGAACAACAGTTGTAATGAGCGCAGATAAAAACAGCCTTCTGTAATTTCAGCTTTTCTTGTCAACTTGTCAGCGATGCAAAATGGTCCAATCAATCCTGAAACCAAGTTAAGATATGAAATATATTGTTGCAGTTGTTTATGCTGTTACCTGGGCTTTTCTGCTTTACACAACACCTGTTTTTCCTTTGTGATAAACAGAATAGTACAGATTGTTTTCCTTTATTGCTGCAGCTGATCATCTTGAGTATCTAATGATTTCTGATCTATCTTCATCTGATAACTCCGTGCAGTGAATATTTTAGTGTTCATTTTAAAAAAAAAAAAAGCTGTCTTTGAAAATAATGATCTCACCTCTCCATCGAACACCATCTCAAAGCCTTCTCTGTTTTTTATTTTATTGTAGAGGTACGCTGACAGATCCAGGCACTTGTCGATATGCTGTTCAAATCCCACTGTTCCCTTTTGGGTAAATTGAAAAAGAAAGAATGAGGAGTCATTACCATCACAATCTAAATATGGCAGAGGGCTTCATAGAGGCTTTAGAAGATGATTAAATGCACACCTTTGCCTTCCACATGAGCCAGAACTTGAAGATATCGACATGTCGTCCGCACTGAATGGCCTTGTCACCTGTGTCGTACGTAACATCATACTGTTTATCTGGCTGGAAGAGGTAACCAGCACACATGGAGTTGCAGCCTTGTAATAATCCCTGCAACAGACACAGCCATGATGAAAAAGATATTTAGATTACCAAACACCCGTGGTAAACAGTTATCTTATCCTGCTAGTGCAGGAGGGGTATCGTGTGCAGCAGTGGAAAAACACAGTCTCACCCTCTCTCTGACCAGAACGGCAGAGCACTGCAGCGGCACTCCCATCATTTTATGGGGGTTCCAGGTGACTGAGTTGGCCCTGCACAGATATTGAAACAGTATACAGAGCTCTGTGAGTGTGTGTCAAGTCTAGGAACAGGAGCTGTAATATAAGAACACACTGATCCTTTCAATTTTATTGAAATAACTCTGCACATGAGTCTTTTCAAAAATAGAATTTGAGACATCTGTGGTCATGTTCAAGCTGACTACAGATCTGAGATGGACACCAGATTTTTTGGCTCAGATCTTAAAGGGGCACTCCAGCTATTTAGTATTGTACTTCCATGAGGGAGAGGAGATTGGGGTGCGGTTGTGGCCGAGAGGTTAGGGTGCTGACCACTCAAGCTTTATATAGGAAGCACACATAGTCACTGTGATGTCATCCATTGGTTTGTGGTCTATCTTTTAAACCCTTTGTTTGGCATTTTGGCTGTTGACATCTTGTTTTTTAGGAGCCAGACGTGATCATCCTCCAATTCTGAATCACATATTTATTCATTTTTCTGACAGTATGTTCTGCAGCTGCTCTGAAAAAGTATTTATAGTTGCACAGAGGGTGCACACGCCTCGAACTTTGACCCTGTTGCTCATATATCTGTTGCAGTCCGTAATGTGAAATTTAAAGTAAAAAGAAAAGGAATGCAATTTGGAATACAGCAAATCTTAACATCAGTACTTCCTGTTACCTCAGAGACACGACATTACACTATCAGCTGAGCTCACTGAGGTCAACTTCGCAAGCTGCTGCTGTTATTTCACAGTGTGTTGTGACTACTTTTGCTCCTCTGAGGACAAAGAGGGAATGTGAATACTGTCAATCTCTTATTAACATGTGACAAACGACAACCAACCTCAAAAACTCACTGGGAAAATACAGCTGGGGTCATGAAATGTAATGGCCAACTCACTAAATGACAATAACTCACATATACCACCATGTTCAGAACAGAAACATTGTGGAAAGTAACAATAAAAGTGACATTTGCATTATGGAACTTAACACTGCAAATATAACTGCAAACTACAAATTACTCCGTTCACAATGATGGAAAATCTGGGCGTCGATACAGTATGTAGTCTTAACTTTAAAGTTATGACTGCATAGATTGCATATTGTTTGTGATTGATTGATTGATTATAGTCATTGCGGCTTCTGTCAGCTGTCAATGGGCTGTCATCTGTCTATGTGACAAATATTCTGCTGTGCAGAGGATTGTTGGTCCAAATAGTCAGAAAAAGATGCTGGCTTGCAGACTGCAAAATACAACCAGCATTAATAACCAGCACATAATACATCTTTTTCTAGCATACTAAATAATATGGTAGAGTGAGTATTCGAACACACGCCATATTTGGACAAGAGGGTGGAGCTGTGGAGGAACAAGGGGAGGATCTGGCTGAGAACTAGAGGACACCACCGTAGTAACTTGTCAATCATGAGGCATGACGCATACCCTGCTTTGTTGTTTATTTTACTCCAAATGTGACCATAATTTACAAAATCAACATACTGTATTGAAGAAGACTTGAAACTAGGGATAGTAAAATGTTTAGTGAGGTAATAAATCAAGTGAGAAGTTGGGTCATTTTGTCATAAACTTCTAAACACTCAAACTTCTTTCGCAACCAGTGGAGTCGACCCCTGCTGGTCATCACATAGAATGCAGGTTTAAGGTGCTTCCATGATGGCTTTACTTTTCAGACCTGAACTTTTTTTGCATGTCAGTCTCCATCAGTCTCTCCCCTCCTATTTTGTGTCAACTCCTTACTCTCTCCTATCGAAAAAAAATGAGAGACTAAAAAAAGATTCGTCAAAATCGAAGCTAATGAGCCCAAAATATCCTGACTGTCATTCTCAGAGTGTCAAGACACAAAAACACCAGATCCTACATTTCCCATAATGCAACTCATTAGTGTCTGTAGTAAACTCTCTCTGTCATGTCAGCCCATGTCTTTTAAAGTCAATGCCCTCTATAAAGCACATTTTCTTCCCTAACTTTCCCGAAGTGTTTTCATGGATCAAGCTGGGGGTCTGGGGTTTCTCCCAAGAAAATGTTGAGCATCAAACACTTTGTTTCCTGCATTCAGATGAATTCTATGCATCAATATGTGCCTCTTCTACATCTATTTATGGTGCAAATATGATGGTGCTTCATGCTTTAACCATGCATTGTTCTTTTTCCTTCTATTTAATGGCAGACTGCAACCACTTAGTTTACCATTGTTGTCTTTGAGTCACATTCCAGCAGTTTGTCCATAAAAGTCCTCTGCTACTTTCATGTTTTCATTGCACATGTTCTAAATAATAAAATCTACACCTACGCTGCAATGAGTAAATATGATTTCCTGTACTGGTTAATCAATTTAATGTTCATGTATTGCACTCTTTTACCTTTCCACTCCATTGAGCTTGTGTCTGTGTTTTCTGGACATCAGCAAACCTCCTCCCCATGCACCCTACAAAGGTCACAACACAGTTTATTATAGCAGTCTGTTACACTGGCTGATATGTGCATCTGATGTTATTTTTTTAAGGTACTGAACATTATCAATACTCTCTTACGTCCACATGAAGCCACATGTTGTACTTTTCACAGATGTCTGCGATTTCATTGATGGGATCAAAGGCTCCGTAGACGGTGGTGCCAGCGGTGGCATTCACAAACATAGGAACATACCCCTGCAAACCGAAAACAGCGGAGGAAAAAAAAGACATTGGTTACAATTCTGGGCTGAATTCAAGTTGTTATGCTCATTCTCTTCCTGTGATTGCCGACATCAAAGAGATGGACTAAAACACATTTCTCAAATAATGCACTCTGCCCGTCTGCACCTACTGCTTTCCCATTTCCCCTAGTCTGCACATCACTTTGCCTTTGAAGGATTACTTCCAGGAGAGGTACTTTAGACCGGGGCAGCATCACATGTGAGCAGACAGAAGCATTAACCTTACTGAAATAACCTCGCTGTTCTGGCACACATAAGTGTTTCCTTTGCTACAAGTAAACTCCACGGCTCAGAGGAGTGTTTCTCATTGTACGGAGTCACTGATAGAAGCAAATAAATAAGTTAGAGGGGCCGATGTCTGAGTCACTGCTGCTGGCATTCACCTTTTGCTTGGCCTCTATTACTTTGGCTTCCAAATCAGCAGGGATGACTCTCCCCCTGGAGAAGAAGAGGAAGGCATACAGTAGTAAGTCATCCAGATATTTGATCTTTAACCAGACTGTCTGCATGTGGGTTCAGTATAAAGCAAACCTCTTATCTGTGTTCAAAAGGATCAGGTTCTCCGTCCCGAAGCCCAGAGCTGCACTGGCTTTCTTGATGGAATAGTGGCTCTGCAAGAAACGGATGTTTGATCAGTCACGTTTCAGGCTGGATTTACACTCGAGATATTAATTGTCAAAGTTTGTGATAAAGGTAATGCAGAGACTAACATGCTCTGAGGTGAAGAGGACCAGTCTGGGTGCAGCTGCCATTCCTTTGGTCTTGACTTCAGGGAAGAACTTGTATCTGGCAATCATCACACTGTACATGTTGGAGATCGCTCCTCCTGTAGAAACCAACAGTGGTAGAAAGCAAATACAGCAGTCAGTACACATTTGTGGTACTTGTACTAGAGTAATTATATTTTAAAGATATTTAACACAACACATATTTTGGAGGCAACATGTTTACCCACTACATTTATTTGACAGCCTTAGTCACTAGTTATTTGCAGAATCAGATTATTACAATAAGCAAATAGGTTCTGATACATCTTTATAGAGTAAGGTGGTAAGTTGGTTAAAAGTGGGGCCACCTGTACAGCCTACAACATTAAAGTGATACTTTAATGCTGCAGATTGCATCAATAATTGAGTCAATTTAGTTAGAGGGTGTAACCTCAGAGATACTGCACATCCTCATGGGGATACCACATGGTTCAGTTACAGGTCCTCTATTATTTACTATATGAGTAAATTGCTTCAGGCAGAATCTTAGCCTTTCATTTCTATGCTGATGACACTGTCATTTACTGCTTTGCACCCACTCCTACTAAGGCTTTTGAGCATCTTCAGTGTGTATTTAGCCCCTTTACCACTGGACAAACAAAACTATCTAACACCTGTTAACATCTGGCTTTTTATTTAATGACTCTGCAGTATTCATGTGTGTTTATCAGCTCCAGCTCTGTTCATCTTCAGCTGGCAGTTATGGAAACACATCCCTGGGTGGACACGCTAATTTTAGCCCCTTTAATGGCACAATGCAATGAGGTCCACCACAAAATGCTGTCGGTCTCTGTCCAAGCAGCGCTCAAAAATCATTTCAAATTTAGTCAGCACAGAGTTTGAGAGAGAGACTGAATAAGTAAGAGACATAAAAAAGAAGTAACCACCGTAACATTTTAACTGGCCTCCATGCTGCTTTTTGCTGTTTACTTACATGTTGTCCAGCCCAACCGTGACATCAAATGTGATGCACCAGGAAAATTTAAACAACAGGAAAGCATACAGTTCTAATGGCAATAGGAATGTAGTCTATTGCCCATTTGTAATGTTTTTTTTTTTTTTCCACATTTAAAAACTTGCATACACGCACTAATTTTGATGGGAGAAGCATATTTGATAGAGTACAAGAACAGCTCTGTCAGCTGTCTGTAGCTTGTTCTGCAGTACATGCAGAAAAAGACAAAACTTATATAGGTTTAACTACTTCAGGAACACCAAGATTAGCATTGTCAGAGAAACTTATCACCAGAAATGGTCAACAAATTGAATTGGCATCTGCTTCTAAATACTTAGGGATTTTAATTGCTGACCACTTGTCTTTTACGGCGCATATCCAGTATGTTGCAAAAAAAGCTGAAATTTCTATTTGGATTTTCCTTTTTAAGAAAGCCTTGCTTTTCTTTTTGTGTGAAGAGGAACTTGGTGGAGTCCACCTTTTTACCTGTCATTGTTTATGGTGATGTGTTGTACATGAATGCCTCTGTTCACTAACTTTACATGCTGGGTAGTGTGATCATGGGGCTCTGAGATTCATTACAAACTGTGATTCTCGTACTCACCATTGTGTTTTATACTTAAATTTAGCTGGCCTGCTGTGTGTGCACACTGCCTCAGTCACTGGTATGTTTTTATTTACAAAGCTATTGTTGATTAAATTCTAACCTAAACCAAATAACTGTCTCTTTTAATTTTAATTATGGAAATAACAATCTCCATCCCAGGACTTTTTGTGTTTTGCTGCTTCCAAAATCAGACCTGAATTCTGCATGTACGGCATGAAGCAATCCACAGACTGATGCTGAGCTTCATAGTTACCATAG
>JAPZEB010000005.1:15096358-15170793 GCA_029783705.1 Chaetodon striatus
GGACACAAAACTAACCGGCATGCATTGTGCGCCGATCACCGGTGGTCGAATCTGCGCAGGCCTGGCTCATCTCGAACCAGCCTAATATAACATTTTGCCACTAGGAAGTTCAGAAAACAAGCTCAATGTCAACAACGACAAACTGGAACAGTCCGATTGTGTTGTGATTATTATGAATCATATTATTATGAATAAGTACAATTATTTAAGCACTGTATTTAAGTCCATAAATAATGGAAATAATGGACGTAGCATCCGTGACATCAGCCAGTGGCTTGTGGACTTCTATTTTGAAGCCTCAAGTTTGGCATTTCAGCTGTCGCCATCTTGGAATTTTGGAGCCAGAAGTGAT
This sequence comes from Chaetodon striatus, assembly GCA_029783705.1. Classification (NCBI taxonomy): domain Eukaryota; kingdom Metazoa; phylum Chordata; class Actinopteri; order Chaetodontiformes; family Chaetodontidae; genus Chaetodon; species Chaetodon striatus. The sequence goes on from JAPZEB010000005.1 coordinate 15,096,711, forward strand.
CATATTTGGACGAGAGGCTGGAGATGTGGAGCAGTGAGGGCTGGATCTGACTGAGAACCTGAGGGCAGTATCCACAGACAACCTGCCACTCAAAGAGGCCCCACCCTTAAATATGTGTAACTTTAAGCCTTAATAAAATTAGCTATAGAGACGTTTTTCATACCAGGCAGGCTGTAAATATGTAGATTTCTGTTGTAAAGATGGGGGTCGATGGGGACTGACTGGCTTCTGGAGCCAGTCTCAAGTGGCCATTAGAGGAACTGCAGTTTTTGGCACTTCTGCCTTGGCTCCATTTTCCAGCCTTGGAGGTTGCTGCTTGCTTCATACTTTGACTACATTACAATTTAGAGCATAGGTGTAGATATTGAGGGGGAAGCAGGGGACATGTCCCCCTTAATATTTAAAACATACCTTTAATCCAGGACACTGCTGCTGGGCTGTTAACCAGGTCCAACAGGTCAGGCCACATCACTCCTCCCATCATGTTCAGGATTCACTTTAAGATACTTGTTCATACGTACAGAGCCCTCCAACATCAGGTACCTGAATACAATAGTGATCTCCTAAATCCACATGTATGTTGTCAGTAAGTCCCTTAGGTCCTCAGAACAGGACCTACTGACAGTCCCCCGCTCCATACTCAAATTAAAGGTGATCATGGTGGCTCCAAAACTTTGAAACTCTCTTCAATTAGGTTTAAGGTCTCTTGAGAGACTTTTAAAAACAACTGAAGACCCTTCTGTTCAAAATGGCCTTTGTCCCATCCTAAATTATCTAGTGCTTGTTCCCTGGTATGTTTCAGTTTGAGGCCTCAGCAGCCTGTATTTGCTCTGTGTTTTACTTTTCTTTTGTTGCTTTATTTTATTTCTTATATTGCAGAAGTACCATGACATTTGTGCAGAAACACTTACCAGAATGCAAGAAACAAATAAGTGTCCTGCCAAATGTTGACACAAAACGTACGCCCTTAATCCAGAGGCAAATACTGTGCCTTTTAATCATTCATTATTAATGATCAGTAATCATATTCAGGTTTGCGGGGGCAGGATACACCCTGGACAGGTTGCCAGACTCACACAGGGCTGAGTCATAGAGACAGACAACCATTAACGCTGACATTCACACCTACGGACAATTTAGAGTCACTAAGTTAACCTCTCCTGTATGGACCGTGGGAGGAAGCAGGAGAACCCTCTTGTTGTGAGGCGACAGTGCAAACCGCTGCACCTCTGTGCTGCCTACATCACTGTATTTATCTGACAGCAGCTTTCGAGCTGCTTCAGACACAGCTAGGCTGGAGATAAGGACATAGATACATAGGAGCTATCATGATACATGAATAAATGAACCTTTTTTAAGACATTTTAAGCTTACAAAAGAAAAAGTTAACCAAGGTTTAAACACAAAGAGGGTCAAGGACAGACTGTAAACACGGTCAGTTCCTCAGAGGATATAAACACATCCACAGGGAGAAGCTGGTTCAAGTACTTGCACTGCGTTGTATGATTAGGAGTACACAGTGCAGCTATGTAAATGCTTATCTGCATCTAAACATATTTATGTATTCAATAAAGAGATGGAAATAAGTTACGAAGAAAAATAACATGTTTTAATTACATTTTAATCACTGTGCACTGATGTATAAAACATGCAGCCCCACGTGAGACTGACTCTTCATGACCTCTTATGCACAAACCTCCATTCACCATTTTTAATCTGAACGGGCATGAAATTTCCTCTTTATCACAACACTTTTATATTTCTAGATATAACAAGTCAGAGTTAGAATCTAATTTAACAATTTTTCATGGTTTAAATACCCAGTACCCCCTTTTCCCTTAAAAGCCAATTAAAATATGCAAACGTACAATCCTTTAATTTTCTCATAAAAATGTAAATGACTCAAAATGGCTACTTACAATCAGAGGAATTATTTAACAATGGAAAATAAAGCTTCATGTCTCCATGAAATTATAAAGCAATGACATCTTTAAAGTAAAGTATCATATGTACATTAAATAAACTAAAGAACAGCTGGGATATTTTTTACTTTTTTATTCTCCTGCTGTTGTGCTTTGCAGATGGGATGCAAAATGAGGTCATCTTGATTACGCCGCAAAACGAGGTTTATTGTCTTTGACTGAATGAGTCGGCTGTGTTGTCCCAACCACTGGGTGCAGTTTTAACTGGTCTCCTGTGAGACATGAAAACCTCCCATCACCTTCTCACAGCTAGAGGCTGTTAAAGCTCCTGTGTGAACACACAGAGGAGCTGAGCTTGAATCTCTTACGTATATAGTCCACTCTCACTGTCTTCTCAGGAGAACCAAGTCATTTAAATGATATAAAATGTTGTTGGTCTGTGCCGTCTAGAATGCAACAGAAGCAACACACTCTCAGCCCGACCTCGCCACATATCAACGTTTGGTCATGGACTTTCCACGTCTAAGTATGACCTTTAAGGTACCATGGGAGTGTTGGTTGTTGACGTTCTGGGACACCATATCAAGTCATACCTGTTACATGCGTCATCGTCTTTCGAAATACACTTCTGTGAAATTTACTGTTTACATACTGTCTCTTTCGAAATAAATGCACTACGTCAGTACAACAATGTGAATTGACGTTTTTTTCCCTCCAGCAACTAACGTACATGGTTAGGTTTGGGCAACAAAAGCATGTGGGTAGGTTTAGGAAAAAAGAACAGAGTTTGGCTTCAGAATCTTAGGGGACGCCAACACCGCTCTCCTGGGTGAAAGTCGGTGTTTGCTGGATGCACCCACCAACCCTCCTGCCCGCCCTGCTCGGACTTTTGCTGCCTTAACTTTCGTTCTTGTCCTGCCACGTTTCCCCCTGACACCACCCAGTGCCGTTAAACTATAACAGTCACCAGCCACATATCATGCCGACATCAAAGCTCAGCTTTTTGCGTCAGTGTCTGACGCTGCAAGTCACTGCCCAGGTGCTGGATTTCGATGACTTTGGAGTGAGACCGGGTTGACAGAAGCAATTTCTGATATGACGCCATCATCTGACATAATTTGTCTGTTTCTTTTTCAAAATTGTGACGAATCACTGATGAAAATATAATCAGTTTTATTATGTGACACTATGGTTGAATTAGAAAAAGACAACTTCTCAACTTTTTCCTTTCTAGCATATTCAATGGTATTATGGTTGCACTTTTAATTTTCCTGAGAGCCTTGCAACTACCACAGTATCCACAGTTACTTCGATGGTTATACCATCCACCATTTCCACTACTGGGGATAGTAACTGCAAAGAACTTGTGTTGATACTTTAGTAACTAGGGATAGCAACTGATAGCAAAAGCGCTATCCTCTTCCTGATTTGGTTGCGCAGTGGTTGACGCACTTCTTTTGTGCTGCAAACTGAGCCTTCATTTTCTTGGGAGATCATATCAGGTGGCAGACAGAATTACACAGAGAAAACTTAACTAAACGTTGATGGTGTCATTATCTATGGCTGTTACAATGTGTGATCAACATTTACTTCCTAATGAGTCTATTTCCACTGTAAGCTTTGGTTAGGTTTGGGCACAAAAACAGTTTTTGCTTTATGCATGAAAGACTTTCTGCACTTTGTGTTTTTTGTTTGTGCTCGCCTCACTGTTTTGAAGTGGGCGGGGCTACATTTGGAAAAAAAGGTGATGTCACTTATGTCTATCATTTAAACCTGATCACTCCCACACAGTCCAGATGAAGTTAGCTCATAAGCTTTTGGCCTATTAACTTCTTTGTTAACATTTTTTTTTGTTCTTTTCTGAACGTTGATGCGTTGCACATTTAGTGATGAATATTCAAACGCTTATATTTGAATCTGTTCTCAGTGTCTTTAAACTGAGTGGCTCTTGACAAAAACACAAAGATGCTTCTCAGACTGTTCAGCTTCAGCTCACAGATTTAATAATTATTTATCTAAATGTCCAGACAAGCCTTTTCCTCTTGCCGCACTAAATGTAACACCATCTGCAAAATTCCAGGCAGTACATAACTATCCTCCGCAGAGTGCAGCAGAGCTGTTGACATCAGGGATTTGATTCATGCCACTGCTTGTCAGTCATTTTATTTTGAACAGCCTCTGCAGAGCCAACACCACAGTGAAGCAGGATCATGTCTGATTAAAGAGTTTGTCCCTTTGCTGACTGAATCTGATCCCCAAAGCTCCATGACTGCAGTGAATTACCGATATTTAATTTTACATCTGATGGTCTAAATCATTAATATGATTCCTAAACATGGCAGCTAACATTTCAAGATAATAAATCATTTCTTTTCTAAACTAGAAGTGAAACAGTAAACTTCTTAACTCTTTGTAACAAAGAATTCTTAACTCAAAGTCTGTTTGAGACAGATCTGGAGCTTTCATTTGCAGTCCATGGCCTTCATCAGTGGGTGGTGTTATGAAGAAAAAAAATGGGAGGGGGGCAATTATCTATGCTGCTTCCTCCCAAAGTCCACTACCACCAGTTTTGCTGATGCTCAGGAGAAGGCTGTTGTCCTGACACTAGCAGGTCAATACCTCTACTTCTTTTAGATAGGCCCTTTTGTTGTTATCTGTCTGTCATCTTACATTACATTACATACAATTGGTTAATTTTTCACTCACAAGTTAAGTTATTCGCCCACAAGCACCACACTCCTGCAGTGTGGACTGGCGAGGCCCTGTCGAGGTGGATTCAGCAGGGTGTTTTGCTCTCAGGTGATATGCCAGAGACAAACTACTTCTGTGGTAACTAAACCACTAAACCGCTTTGCAGATTGTGCAAGTTACCCTCGTTTAGTCAAACAAGCCGTCAGGCAACTTTTTAAAGTTTAACTTTCCGCCCAAAAGTCTGTCCTTATCGTCCTTACCCATCTTTGTGTTGTGGGGTCTTTGGGACTGTCCTTTAGCCATGATAGCGCAGTTTGGCTGCTCACGTGATCAAAGGCTGTGTGTCAGCGCCACAGGAAGTAAACAAAACTGCATTCATTGCGTTGGTTTTTTTAATGCGTTAAATGTTTTATATTAATCTCCTGAGTAAGGTGTTAATTTTGACAGCACTAATTAATACATATATACTTGGACAATGCTGAAAGTGAGCTAATGTTAGCTAAACACAAACCACATACGGTGCTCCACCAACTTTGGCACAGTATTAAAATGCTACCTTATTTCAAGCCCCCATGATACTTTACGTGAATAATGGGTATGAGTTTGGGTTGAGCTGATTACTCACATTAAACGAGCAGCTGGTACAGACAATATACTTTTAAGGGGTATCGTTCAAGGAAACTGTCTCAGTGTCTGTACGTGTGATGAAGGAAAATCCTCACTTAGATAGGTCTGTTCAATCTCTTACTCTTGTGATCAAAAATGATTTGAAGCTCAATCCTGACACTGTTTTGAAAATAGTTTTCTAATAAATGACAAATTTAGCAACTTTTCATTAACCCATATGAATTTTAGGCTTAAATGAAAAACTTCTGGTTATGTCCCACCCATTTCCGGTTTATGTCCCACTCACTTCCACAGTAGACTCTGCTCACATTGAGTAGAGTTATGGATACATGTAATGAGGTTGGTTGAACAGACACAGATAATGGTATACTCGCTCATCCCTACTAGTCCAAAGACATGCTATGGAAGCAAAATAGTCCCAAATATCAAAAGTGACCAGTGCATGAAAAAACTTCGTTTTTACCTGAGGTGTCTACAGGCCACCAGGAAAGACGTTCAGCCTTGCTTCCAACCTCCCCCTGTGCCCACTCATGGTATTGCAGCAAAATAACCCCCATCGGCTCAAGACGCAATTACCCATAGGCCACTACTGAAAAAGAGACGCCTGTAAAACTGGTGAGAGGACACCTCGAAATGTTTCAGTCATGAATTTCTGATCCATGGAGGTGTTATATTGGTAAAACTTTCCTTGTGCTGAGAAAAACAGTTTAAATATCTGTGATATCATTACAGTGTAAAGTCTTGAGCTCAGGGGCAGGGGCCAAAAGAAAAAAACAAACTGTACCTTGGAAGTAAATTTAGAAGCTAGAAATTTTTTGACATGCATCAGAAACAATAAGATAAAGTTTTACCTTAAGACTATCCTAAATGTATCGTTAGCTGTACAAAGCAATGTGCTTGTGACATTCAAAACTGCGAAGGATGCACATATTATTAACAATATGTCACAAATAGTCACACAGAGTAGATCATAACGGTTAACAGTCAGACCATATTGTACTTGGGATAAATAACCTAACAGGAAATATCTTATCTTATCTTAAAACACTAAAACTGGGTCAAAACAGCACTTTCAGTGTGAATAAACCAGTTACAGATGAGTCACTGGAGCTATAGTTATTGACATTATTGAACATTACACATTTAAAATTGTATCTGCTGACAACAGCTACACCATGGTGTGTTTTAAACAATTGATTGTATATATTCTGCTTATTCATATGAGGTGGAATTTAAAAAAGTGTAAGTGACATACTTAATGAGATAATTAGGAATGAGCATTTAATCTACAATAATGCTTAGGCTAATCATTTTAATTATGCTTTTTTTTTTTAAACCAGACATTAGAAATTAAAACATGCAGGCATTTGTAATGTGAATATTTGAAATTCTTAAATCTTTCCTTCATTTTTAGAATATAAACCTAAGCCATATGATATCCTTCCTGTCATTAATTAAGCATTATGGCCTCCTACAGTGTTAAAGAATAGTGACTTTATCTCGGACAGTGAAGCCAAATCAGAGCTGAACAATGCCTTTGTGCAGAGCCACTCTGGTGCATTCAACACATCCATCCACAGCCATCATTTATAATAGGATCATAAAAAAATGTGGATAAAGACTTTACAGTTCAAATGGCCACATCTCATCATATTACTGTAGGTTTGTCCTCTTTATGTGATTAATGTATGTTAATATTCATGTGTTCAGTCTCAGGATCCTGGTAAAACTGGATACAACTCTCACTTGTACATCTACTATGGAGCGCAGCACCTGGACAATAAGGCTGTATATGCACAACAGTGTGTAGTACAGTGCAGTATGATATGACAGAGCTAGTCCAAATACTACAGCTGATAAAATAAACATAATACTGCAGCACATAGTTATAACGTTGTGTTTTTTTAAAGGTCCAATCAGTCATTTTTGATCATATAAATTACAAGTACATTCAATATATACTGTATATCACTGGTTCCCAACCTGGGGTCCTGAACCCCATTGGGAGTCATCAAAGCTTCACAGGGGGTCACAAGGCCTTCTGGATTTTATGGGGTGTAAGACAACTTTTTTTAATCACACAATAGATCTAAATCTCAGCATTTCATTCATTTCATTTAAAGGAATCTAGGGTTTAGATTATTGTTTAAGATATAAATTTTAATATAATCTCACAGGATAAGGGCACGGTGAAGACTTGAACACAAGCTATACTCACAGAGCCTTCACTCTCTGCTAAACAGCCCCGTCCTGCATTAGAAACATACACAGGTAAAAAAAACTAAAGGGACAATGGCCATGTTTCTGGAAGAAGAAGACATACAGACAAGCAATTGTATAAGAAGCTCCTGAAAATATCAGGAAAACTCATCTCTGATGCAATATTTACAGGAAATAATCTGCTTGAAATTCATACAAATTCTCTATTTTCATAGACTTCCTGCAGTTATTGTGTTTACTATTTGGGTTAATTGTGCAGTTTATCAGTTGTTCTGTATTTTTATTGTAATGCATTGAATATATCTGTGAAATACATCACTTAGTCAGGGGTCGTCAGTGTACTCAGTGATAGAGAAGGGGTCCCTTAAGGAAAAAGGTTGGGAATCACTGCTGTATAAACCTGACTTATAGATGGAAACTCTGTATTTTGTGTTTTTTATTTGGTGATCTTTAAAAAATATGGATCTGTTTTGGTACTTTTCGCAAATATCACTGATGTACACTAACATTTAACAACATATGCAAACATAATAACTTGTTTTTAATAGCTAGTCCTTGTAGTTACTGTATATTTGTTAAAAGGGACAACATTGTTTCATACTGTAAAGAGAGGCGCTGCAACATATTACAGTATACAGGCATCTAGCTGAGGCTAATTCGCAGCTACCGTCTGTGGACCTTCAATTCAAATTGAATTCAGTTCAGATGTGAGCAAGTTGAAATCCTGTTTTTTGTTTTGTTGTGGATGCAGCCCATATGTTTACATTTTTACATTACATTACATCTTAAAGTGGCTCGTTGCACCTATAAGTTAACAGATAAAATAAGTTACAGAATAATGAAATAAACTAACCTGGGATTCTACTAGGCAGAACTTTGTGGCTGTTGCAGCGAACATTATCACCATATGACAAGGTAACCAAGACAAACTATATTTGCACTTTTAAATAAGGGTCGAGCAATCAGAGTAATATTAAAATTGAGTCACACAAATGGAGTCAAACAGGTTGAACCTACCAGGATATAATGTACCACAACATGTAAGATGTAAAAGAATGGAACAAGGTGTTTTTGTGTCTACAGCTGGACCCTCTACAGTCAGTCACATTTATCAGAATAATATTTGTCTGCTCTGATGAACCACTGAGGCAAAATACAAAAGGGGGCGCTGTTGAGGCAGAAAACTGACAGCTCAAAATGCCAATGAATGGCAGCGGTTGTTCTCTTCATACTGACATTTTCACTGATCCTTTATAAGACAGACAGGACAACAGACACTGTCCCCGCTGACAGGCAGCGAGGATAGTATCTGCATAGTTAAGTTACTGAATTGGTGGATGTTTGGATCTTTGTGTCAGCGTTCACATCTATTAGATACTGAAGAGGTCATCACTTGTCTGTGGTGATTAGTTATATGGACAGAGTTGTCTCAAGACTACAAAATAAAGGTATTTTTTGTCCAAAAAAAAAAGTCACTTTAAACTCCAAGTGACAGTGGGAACATTGGAGGAGATCAATGTAAAATACTCATCAGCAGGTAGTGGTTAGTTTACTGCACTTTAAGTAAGGGTGAGTCAGTGTTATGTGACACTTAATGTAGGTGTTGGTGTGTAATAAGTGTGCAATATGTCCTATAAATGCAATTATTTCCCCGCTCTGTTAGACAAAATAAGACTGAGCTCTTCGCCAATAAGTTTGGTGAAATAACTGGACTGTCGTTAAGCGTCCATTAAGACTCTGAGTGACTCAGTCAGACAGGTGAGACATTAAACTTGCTGCACATCCTGTGTGTAACATGAATCCAGTGATATTCCAGCTAAAAGCTAAAAGCGTTTCTCGGCTAATGGGTCTCATCTCAGCCCACGGTGTCACTGCAAAGTCCTCAAAGGTAAAATGTAAAACGCAAAAACTGTGGCACAATACAAAAAAGACCACATCTATTAGAGTGCATTAACAAATTAGAGCATTTCCCACAGTTGAGTCTAATGGTAGAAAAATTAACATCAACTGGGAAGAAAATGTGGCATGTTCCCTACAAATTAAGGTAAAATTTTATTTATTTTGAGGGTTGTTTGTGGGGTTTTTTAGTCTCTGCATAGAAGCATATTTTTAGTAAAACCTCTCACCTTATAATTAACACCTCCATACTGAAAAGGTAGAGTTTAATTAAATTATGTTTCAGAATATAAGCACCTGTGTGCATCCTTGAGCGATCTACATATGATGAGGGATCTCGTACATGCTTTATGACAGCTTTTACTCAGTTGACGGCCAAATTTTAAGGTTTGCTCAGCTGTACTTCACTGTTTAATATTGTAGTGTAAATGTTAACACAGTGTTTGTACATTTCTAACTATTTCTGTGAAGATTTTCAAACCAGCTCTACTTCTGTCACTACTTAAATATCGCTTTACTTATGTTAAAGGTCGAACAACAGCAGCAGGAGAATAGCAAGGCAAAAGAGCAATTATTTGGGGAAAAAAATGCAGCATCTTTTTTTAATTTTCAGTATAGCCAAAGTAATATTAAACATCGTTTTATTTGGGATGAAATATTTTGACCACCACCAACAGCTGGAATTTAAATAGTAGCACACTTTTTCCTGCACGTCTTCAAATGAAATTTTATATTTTACGAAACAAAATAGTTGGCAATGAATATCCGGGTTTTACAATTCACAAAGCACACTCATCCATTTCTCTACACATAAAACCTGACTGTCTCATCGCCCACATAACTGAGGGATATCAAATGAATTATTCGAGTTTAGAGTTGAGGAAAATGTTATAATCTTTATTCTCACACAGTATTTGGGTCATATCAACAATAGCAGATCTTTTCAAGAGCATGCTTAATAAAAACACCCCATATGGAGCAAAAAACGGACACTTTCATTCAACAAAAGCTATTAAATATAATTTACAGGGGAGTGAAATCTTCCACCGAAGACAATGATCAAAACACAAGTTGAAAACTTGTCTTCCTTGATATGATATAGACAGTGAATCCAAACTCATGAGCTATAACTTCTCCATGGTCCCAAATTAACTTATGAAACTTTATATATATACAAAAATGTGCTACACAGACCAGCAATGTTAGAGACTATTGTCAGGATGTAAGAAACCAACCAACAAAAATAAAGAAAATACCCTATAAAATGCAGCTCACTGTGTACTTGAACTAATGTAGGACTGACTGTATTGCACTAGTGATTTTTTTCTACTGTTTAAAATGACTACAAGGTGTGTTACAACATATTCCTCGTGTCCTCCCTTTTGACATGGTCAAGTGTCTTGTCGTGGCACTTGCTTTTTTTGTTCTGGTGAGTTTTGACATGTTTTGCCAAGTGGTCACTCCTCATGAACCTCTTGCAGCAGTCCGGGCAAACAAAGCGCTTCTCCCCCGTGTGAGTCCTCAGGTGTCTCTGCAGCTCATCCGACCTGGTGAAACTCTTGCCACAGAACAGCCAGTTGCACACAAACGGCCGCTCTCCAGAGTGCCACCTCAGGTGCGCTTTGAGGTGAGAAGTTTTCCCGTAAACTTTCCCGCAACCCGGTATGTGACAAATGTGCTGTTTCTTCTTGCCAGGCTCGTCGCTGGACGTGGAGGACTGGCAGTTCGGACACCTGCACCTCCTGCACCGCCGCGCAGTAGCGAGGGGGGACTTTGTGTGCAGCAGAGCCGCGATTTGCGTCTGATATTGCGCAAAGTCCGTATGTCCCAGAACCAAGCCCCTCTGCAGCTGGAAGCGATGGGGACCCAGGGAGGAAGAGTGACTGACGTGGTTCCCCTGCTGCAGGCTCCACCACGGAATATCCTCCCCAGGGTTTGGGGACAACTGTCTCTGCTGCTGGTGCACAAGGCCGGAGGGTCCCGTGACAAAACTTGGCATTGCGGGCGGAATGGGAGTTGGGGCTGCGTAACTGACGGCGGGGACGTAGGTGGGAGGGCAGGTGGACTGCAGAGACTGCATGGAGCAAGGTAACATCTTCACAGGGGAGAAGTCATAGGGGTACGAGGGGTCCGCCGGAGGGGTGAGGGGCAGTTCGTGGTGCGAGCTGAAGGAGCTCTGGATGTGCGCAGACAGCTGGGGCTTGGAGGATAGTCCGAAAGTAGAGTTGCTGGCCAGGCTGCTCTGAGGGGTTCCCTCGTTAGTCCACGGGTGAAATAAACGCGAAGGGGAGCCCAGAGTTGGGTCGTAGGGGACCTGGAGGAAATCTGTGGGGTTTGATCCGTGGTGATGCCCGATCCGGTTACAAGTGGCAGCCAGGAGAGCCAGCGGGGAGTGCTTACAGTTCTCTGGAGAAGAGTTTGGAGTGCGATCCTGGATAACCGAGACACACATTTTCTACATTACAATCATTATTTAACACACTTTACGAGGTCGAGAAAAAAAGTGCTACGTTTTAATATCTACTATCTAAACAGTTGAAATTTCATCTGCACTAAATGGATGCCTGCTCCGTGATGATGTGACATAAAAGTTGGCGTTATGTTGCAGCAGAAGTCATTAAGACGCAAGCAATTAGCGTTAGTAATAAAATTATATGACACCGGACTATCAAAGAAACACGGCTGTTTTTTTTAATCTGTGTTAAATATATTAAAAAAAAAAAAGACTCAACTCGGGTGAGTAAGTTTACAAGTTATTAAAGTCGTCAAAGTAAACAGAAAGTTGCGCACAAACCTGAAGAAAAGCCTGGAGTGTTTCATTCCGCAGTACAGCCACTGCTGCCATGGTAAACGTCCTCCTCCCTCTCGATGAAAACAAATAAAAATAAAAGCGCTAATTTAGATAAATATGTGCATTCGCAGTTAAAATATCGCGTCGAGCAGGTCTCCACTCTCCAGTGCCTCCTCTCTCCGAGATATCCTCGGTCTATCTGAAGAGTGAGGGATCACTTCTTAGAATTTGATAAGGACTTTGGTGGGCCGCCAGCCAGTCAGAAATAAGATTTATTACTTTGAAGTTTGCCGCTGCCCAATCATCAAAGAATAGCGGCTCTTTGAGAGGGGAAAGCAAATCCTTTGAATCCACAAAGCTCCTATGGTGTGTTTGTTGGTCTGGATAAAGGAGCTGATTATTAGGGGGGATGGGAAGGGAGGAGATAAAGGCGGGACAATTAATGAAGTAATCACTATGTGGGAAATGTATATACACAAATAATTGGATTTTCTTGATCAAAGACCCCCACGCCGCCTGGAGACCCCGGTATTGGATGCTGTAGTCATCTGATCCTCTTTTTGTAATTAAGGATTTGTAGCAGAACCCTATGTGACAATGTGACATTGTTATCTCTGGAGATCTCCAAGAGCGTTTGCCTGACTGTTTGATGGAGGAAAGAGACCAAATCAAGTGACTCAACACAAAGTTCTCATCTCTCAAGAATCTGCCTCTCTTTTACATTTCTAATTTGAATTAAATTTCCTTTGTTGTTCCTTTGAACTGCAACACGGCATTAAACACTTAATTATGCCCTCTCTGAATTATTTAAATACTTAATTCTCCTTCAGTCATTTCAATCATTTGTTTTTATCAGAACCTTATTCCTAATTTTTTTTTTTTGCTCTCTCTTTCTCTTTGTTGAGCATCAAAACCTAAGCTCGGAGCCTAAGGGTGAATTCCCAGCAGCTAATTCAAATTGTAACATGTTACTTAACATGACACAAAAGGGGGAACCTCTGTTTTAAATCAGGTGACAAAAGCAGCTCTTGAAATGGTGATGTCTCAATTATGTTTCTTTATAAACTTGTCATGTCAGTGTGTGTGGGGAGGAAGTTCAGCACAGGATCCTGTGCACTGGAGCGTCCAAATTAAACAGAGGTATCTATATATTGTAAGGGAACTTTAACAGAAAGGCTGAACTGGTATCATATTTCCTGCCCTGTTTTTGTTTCAGAACATTTAGTCAAGTCAAAAGTACGCAGTTTTCTTAAGATAATATCCAAACTTTTGTGGCAGAGAAGTGGAAATGGAAGTTGTAGTTTTCTATATCAACTCTCTGATCTTTATCTGGCTTCCCTGAAGAAACAATCACTGTCCTCTCAACTAGTTTGGAGCGGCAGATTTTGAATTAGATCTGTTCCTTTGAAGGGATTAATGTTCCCAGTCCTCTCCCACGGCTTTACACACAGTCATGAGGGAAAGGGGGAGTCCTGCTGGGCTGAACTGGAGCCATGTTAAACTACAAAACTGGCTACAGGAGTGGTGTAGTCACACTGTTGACTGATAAAAAAAAAAAAACACTAGTGGAGATTAACCTTGTTTACATCAAGTTATGGCAGCAGTGGGCGATGAGCTTTATTGTGTAGAGCATATAAAAGATGCAGAAAACAGGAAGGTCACTACTTTTTGAGTGCTGAGCCACGTTGTATTAAATCTGCCGTTTACAAGAGAGTGTGTGCGTACTTTTACAAGTTACACCTGGGAAATCATCTGACAGAGGTCACAGTATAAATGGCTGCAACCTCTGAATGTGTGCATGGACATTTTTTCATGATCAAGAAATATTCATACCACTTTTTAATAAGGCAGCCTTTATACACAGTTTATGACTAACGGATTTACTAATGGTTAATAAATCATTCACTCGTGCTTCATAAATCAGTTATAAGCAACCAAGAAGAGCAACTTTTGGAGTTTATCCTCCGTCAAGATAACAAGACAGCCTGTGTTGTCTTGTGTGTATGTTTTTAACTCATCACTAAGATGAAGTTTTATAAAAAAAAACTTTATTAATAATTCGACACACTGCAGACTAAAACCTATGAGTACTTAATATAGTAATATTAACTAAATTATCACCAAACAGAAAGGATAAACAATAGCTAAGGGGATATTATCCCAACATTTGCTTGTATTAAGGGATTACAAATGATCTATAAAGCACTCACAAATGATTTATTAATGATTTATAAAGCCATTGGTTACTGCTGCACTGGTGCACATGTATTCACTTTGTGCATTTTGGTATTAAAGGATTTTGACACAAAGGAACTCAAAACAGGAAAATAATACAGAGATTTATGAAATGACCAAATGGTTTATAGATCAGTGAGAACAAGTTTTGGGTTGCCAGGTTGGGAAGAATTCCATGGTGTTTATCCTTTCTGTTCGAGTGATAAGTTAGTTACACATGCAAAATATAAAGGTTTGTCACTTTCTATTACGCATTCAAGCCTGCAGTTTGTTGTGAAGGCGCTAATAAAAGGTTTGTACACAAATCCATCTTACAGTGACAAGTGTCGCTCTAATTGATGGCTTGTAGGGGAGAAACTAGTTACACGCGAAGGAGTAATGGAATTAGATTAGTCAACAAAATGTAACTGTAATCAGTTACTGAGAAGAAGTACTTAAATAACAGTTACTAAATGTCAAAATGTTGGTGATTTCAAAGGGGCTACATCTAAATATAGTCTTTTCAATAAAAAAGTTTATATGTAGATTGTAACATTCACTCTGTTGCCCTGTATTTTCCCGCTGTGCAGGAACGCTGTCTCTTGACATATGTCAGGAAAACGCAGGTCAGTTGAGACAACATTGAATGCAACATTTATGTGCTTATGTTTTTAGGACATTTTAGCTTTATTGCTCAGTTTAAAACATGTGTTAGAAAAGACATCCCAGAGTATTTAAAGGAAATACATTACATTACTTTGATGAAGTAATTTAAATAGTTACATTACTTATTACATTTTCAAGAGGTTAACTAGTAATAAATTATGTATTAACCATTTATAAAGCTGTTTGTTAATACTTATAAACAAACTTATAAATAAGATAATGATGATGAGCTTGTAATAGATGTTCTGAAATTCAGCTTGTTGTTCTTGAATGCGCCTCTGCATGTCATTTTGAAAGACAAAGAAGAAAAGAAAAGGATGCTTTATTAGAAAGTTGGTACCAAAACAGAATTTTACTGTGCATTGTACTTTACTGGTGTGCATATATTCACTTGATGCATTTAGACGCTAAGGGTTTTGTCACTACGGGGTTCAAAGCAGGTGAAAAGAAGATTATAAAATGGCCGAATGCTGTACACTCAGTTAACCAGCTGTTACCAACTAAACTGCTGACCAACTGAGACGTCTCTGTCTGCAGTAAACATTTTTACAGTCTACTCCAAAAGTTTGTATTTGTGCACCAAAATGCTATCACTTCTGATAGCTTCCAGGTTTAAATGTCAGATAAATGTCAAATGTTGTAATCTGCTCTTTTATGTCAAACCAGACAAGTGTTAAAGTAAAGGGGAAATCCACCCGAAAACAGAACTAAGATTTTTCTATGATCCTGAGCAGCAGCGCTGATTTGGGGACTTTAAAACAGCAGATTTTAATTCTGATTCAGGGTGGATTTCCACTTAAATCAGCTTTACATGTGAGCTGTCACGCCATGCAAAGGCAAATTTCAGACATATGTGACAACTGCATGAATTTCGTGAACCACCAGCATTTGCCAAATTATTGATATCTTCCTTTGAGATACTCGGTTCAGCCTTAAATGCAAGTTCTTACATTTTAATGCATCTCAATGGGACTCCAGCTGAGGGATGGATTTGGCTGAGCAGGACTTTGATATAGTTTGTGAGAAATTCATGACTGTGTGCCTGACACAATGTCCAGTCCCTGAGGTAATTTACTTGCTCCAAACCTTTGCCGTCTTATGGCCATGCCTCGAGTTTTACAGGGTCACCTCAGCAGTGGTTTGGCTAAAAGAATTTTTACCTGCGGCATTTGATGGGAAAATTAACTTGGAGGAACCCCCACTGCAATAGTTTTCTGCCTGTAGACTCAAAGGTTTGAACATGGAATCAGCCTGTACCATCCGTGTATTTCATACAGTACTTTAAAGCATAAAGCGGAGAGTCGATCGACAGACATACTGTTAAGAGGTGGAGATGTGTATGGTGCTGCATTGAGGGATTAACAGAACATCTAAAAAGAAGATATGGTCTTGCAGGAAACTAAACTCAGAAAGTGGTTGTATTTATAGGTGCAGATTTCGGGGAAATGCAGGGGAAATGCGCCCCTCAATATTTAAAATGTGCATTTGTCCGCTCAAATAAAACACTAAAGTAGCAGAGGACTTTTAATTTAACATTATAAGACATTTATGCCATACATTAGTGCAGAAAAAGCACAAATTGGTGCATAAAAAAATCACCAGAATGCAACAAATCAAGTGTTTGATGCTTAAAATTTTCTGTTGGAGAGCCACCAAACCCTCATTTCATATGTCCCCCCCAAATGTTGAAATGAAACCTACGCCCTTGGTTGTATCTAAAGAGCAGGACAGTGGAGCTGGTGTTTTTTTAGAGTCAGAGAAAACCACAAGTTAGATTCTGATGTTCTGCACTTTTGTCCAATATCAGAAATTTCTGAAAACAAAATTACACATTTTCAAATCGTTCAACAGGTGAAGAAGAAAGATGCACCAACAGTCAAATTCAGTGGTTGAAACACATTTATTTGACTCATATAAAATGTCAGTTTACTAGAAATAAATATTAATTTACAATAGATATCAAGTGTGTTGCTGAGTTTGGTTCAGGTCCAGTTCAAAGTTGAAGAAGGCAATCTGCAGGGGAGAAAGAAAAACACTCTAAATACTTCTCACGATAATTCAGTTTATAATTAATATCATGTCTTTTTAATGATATTTCGCATTGACCCCAGCTGGATCTGAGAAAGTGAAGCTGCAGTGATCTTGACATTTTGAGCGTTTTGAGCGAGCTGACAGTGAGAGCTGAGGGTTTGACAGAGTCAGGGGGCAATGCCACAACACGAACCCTTTTTAACTTTTCATATTCTCTGGACAGCTGGAGAGAAAACAGGTTCCACATCTGTCTCATACGAGAGATATCAGAGAGGATGGGGGTGGTGGGGGAGGCGGTGAGGGTGCATGTGTGAGAGTGAGAGTGAGTTTGAGTGTGTGGGAGAGAGAGAGAGAGAGAGAAGGGGGGTAGAGGGAGAAATGCTCGAGGCTACTGGGTACTTGAGCCGCTATAATGGTGTCTCGTATGAGAAAACATCTGTGAATTTCCTCAGTGATCTACAACAATGTATAACTCAGAGCAGTCACTCAGCAGAGCTTTGAAGTTGCTGTCTGACAGAAAGCTGCCATTGTTCGCAGCCCCCAACACACAGAAACTCCAACTTTGGTCTCACTAATTTTCCCTGCAATGCGATACAACTCTTTTTCTCTCCCTCTTCGGAGCCTATGAAGCTGGGGATCTCTGCATATTCAAGAGCAAAGAGCAAAGCCTTGGCAATGTGCAGGATTGGCCCGGGGTCACGTAAGGCGGGACAGGTCATTTTACCTTCTCTCAGCCCACCCTGGATGTGATAATCCAGCCCTAAAGAGGGAAACTCTCCCCCTCTATGATGATGTACAAGGTTACAGCCTGCAGTGCTCTCCCAGGAATTATTACAATGACAAGGTCTCCAATCACCATCTATACTGTGATGCCATGAACAAAACCATCCTCAGATATTCAGATGTTTTTTTTTTTATTTTATCATACTTATATTTTGAAATATTCTCTCACTTTAGTGACTACTTTCCAGGTGTTGTTGCTCCGGAGCACTTGAGCAAGACCCCAAATGCTGCTACATGCTTACCGCCAGTTTTGTTATGTTGATGATGTAATAATCGGAAACTTGATATACTGGCATCTACAAACACTCCAACCACACTGTTAGTTAACTAATCTCCTTAAAAACATGGAAACAGGAGACAAAAACATCAAAACTAGCGGGACTAAGGTCTGGGCGATGCAGAGAAAATCAAATATTACAATACTTTTGACAAATGACATGATATTAAGTGGTCATGATATTGTCGGGTTGACTGTTGGTGCTTTTACAACGTATTTCAACAATAAGATTTTTGATAAACAATCAGTAATGTGGATATAATGACTAAAGGCAGATAATAAAACAGCTACAACAGTCTGGTAAGTTCAGAAAGTTACATAGCTTTGTCTTGATGCATTAAAACCAGTAAAGGCAACACTTACGATATTATGATGCTCAAAATGTAAGACAATATCTAGTCTCATATTAATATAATATGGATATATTGCCCAGCCCTAGCAGTACTGCAAATATTTGCCAAATGCTTTTATTTATAACATGAATTTGTTCAGGTTTGTAACTCCCCTTTAACATTACAACAAGACTCCATGTTGTAGTGGGCTGAATAATTTATATTAATGATTTAATTTTAGTAAATATTTACTTCAAAATGTTAAGAGGAGAAAAGTTACTATTGTAGAAGCCACGAAAACACAGGACAGTGAAATAACCTGTGCGAAGAACTAACCTTCATCGTAGTAGATAAATGTGATTGAAATCTCAGTGGAAAAACAGTTATGGACGAAAAATATGTGAATAAATTACAGTTACTAGTCAAAATACTGGTGATTACAAAGAGGCTACATCTGAATATATTCTTGTCTGTAAAAAGTTTATGTGTAGAACATATTTATATATTAATTCTGTTGCCTTTTGTCTATTCGCTGAGCAGGAATGCCTTTTTTGACACGGCCAATTGACGGACATTTTTCAACTATAGCTCAGTTTAAAACATTTGTCATAAAAGTAATCAAAAAGTAGTCAAATGTAAAAAGTTTCATTACTTTGATGAGGTAACTAAAATAGCTTCATTACTTAATACATTTTTAAAAGTGTATCTAGTAATTTATAACCTATTATATTTCAAAAGTAGCCCTCCCAACACTGGATACGATATATACATTATAGGAAGATACTGACAGCATATATGAGCCTATAAGATGTAGCCTATTACATCATTACATTTGTCAGTGAAAGACCAGGTTCTTGTGCAAGTACTGTGTTGCACATGTCATCCCACTCATTTTGCCTTATTTAGATTTATATTTAGGTATATAGCTAAAAAGAAGGTGATCTTTAGGGGCATGTAAACAAAATACTGGAATATGACAGTGGGGGGCAAAACTACACAAATAAGGTAAATCCATTTTTTACAGTTATACCGGACGCTACTTTATTCTGACCTCAATCAAAAAGCCGTTTGGTTGAACACCAGGTGATACGTCCCTGCTCCTCCTGGCAGTGGCAAAAAGACAAGCTTTTTGTAATGCATCCCAAACTGAAACAAGGCCGTGGTAATTCTCACACTGTTACCCGTCCAGCGTTTATTCAATGGCAGCTGGTCCCACCATCTGGGGAAGCAGCACCGGGGCAAAACAAAACAGGTTACACCTTTGGCCATGCCAAGTCTGCTAGTGCCCCACTCCGTCTACAAACTGAGAGAGGCTAATCACAATTTCACGCTCTGATTTGTCAAATCCCATTCCAGCACCGGAGGCACCGAGAAAACTTTTAAGTCAATAAATTCCATGGTGTACAGGATAACAGCTTCTCCTTACTGTTTTTATTGTTCTGGCTTTTACACACTGAATGGTTACATTTCTCTTTTTGCACATGAAAAGGAAGCTGTAACTCCAAAACATTTGGTCACCACTAAGATTAGCAGCCAGGAACAAACATCTTATCTCCTAATGCATGCATTTTATATTCATGCAAATGTTAACAACAAAACAGTGCATAAAGCGCCCTCAACAAACTGCAGGTGTGAGGAAGCTGAAACAAAAGCCACTGTAACCCTAATGGCATCCCTTGTCATTAAGAGACCTTTGATGTATGTACTCAACAGACTCTTTTATCTCCTTCTTCCTCTATGCCTCTTACTCTCTTTGCCTCTACCCGGCTCAACCAGTTTCTTTATTAATGCCGTCTTTAGGGAATGTTCTCTTGCTCAGAGCCCTCAACACACATCTGACATCTGGTTGACGCTCATGTATGTCGCTTTCTTTGGCACCAATCATTAGCCAGCAAAGAGCGTAACAATGCTAAGTTTGTAGCTGTCTGTTCGTCCCCTGTCCTCGAAGTTGGTGGGAAGAAAAACTACCACAAAACAAAACCTGCATAAAACTGTGGTATGCAATCTTAATATAGTGTGAGATATTCTGCCGTGGTGAAAATCTGACACATCTGGATATCAAAAGCACATAAACTGCATTAAAACAGTATTTGAAAAGGCTGCACATGAAAAACTGGTATTCAAACTCTCCCTTTGAACTCAAAGGATATAGAAACAGGACAATGTTGGCCTAATCGTGTTCTCTCTTTGAAGTGAGACATCACTATTAGGTGAAAAGGTAAGTATGCTTCTTTAGAAAATAAAAAGCTTTTCATCATTTGTTAAGGCTGCAGCTCGAGCGATTTTCATAAAGGTGGTTTAAAACTTTGGATAACAGTGTTTGGGGCTGCCTTGGATGTAGCTTTAATGAAAGTGCGGCGCATGAAGCAAATAGCTAAAATGGCAAGAATAACACCAGCAGTAACGTTGGCCACATTAAAGGAGTCCTCTCTCGCACACCAGATGTTGTCAGAATTAATGAGGAAAAACAAGAGGGAGCTGGATTTACGCAGACGTATTAAAGAAAACACAGGTGTCAGGCCTCAGACACCAACTTCACCCTGCGTCTGTCCCTCATCTGCAGACCCGCGAGACGCTCGGGAGTCCAAGCAAAAACACAGAAGCTCCAGTTCATTAGGTCAGAACATCCTTCACGAGAGTGACGACAGTATTTCATAACATTTGCCTTTTGCAACACATAATCAGCTAACCAAGGTAATTACGTACACACCTCCGCTCACCTCCTCTCATATGCTAAAGCAGGCAATCAGCCAGGGAGTTAATTTGGCAGAGAAAAACAGGGGAAGAAACACCCACTCTGGAACCATTTGTCACCACAGTCCAACCTTGTTATTCAAACTAGTCAGCCTATTTGAAATTCCTCTCCGTGGTAAAACAGGGCCAAAATAATCAAGGGAGCATGATCACACTTAATTGATTCAGTGTACTTTTAAGATGCACTACAGGGTGCTGGGGTGACCTATTTCAGACTGCTCTTCAGAGGAACCAACTATCCCAGCAAGGGAGTAATGCACAACGAGGATTTTAATTATTGCAGGATCTGTGGCTACGACCGGAGGTGAAACGCTTCTGAACTAACTGTGACACCACATTATAACACTGCCAGTGGTCTGGGGTATTACTCTTTGAATTTTTTTGAAGCGTTATATATATGACAATAGAGCAAATATAAGACTTTATTTTTGATGCAGCTTAATTATATGATCATGAAAATTTCTGCTTTATCTTTTTTGAGAAATAGCTGTCCACAGATAATTGAAATTTCAAACAACCACAGGATTTAATGGCATGAAAAAAGAACATTAATACAATTTTAGATAATTATTGTTTTTAAATTTCATTAAATAAGGGCTGATTTTAAGTAATTTATCTCTTCATTGTCTTGTTGATGCAGTGGTAGAAAGTAACAATGCACATTTACTCAAGTACTGGTTTTTTTAGGGTACTTTACTTGAGTATTTCTATTTTGTGCTACCTAATTCTTCTGCTTCACGACAATTCAGAGTATATATTTTACTTTTTACTTGCTACTTCTTTTGCAAGTGAAGTCTTTATGTACAAAACCTACGAAGAGCTTGTAAAATGTTATAGATTAAACCACCCAACACTACATTGGTTAAAATTAGCTCCACCTTGACTAAGGACTGGACGACTTATCGATTATACTCGTGGCTTGATCCACGTGGGATGTATAAAGTGACTACATTGCAAACATCGAGTATAAATTATCACAGAATTTTTTTAAGCCTGAGACTTTGCATTTTTGTTATCTCGCTCTCTCCTATGGCTCTCAAACAAACAAAAAAAGCTTTAGAAACCTGATGCGTCACTTTCCCGGCCATCCACACTGCCCTCTCCTGGGCAATAGTGTGTGAGCAGGCGAGGCAAACGTTTCTGAATCTGTGAGATCTTGACCGTTAAGTCACATTTTGTGACCACTGCAACTTGCATGTATTATTAATATATGAACTGGAGAGCTGTTAGCTTGTTTCCAGCTGACAATAAATAACTTTCTGCTAACTGCTAAGAACTAACTGTTGATGTAAATAATCAACACTTCCAGCCTGAGAAGAGCCAGGTGCGTCAGAATAAAAGCACCAGAGGTTCTACTTTGATTTATTTCATTATAGCAATACTTTATTTAACTTTATTACAACAGTACTTTATTTAAATTTATTGTAACAGTACCTTATTTAGTGGTTTAGTGTTTTAGTAGTCTACAGTAGTTTAAAGATTTAAAAATATCGAGATATATATCGTGTATCGTGATATAGCCTAAGAATATCGCAACATTTTTCATAGACTATATTGCAGTGGCCTAACTATTATCAGTTATAACATTAATACAATAATAAGGAGATAATAATGTACAATAGGAGCCATTTTCTGCATTAAAATATGTACATTCTTTCCTCTAGTGCTCTTGTATAACATCACTGTAACATGAATGCAGGACTTTTACTTGTAATGGAGTATTTTGCATTGTTAAATGGCTACTTTTAAAATATCTGAGTGCTTCTTCCACCACAGTGTAGAGGTTCCATTACTTTCAGGGGATGTGTAACATTTTAAACATTTTGGATTAACCATGCTACCACTACATGCTCTGTGGCTGTTCAACACAACAAACAGCACAGTTACGGTTGGAAAATGACAGGGTTAAAACCACAGTGGTGTCAAGTGACACAACTGGTGAACCTGAAACCATGTATCATCTCAAAGAGCCTGGTAAAGAACTGCCTTACATTTCACATGCAGAAAAGGGGGAGATAGTACACTGAAACAGTGGTGTTTAGGTGATGAGTTCGTCCTCAGTGTCTCAACCCCAGCCTGACCCTCACAGCTCTGAGCAGTGGGATTTGATGAACACTTTGGGTCTCTTTAAACACACCAAGATTCGCGTGAACCTGAACCTAAGTGAAGCCGCTATCTCTGTCTCGCTATCTAGGCAGAGCTCTAATGTTTTCCCCGCTGAGTGTAAGGAGGATGAGATCCTCAGTCATACCACCCTACTCTTCCTATTAAGATCAAAATCTCCTCTCAGGCCCTCGGGTGTCAACAAAGGGAGATGCAGTAAATGATATGCAAATTGAAAAGAAAAAAAAAAAAAAGCTCTACAAATCAACTCGCCAGCCCTGTATTTCCGACACTTCACATCTTAAAAGAAAATTCCTGTATTTAGGGTGAAATTCAAAGTGAGGTCTAGCTCTGCCTCTGTGAGGCTATGTGTGGTGATTCCAGCACTCAGACAGCACAAAGCCCCTCTAACTACAGGCGGCTCGCTGTGGGAGAACTCGTGGGGAGAGTTTTGGGTTTCAGAAGGATTTGTCTCTGGATCTGTCTTAGACAATAGACATAATGCTCAGAAATAGGTAGATTTTAACCAAGTCAGGTTAACACCACAGAGTTTCAAGAGAAACATGCTGCCTGCAAGATGAGGGGCTCCTTAGAGTGAATGTGGGCCAGTGCTGACACAATTATAGATTAGTCAACCGACAAAAAATATTCAATGGTCATTTTAATCGGCGTGATTTATTGAGATAAAACACCAAACTGGTTAAAAATCAAAGAATGTCTTTGCTTTTCATCAGTTTATGTCAGTATGAATGTAATATTAAGGTCAACTGTGAGGACATTTCTTTTGTTTCAGGCATTAGTCATTATTTTTAACATTTTATAGACTGAAGAATCAATCCATAATATTTAGTGGATACATTGATAACTAGAAGGGAACTTGGACAGTGCAGACCTCTGCTAAGGTCAAACACTCTTTTTGGCAATGTTAACAGAGTGAAAAATGATGAATGGATCCGCTCCAAAATTCAGTTAATACTTCCATGGCCCATGCTAAACCTTTCCACCAGATTTCATGAAATTTGGGCCAATAGTTTTTCCGTAATCCTGCTAACAGACTGACAAACCAAACTGACAACATAACTCCTTGGTCATAGGCGTAGATTTTGGGGGGACGCAGAAGATATGCCCCCTTAACATTTAAGCATTTGTCCCCCCTCCCCCAGTAAAAACAAGAAGTAGCAGAGGACTTTTATTTTGACAAAATTTAAGACATTTACACCATAAAGTGATGCCGAAAAAGCCCAAATTGGGACATTAAAATTCCCCAGAATGCAGGAAATTAAAAACATTGTGTGCCCCCCAAATGTTAAAACAAAACCTACGCCTTTGTCCTTGGCGGAGGTAATGAGAGTAATCGTTTCTTGCAGCCCTGACATAGAGCTTAAACATCTGACATTAAAACTACAAATGGATGCTTAGCTTTTAAGTGTTTCATTGTGACTTTGCAAAATGTTTGTCATTAGTGAAACCTCCCCTCCCCAGTGTGCCACATGATGATGTATTCTTTGTGTTACGTGAATTGTCATTAATCCATTTATTGATGCAACATCTGTACCATTTCACAACAGTTTGTACGCTGAATGATAATTTCTTATTGAATGCAGGTTTTTAAGACCCTGAAAAGCCCCTGGAAAAAAGACAAACACCATGATAATTTCGCAAATTCTTGCCACATTTAGAGGCACTGCGGCAGCAAGTCAAACACAGGACTAAAAAAAAGTTTGGTAACAGACGTCTGGGGCTCCTCTCCTTACAAAATTTAACATCTCTGACTATAATTGAGCATTATTGCTATAAAACCTGAGCTGAAATGGAGAAACAGTGGTGGCCTACTACACAGAAAATAGCACAATGCTTATAGGAAACTGTTTTAATAATGATCCTGATGAGTAAGTTGTTTCCGACCACGTTGGATTAACAGCTGAGGGCACTGCCTGTGCAGGTCGCTTATTCTGCACTGCTGCTACTTGCTCCACATACCACAGCACATCCAACACTGAGGATGTTCTTTGGAGTGTCTATCTACATGTCTGGTGCGTCTGTCTTACCGGTTGACATGGTTGTAAGGCTCAGCTCTGACTGACGAGAGGCCCACTAGAAATGGTGGGAGGGGGGGGCGGTGGCGTACTCTTCCTCAGGGATTGACTCCACAGTTGACAGTAATTTGTAGTACTCATCTTCTCCATCCAGCACTTTGATTTGACTGTGATGGGGAAAGAAGAGATGAGAAAGTGGTGAGAAGTAACTGGGATACAGAGCAGTCTTGATGTGAAAGGCGAGACATTTAGGATAAAAACAATATTTGCAGATACGGCGATGAGGCGCATGCGTCTTCTTAAGTATACTGAGCTGAACCAGGATGTCATTTATAGTACAAATACAAGTCAGACCTTCAACAATTAAAATTAGCATGCTGACAAAGCCTTAATATGTAACCCCCTCTCTAATGACGCAGAGCAACTGCTCATAAAAAGCCTGTTATTTTCGGCTCTCCATTTACATTATAAGAAAACAACTCCATTTCTGGATTCTCCTATTCCACAAAGGGCCTGCTCTGTTTAGAGTTGCTGTAAGTAGGAAAGCAGTTATTTACCCAAGTTTTCTCGGCTTCCTCTTGCTCCCCTGGTAATCCAGAGTTCTCTGAGGAAAGGGCCAAGAGCACACAGTCAAAAGATGAGCAGAGAGTCATTAATTTTTAATTCAAAGTGATTTTGTGTTGAATGCGAGCAGATGCTGATAATATCAGAAGTCACAGCATAATTTTTTCTGATCAAAGGGCTCAAGTGAGTCTGATGAAGCATGCATCTTGCTCAGCTTTGATAAACCACATCAATTATTCACCGTGAAGGCAGACATCCTGACATGAAAGCAACAGATAAAGAGCATAAGCACATGTTCAAGACAAGAGGCAGAGAAGCGTGGGGGTGGGGCTCCAGGGTCTGGCACAGGTAGGTTTAATTGTATTATCATGTGGAACCAAAGTCAGACAAAGGCCTTTATCGGCACTTTGAACTCACATTTAGCTGGTTGTAGTACAGGCTGTCTTCAGGGCTGTTGAGCAGCTTGGGCTGCTGGCCCCGCCGGCGAGGAGTTCTCTGCTGCAGCTTCATCACTGGACCTGCAACAGAGGAAAAATGAGGGCAGTGATCCAACCAAGCAAAACAACAACAAGCACCGACGCGATATACTGATGGTGACGACAGCAGCTGCAAACAGATTCTGCCCTCCACTTTTTAAATCTGCACCCTCGTGTGACAAAGTGGCAGAAAAATATTTTGAATTTACGTCAGTTTAGGTTTACGATTATGTAATTTCATCGATGATCTGACTCAATAACAGATTAACGTTACATAAATCCACACATGTAAACCACATCTAATTATATCTCCTCTCACAGGTGCACAGCAGACTACAGTTCAATTTGCTAAATAGCTACAATGAAGGAGGCAGAGGTGAGACTGTGGTGTGATACTGGAAGAATTTTCACTTTCCTGTGACCAAAACACACACAAAAAGAAAAAAGTAATTTTTGGCTGTGTTCACACTGAGACTGAGGATGAGGTCAGGTCTTTATTTACACCAGGAACAAGTGAAAACTAATGTAAGCTATAATATAAACATAACAACTGTGACCATCTCGAAAGTTGCTGCAATGATTTGCTAACAGTCCCAGAAAAACTAATACTACAGACAAGCGGCAATGTTGAAAATTTCAGTCAAGATGTACAAGTTATGGTTATATTGCACAGATGTGTAATCCTGAATGTGGTGAATATTTTTGTCAGAGACTGAGAGCAAAAAACTACTTATTCATTTAAACCGAGGATTTTGTTCACTGCATCAAACATTTGTGTCAGTGAGGAGTTAAATAAGTATTTCACTACTGGAAAGATGGCATGTCCATAAAACTAGGCTGCCTATGCAGTAGAAAGAAACACATGCTGTTGAAATCTGTGCTATATGATCGGAGAAAACAGAGAAAATGGCTGTGGCATTTGCTTTTTCTCAAGAGGTAGAAAACCTACAACTACCAGAATGCACTGTGCCACACTTGACCATAAATGCTACTGCTGGTGACTGACGAAATGCAAGCATTGCCGTTTTTCCACAGGAGACAATATGTGTGGCTGGTTACAAACCATTTCACATTGCAGCTAGACGATAAGCAAATATATATTTACTGTAAACATTTTTGGTGAGAAATATTCAACACAGTAACAGAATCTTGGTTCATATTTTCTTATAGCACTGCGTAGTTTTAATGTTTGATCTCAGCTTTTTCAGTTTTTATAATACAGGAAACAGTATGGCACCCACTTCCTGTTCACAAATTCTCATGTGACAGCCAAACAGTGCACAAAATATATTTCTGAAGACATTTTAGACGAGAAATAGGCAAAATCTTTCTTGATAAATATATATGTTATATATATGTTATAATGTTACGGGAGGTTTTGTCTTTCAATCCGCTTCTGTACTCTGTGTCCGTGGTGGCGGGCATATGAAAATGCAGAGGTACAATCTGTAGTTTGAGCAACAGCCTCAGAAGCAGCCAAAATTCGAGCAGAGAGATGAGAAGCGAAATCTGGGTGCTGGCTAGATGGAGGGATGTTTACCACAGTTCATTTATACACACTACCAACACTGCTGTGATACAAAGCAAAGTATCCCTTTAAACATGATGACCTTTGCCAAGGAGGTTATTCTTTTCGGTTCAGTTTGTTAGTCAGCAGCACTATGGGAAAAACTACCGGCCCGATGTTCATAAAACTTAGTGGATTGTTCAAATAATTCAACACTTTTGTTAACACTGTGAGAAATAACATTTGGCCTTGACAGAGTAAATGCCAAACATCTTAAAAAAACAGTATATGGTAGTAAAGGTCAAAAGTGACACAACCAACTGTTATGACTCTGTATCACAGTCCACATTCATGAGTACCAGTATTGGTCCTTTCAGACACAATGCAACAGTGGAACTACTGCGCTCTGAAACCCGTTGTGTCGAGCGGGGCACGCCACTCAGCAAGCTTGTGCAATTCCAAGCACGTTGTGTCTGAAAGGCTGTAAATCCTCTAGGGTAGCCTACATGTAGTTGCTTAAACTTCATACAGAATGCAGTTGTTATGGAGCACTCAGTGGTTTAATGGGAGAACCGGTACAACTGTGACACCATCATGACACTTTTTTTTTCTCAAACTAAGGTGTGAAATATTTCAAATTCAGAATTACATAATTAATGCACAGCTGGGGTGATAAAGCTTCAGCTAGGCACAACCATATTTTGACATAACTAAGTTTTGGAAATGTATCCAGACATAATATAGTGGTTCCACTTGCAGGTTTGCATATCATGGAGGACTGGACTATTGGTCTTGGCGGTAGTCCGTGCTCTCCAAGTGCCCCTCTACTTTATCTTGTAATTGAAGATGTAATTAGTTAGTGCTGTGGTGGGAGGCTTCTCTCCTGATGCAGAGTTTAATGAGGAAGGTTGTACAGAGTTGTTTGGAGTGGCTGTTTAAGTTTTTTACAAGGTGGAGTTTTTCTGCTGAAGACAGTTTTCTGGAATACATGAGCAAAAGTAGAGCCTACAATTAGCCACATAGAATATTGTGGGGTTGAAACTAATTATCTGCCAATAAACAAGATCAGGGTCAAGAAGCAGGTTTTAATGCACTGCAACTGAAATTAGCCAAGATGTCAGAGTAACTAAAGAGAGAAGTAGAAGCACTGCACAGCAGGAAAATGCAGAGAGGTGCTGGTCAAAACATAGACTGTATAAAAGAAGTGGACGTAGCCACCTTGATGTGACATTTGTGGACTACCATTTTGTCATGTTGGCCGCTGCCATCTTGTTTTTTTGAGGACAGGAGTCGCCATAAATGGACTTGCAGGGGTTGTGACGCAAAAATGTATATCCACTGAATTACAGACATATCTTTAACAAAGTATTTGGGAAAAGGTATTTTTGGGACCAATGTCATCACACGAAGGACCCACAGTTTGTCCACTATAGTATGCTCCAGGAATGAGTCCGGAAAATAGTTAACATATAAGCACTCCCGGTTCCCTCGTCTTGACGTCAGTGGGTTTCATGTATTGTTAAATACCCCACTCATGAATTCTGAAGCTTCTATGTGTCTTAAAAAAAGGCAGTTGCTAACAAGTGGCTCAATGAGAATATGAGAACATGGTTTTACAATTTTGTTGTGGTGGTGACGTCAAGTCATGCGACCGTGGTGTAGTTCATTTATAGCCTAACGTTAGCTTTTAACTCCTGGTGGCTGCATTTACACTTCAAAACTCAATAAAGTGCTGTTCATTGGTGATATCTCGATGAACAAAATGTGTAAGTGTCATAAATGTTTGTTTGTGACAGAGCTTATTTTCTGCAATAATCCAAAATCCAATGGAAAAATCCAAAACAGCCTTTTAGACGAGGGGACCAGAGTGATGCTAGCTTCCATGTCGGCCTACAGATAAACATCATCCCTGGTGCAGTCTATGTCAATTGGTGTCAAAGCCTGGTGCTGTTCCTGGGAGCTTGATACTTTCGGACATCTTTTGGGCCCCTGCTAGCTATTAGAAAGAATGCAGGTTTAAGGCACTTCCACATTAGCGTCACTTTTCAGGTCCCAAGATAACCCCCTGGGTCAAACACAGACATGATGTAAAATGATCCAAAATAAAGGTAGAGGCCAGTTTATCAGCCTTAGGGGTGCTAGCATGAGGGTTTGATGTCTTTGAACAGAGCCAGGCTGGCTGTTTCCCCATTTCTAGTCTTAATGCTAAGCTAAGCTAAGCTAACATGCTGCTGGCTGCAGGGCTATACTGTTACTGTTCTTGTCAAACTCTCAGCAAGAAAGACAATGAGTGTATTTCTCAAAATGTTAACCTACTCCATTTAAAGGACTTTTGGTGTCCAGCAACACAGGTAGTTTGGGTTTTAACTGTTGAGGTTATAGATATCTACATCTGAGATGTTTGCTGCCACCCAAATTAAAGTGTATAGGATTTGATTACAGTGATTTCAATGAGCTGACTCTTTAAAGTGACGTGACAACCACTAGCTGGCCTCTAAAATGTGCATTTCCACCATGCACACCAGAACATGGATCTGATAAAAATCCTGCACTGACTCAGCAGATCGACAGGACTGTAGATGTAATTGTTCACCCTCCTACCTCCTACTGAATCTAATGACACAAATGTGAGCTGCAGCTAATCTGTTAAACAGAGTAAGAAGTAATTTATGATTCCCACCCACTGAATGACTTCTTCTCTCCTCTCTCCTGCTGCCTCTCCTCTAGCAGATGACCACATCTTTGGCAGCGTAACTTTGTTTTCCCTGATTGGTCAAAACAACGCACTGAAGAATTAATTATTCATTTCGCCACAGAAATGTTATTGACGACTTACTAAAGATAACGAGCTACGTTATAACGTTATGTATGACTATTCAAACATAAGACAATTATGAAGGCTTATTACATTCTTCTACTGCAACACACCCCCGGGTTTCAAAATTTATAGGTTACAAAAGTGTGAGTTTAAAGCCGAGACACCTTTACAAGGAAGCATCTATATTTAATGTCAGATAACGTTTCATCTTCTTTGCCTACGTTTCGGGTGAGACAGGACATTTCTTCATCATCTCTTGCTACCTCGGCTTCTCTACCTTGACTAAAGCTGCATTTGCTTTTTCCATCTTAACACTACTTTGTACTCACTTTGAACAGACCTCATCACATCTCAATCCTATACATCAAAGAGCAAGCTCCCCCCCTCCACCCCCCCATATTTCCTCGGCTTTCTTGATGTTATTCAAACCAGCGCAGGTTTACTAAAGTCACACTTTGTAAATGCCCAGAAAGTTCCTGTCAGTTCTGAGATATTAGCTAACTTTTACCGTGAATCTTATCTGTCCGTGCCTCAGAGGTGCGAACCGTCCACTGTGTGAATCCTTGTCACCCCTGAGTATTTGAGGATATTTGGATAGATCTCATGCACGGAGGGAAACAGCTGTGTGTATTTCTTCTAAACAAGTAGCTCAGTTTGGCTGCATCAAAAGCGCTAAGGTTTAAATATTACATTGAGATAAATTGTACAACGTTGCTGCTTAGCTTTGTGAGACCTGAAAGAGCTACAGTATCTACATGACATGTCGAGATGAAAAGAAAATAAACCAGCACGAATAAAATGTTTGCACCTTACATTTGAGTTGAACAGTCAGTATGTAGGACATTGTTCTGCTAATGATGCAGAAATGGATCTGATAAGCAAATGTTTTATTCCCCTGAAATTGCATCAAAGCACTCAATCACAAATAATGAATCCTAACATCCTTGAACCAAGTTTTAAAATTCAATCGTACTGTAAAACAGACTCCATAGTCTGTTTTCAACAAACATATGGTTTGTTTATCTTAAAAAATAGCAACTCCACAAATATAAAACAGTGATGCACTGACTTTTAGCTGAATTCAGTGCAAAGTCACACATATGCAAGCCATGGGCAAGGCTTAAGTCTTGACCTTCAAGGCTCAAGCAAGTTCAAAGTTACTGTGGTGAAAGTCGAGTCCCTGCTATAACTCAAGCAAGTTGAGTCATCACTCCGGTCAAGCATTTCACAGGTCAAGTTATATAATATTCTGATTATTTGGTCAAACAAGCTTTCTAGCTAACAAATGACCCAAGCGGCAACGTCGGTTGCTAAAAAATAAAGCCAACACCAAAGTGTCAAAAACTGCAGTTCCCTGAACGGCAAGTCAAGCCCCCTTGACCCCCATGTTAAAATGACCAACTTTACAGCAGAAATAAACAAGTTTACAGCCTGAAACAAAAATAGCTTTGGTCTCTAGAGCTAATTCCAACATTCATGACAATTGTATAAGGGGTGGATATTTATATAACTCCCCCATTTACATTTAATTTAGGCTTAAAGTTACACAAAGTTAGGGTGGGGCCACTTTGAGTGACAGGCTGTCTGTGAGTCAGATCCGACTCTCGCTCCAGCACAGCTGCCCCCTCTCAACTAAACTATGGTCACTTCTGGTTCCAAAAAACCAAGATGGCAACAACCAAAATGCAGAAGTAATTGACATTAAATCTGTGAATTGGCCCGACAGAAAAATAGAAGTTATGGTTGTTTCCAGATGAATATAATCTCCACAAATTGGTGTCTGTACACTTAAGGTAAGGGTGTATTCGTGGAGGAAGCCATTCTGTATCATTTTTAGTCCAGCTAGCGACATCACTCTATGCATGACAATGCCTCTCGGTCGGTCCACAACGTTGATCCATACTGTTCAATTCTTGGATGGATTGTCATGTAATTTAGTACAGATAGCAATGGCCCCTGGAGGATGAATCCTATTGACTTTTCCTCCAATGCCACCATGAGGTTGACATTTGTTTTGAGTGTATTATCTTAACAACTATACGATTGATTGTCATTAAATTTGGCACATACGTTCATGGACCCCTCCCGATGAATTATGATCTGTTTGGTGATCTCCTTACATTTCATCTGACATCATTATCAGGTCAAAAATTCAATTTGGCCTGATCTTGAAAAGCTAAGTGCTTTGGGTTTTATGCTAATTAGCAAAGGTTAGCATGCTAACATGATAAACTATGACGGTGTGTATGGTGTGTTCTGACATTAACATTTAGGTCAAAGCCATTCAACTGCATTATTTGATCTGTTTCTAATAAAGGGGATATAGGTAAGTGTTTTGCTTTAGCCTGTCATTATGAAGTAAATGTCGACTGCACAAGGTAACGGCCACAGAATAACAACAAGCTCAGTTTCTCCCAAGAAAATGAAAGCTCGATTTATGGCCAAATCATTGGGCAACCAAAACAGGAAGAGGATAGCGGTGTTTGTTTTCCCAGGTAGGTATCGGTAGCTATTTCCAGTCACCAAGGTGTAAGTGTCAGTTTTTTGCAGTTGCTAATGGCAAAAATAACCAAAGTAACTGTAAAAACTGTGGCAGTTGCTAGGCTCTAAGGAAAACCGAAAGTGATCCGATTGTCTTTGCAACAATGGCTTCCAAAATAATACCACCTAGAAATACTGTTTCCATTTTAACGTAGATACAAGATTAATTTGTTATTAATCATATTTTGTTTGATTATACAAGCACAGGGCTGGAGTTATGTTTATCACTGTTGTAATACTGGTTGAGAAAATTGCAATTAGATGTTTCCTCAACTGGCTCGGTTGCTGTATCTACCGCTGCAGATCTATAACCCAAAACACGACACACGGGGGCTGAGCATCACCATTTATCCATTCTGACCCGCAGCGATTAGAGCGTGTAGCAGATCAGAGGATGGGTCAGAACTCCCATCTCTGTGCCTCTGTTTGGGAAATCACTGCCATTTGATCCAGGCCAGCCCCAGAGGAATGCTGCTCCCGCAGATATATTACAAGCAATGAGGCTGCCAAACTGGCCCCTGGCAGGGGAGCACGGCTTGGACATGGGCAGGCAGAGCTGGGAAGGGGTCAGTCAGTGGCTCACACCGGGGGTTTGCTAAATGATCGTGGGTAATGTCTGCTGTTTGGGGTGGGGAGGAATAATGGTCGACTGGGAATACAGAGGCAGCGCGGTTCATACAATATTGATTTCTCCGTATCAAAAGAAAGCCAAGCAGAGTTTGCTCCTCTCGGTGAGAAACTTACATATTGTACATGTTTGCTTCTTGAGATAAAAAGGGCTGGAATTCTTTTTGAGATAGGTATTTCTTTCATTTTCAAAGAGCAGCAGATGACTCGTATTACATCTCTAAATACCACTTTGAAATCCCTTGAAAATCAGAATGCTCCTCAGAAACAACATAAAAGAGCTGCTAAAAGGGATTTTTAGTGGAATAAATTAGAGATGTATCGATTTACTCCCCAAATCACGTGCTGCAATCACCTGACTTCTCCCAGACCACAGAGAACCACTTGGGCTTTGTTTATTCAGATGGAGGGAGCAGAGGCACCAAAAGGCATGGATTATAAGGAAAAATCATCAGCAGGGGCCTTTGATGTCTAAATGAGGCATGTGCAACCCAGACCCCTCTCTTTACCTCACAACCGCCTCTTCACACACACACACACACACACACACACACACAAACGTGCACACACACATGCATGCGTGCAGACTAACACAGACATTATTCTTCAGTCGCAAACAAAGACTCCAAACAGATATCTGAAGTTGAAGAGGATTTCCAGAACTTTTTCAGGGCTCATGAGATTTATTACCGCCCTCGTCATTTTGGACATCATACTTAAATAGCAACTCATGTGCTTTGAATTATAAGACAAACTGGTCAGGTCCTGCAGATAATGCCTTTCAAAAAGAGTAGTTCCTGCATCTGTTTTCACTAATGCAGGCAGAGGATGTTGTTACTTACAACCAATTTTTCACACTGAAATCAATCATTTCCCCTGACAGCAGATTTGGAACTTTGACTCCTAAAGAAATGTTTGCGTGGAGGAAAAATCTCTGAACTTTGTGGAAGTCAATCATTTGTCACAGACATAATACATGTATTTATAACTGTGACCTGGCAGGATGAGTAAAAAGTAAGCGGTGCGGAGGGAGACATGAATGACAAGGAAACCAGGCCAAAAATAGATTAAATATGCAAATGAGTGGCATTAAGCTTTTTCTCTCCTGATCGGTTTGATCCCTCATAATTTTATTAGATAAAAATTGAACTATATAAAACTGTGTTTTGTCGACAACAAAAACAAACTAATAAGGTTTTGTGTTTGGAAAAACTTTGTTAAACTACATGAAATGAGTCAATCCACATGTGCAAAATTACAGAGAACTTGTGAGTATCATTTTCCACCTAGATTTTACGTCTGAGGAGATTATTCTGTTGGAATTGTGATGATGAGTAGTTTGGAAGTACATCCTGTTAACTACTCCCACTGACATTAAGAGGATTACGTAGGTAGCGTCAGACAGAGGCAACTCCTTCCGTTAAGTTGAGTCTTTCCTATCCCTTCCAAATCTCTGCTGCCGCTACGTCGAGCCTGTAATTTGCCTAAAACTGAAGGCATCCGGTTGAGACGCTGCGATATGTGGAGACAGACAGATCAATCAAAAGGCTGAGAGACAGCAAGAGGGTGGGAGCGTATTTGTCTAGAGAACACGGAGAGGGTGGATCATTTGTCTGGCAGATGCATGTTGATATGGTGATGTTGCTGCTGCTTTGAAGGTGGTGGTGGGTTGCGGAGCAGCACCTGGTGGCTGCAAACCTTGTGGGAGGACATGTGGGAAGACGTTTAAGAGCTGAGGGAGGGAGTGAGAAGTGAGGAAAGTGAGATGTACTGGTGAGTGTGGGTTTGACCTCAGTGTGGGTGAAAAAAGCGTCCGCATTTCCAATGAGCTCTCCCAGCTGCAGCTATAAAGCCCAGAGAGAGCTCAGGGCTACAAACAAAATCAATTCTTATTGACTATTCCATGTTATGCACTGAGGCGACATAACCATAACCAATAAGTCAACATGAACTTTTCTTCGCACCCTTTTTTTCATTTCTCTCTCTTCTCATCCCTTCAAACGAACAGGTTAACTATCTTCCAAGGCGCAGAGGTAATTGGTCTCTGTGTTGTGGCTCCACTTTATCGCTGTCTCTCTCTTGACATGTATGTTTACCACAACTATAATCTTCAAAAAGCCTGTTAACATAAGTAGCTCAGCTTTCATAAACCATAAAGTCAGCTCTGACTGATCCTCAGCACCATCCTGTTTACCACGCTGAGGAGCATAAGCAGCACTCTGATCATATCTGCTGCTTGCTAGCAAAGGCTTTCTTTCTGCACACGCCTCTGTGACTCATTTCCAAACATGTTGTATTAATATTCAGGTTCCGGAGACAGGTGACGAGAGGTGACATCGTCTTGAGTGCGCAGCTTACATGACTTCACTGTGGATGTGTAACTTTTTCACTGACAAAACACGGGAAATCAAAGGTTGGCGCTGAAGACATCTGAGAACGCCTGGAGTACAAAGTGCTTTAATGCTCGCTTCCCACCATAAAATGCAACACTGCGGGTATTTTTGCTAAAGAGTGAGAACAGTTGCCTAGCCTGGTGTCAGATATACAGTGTAATAGACACATATCCAAATCTTCTCTCTCCTTAATCTGCTTTGTTTCACACATGAAAGAAAAAACTGGGCTGAACACAACTCTAGGCTTTGTTAAATCACTTAGAAAAGACCCAACGTCCGTCAAACACATTGAGAGGTTCCAGGTCACGCCCCGGTGTTTTGGCATTAATGGGAGCAGAGTGTGTGAGAGTGTGCGTGTGTCTGGAGGGGTGGGGTAATTTGATTTCCATGGCTAATTTTCTGTTTTTCTCCATTGGTGTCCTGAAACACTCCAGGTCGAGCTCCAGCCCGAGAGAACCGGCGCGATCACCAGAGGCGACAGCAGGATGAGACACAGGAAGGAGCCTGGTCTCCAAACATCTGGCAGGGCAAGGCTTCCATGACTCGCTCAATCTCGGGATGAAAAAAAAAAAAAAAGACCCTCAGATCTGCAGGGATCAAAGTGTGCCCTGGGTGCCTGAGCCACCGTGGCCTCCCTCAACATATTCAAATGGGGTTTCCTGAAAGAAGTCGGAGCCACAAGCAGACGTTGGAACATAAACGAGGCAGGAAAAGGGGCGATGATGAATACCTGAAAATCTGTGTGCTCTCCACACAAAATAAGCCTATGGCGGCAGGGGAAGAGGATTTTCTTTTTGTCAGGACATTTAAATAGAATATAACTGAACTGTCAGATATGAAATGTCATTCATGTGCCCAAGGCTAATTTACTCAGTGCAGAGTCCCTTCAATTTACCTAATAACAAAAAGAAGTCTGGCAGTGTTTGACTTACTGCAATAAACGATGCCAGTGAGACCAAACTAGGAAAGTCTTAGGCTACATTGAGTAAGTCTTTCGAAACCTGGAGTTTAGGACCCCTCAATGGGTCTCCAAAGCCCTTTTTACACTGGAAAAAAAAACACCTGCTAACATCTGGCTTCTGTATTTAATAGGAAGGGTTACTATTGGCATTCACT
This sequence comes from Chaetodon striatus, assembly GCA_029783705.1. Classification (NCBI taxonomy): domain Eukaryota; kingdom Metazoa; phylum Chordata; class Actinopteri; order Chaetodontiformes; family Chaetodontidae; genus Chaetodon; species Chaetodon striatus. The sequence goes on from JAPZEB010000005.1 coordinate 15,134,096, forward strand.
CCCTGGATAAATGACTCTGCAGTAGTCACAGGTATTTATCGACTTCATTGACATCATGAATGATGTACATATGACACCCAGTCGGATGCACTCATTTCAGCCCTCGCCACAAAATACTGTCTGTCTCTGTCCAAGCACTGCTTGAACATTATTACAAATTTAGTTTGCACCGAGTTTAAGAGAGAGGGACTGAATAAGCAAGAAGTAACCACGTAACATTTTTTTATTTATTTTTTTTACTAGCCTCCATGCTGCTTTCCACTGTTTACTAAACTGTTTTCCAGTGATGTTTCAAAATGAATTCCCTGTCCAATTGTGTCCACACTGTTGACGCGTAGCGTCTCCCTTGATGGTTAGGTGTTAGGGCTAAGAGTTTGGGTAAGACTGAGGTACGGAGAAATACATATCGTCATGGAAACAGTCTTTGACACGACGACGGCCTGTCCATGATGTCAAGCATGACACACAGGAAAAAAAACAAACAAATCAAAGAGAGGCATACACATGTACTGCAGAGCCGCACACATTGCTCTGGTCTACTGGCAATGGGAAGCAGTGTAGCGTCTACTTTTAACGTGTTTTTCTGCATTTAAAAAACCTGCAGATATGTGCTAATTCTGGTGGAAAAAGGGTACAAGATTACTACTCACTGCAAAAATTACCCTCTTACAAACTTGAGGTGTTACAGTCTTACGTTCTTGAAACAAGGGGAAGTATTTGCTTGTTAACTGTTTGAAGTATTTTTTTAATCAAGTTTAATTTTTGTTGATTGCAGAGTAGCTACCTGATTTCTTTAATTTGCTTTTTTCAAGACAAACATTAATTTATACAAAATTCTTGTAAAAACAAGGTGATTTCTCTTGGAAACAGTTTGAAATTCTCTTTGATTCTTCTGACATTACTGGTGATATGTACTGTAAGATAAAGGGGATTTTTTTCCTGGATAGTTTCACCTCCCTATTGCTCTAAAAATCCTTCAAAGTGAACAATCTGAGCAGCTTAAAAGTCATTTCCACACTGAGACCACAGCCTATAAAGACAGGCTGCAAGTGGACATTGCTTCATCTTAACCCTTTAACCACCTTTAATTCTGAATCTCTACCAGCTGAGTTTTTTTTGTACAGTAGAAGTCCACTTTCAACAATCTGTATACATTTTTCTACATTAAAGTTTTTCACAAAATAAAAACAGTTGAAATAAAACACAAACACATTTTAGATGGTTCATTAATGGTCATATAACAGTGACAAGAGGTCATATATAGTGTAATTAGTGTATTTTGTGTTCACTTCAGTCTGTACATAGACTGTAGGCTTTAAGGGAAGTTATCAAAGTGGTCAAATCAGCCTTTGTTGACTCATTATTACTCTTATGACTAATTTTTAACACGATGTCACAACTCCAAATTTGTTCTACCAAACAGCTTAGAAAACCATTAAAGGGTTAAGGGGTTGCAAGTAGCCTCAAAGGTTGGTGATCAGTGCATTAGGTCATACAAACTAGAGCATTGTCCTTCATGTCATGGATAAGAAGCTCGACTTTTAATGTTATACGGCAATGAAATCATCTAAATACTTAATTTTTAAACTAATTTTAGGCTGAGCGGGAACCTAGGTGCAAATGAATGCGACTTTTACACATCAAATGAAACCAATCTTAGGTAGCTGTGTGTCAAACTACAAAGCAATAATAAAAACAGTAAAGTAAATCTGCTTTTATTTCAAAAGTCTGTGTTCAAAATGACTGGAGGCTCTGGTGACATGGGACAAGACATACAAAATGCCCTCATACTGGCATTTACTGCAACGTTTTCCTCCATAATCACTCTGACATTATAAATTCATCAAACACTGCTTCCCTTCAGCGGCAGTGATGCCTGGGAGCGGGGGTCACCTGTACGCAGCATTACCGAATTAGCCGCTATCTAACCCAGACCTGCTGTGGCGTGCTGACACTAATCCCGGGCCCGCTGGAGAGCCCTGTCTGTGTTACATTATCATGTCTAATCCCCGTAATCTCTCAGCCGCGCCGCTAAACGCTATTTCACCTCCGTCTCTTACCTCATACCGCTCTAATAACATTAATGAAGGGCCAGGCCCCCATTACCCAGGTTTCCCCAGCGGTGGGCTGGGTGACGGCCGTAATCGGAGGCCCCCTGCACAGCCACCCACTCAGCCTTCCAGGCAGCAGGAATTAATGTAATTCATCGCCTGGGGCAAAAAGCAAACCAAACATATGTTCAACAAATCAGGGTTTGTGTATTTTCTTGTCACCGTTACTGTGCAGGTCTATTAGAGTCATTGATGAGATCCTTAGTGAAGGGCTCGCCGTGCGGGAGAATGAAAGCTTTGAAGTGCTCATGCCACTTCGAAAGACCACCCCCCCCTTCCACTTGCCATGAGACGTTTATGATGAGCTGACCTGGGTTATTAAAATACCGCAGAAATGATCACCCATAATGCTTCTCTCTTTTTGCTGTCAACAAAGAATGGCAGCAGAGGATTGGCTGGGATGAAAGGTTGAAAGGGGCCCTGTATTAAAAATGGCACTTTATCCATTAAGGCGGGATTTCTGCTGTCTCTTTGTGTAATTACCTGCACCCGCCAGCTCTGTGCTCGGGCTTACCTTGTTTACACTGCATGTCTCGCAGTCTAGCTGTCTCCCTGCAAGGCTTCGTTACACTGTCTTCTGCTCTGCCTTTGTCTCTCTTGATGTCTTTCACTTGTCTGTCTCGGCTGTCGAGGCCAACCTTGAAAGAGGAGGCGTAAACACACCCAGAAGAGCAATGTCAATGAAAGCAGCGGAAAAATAGACACAAGTTAAAGCAAGCTCTCTGTAATGTTTTTTTTTTTTTTTTCAATTCAGTCATGTAGACGCTGTATTCATTTATTTACAATTTACAATTTGGCACTCATATAACTCAAACCCATTAATGTGCTTTGCAATGTTAATCAAATGCTAATGCAATTGCATATCCCCCTTTACTAGCCCTACCTCCTAGCAAACAGCACCACACTGACTTAATTGTGAGGGTAAAAAACAGCTCATACAGACTTCCTCTCATATTTAATTTTATCTTTGAATAAAAGAGCTATAGGAAAGTATTAATCTGCTTAACATTTCTAAGTACATCCTCCAAAGGATTTTGCTTTTTTAATCTTACATATGCTCAGCAGAGTTACTGGCAAAAACTGTACATTTTCCTCATTTCATCCTTTCAACATCAAATGGTGAGCAGCAAAAATTGGATCAGACTTCAAAGACTGTGATGTGCTCCAAGTCACGGAGTGGCTCTTCTATTTCACATATTGAATCCGAGCAGGATATCAAAGTGCTACCAAAGAACCTCAGGTCTTTACTAAAAAAGGGGTCTAACATCTGTAGAAAGAGGAGCGCAAAGACAAATCACCTCAGGGAAGAGCGAGCATTTATTCTCAGCCGTGAATTTCCAGCCTTTTGATTCTCTCGTTCCCGTACCACCCTGTCTTCTCCGCTGAGATGAAGGTTGGAGCAAGAGAACTCTTTTGTCTCAAGGACTCAAAAAATTCCCAAAGAATAATCTGGGTTAAAGCTGCTTTGTAGAGGAGCAGCATTTTACATACATGGCTAAAGTCGGGCGTAAGAAAATGCTCATTGATATTCTGTTACTTACATTTCCTCTATGTATGTGATCCGTGTGTGCCTCTTTGCTCTTTGGGCCGTTAGACCTGTGAAAGTAAGACACACATTCATAATTGACATGAACACAGACTGTAACACAACACATATTGTAAGCATCTGTTTATGACGCAGTAATGCAGAGCTGAATTGTTTTTGTCTCCCTGTTTAATGGCAAAAACAGCTCTGCCTTATGATCATGCAATTTGCAGAGACAAAGACGTGTTTCTGTGTGTGATCACTCACTGTTGCATTATTTAAAAAAATAAACACCAAATGAGACAACATTTACAAACACAATGCTGCACGCCAGTCGCAGTCATGCTTCCAGTCTAGAAAAACAAAATCTCATCCAGTTTGGACTTGGTGATGCAACTGGAGGCTCTGTTATTTGGATGCAAACACTGAATTCATGCGTGGCAGAGAGGAGGGATATCAAAAGGGAAAAGAACAGCATGTAGGTGAGAACATAGATCTTACAGGAGGAAAATGGGCCAGATCATGTCAAAATAAATCTATATGGAGAGATTCCAACACTGATTAAACAGAATTGTTAAGTGGAGGTTTGAAGTTTTTCTCACCAAGGAATATGATTGTAAACACGGAGAGAAAAATCCCAGATGAGGCTCTGCTCGGTTCGAGTATACAACAAGCATAACATTTTCAGATGTGTAAATCTTGTATTTTGGAGTTTGAGTCTGGAGAGAGATGCACAGCGTTGACCAAAAGTCACCCAAGATTTGAACGAGATTCCTTCTTCGCATGACTTGGTTTAAGATCAGCGCTTATAAGCAATGCAACATGATATTTGTCCTTACCATCATCTTCTTGCATTCTTTTTTTGGAGCTCCTATTCATAAAGGAGAATCTCATAATTTACCTCTGAGATACATTTTAAGCATGTAACCTCAAAACCAACATTAGAGAATTTGTAACAACTGACATGTGTGAGATGTGGTGCAGAGGAAAGCTAAACATGGAGCTAAAAGCCGCCATTGACACCACGTGTGCTGCTGTTCAGTCGGTGGCTGCTCTCCTGCTTAGCACATACTTTCTTAATGACTGGCCTGCCCATATGCTGAATAAACGCAAAGTCTTCAGCTCGTACATCTGGAGACCAGTGCAGCGCCCAACCCCATTTGTGGTCAGACAAGTGTGCTATCTTGGTGGAAAGATATTTATTACGTTTATAAAACTGAAAGAGGTGGTGCTCAGGGAGGAGCTTTCTCTCCTGCTTGAAACAACAGTACATTACAGTGTGAGAGGAGCCCGTCCATCGAGGCTAAATATGAGTGACAGGTATGTGAGACCTCTTGGTCAATGAGCCGTCTCTAATGGTGGTCTCATTTGAGGTCATGTGTGAAGCCTATTCTCTGCGCTGTATGGTGAAACAATAAAGACGTAACAAAAATCAAACTGCAGGAAAACACTCTTTCAGTGAGAACAAACCCTGAAGGACAAGAGATGTCAAGGCTCACCCCGTATGCTCCTCCTTGGTGGTCTTTCCTCCAGCCTCAGGGTGACTTATGTGCCCCTGGGGTCCGTGGTCCCGGCGCACCCGATGGCCCCTGTAAGCTGCAGAGGATATGAATGTCAGACATGCTCTCACATGGTCAGAAAACATATTCCTCTCACTGCCATCCATCTAAACAACACACATAGAGTCCCAGGGATCCAACAGCTTAAGGCAAGTTAGATTTAAGACCTTTTTATGCCACTCAGAATTAAATTTGACACCAAAAATAGAATACAACGACAAAAAACAAACCAAAAAACAAACAAAAAAATCATAAACTGACAGCAACAATTTTGCACTAATCTAAAAACCATGACATTTTTGTTCCTGTGAAAAAGTTAGATATCTACTTCAAATTTAAAGGTCTAGTGTTTAGGATTCAGTGGCATCTAGCGGTGAGGTTGCAGAACTGAAACTGTGTAGGAGAACCACGGTGGCTCATGCAAAAACACAAATGAGAGCCAGTAGAGCCAGTGTTTTATCTGTTCGTTCTGGGCTACTATAAAAACAACATGGCGGACTCCATGGAAGAGAACCCGCTCCATATGCAGATATAAATGGCTCCTTCTTAGGTAATGCAAACATAGTGATTCTTATGTTCAGGTGTAGTTAGAAATATTATATTCAGTTTCTACCAATAGATGTCCCAAAATCTACACACTGGACCTTTAATATTAAGATTTTTCTTAATACTTTCTTTGTATGGCGGAGATGGGGGTAGAATGGACCCGAGGGAGCTTGGTGATTTTGTGTTTCCCACTCTGCATGTGGGATTTCAAAAAATGTTTTACATAAGCCAAACTGAGCCTCTGCGTTGCCTTGTAACGGTTTTAGCCATGCTGCGAAATCTTGGTTAAATAGCCAATTTTGGTTGAATATGCACTTCTCAATGTCGTCCAGGATACAGTGGCAGCTAGCTAGCAGCAGTGTGTAGCAAGTGTTGTTGCTTCCACTATCCGAATCTGTGTGAAATTATGAGAGAGGTGTTCAGTAAATTAATTTTTAAGGGTAGATGTTACCAACTATTTTGAGATTTTACAATGCAACATCAGAAAAAAACAAATTGTAAAATCCTACTTTCCACATTGTGAAAGATTCTTTTGAGCGATCTTAAGATATTTTAATACCAATTAGGGCCTTTTTTTAGATGAATCAATTCACTGCCTTTTTTCAGACTTTTTAAGAATCCATGGGAACCCTGAGTCCACTGAGGCAGTTATCGAAAGTAATTGTTGCAATTGACACAATTCACAACAACTTAACGAAGCACTAAACAGCCTGTGAAATGTGTTTATCATCCATATGCAGAGTGTAGTGAAGCAGTGGGAAAACATTGTGTGATTATTGAGACATACTGGGCTCAGATGGATGGTAAACGGAGCCTGCTGACTTAGTCCATCAACGGGCTTTGTGTTTTTCTTGTAAAATTATATGCGCAGGAAAATAAAGCTCAAGTACATTGTTGAGCCATGGTTCTATTTTGCATGGTCTAATCTGATCGATGGTGAGCATGTCCCCCAGGCCCCGCTGAGATCTGAGAAGCCACCAGGCTCATACATTTGAAAGGCATCTGTTTATTTTCAGAATGCAAATGCAGCCCACCTCAAAGGCTATAAGCTGCAGAGAACACACAATGTGAATGTGCTGGAGTGCTCCGCCGGGGGGCTGAGGCCCCACTTATGTCAGGTTCAGGTTCTCCCCCCCTGAACCCCAGCGGCCACACACAAACACACTTCTCTAAAGAGAAAGACAGCGGCGACAGAGAGGCTTTTCTCACACCAAAACCATGTTTACCCATTCTGCAGCGTTATTTACAAGGGTTTTAATGGAGGACATTTACACAAGGTGTGCAGGCGACTGAGATGCTCCATGTGCCAGATGAGGGCAGCCCTTAGGAGAGCCGGGGGAAACAATGCCAAATCTCCTCCCCCTGCCCTCCTCTCTCCTGCCCCTTTTGGCACCCTCCCTTGTCCTCCAGTGAGAGGCTCCAAGGAGGGGGGGTGGGACCCGGGAAGGTTAATGTGCCCACTTTGATCTTCGTCAAGGCACACTGAGTAAGAATTAATTTACATTTCAGATGAAAAGGTTGACAGTATAAAAAGGCATCTTGTTTCTGGTATGTGAGAGCTGTGTAATAGGCCAGGAATTTGAGAGAGGAAGTCGTGAGGAAACAGAAGGGATAAGCCCCTCTCTTGCCTTTACTGGGAAAGAGATGAAAGGAAAAAAAGGATCTCAGTATGCACTGTTCTTCTGAAACATGGGGACCAAATGCTGCCCAAACTTTCAAAAGCTTTTCTTTATGCATTATTAATTAATTATTACTGTTTCGTAGGCCACTCATTGAGATCAAAAAGGTGTTTCACAAAGACGTACGGTTTTCAGGCCTTTATCCCTTTTTCCTTTTGAAAACGTATGAAAAAAGTGGCGTTTATTTCCACACAACACATGAGAAATTCCAGAGGTTTGCACTTGAATATATGAAGAACTTCAGAAGAAAAATGTAAACATTTCTTTACCTGACTGAATGCGGATAGCGGCCTCTTCCCGCTCCTTTTTTATTTGCTTGTGGTTCTGCCGAGCAACATAGCCCCTCCAGGCTGAGAGGAGAAAGAGACAGTGTGTGTGTGTGTGTGCATGAGATTGCTGACCTGCCTCTGTGAAACAAAATAGACTGCACATACTACACAAGATCCCACTTCAAAACACTGCTAAACCAGGTGGCAGAGGGATGGATCCCTTTGAACTCTCTGAGGTCTTATTGTCTGCTCTGAAGCATTGCTCTTAACCCTTGTAGGTAAAGCTGTGGTTATCAAACTCATCTCTTTTATGAAGACTTGCCGGCACATAATAGACTAGAGGTCATTGAGAAACCAGCTGTCAGATTCACATCAAATTTGCACCTGTTTCATCGTTACCTGATAGCAGAATACATTTTCACGTTCATTTGCAATGATTCTTTTCATCTGTTTACTGTTTAATTAATACCAGTGTACCTGACTGGATGATGATGGCCCCACGGTTTCTTTTCTGCCTCTCTTTTCGGTAACGTCGGGCGCCCAGCCAGCCTTTAGTGTACGCTTGCATCACCACCACCCGTGCTATCACCTCCCTCAGCAGCAGGTTCAGCTGCTCCACATGGTAGTACCTCAGAAAAACCTGTCAGGATGTTCAGCTCAGGTTAGAATATCCCATGCTGTACTGATCATGGGTATCATGCAAACACAGATTTCTTACTTTTTTAAATTTTTGGTGTAATTATTGCATTACCTTTGTCTTCCCCAGCACCCAGGCTTCCAGTTTGGCCCGCTCCAGTATGGCCACAACGTTCTCTTTGCTGGTCTCAGGCATCTGGTGAGCCCGAAATGCGAGGTAATAATATCTATGAGGGCAGGCAGAGGGGGAAAGAAAGGAAACATTTGATCTAGTGTGGTAACAGAAGCTGAAGAGCATAGTGAAGTTGTAGCTGATATGGTGTAATTAAGATTTTGTCATCAGTTGATAAAATTAAAGCTTAAAATCATCGATCAAGATTATATTTGAAAAAAAAACAACAAAAAAAACCTGTTATCTGTTCACCACTTATGTGCCCACCCAGTGTGTAGGATTTGCGGGATATACTGGCAGAAATTCTATATAATATTCATAAATACATTTTCATTAGTGTGTAATCACCTAAAAAAGAGAATCATTGTGTATTTATTATTTTAGAATTAGACATTTATATCTACATACAGAGCAGGTCCTCTTCCAGAGTCCACCATGTTGTTTCTACAGTAGCCGAGAAAAAACTAATCAAACACTGGCTCTAGACAGGGCCATTTGCATTTTTCGTGTTGGCCACCATATTTGTCCTATACACTTGATACACAAGAGAAGTTTCAGTTGGTTACAATCTGCAACCTCACTACTAGATGCCACTAAATCCTACTTACTGGGCCTATAAGGATTACTTTTTTAAGTGTTGATGTTATTGTTGTTTTTGACATCTTCCCTTTCTTGGAGTTTTAAGGGGAAATCCGTAAAATACAAAAGACACAGTGTCGAGAAATATACAAGAAGATCTTTTTAGAAATTATTTTTATAACTTTCAGAATCTGACATGTTGGGAAACAAGTTTATTCTTTTTTGTGAAGATTGATACCACTCTCATGTCTGTCTAGTAAATTTTAGGCCAACCCCTTGTTAGCTTAGCTTAGCATCAAGACTGGAAACAGAAGGAGACAGCTAGCCTGGATCTCTCTAAAGCAGGCGACAGTTCATCTGTGTCACCTGCATAGACTGTATATAAAGATGGATGACATGAAAGCTATCAAAAAGTGAAGCCAAAGCATCTCCCCCTGGTGGCTGGCTGTATAGGTCATAAATCCCTCCCCCTACATGTTCGTGGATGGGACATGGGCCAAACTAAAAACTCAGTAAGCACCTCAAATAATTTTTTCCAAACATGTTTTTTGTCATTTTAGGTTGTTCTTATCACTCTGATGTTTGTTCAAGGGTTCATTTTTCTTACAAGTTTGGTTTTAAGTAAGTATTTGATGATATAAAAAGGGGGATTGACATCATGATTGATAGCTGTGCATCTCAGTCAGTTTGCTAGCAATCAATGGCGCTGCTTGTTGTTGGTCAGATGGGTGTATAGGCAGGAAGTTGATACTGCAGAGATCGCTACTGCACAGATTCTGGCTCCAAGTGACATCACCAGCGCTAGATGGCAGCGGCCAAATGTGGGATATTTCGATTTCATTTTTGTACAGTGGGATAAAGAGGAGACGCGCTGTCCATCTTCATACACAGCCTATGGTTCTTACCTACTATACTCTTGCTCAGACGAGTGGCAAAGGAGGCAGGACATGATGCAAAAAGTGTGCTGTGGTTGTAACTCAGCATTTGTAATATTTTTTTTTACCAAACAGCTTTTATTCTATGAGAAATCACACTACGTCCTATTCCTCATTAGTGGTGGCTTCACAGCAAAACATTCAGACCAAGTCAAAACAGTGCAGCGTGGCTTGGTTATCCAGTGCTGGTCGCATGTGTAAAATTCAGCAGCTGTGAATGAGAAGGCAGTCGATGAGAAGTTCATGTTCTGCTTGTTCAGCAGTTGTTTAATAAATTGCAGTTTAAGACATGTGGGGAGGATTTGAAACCCTATTTTTAATTCTCTAAAACCTTTGGGGGTGGTGCCAAAAATTTCTCTGTGCAGGACAAACCCATGACTGAGTACAAACGTGGAGCTCTTCTTCAGTCACTGACAACATTTTAAAGTAATTTAACCCAACACTGGTCAAAAGGAGAGACTAGATATCTTCACATCTTTTTCCACACTAGATGCATCATCATAGCTGGAAAATCGCCTGCTCAGTCAGAGCAGAAAAATGAGCCTGACTGAGACATGAGTCTTCAACAGAGGCTCTTTGTTGGAGCTCTTTTGAATGGATCATCGTCTCTTATTTCAGTGGCCACAGAAGATGCCCATCAGCCGGGGCCTATCAGTGTTCATCAGCTCCACTCCATGTTTATCACTCACATTGTCTGGATCCGTCCACTGATCCTCTTGTTGTAGTTTACAAAATACCAGCATAGGACAATGTGGCTCTAACTGTTTGCTCAGGGACATCAAGGCTCCAAAACGACTGGTTCATCTCTTGTGTTCTGGCGTTGGTCAAAAAGAAGAACAACAAGAAGAAAAACTTCTTTGAACTCCCCTCCCCGCCTCGGTCTACAGCCTTTCATTCTAATTCCTGTTGATACCTGTTATTTCTTTGATGGTAAATACAAAGCACTGCTTGGCAACATCAGACGAGCCTTTGATATGAGAGCACAAATTTAAATCAGTTTTCACTAAAGGTGCAGTTTAGCCGTTCGGTTCTGCCTGTATGACTTCTGCCTGGCTCAGGTAGGATCATATGGATTCAATAGCGAGGTTAAAATGTAGTCTGAAGTCGTAATCCTACCTCTCATTCACACACACTTCATGCACAGGTGTTGTTGAGAAAACAGTAACATCATCGGTTCGGTTTTTTAAGGTTTTCCAATAATCAAACATTTTTTAATATTGGGACCAAAATCCGAACATGTGGGAAAAAAAACAAACTTGGTCATTCAAAGTTTTAGGTCACCAAAATTAAGCAGTTTTTACAGCTTCCCTAAAGCAGTGAGACTAACCAGCCATCTCAAAGTTTTTTCCCTACAGGCCACAAGCCCGAGTTAATTAAATTTTATATCAACTTAAAGTCTCCACATTAGAGGTGGCTAGAATATTTTTCAAAGGAAAACTGATCAAACAGTTTCCTTGCATTTTCCCACAGACTCGTATTAAGTATGTGTGTTTCTTCCTTAGCGGGGCTTGGAGGTGTACACTCTTTAAATTCGGGGTTGGACATTTGAACAGGAGTGTGTATCAGCTATTAACAGTTATCGTATCCTGTCCCACATTTTTAAAAAGAAAAACAACAGCCTTATGTAAAGCCCCCCCTAATGATGAAATCTTGTTTTAATTGTGTTCTAATGTAATACCAATGGGACACGGAGACTACATTTGAGCTTTTCCAGGTCAGCGAGCTAAAGAACAAACTCTTTATGAATAGTAAAAGGAAATCCATTAAAATGCATCACCCCTTATAATCACAGTTCCTCCCTGTTTGAATTTTATCCATATTTTCCAGACTGGTGTATCCACCCAGTTAAAAGAGCTGTTGGATTTTGTCTTGCACTATCACTAATGACTGCCAATTAGTCAGCCTCTTGCTCTGCTCAACTTGTACCCCTATCTAATTAAAGAACCCGTGTTTTTGTGTGATGCAGAGCACGGCTCGCTTGTTCTGCACTATCTCTGGGGTTGTGTCGGCGCTTCACATGTGTGCGTGCTGCAGTGTGGAGGTGTTGCCTGTCTTTACATCGCTGTTACCTGTTGACAAACTCTTCAAACAGGATGCGGTGGGAGTAGCCTTGTCGACGGATGTTCACTGTCTCCAGGATCCCGGTGTAGCGCAGCTGCACCATCACCCTCTCCTTGCAGAAGCGCAGCGCCTGCCTGTCGTCATTGGGTTTGATGCAGCGCACAAAGTGGGGCTGACCCACCACCATCTTAGACAGCAGGTCCATCAGGGAGTACTGCACACATACAATAAGCCAACAATAAACAATAGGCAGAGACAAGGCAAAGGGAGAGTAGCTATTACATAAACTCACATTTTCACAGTCCTGTGGTGTACACTAAGCTCAGTTAAAAAGGTCTGCACTTAATTTCAAGAATCCAACTTTTTCCAGACATAGATGTGTTTAATAACAGAACACAAGCTATTGACAGTATTAATCAGTCCCAACAGTATCTGGCAGATGTTTTTTTTATTTTTTTTATTATTATCATATAACAGGCAAATAACTGAATTAGCAGAGGATTTAAAAAAATGCAACTGATAGTTACAGCAGCTTTACTGATTGTGGTCATGTTTTAAGAAAAACCTTAATATTCAAGCTGCATAAGTTAATTTGTCCTGGCAGCATCAGTGCATATTTTCATATCTACACATCAATGCTATATAGGGTATCAACACATTCTCACTCCGACCTCGACATATATTGATGTTTGGTCATGGACTTTCCACGTCCACATGCAATGTGTAAGGTACCCTGAGTGCGTTGGTTGTTGACATTCTGGGACACCGTTTCAAGTTCAGCCTGTTACATGCATTGTCTTCTTTCAAAATACACTTCCGTTTTCACAGGAAATTAAACATTTACATTCAGTTTCTTTCAAAATAAACGCGCTACGTCAGTACAACACAGCAAATTGACGTTTTTTTTCCTTCAACAACTAACACGTGGTTTGGTTTAGGTATCAAAGGTATGTAGTGAGGTTCACGAAAAAAGAACAGGGTTTGGCTTTAGAATCTTACGGGATGCATACACCGCTCATGCAGGTGAAAGTCAGTGTTTGTCGGACCCATCCACCAACCCTTCCACCAGCCCCAGTCGGACTTTTGGTGCTTTAACTTTCGTCCTTGTCCTGCCACGTTTCTCCCTGATACTGCCGGGCGCCGTTAAACTATAATGGCAACCAGCCGTGTATCATGCTGATGTTAAAGAATGCCTTTTTTCGTTGGTGTCTGACGCTGCAAGTCACTGCCAAAGCACCGGATTTCGACAACTTCGAAGTGAGACCAGCTAAGAGTTCTTATGAAGAATGTGTTACCTATTGCTTGTTTACAGATCCAGCAGACACAGATCAACATTAGCAGTCATTTGGGGAAGAGTTACAAGCCACCTGACAAATGTAAGCCCAATATTCATTCTCCTTTTAGCTCTGTTTTGGTCTGCACCGACTCTTCAGGGAATTATCTGTCTTCTTAGCTATTTTAGTTCGACCAAACTACACTTGCCAACTGTATCACTATGCAGATGGAAGCGTGCATCTACTCACAAATGAGACATTGGTCGTGAAAGCATGAGGTTTGTATAACTTTTCATTTTAATCTAATGCAAATAATTCAGGTTTGGTACATTCTTAAAAAGGTGCAATATAAAATATGAACTCTGCGTCACAAAGCTTTCACCAGCTGTATCACTGTGCAGATGGAAGTGTGCACCTACTAATGGACAAGACATTCATAGTCGTGACAGCACAAGATGAAGACATTAATGGCGTCCTCATTGGCTGAGCTGTAATGTTTGCTGATGAGCTGGTGCTAGGTGAGCCAGCAGTAGATGCATGCTTCCTTCTGCGTGGTCATACGGTTAGTGGGTGTGGTAGTGATATTGCATGCTGTGTTATTATTCAGCCTAGTTTGCCTAATTTTCCAAACGTAAGAGATAAAACAGTCCCACTTCTCATTTTCATCTAACGGAGATAAGTCAGGATTTTTGTTGCGCGTTCTTACAAAGGTGCACGCATGTTAATATAAAGTATGAACATGCACTCAGAGGACTGACTGAGAGGTCACTAAGCTTGCGGAAGCGTGCACTGCTATGTCCTGCAAAACCTCGCCCATCCTGGTGAAACACCAAATTTTTAGGGAGTCCTATCATTTGTTGAAATTGGCAGAGTTACACTGTTATTTCTGAAAAATTGTGGAACATCCTGTTCATGTCAACACAGTTAAACAGCATAAAAGAGAAAACACATACACGGAAATAGGAGGCCACAGTCTGCCTCCTCATGTTGGTGGTTTCCTCTGGGTGACGCATCATCTCCATGGTGTCCACCTGAACACAAACATTCACAATGAATACGCTGCATTGATAAACAGGCCAGACTCAGGCCAAGAGCATCACTGCAAAAGCAGCAGATTCAAATGAGATTCACTTTGTTTGCAACCTGGCGTCCTCGGTGGGCTCTGTAGAGATAAAGGTATTATTACAGCAGGTCTCCTTCCTCTAAATGGGCCAGTTGGGAATACACAGCTGTACTAACTGTGCCGTCTGTATAACATAGCCCCATAAACACTTAAAGCTAACAATCTAGAGAATAATTCTGCACTGCTGTGGGGCATGGGAAAATTGCAGAGCATTCTGAGTAATGAGACCAGCCGTCACCAAGCAGACAGTCATCCCGACGACGACGACGGATTAACGAGGACACAATATAAGCTTTCTAATGGCCTTTGCAGTTCATGGCTTCATCAAAATTAATGATGCAATTGATGTCTACGTAGCAAAGTGCATATCTTAATTCTTTATTCCATCCCAGTGCAGAGAAAGAAAGGTACGTCAAACGCTCTCTGAGTTACATGAAGAGAGGAATCGGATGCTTTGACACTTTGCTATTTTGAAAGCAGATCACACAGAAGTAGAAACGGTTATCTAGGACTCACTTCTACTATTCTAACAACCGTCACTTTAATCTGGTCCTACTGGTAACTTTTTGTACGTGTCAGTTTCTGTCAACTTTTCCCCGACTCTGATTGAGAACATGACGGCATACATATTACATCAATCACACTGAGTTGTTACTAAGAAGCCCTTTCTTGTTCAGGAATAACTGAGTAGGTGCTTAGGGGAAGTTCAACAAAGTTCCTCCACAGTTATTTTGGCCTGTGTTTGTGTCCCACATTAAGTATTTCTATAATCTGAAAGGGTACATCACAGAGCATTTGTTTACATTAATGATGCAGAATTGTGGCGGCGTGAAAAAAAATGTACTTCAAAAGAAATGATTTACATTTTCCAAAGCCAAAGACTGTGATTGATGTTAGAAAAGTGAAGCTGCACACAATTTAAAGTTAGTGAAACAAAGTATAACTTTCAATTTGAATTACAATGATGATCAGTTGATTTTTGGGAATGATATACTTTCAAAGACTGTTTGGACTTGGAACTGGTCTACAATTTAGAAATGATTTAGACCTATTAACTATTTCAACAGAGGCCTTACCTTCAATAGGTATTTGGGAGACTTGTCGGCGAATAACATGGAGATAAAGGAAGAGAGAAGTGGAAAGACAAAAAGCTGAAATTCACCTTTAAGGGGCTTTCCACTGTAAATCATAATGTGAATTCTTTTTTCTCATCTTTCAGACATTATGATTCGACCAAATGTTTCCCCTTAAATAAAGTAAAATAGACACAGTGAAATGAAACTATTAGAATGTGAGTCAAAGAGAGGGAGGGTTAGAAAGTCCCTGCTATAAAGAAACTGTTTTGTGCTTAAAAAAACGGTGTGTGTGTAATACTGTGATACCATAAAAAGGCGCTAGTGTGTTTCTTAGGCCCTGTCTATACATATACAGATATTTTTGAAAACGGATATTTTTCTCTACGTTTTGGCCTCTCGTCCACATGCAAATGGAGTTCAGGTCACTAAAACCTCTCTTTCTAAGCCACAGATTTAATCAAAACTAAAATGGAGCTTTTGGAAAACAATGACGTCGTTTCCTCAATTTGTTGCTGTTGCTTTGTGTAATGAGCATACGCCAAAAACAACAACATCAATGGCAAACTACCAGTTTGCTAAAGTACTGTTGGCCCTGTTTGGTCTACTGACAACTTTGCACTTAAACTTAGTATTGCTGCACCACTTCACTGACGAAGGAAGCCGTCTGCTGCACCCAGTGTTATTTGCTTCACCTCAGTGTCCGTGCCAGAAACGACAGTTTTGGGTCAGACCTGGTTGAACCAGCAGATGGTGGGAAACTTTCCAGAGTGGGATTGTTGTCAGTGAAGAATGGAAGGAAAACTTAAACATGTCCAGAGCATCACTTGTATGTTTGAGTGAGCTCCGTCAGCCTAAAATTGAAGGAGTGATTAGATCTCCAGTAGGTGTTTTGAAAAAGGTAACGTTCACCTGCACACTTTACGACCTTTGTGATGGCAGGGGAAGCTGAAGACAACTAACGCTAGCATTTGTTTGCATCCTAATGTGGACAAAGATATTTCGTAAAACAAAGGCCATATGGACAGAATTATTTTTAAAATAGAGGGGAAAATATCTGTATATATGTAGACAGGGCCGTGGTAAGTCCTCTAAGTGCTGCTACATGAAGAAATAATGTAGAATATTAGACTTATGAGACTATCCTGCCCTCCTATTGATATATGTTGATGCAGTTATCTGAGCTGATTTTAGAAGACCTACACTTTTCCCCCCAATACTTTAGTGCCCATTAACAACAAAACAACAACAGTTAGTAAGTCTGAAAACTACTTTTATGCCGTAGACACCAAATGCCAGATGGCGATGCTGCATCACCACAAGCAAGACAGCAAACATAACAGGGTAGTCAATTAATGTGGCTACGCTTCGCAGCACAAGTTTTTACTGGGATTCTTATGGTGCTATGCCTGTGAGCAGCAATTAAAAAAACATTATGTTCTCAGATGTGATGATTTGTGCTACAGGAGCCTCACCTTCGTGCGTCCTGAACTGAGCTGCGGTGGCAGAGATCTGGAGGCAGCAGTGACCCGGGCTCTGGATGTCGCCAGATTTCCTGTTTAAAACCAAACCATGAAAAACAGTCATAAGTGGTTGCATCAGGTCTTATTTAAAGAAGTATTTCACTGCTGAAAAGATGGTCCTTTCATAAAACTGTGTAGCAGAAAGATGCAAATGCTTTTGAAACTGACCAGAGCGGAGAAAACAGAGAAAAAGACCTGTGGCATTTGCTTATGGTATGGTATGGTTTCAGTTAATTTTGCTTTTGATATCCTGACACCCATTAATCAGTAACTTTTAAGAAAAAAAGGAAAATTACAACAAATACTAAAGGCCTTTGCTTTTAGTCTGGCGCTCTACTGACTTTGAGCTTTGGTGCCACAGTTCACAGCACTATCTATTTAAAGGTGGTAAAATTTTAATGTTTTGTGTAGTAAATGTCTTGTGTATTTTTATTTTTCATTGGCTTTGCTAACAGACAGCCAGCTAGCTGCGTTTACATACAGAAATGTGATGCCAACTTTCCACTAGTTAGCTAAGTTGGTTTCATTTTAGCTTTTTTGTCTTTATGTGATAGTTCAAGCAAGTAAGGGGGAGATAAGAAAGGATGACATACAGTGAAGGGCCATCAGCTGGAATCGAGCCCGCAGCTGCTGTGACAATGACATAGCCTTTGTACATGGAATAACCACTCTACCTGCTGAGCTAATGGGCATCCTGTTGGTTAGATAAGTTAAAGGTAGCCTTATCTAATGTTAGCCTGCACTGCTCTGCGTATCAGCCAGGTTGGGAGAGAGTGAGCTAGCAGTGCTGTTTATTCAGTGATTACTGCTAGTAAGACCATCAAGATGGAGGATGGCCACCCCTGGTTCCCCCCAGGTAGTCCTGGTGAGCAAGCAGCTGCATTTTGGGCTGCAATACCCCTTTAGCATTTTTTACAACCAGCCATGCTGACACAGCTAACAGTAGTTAACAATGCTATGGGAGATTTGCAGCTCAAAATTGATCCCCTTTCTCACTGGGGCAACCTGGGGGGAGACTGAATGTGGGCACGATGTTTCCACAGCAACACTGCTAGGTCAGGACAGCATTTCTAGTGATAATCATCAAATGAGCAGCGCTGCTAGCTAGCTCCTACCCACTGGCTGGTGCATGGTGCAAAAAATATTCTTGGCGGTTAACCAATTAACGGTAAACCGTTAACATCCCTATATAAGAGGCAGAAAACCTACGACTACCAGAGTGGACTGCCTCACACAGGACCAATAACCACTCCTTCTGATGGGTGACGTAATGCATGCTCATCTGTATCGACAAAGAAAACAATGCGGCAGCTTGTTGGTAACAAAATCTCAAATTACAGTTAAACGGTGCACTAAAACATGCTTCTGAAAATATTTTAAGCCCAGTTAAGACCAAAGATTCAACAAGAGGAATTGAAACATGCTACAACTTGTAATGCACTATTCTACAACGCTCTAAAAACCTGCTGGTTCACACCAATGCAACTAGATGACATGGTGTGTCATCTCTATGCAACAACTCTCAGATTTCCAGCTTTTCAGGCTTCTTTTGTGAATTAATATAATTTATGGCTTCCTAAAATATGAATGAGGATAGTGAGAGTGAGATACTGGCTACAGTTGCATTAGTAGTACTGATGAAATGGCGAAAAACAGGAACAAAATGAGCATCAGATGGACTGTATTCATAATAAATACATCACAATAATATAAATAACCAGCGGCAATTAATCGGGGGAATAAGCACATACAGTAAACAGCAGCAGCGACCCACCGTCCGACACTGGCACATCATGAGGACGGAAACAGAAGTCACGGCGGGGACAGAGCACCTGCCGCAGCAAGTCACCATGCCGTCTGTGGTCATTTTGACGTGACCAGTGTACTTCACTACAAGCTGATTGGCTGTAGAAACAGGTGACGCATGACTTATGACTTATACATGACTCATGTTCTAAAACCAGCCACAAGCGATTTGACCAGCAGAGTTGCAGGTGACAGACAACCAGTTCACACCGCTGCAACTTTTCTATGCAACGTTCTAAAATGGTTTTGTCTGCGAATCTTTGGTCTGAACTGGGCTTAAGGCGAGGCCTCTGTAACACAGTAGCAGAATCTTAGTTTATATTTGATCAGCACTGCTTAGTTTTAGTTTGATCTGAGTTTGTGAGAGAGAGGGACAGCTGTCTCTCTCTCTCGATCCACTTCTTGACTCTTTGTGTCTGTGGTGGTGGACATATGATAATATGGTAGCACATACTGAAGTTTGTGGAACAGCCTTAGAGCCAGCAAAAATCCACTAGATGACATGAAACGTATCATCCAGCAGATATGAGCTGAGAGGGAAGATTTGGGCGCTGGTAAGATGGAGGGAAGTTTACCACAGTTCATTTACACATACTACCCACACTGCTATGATACAAAGCTGGTTCAAAATCTGCAAAATATCCCTTTAAAGCTTAAATAAAGTTTGAACAGCTGTTTCAAATAAAGGAAGGAAACGATTATTGAAAGTACACTATTAAACACGGAGACTCAGTAAACACTTTGGGGCGATATTATTCTTCTGCATACAACATATAAGTGAACAGCTTCACTACTATGTTACCAGTAGTGTTCATACTGCAGCACAGTATAAAAGACAGTTCAGAGGGAGCCTAAATCTGAGCTGAATCCAATGGACTCAGGAGTGCAGCTGCGTGCACAGCAGTCCAACAGCCCCACACACAGCGGAAAGGATATGAACATAGCATATGCAAGACAGTCTGAACATTTCAAAGTTTCTGCACAAGATGTCCAAATGTTTTCTCTGGCTATATCTTCAGAGGCTAAACTGTGATTAATAGCAGTGAAAGAAGCCTTTGAAGCAGGATTGGTGACATCAAAGTCCTAATCCATGGGTGGCAGGATTTTTATAATGAGTGGGAAGTATCTTAACACATTTCAAAGGGTTTACTCCATGAATAAACAATAGCTGCACAGATGTGCCACACACACCTTTAGAAAAATACGTCTGCAGACACAGGAGGCAGCATTACCCAAGCAGCCGTGTATGGCAAGGAGGAAAACCTTTGTACGTTTTTTAAGATAAAGCCGAAGTGACAGGCCAACAATTGTTCTAGATTTTCTACCGCACACAGACGAACTTTGAAAATGCAAATATGTAGTCGGCTTCTGCTATATAATTTCGAGACTCACGTCAGTTGTTGAGGACGTGGTCTGACACAGAGCCAAAAACTTAAACGCTGGATCAGCGCCGGCGTTTCTCAGAGGACTCTGCACTATCAAGTGTGTATTAGAAGCATCAATCAAACACTGGAGAGATCAAAATCAATTTATGATGGATTAATTAACAGCCAGACCACTTCTAACTTTAGACAAAGAACGTCCTACTTGTGCCAAAGGTTTTAAAGTGAGCCAAAGCAATGTGGCGTCTCATGGGGCAAACACACACGCGTGGACACACACACACACACACACACACACAAATATTTGTGCACAAACACACACACACACACACACACACACACACACACACACACACACTGCTGTAGTCAAAACAAGCCAAAACATATGATGTGAGGGAACTTCAAAAGGACTCAAACAGTCTTTTAAGCTAGTGATGATACTGCTTTTTGCATTTGACAGTTATCTGTTAATTTTTATTTATTTATCTACTCATTTATTCTGCCATTAATACATTTTGCATTTTGGTAAACAAACTAAATTCAAGATATTCTGTCAAACTAAAATATGCACTTTTAAATTTGTTAATAATGTGCTTGAAAGTGTATCCACAGGTTCTGGATCTCCACCTAAAAATAGAAGAAAGGAAAGTGTAAAATATGATAACATGGAAATATGAGCAGTTAATTGCTCATTATGAACACATGTTTGTGAGAGGGCCTTGTGTTTAGGATCACAGGGACAGATTTTACATCCTCAAACGCCCCTTCGGCACAATCAACACAAAAAAAAAAACATACACACACGCACAAAAAAAGTATGATCTTTGAGAACAGGAGCCGTTAAACTGTGTCGGGTATATTACCAGCACACAGGCAGGGAGGGCCCCGCTCCAATTAGCCCAGAGTAAAGCTGGATGGATTAATTGGAGTGGGTCTTGTGCAAATGAAGTGCGCTCTCTCCTCTCCCCATTAGTGCTGCTGGGCCAGATCATCTGAGCACATTTGTCATGATGAATTAGCGGCTGCGAGTGGAACGGGCTCATGGAGTGTCACTGTGCTTTCACGCCTCTCACTTCCATGACACCATCAAGGGGAGATGAAGGGGCTGCGCCGCGATGAGAGAAACTATGACAGTTGTACCTAAGCCTCGCAAATGGACACTCGCTGCTTTCTTCGTGTATTCCTTGGCGGCGGGTCGTATTAATTCATTCTTCTGCCGGGTTTTATACCCCCTCCTGACTAGATGATTAGAGCATGGGTTAATAGTCAGTATCCTCAAAGATTTCCGTCTCCTGAGACATGAAACCAGGGGAACACCTGTGATGTCCGGCCTGAAAGAAGACCTTCCAATTTAGATACAGTGAGGAACTTGTCTAATGATGTGGATTATAATTATTCAAACACACAGACGAGCAAGAAAAATGTGTTCTTTGACAGTGGATTCAGTTACAGAAGAAGGCCACATATGTTTTTGGTTACAGCTTGAGGCAGTTTTTTACTTCTGTCAGTGCTTTTAAATACCATAAAATAAAATAATAAAAGCTTAACAATTAAAAGAGGAGCAGGTGAGAGGAATATTTCCCATCAGGTCATTCAGTCTTGAGAAACAGGCGGCGGAGGAGCGTCCCACTGATTGTTTCTGCTTCACGCATGTTGCTCTTGGCATGGACTTCCAGGACAAACAGAGTGAGGCAGAGCAGTGTGTGGGGAGGGGGGCGGGGGGGGGAGAAAGAGAAAAAGCCTTCCTTGGCATCTGTGCGTTCACTTTGAAAATTAAGCCCAGCAAGAATCCTGTAGGAAAAAAAAAGCTCAAGCTGGCAGTTGTATTGGGGTTCTATTGACAAGAATAGTCAATGTGCTTGGGATTAAAAAGCAATCCCGCGTTCAATATGACACCTCCCTACATGCTTTTATGAGTGCCAGTGTGTGCCTTGTACTTCAGAAGCTGTGGATCGAGCTGTCGACACGGGGGACAATCAAAGTTGTAAGAGAGAGCAGCCTTCCCGAGCTGAGTGAGCAGAGGCTTGCTGGATATCTCCGCCGCTCTCCCGCTCTCTTTTTGAAAACATGTGATCTAGAAACTCAACTCAGCAACCAAGCAAATGAGATTAAAGCACCCATAACCCCCCGCCACCCTCCCCACCCTCCATAACCACCACCGTTTATGCCTAGAGATGGCTCCGGGGGCTGTTGATTTAAATGCCATCCACTACTGTCAGAGCAGATCAATCATAAAAAGCATGGTGTAATTGGCTTTTAGTGACACAACACAGTGTTGCATTTATCAAAGGATGTTGTACCATGTGACTTAGGAGAGCTGGCTCCTCGCTATTGATGTGCGGGGCCGTCAAAAATCCCACTGCTGACTCAAAACATTCTCCAATACCACGATTAGGGGAGAAATTGAACAAAAGTATTACTTGGTGAGTGTCTCTTTTGGTAGCAAGAGTGTGTGGAAGTCTAGTGAAAGACTGTGGCGTCTGCCCACTGGGATGAAAAAGGCTTCTACTGGGAGAGAACAAAGAGCCAAATGTGTCATATCGCTGGGAGAAGCCTGTCATTTCAACACAGGAGGATCTCCTAACATGAAGGGAGACGGAGGGAGCTGCAGAGGACGGCAGGACTGCTGCTGAGGCTTCATGTGAAGATGTAAAAGCAATGTAAATTGTTCAATATGCACAATGGACTTGAACTTATAACCCCTGATATCTCACGGGAGAATATTGTGGTATGAGTCTGCTCTGTTAACTCAATATTGTCTTAAAATTGTGAAATATGAACAAGAATTCTTGTCACTCACAAAAAATGTGAGACCTGAGATTGAGGACACTGAGGGGCTTATTTTATGGGTCAGTATTAGAAGTCATATCAGTTCAACTTTATTAATAAAGTGCCAAATCATAACAATAAACAATATCTAAATTCACTTTTTATATGGAGCAGGTCCAAACATACTCAACAATGCCCTCATTAGCAAGCTCTTTTATAAGCATTACAATAAAATTAAAAACTTGCTTTGTATAAAAAGTTAAACACAGCACTCTTTCTATTTATTTAGTAGACGTAAAAGTATGAATACCACAATATAAAAATATGCTGTTACAAGCAAAAGCATTGTATCAAAAATCTTAAGTATCAGCAGCAAAATGTCAGTGTTATGTCATTATATATGTTTATTAATTCTTATAACCGATGCATTACTGTGTAAATTAATGGTGTAGCAGATCACAGTGAAACTGATTTAATTACTTTATACACTGTTGGGTGGTGCATCATATCTTAAACTCTATCTATCACATTTTATATGTAAAATCTTAGAGATATACTGTGCAGGACTCTCCTAAAACAACATGTATAGACTAATACAGCAGTAAACCCTCTAAATCATCACTTATGACCCAACAGATGTGTGTGCTGTTGTATTTACCTGCAGAGACTCTGCTTTCGGTCTGTATTTACTTATTTTCTTCTTACTTTGCTGTCTTTGGGGTGTTTTTGGGCACAGCATGGAGGTATGGTCGGGACTTTTTAAGAGGGGCTGCAAAAATTGTGCCCAAAAAAAAGCAAAAACTTGTTCTAAAATTAGAGTATACCCTGGGGTTGGGTTATACTTTCATTGGTGAGTGTGTTTACAATCAGTAACCAACAATCTGCAAAGTAACACTAGTAAAAAAAAAACAAGCACCTCAGAAAGTACAGTAATTGAGTTAAAGTACCACTGCAACAAAATACACAGTAAACCCATTCACCAAGAGACAACATCCAGTTTTCCTCCTTAATGAAAAAGATTTAAGTCATATTAATCTGCTTTTTGTTGTGTTTGGAGGTTTTCTTAAAACACACATTAACTGTCCCAAGAAAAGCACAAATATAGAGAATCTCAGGGAGGATCTTTTTTAAGACCGATAACATTGTTTTTCTCAGGCAGTTGCAAAGTCACCACAGAAGTATTTTTCTTTCTAAAATTAGAAGAAATGCTATGTTCTAGGTGCAAAGCCTTTAATATTCCATGCATACATGCAGCAGTAAATCAGATTTTTTTATTAAAATATATCTGCCACAACAGCATTTTGTACATTTTGCTATTGCTCAAGTATAATCACATACTTATTTCATATGCTCAGCCAGCCTGCAAACAATTCAAAATGACAACAAATAGCACCAGTGTGCTGCAGGTTTTGCTCATACCAGTGACTTCCTACATGTAGCACACATTATACAGTGTTAAAACCCTGGCAAAGATAAAATATGTCTTTATCTTCTGCTGTCTGTGAACTTTAACTCTTCACAGGTCACACATCACTCTGCACAGCCTCCATTTTTCATTGTGCTCTGACAAAGGACTGGCAGTCTTGAGGTGCTGTGTGCAGTGTGTGTGCAGATGTTCTGTGCTACAAGCAGCGAGGCCAGGCAGCCCTGCGGCTACACACACACACATACACACACACACCAACCCACCCACAGAGACCCACACTGTGACCGCAGGCTGCCCAGGCCCTGGTAGGCCCTACTGAGCCCAGCCAATTCAAACACTGTGATCCCCCTGATCTGGGAAAGGCCCTGGCTCTGATGAATTTGTCCATGCAAATACATCCCATTTCCTCTGACAAAACACCACCACATGTCCAAGCCTCAAGGACCCACATTCTGCAGGGCTCAAGTGGCCTCGCTATTCACCGCCTGGGAGCTTTTTACTTTCTGGGGCCCTCCTAGTTTCCTACTGTTCTCAAAACATGAACTGCATCAATACTCAGACTGTCACATTCTCAATCTGCTGTGTGAAATGAAAGGGCAGTCTACTACATTCATGTGCACCGTGTGTCTGTTTAAAACAAAATATAAAAACCTAGAGGAACATTATCTGCTTTAGAGAATTGCTCCTGTATCACTGCACTGTTTGATGTGTATAGAAATATTGTAATTCACTGCATGTAAGTGTGTAGTTTGACATCCCAGATCTATTATTTCACTTCCATCACAGTGTCAGGCTGCAGGTCTACAAGGGTGTCCCCTAGTGGTGACACTGCGAGGAGGAGACCCAGAGTGTGTGAAACCACCCTGGTGTAAAACAGATTTCCATCAGATCCCCACAGATAATGGTAATTTCACAGATAACAGTGAATCTATAATGTGAAGTAAAATGCAAATTAAATCCCCCCACAAATTTTACCCCGAAGAATAGATTTATAATTTTCTTATGCTATACTGTATCTCACTTTAAACGGCGCTCCATCTTTTCCAGAATGATAAGCCGGAGCAGAGCGTTTCATAGCTTTTATCTAACGAGATGATCTGCAGTTTCACAAACTGCAATGAGAAAATTGGACCTCCAACTCCAAAGAAATAACAGAGAGTTGACTGCGAGCATATTGCAGTCATACTGCTTTTACTTTACAAGAACGTGCAAAAGAATCTATAAAATTTCTGCGAGCTTTGGTGGAGCTTTTCAGGATAAAAAGGCTCAAGCTGCACAGCACAGAAACAGTTTATGTTAGCGACAAATCATCATTGTTGCAGGAGTAACATACAAAAAATCTGCCCTGTCTCTGGTAGGTAATATTACGTCTGACCCCTCTCACACTTTATTTGAAGAATATCAGCTTTGGCCATCAAACAAAAGATTCAGAGTCCCACAGGCTCAAGAGGATCTCATTTGTCCCTCAGTCTGTCAACCTATTAAATCAGGTTTCTAAGTAGCCTCGGTGTACCAGGGTCGAACACTGAATGTGATAGAATGATTAATTTGTTGCACTGCATCTACTTCCTGTAATGTCTGATGTAATTTGTAGCCTTTGTAGCATGGTTTTGTTTGGTTAAATGTTTTTTTGTATTTATGTGTAATCATGTAAAAAACAGCTGACATCCTGGAACACAAAACAAATGTCTTTTTTTTCCTGAAATCAAATCAAATCAAATGATATTAACTTGATCCACTGGTCTGAAGGGCAGGACAGACAAAAGGGCAGTGGAACAAAAAGGAAATAAAGAAGCTCTTAGATCTATCTGACACTATGTCAGCAGCAGTAAACATTACAGCACATCTCAGTGTCTATTCAGTGCCTTTGTGCACTGAAATGGAGTGTTCACTGAATTTGTTTTTATAGAGTGTACTCCTCTGAAGCCGTTAATTGCTGAAAGGAAGTGGCTGAAGGCTCCCTTGTGCACAACCTGCAATTGAAGTTTACAGACACATCACACAGATTTCTACTGGAGTCTCAGCTAAGGTGCCTTTTGTGAATTGAAGCTCCTTTTAATGCCACTGGGACTGAAAGCAGGCATTTACAGGCCCCTAAAAAGGAAGTGAATCACATAATGTGGCTTAGCTGAAATAAAGGAGGAAGTGGGAATCTGATAATTTAACACATCTATTAGCATTTCAGCTAAGTCAAGTGACCAGGAGGCCTCAGCCGCGGCTAATGACGAGCACATTACTCTACCTTCGTTTAACCAACAGAAAAGAGGTGGGAAGAGTTGCTTTTGTGTTCTCTAAATACTGTTTCTTCATCCCCTGGGTATTTAGAAACCTTATCATAAAAATATCCCACTGCACCCACAATCTGTAGATAGCATTCAGCAGTGGGAAACCAAGAGGGACAGCTTAGTGAAAATAAAAACAGAGCGCCGTGCAGAGAGCTGAGCCTCTCAAGAGATAATGGAGACTGCAGATTTATCCGAGCACGGCACACAGAGGCTTGAAATGAAGGGGGACCAGGAGATGCCTGGGAGCCGCGTCTTTAAGAAACCCACTTACCTGAACATTTATGGAAGCAGTAGACACCAGCACAATTAACAGAGTAATACAGTCGGAACCCGGCATTGTTAACAATAGTTTGTATCAAAGAAAAGTTTCCATTACCATTTCCATTGTGGTTGGCGGGAGAATAATGTTCCTGTTAGTGGCTGAAATGCTCTACGTTGCTGTATTTTTAACTGAGGCCTATATCATGGCATACCTGTTTTAGTTAAGGGGCTGGAGAACAGCTGCTGCAAAAGTTTGTTCTCTGATGTTCTCAGGACGACAACGATGTCTGCAGGAAGAGTGTCTCTGTTCTTCTCCAAAAACCCATTCACGTTGTACATTACCTGTGGAGACACACGCATAAACTCAGATTTGTAATTAACTCTTGTAAAGGGCCAAACAATATGGCTGAAATTAATGTTACTGTATTTTTCTGACATAAATTAAATCAATGGCATTTTAAAAACTTTAACTATTGTTAATACCCTGCTAATCTGAATTAATCTGTCAATTAGTCGATTAGTTGTTTGGTCTATAAAATGGTGGAAAATGTTGATAAGTGTTTCCCAAAGCCCAAGATGATGTCCTAAAATGTATTGTGTTATCCAAAACCCAAAATTATTTAGTTTACTGTCATAAAGGAAGAAAGAAAACAGAAAATATTTACATTTAAGAAGCTGGAAACAGGATTTGTCTTAAAAAATGACTTAAACCAATTAATTGATTATCAAATTAGTCGGTAATTAACTTAATAGCTGACAAGTAATCAATGAATTATTGCAGCTGTATAGATAGATATCCATAGATATGTTTGATACCTTTCCTGCATAATGCTGAATCCCAAAACAAAGCTCCACACGCTTTGGTATCCAGAAGTACTTGCAGCGCAAATTGTCCTCAAATTTATCTGTTGGTAAGAAATGAGAGAGGCAAACAAAGTTAAAGATACAACAAGATGCTTTAAGCAACACACAGAAGCCAGACATACGGCCTGCAGGTCAGTTACGGCCCACCACAGGGTCCAATCCACTCCCACTGAATGACTTTGCACACCTAATATCGATCCACTTGTGAAGGCTAAGAGGTGTCAGGTTTTAGGAGCAAGATAAACAGTGAGTAGCCTACTTAATGTAAAATGCTGCTTAAGAGCAAACTCTGACCAAAACACGGCTCTCTGAAAAAACAATGAATACTTATTGTGGTCATATTTAAAGATATTAAACACTGTGTATAATATTGTCAATCTACAGCTTCAGTACAAAACCATCTGTATCAGACTTCTGTCTTAAACAATATTGCTGGAGCCCTAATACTAAGGCACTGCTAAATGTTTGATTTGTAAATAGTGTAGGCCGATAACTGAACCTGTTCCCTCAATAGCCTCCACTTTAGTCTGGTGTGGGGATGCCAGCATTACTACACAGGAGTGGACATGTATGGAAAAATGCACATGTGATGACAATGAGTAGCAGACTGACTGAATGTGGAAAAACTGAGACAAGTTGTTGAAACTGCACTTATATTTCATCGTCATCTGTTTTGTAAATGGATGAACATTTTCAGTTATTTGTAGGTTATTTTGCAATGTCTTTACTGGTCCGGCCCACCAAAGATCAAACTGGAACTAGGCCTAAAACGAGTTTGACACCCCTGATATAAGCTGTGTGACGAGAGCTGCAGCTACATTCAAAGAAGCAGTGACCTCTGACCTCTTATATTCATGCTTAATGATTTTTTTTTTAATGTCTGAGCATGTTTACGCTCCAGTCTTACCCACTAAAGTCTGGTCGGTGGCCTGAGGGAAGCGGCTCTCCTCGTCCATCAGGGACAGCAGACCCATGGGCTTCTGCAGGAACATGTCCAGGATGGGCCTGTTGTCCTCGTACTCCACCAGGCTGGCATCCACACCCTCGCTCTGGTATTCCATCTAATTAGGACCAGTGAATGTAGAACAATCCAGTTAATGATTTCTCTAAATGACCCAATTAAACAATCTGGGCTAAATATGATTTCTGCATGTGTGTGTGGGGGAAAAAAAGAGAGTTTCTAATCAACAAAACCAAACAGCTGCAAACGACTGTGTGTGTCTATTGCTGAAGTTTACAGCATAATAGAGTCTTTTACTGAATGCATAAAACAGAACAGCTCTGAACCAACAAATAGAGCCGCTTACTTATTCATAATTTATTTCACTTTGCAAATAACCCAGAGTCATATCATATTATTGCATCTATTTAATTTCAGATCAAAAAGTTGTTTTAAATATATATTTTACTAATAAAGTGGAACCAATGGATCTAAACCGTCCTCATGTTTAAGTCATTAACTCAGAATAATCAGTTTCTGTGTACAGCAGCGAGACTGAAGACACCAAATAAAAATCCCTTTTCCACAGAGCACCAGCCCTTCATCAGGGGCAGCGCGCACTTGTTTGTAGAAGAGAAACTTTTCCACATGCTTAAAGGCCTTATTTTCAATGATCACTGCTGTAATTAATGTGTAAATGGTAAACGTCGCTTCCAGTTCTGGTCCCGGAGAGTGCCAGAAAATATAAATGAACGAAGCATAATCAGATGTTATGTGTTAAATCCTGCCTAATAAATCATCTTATTTGTATTTTATTTAGTGTTCCCATCAGAACATGTGTTGCTGTATGCATTTAAATGTAAAGCAGATTGAGTTTACGTGTAATAACGTGCTATGTGATTAAAAGTGCCCTGCATTACCTAGCTTTTCCTTTAAGAAGGACTGTTGCAAAGTTAACACAGACTAAAAGGCATTATGGCAAAATGGTTCTTGATTAATGTCTATTCATTTCCATCAAGGAAAATAAAGACTTCTCGCACTTCAGGGTAAACAACTTCATTAAATCAATTAAGAGCGTAATTTGGTGGTGCGTAACGGTATAAACAATCCTTTACACATCACAGCCTGGCTAAAAGCAAAATGTTCATGTTGAGAGCGTCTCTGCTCTGATGGATGTGAAAACACACAAATAATATTAAAATGACTGATTTCCATAAATGTTTTAAAGGGAGTTATTACATGCAGTATTGTTGCTGAGGAGTTTTGTGTGTGTGCATTTACTCCAGGCACATTACATGCAGGCTGTTGTCATGCGCTGTTCGTACATATACATATGAAATGTAATGCACCATAATTCATATATAACAGATGTGATCGGGTAAGCTGTGATCATGTCACCCATGTAAAGAAAAAAGCAGTAAAAAGAGTAAGACTCTGTGTACAGAGGCAGGTTGGGGTGGTGGATGAGTCAAACAAACACAGGACTTTCCCCCAGGAGACCAGTGACTGCGTCATGTGTAAAGCCAAGTGAACTGCGAGTTATTCTTAAGTACGTTGTCCCCATGTCTCTATTCCTAAATCTAACCTATGTTAGTATACTTGCTTGATCCTAACCTAAGTAACTTTATGTTAAGTATGCAACTTTATGTTAAGTACGTAATGTGACAACCACATTTCT
Source organism: Chaetodon striatus (assembly GCA_029783705.1). Classification (NCBI taxonomy): domain Eukaryota; kingdom Metazoa; phylum Chordata; class Actinopteri; order Chaetodontiformes; family Chaetodontidae; genus Chaetodon; species Chaetodon striatus. The sequence goes on from JAPZEB010000005.1 coordinate 15,164,572, forward strand.
TTTCCTAAACCTAACCTATGTAACTTTATGTTTAGTAAATACGCAACAGGGTCAATTACACAGCAGTAATATGTGTAACAAAGTCAAAAGTACATTTGTTATATTAAGTATTATACTTACACACAATTTGTTTGAGTTATTGGTGACACACTTAGGCCTCCACAGTCAACATGTGGAACGTTTGATACTCAGTTTCTGTAACCCTACGTTCATCTTTGGGGGTTCCCCACCTATAAAGGGGTGTCTCCCGCCTTACTTCTCCCCTTTTGCTGTTGTACACCAAAGGCAAGGTAAGAGGCATTGCTCTTGAAGGAATTTCTGTGTTTTAGCGCTGTTAAGCTGTGGCTAACATATTCCTGTGTTACTAAATTTGTGTAGAGTTTACATGGTCGTAATTGACTGAGGATTTTGTTTTTATGTCTTGCTGTCACTTGTCAGGAATAAACGGAGATCACCTCCAAAGATATCCACGGTCTGGACCTCTTCATATCAACACAATGCAGACAACACTAGAGTCCACTGGTTGCACGTAACTTTGCGTTAAGTAGGTAACATGACAGCCCTCAAAAATGTTTCTTCTCCTAAGACTAACCCTTGTAACTTTGCATTAAGTATGTAACTTTATGTTAAGTATTTAATGTGACAACCCCCAACAATGTTTCTTTCCCTAAACCTAACCCATGTAACGTCAAGTACATAACTTTATGTTAAAGCTACAGTTGGTAACGTGAAGGAAAAACAACCATCAGAGCTGAGCAGCAATCATCTCAATCACTGCTCATGAACTGTGGCCAAACTGTCAAACTAGGCAGCGCTTATGAAATATGAATCAAGATTCTATAACTGCATTGCTTATTTCTCACCTCAAATGTTTTCAGAAACATATTTTAGTGCACTGTTTAGCAGTAAAATGAGAAAATTTGTGATTCAAGTGCTATGTTGGAGACAGTCAAGTGAAGCACCACTTACTGCTGACAAGCTGGACCAATATTCTCATTTTACAGCTAAACAGTACACTAAAATATGTTTCTGAAAACATCTGAGGTCAGAAATAAGCAATGCAGTAACACAGTCTTGATTCATATTTGATCAGCACTGCCTAATTTATTTGTTCACGAGCAATGACTGACAGCTGTGTTAGCGTCTCCTCGGCTCTGATTGGTTGTTTTTGTTCACAGGTGGTATTGCTGTTGGCAGTGATGCGAGAGGGCAGAGGAATCTGATTATTTTCACAAACTATCTGTCTCATGTACTTCTGTGTGGACGAACAGATTCAACAAATAGGACAAGGAGTTAGTTTAATAAAAGTACTAACTACAGCTTTAAGTGCGTAACATGATGGCCCCATCCCATTAGATGTCATACAAACCTGTGTATGAAGATATGTTGTTACATGATATTGATAAGCATGATGTATTTGCACAGACATACTTCATCAGTAACCTCTCTCTGCGGGTCAACACTCACCTGTTCAAGGGCAAATATGTGCTGGTTGAAGTAAAACTGGATCTGCTCGTTTGCAATGTTGATGCACAATTGTTCAAACGAGTTCTTCTTGAAGTTTTCAAATCCAAAGATGTCCAGGATTCCCACATTCATGCCGCTCTCTGCGGCACTTCAAAGGAGGAAAAGGGGACAAACAAACTTATTCTTCTATGTTACGGAACGAGCAAATCCCCAGCAGGCATATTAATTGATAAAACTTTAATGATAATCCAAGTTCAACCCAAATACAGAGTCTGGTCTGAACGGCCTTGCAGTCTGATGAGAAATCATCAACATCAGCTTTCAAAAAGTCAGAGCTTCTTAAATGGTTTTATTTCTGCCTCTATTGATTTAACCTCGAGTCATTTTCAATATCTGCACAAACAATACTCACTTCTACAACACAGCATGAAGACTTAACACCCTGCATTTTATATTCAGTGCTTGGAGCTGCTACTTTTCATGATCAGTCATTACCCGCTGTATGCAGAGGTCACCTTTAGCCTGTGCTACAGGGTTGTTAATGGCAATAAGGAAACGGCAAAGATGACTGGGATGCAGACAGGAACTCTGGCTTTTGTACATCTCTGAGAGACGACTCCTTGACAGTCGACGCTCATATTTATGAAGGAATTCTTTTGGATCAATGAACAGCCTCTTTGCAGTCTCTCTGAAGTCTTTTTAATCATCTGAACATTATTTTCTCTGCACGCAACTCTGTATCAAAAATTTATTAAAACTTTTTTTGCTCTCCTTTTGCTTGTCTTGTGCTTGCCCATTGATATTCTCCTCTGCATGTTTGCATCTACCTCTGCAGACTTCCATAAAGGTCATCAGAGCTTTGCAGAAACTCTGCGTGATCGCTCGAGATAATCGAAGAGGAGAGTAACGGTGAACGTCCACACGGATGTTCATCACCTGCTACACACTCACCAGATATTCATGTCAGGCTGCAGCAGGGTGTTGATGCGGTTAACTATCCAGCTGAAGAGGCGCCCATACAACGCCTTGGACATAGCGTCTCGGACGTCGGCGGCTTTGTCCACGGTGTTGGTGCGGATGATGGTCTCGCCCCTGGTGACCACACACTGGGAGGTCAGCGCCTCCTGGAGCTCCTCAGGGCCGATGCTGAGGAGAGACGCAGCTGAGAGAAAAGACAAGAGAGTTAATCAGTTTGATAATCAAGAGCTTGTCTGCTTTTATCATTAGCATAAAAATAAGCCCCGGCAATCTCTTACTGTGGATGTCTTAGCTTCTTTACATTTTTTATGTAAATGATCTGCGCTTTTGTATATATTATGGCTACAACTGCTTACAGAAACATTTCCTCTGTTTGCTGGGTGACAAAATATGATGGATTTATAGATTATTTTGTGTAATGCACATAAAAGTGGCCACAAAAGCTTTTATGACACCCAATATACTGTTGCCATAGTGAAACAGAAATGAATTAGTACACAAAACATAAATCATCACACAAAATAAAAAACATAACACAGAGACCTGCAAACACAATTCCCCAAAATGGTTCCCTTTTAAGAACACAACTGAAGTCCTCCCTGCAGGATGCAGTCCTTAAATCATCACACAAGGACAAGTACAACATAAAATACTCTCCTTTTTTTAATCTCACCAAAATCACATTTCCTCCTCAGGGAGACCATTAAACCTACCTGTTCTCTTTGGCTTAAAGAAGATTCTCGCCCGGTATTACAATACAAATTGCCTAATGTATCGTATCTCACCGTTCTCTAAGGCCTCTGAGTTAGGCACTTCACTCTTATCAGTCTGGTGTTGGGATGTGATGGAAGCAAATTCAATATTGCCGGTGTTCAAAATGGCCGAGAGGATTTTGTAAACGGAGTTGACCTCCTGCAAAAAGAGATAATACAAATATTTTAGCACTTAATTAATGTGCGACCAAGTACTATTTGATCAAGTTTTAAAGGAATACTTCACCCACAAAATGACCATTTGTATATTAGTTACTCACCCTGTATTACCTTGAATTTGTGAACATAGGATCCAAAAACAGTGTACGTTCTTGATGAAGTGAAGTAAAGGGCACCACGTTTAGCAACAGCAAAACTATATCAAAACATCTGTTTACATTCTCTGACACAACTCCTGCAGTATAATCCAAGTCTCATTTATCCAGTCATATGCTCAGGACTTCCCAAACGCATGTATTTTCACTAAAACAGTATGCTTTGAAACACTTTCGCACGTGTGTTTGAACTCTGCTCATGCATTTGCACTGAGCACAGTTTAAACGCACACACTTGCCCAAGTGCACCACTTGCCTGTGCTAGATACTGTTTATACAGACGTGTTTTGAATAGTATAATTTTAGTGAAAATACATGTGTTTGAGAAGTACTGAGCATAAGACTGGATAAATGAGACTTGGATTATACTGCACGAGTTGTGTGACAGTTTGTTAACGGATGCTTTGTTGCTAAACGTGGTCCCCTTTTACTTCAGTTCATGACGAATGCTTACTCTTTTTGGATTCTTTGTTCAACATTGAAGCATGTGAGAAAAACAAAGTCTTCTTCGCAGATTCAACATAGCATGGGTTGAGCAAAAGGTCATTTTGCAGGTGAAGTATTACCTCCTAAGTACCTCTTCAGTAAAGCCGATATTTCTGAAGCACTCCTGAATTGCATCAAACTGCTCCGTGTACAGTTTGCTGGAGACAATGTCTTGCATCACTTTGCAGTTCTGGCTGTCAATATACCTGCAGAGGCACATTATGGCTATCAATATTTATGCTCCGACATCATGGGATGAACATGTCAAAGTCAAACGGCTGCTAACCTGGGAGGTGTTCTGTCTGGTAGCCTGTAAGTCTTCAGCTTGTCTTGGTGGTAAAGCCCAGCATATATGTAATAAAATATGTGGAAGTTTTTCTCCCCACTAAAAGAAAACAAACAGAGCAGTCAGAAGTGTGACAAAGGGAACTACAGTCAGACCAAGCCTGAGCAGCACGTACGTAGCCTGTTTGATGACCCTCGACTTCTCCAGCAGGTACTCAGATATCTTGGCCCCGATGACCGCTCCAGTAGGTGTGAACTTCATCTCCAGGTATTTGCCGAAGCGGCTGGAGTTGTCATTGATAGCTGTGCAGGCGTTTCCAAAGGCCTCTACTAAAGGATTCACCTGCAAGATCTTCTCACGCAGCGTCCGATTGTTGGCCTAAGAGCAACAACATGTTACTTTGATAAAATACAATTGTTATATAACTATGAATTCAAGATTCTTGCAGTATGCAGCACAAGTATTAACAAATCTAACAATGAAAGCATGGCCGCACTGCTACTATACCTTTCCCAGGAAGGTAAGATGTTGAACAATCAAATGAGCACTCTCTGTTTTCCCTGCACCACTCTCCCCGCTAATTATAATACACTGAAACAAAGGGAAGACAAATATAGTGACTAAAACAACAAGTAATGAATATTTACATCATATTGCATACAATGTTCCCTTATTTAACCAGGCATAAGTTTTGAATGAACATCAGTTAACAGACACAACATCCCTTCCAACACTTTAAAACACTGTTAAACATAATTTTCTTTAAGGATTTCCATCATTGTTTCCAATGATTTTTCTGGGAGGTACCTGGTCTTTGCAGAACGTCACCATGCCTCTGTAGGCTGCATCTGCAGTAGCAAAGATGTGTGGAGGGTTGTCAGCCCGTTTCACACCGTGGTACAGCTTAGAGAACTAAGAGAAGGCACATGCAGACAGAAGACACATTATTTTCAATGTTAAAGATCTTTACAAGAAAAATAATTTATGAAAAGATCCCAGATTTTTGTACTGTTATAATTTTTAAAACAAGACACATTTCCACACTTAAATAAAAAAAAATTAGCATGGCAAAGAGTCTACAGACATGCTAGCAGGTTTGTAAGGTTGAACTTAGGGCACACTTGTGTACTAGCATGCTACATGCTATGACAATGCTAACATGCTGATGTTTAGCAAGTATAATGTGTATAATTTGAAAATTAGCACTAAACACAAGCTACAATTGAGGCTGACAGGAATGTCATTAGTTTTGCAGGTATTTGGTCATAAACCAAAGTATTGTACAGACTGAATTTGTGACCTGATGATGGTGCAATATGAAGGATCATCAGTTATTGCAATTCTTCAGGGAATCATAAATGTCAGGACGATCCATCCGATACTTATAGTCAATTCATTAAAAACAAAGAATGTCAACCTCACGGTGGTGATGAAGAGGAAATCAGGGGGTTTTATCTTCTGGGGACCATGAATATCTATAGAGATTTTCATGATAATCTATCAAATGGTTGTTAAGATACTTCAGACTGGACCAAAGTGATGGCCCAGCTAGCCGACTGACCTTGCTATCCCTAGAGACAGGCTGCTAGCATGGCTAAAAATAATAAAAATGTTAAACCAGACGTAGGCAACCTGTGGTATGTGGCTCTTTGGCCCCTCTTCAGTGGCTCCCTGTGGCTTTGATAGAAAATTATATGGAAATAAATAACCAATAATAATAAACGTTGTAACATTTGAATTTTCATTTATTGTTGTAGGCTTAAAGTGATTCTTACATTCTTCAACTGTAAAAACATGTAGCCTATACACTGATTTAAAAAATGTTTTAACATTGAGACTTCTAAAATGTGCGTCACACATATGGCTTGATGCCTTTTCCCTTAAAAAAAAACCTCATTAGCAATTGTTACAGTTGTCT
>JAPZEB010000005.1:15170893-15189399 GCA_029783705.1 Chaetodon striatus
CTGTAAAAACATGTAGCCTATACACTGATTTAAAAAATGTTTTAACATTGAGACATCTAAAATGTGCGTCACACATATGGCTTGATGCCTTTTCCCTTAAAAAAAACCTCATTAGCAATTGTTACAGTTGTCTTGAGTCTTCCTAGCCAGGCTAGCTGTGGATTCCAGATCCAAAAAGGGAGAAGTCTCAGGGGAAAATAGAGAATTTAATAGTGCGTGGAAAAATTTGTGTGCTTTCATCAGCAATGCTGCAAAGTTAAAGTACCAAACACCCAAAAATAGCCCACTGCAGAGGAGCCACCTTGTGCTAAAACATATTAATGAATGCTTATTTAGATCTGTTAGTAATGTTAAGAGGCTAAATTCTACTTAAAAGGCTGTGTTACCTTTATTATGAGGCTCTAAACAGATTTATTTTTTCTTTTTTGGCCAAAAATGGCTCCTTTGATTATAAAGGTTGCAGACCCCAGGGTCAACTATAGTGATGGTGCTGGAAATGGTATTTTTAACATCAGATTTTATGCCATATGTTTGTTGTTTTTCAGGTTTTATTTTAAATGAAATTAATAATTCTTAAAAATAATAATGAAGTAAAAATAAAAACCAAACCCTACACATACAGTAGAGTATATCCACCAGGACAGGACCAGCAACATGACCGGTGATTCATCATTTAACACCACTGTGATTCGTTGTGATTGGGAAACCACTTTGTTTGTGTGACTGGTCCATAACCAACCTGGGGAGAGTAGATACTGAGATTCTGGAAAGGATTGAGAGCGATGAGGATGTCACCAACATAAGTGTACACCTGCAGCTCATCATACCTCTTCTGGAGATGGCTGATTATTGTCTCCTAAAAAAATAAAATAAAAAACACACATAGCATCAAGAACGATGTGCCTTAGAGAGATCAATACATGATGAGATAAACATATTAAATCTTACCTCATCTAAGAACTCCAGGTTTACCAGATCATCATCCGGACAGCTCTCTATTAAGAGGGTTTTACGAGTATTGATCCGCTCATGCCTGTATGAAGCCAAGGACATGATAATGCCTCAGAAAGCTGTAAAGTGACCACCAAATGAGAAACAGTAGTTTGACTGGCTGGATGTGGAGACCCAGGCACTTCCAAGGTTTGTGTGAAGCCTTTAAAGCTCTCCCAGGGGACACATCTCCCATTATCACAGGCTGTGATTGCACTTCATCTGTGTTTTGACCTATCACTCTCCAATGAGCCCCAGTGGGCAGAGGTCAATGCAGAGCCAGCTGCCTCCAAGGGACTGTGGAAAACCTCGGGGGACACCAGTGAGTGTGTGAAAGAGAGCTAAAGAGAGCTGCGTCTGTGAGTGCCGACTGTTTTATGTGCGCAAATGCACAGTAGACTCCAATGTGCAGTGGACTACAAGACGTTTCTATGACATTTAAAGGATAAGGTTGGTGATACTCCTTACTGTCTTGTCATCAAATCCAACGAAAACACAAAAACCAACACTGAATTATTAACCATAACTGTCCGTGTTGGCCTATGTCTGATGTATTCCTCTGTCGAAGAGCTTTATTATTGTCAGAAACATATCAGTGAGTCACACAGTTGCACTCTGTGTCATTATGATGACCATGGGTACTGTAGTTTATTATAAGTAAGTCCCATGTATGTCACCCTGCTGCTGTCAATACCCACTAGGACTGGGTTGAACCAGCTGTCTGTACATCCATCACTACGTTTGTATACACAGTCTTTCCTATATTAGTGACTACTGGCTAGGTTCAATTGATTTAGATTTTAATGATGAGTACATTTGATGCTAGAAAACATTTGTAGCACCTTCCAAAGAAAAATGATCACTTATCGCTTATGTAAACAGGAAGTCACTGAGGGATAAAATAAAACTGAAGCAACTGCCAAAATTAAAAGTTTAAGGGGGTCTTGTGATACACTGATGTTGACTGACAACTTGACTGACGACTTTATAAATGTGGGTGTGACTTTATTTTCTTCAAACATGTATAAATGCAGTTATGTTTCAGGTTAACTCGTATTTGGTCAGTTTAGAAAGAGTGGGAAACATTAAATCATGCTAACATAACCAAAGTGCTTAGTCATTAAATCTAACTTAATTGGCATGACATTTTTTAATTTTAGTTATATTGTATTATTTTGGTTTATGTATTTATTAAACAGCACTTTGCGACAAGTGTTGGAGATGTTGAGTATATTTCCTATGATCTATTTTATATAGCAAGCTAGCGTTAGTTTTGACAGTTAGCTCAGCTACATATGCAGCAGTTACACCTAGCATTTACTGGGTTTAAATATTTAGTGACAACTAATCTCTGCATAACAGCTAGTTTCTGTTTTGTAGCCTCTTTTAATTTAGTTTATTTGATTTGTAAGGGGACAGTGTGCAATGACATTAATCATTTACAAGAAATAAAAACATGGTCGCACCAGATTTAGCGAAATGCTAATTTCCATCTGCGGTCCCATATACAACAAGTAGACGCAATAAATAAGAATAAAATTCAAGATGCAATGCAGACTACTGTAAACCCATGTGCCTAACATAATAGAAGCAGTATGTACACACTACACAGTACAAAATACAATATAAAACACACAGAAGCTACCTTGTGAAGTTATCAGTGCAGGTGCCTTACACAGTAAAAACAATAAGTACACACTGCATGGACCAGAATACAATATGAAATGCACAATAACTACCTTATAAAGTGACCATGTTACTGGTGCTGATGCCTTAACAGCAAGTGCACACTGCATGGTAGAAATACAATATGAAGTATAATCACAATATTTTTCAGTGACCAAGTTAAAAAGTTTAATCCAAGTGTCCACTTATAAACTAGGCTAGCTTAAAAAGAGATGGTACAACAACTTTCTGAGCACCTGCTGTTTATTAGGGTTGCAAATAATTATTATTTTCATAGCTGATAAAACTGTAGATCATTTCTGTCATTAATCAATTAGTAGTTTGGTCTATAAGATGTCAGAAAGTTAAGAAAATATTGATCAGTGTTTCCACAAGATCACAATGACGTCCTCAAATGTCTTGTTTTGTCCACAACTCAAATGTATTCAGTTTACTGTCATGAAGGACTAAAGAAAATATTTTAAACTTGTTGATTATCAATTTAGTTGGTGATTCATTTAATAGTTGACAACGATTTAATAAATATTGCAGCTCTACTTCTTTGTGAGTAATGTTAGCTAAAAAAAAAATGGCAGTGCACACCTGTTTTGTTACTTTTAAAAAAATTAAGCTACACATTTGTTTGTTAGGATTTATGTCTTCAGTCGGCTCGGAGCTGAATGCCACAGAGTAGGGAAGACAGAAAGTAGCAAAGGACATACTTAAGAAACTGTTGGTTTTTGTCTTTTAATGGAATTTGTTGACAATTAAGAAAAAACTGAAAAACACCAGCCTTGTCTTTTAAATGGAAGCTATTGAAAAAGCATCCTAACTTCTCGATCCTCCAAACTACAAAAACAATAAGAAATCTAATTCACAGGATGTATCTATATTCTATTATAATAAATAATCAATCACAGCATGAATAACAATATTCAAGCTGCAGGTTAGGAATTGTTTCCTCCTCTGCACTGTACTCATTTTCTATTCTGAATATAGTGTAAATTCAACAGTGCAGCAATAAAGTCGAGTGCTCGATATGTGGTCCCCCTAAAGTGAATACTCGTCATCGTGTCCCTTTGGTGAAGGACTTGAGACCTCTAGCCTCTACCTCTCTCCTGCTTTGAAGTAAATCACACGATTCCACCTACGGCAGCTACTTTTAAGTTCTCTATGTCTTTATTCTTATCTGGAGTCATTGTGTGCTGATCTGTGGCATGAGAGACTAAACCAGGCGAGCCCAGTTCTCGCCCTACAAGCTCCTAATCCCATTATCCACTTTCACTGTGGACAGGAATTCAGGATCAGGCTCAGGCACCGACTCTGCACACTCTCGGGAGTAAACAGAGCTGGCACAACATCAAGACTCTCAGTCAAGGGCAGGTTCAGCGAACTCCTTTATAATGAAGATTAAGCATTGCCAAAGTCAGTATTTCTCCAGTAAATAACGGGGGACTCTCTGCTCTGTCATTCGCTGCCATGAGGGTGTCTGGGTGAACTATTCATCATCACACATTTTAGGATAAAAGCTCACGAAATCCCTCTCTCTGTCTCGAATATATTTATTTTTAAAGGAACTTGTATGGTAGCTGTTATTATAATATGTAAATAAAATAACCAGAATTAAAACTGAGCAAAAAGAAGGCAGCACAGTTGAAATGTCACTTATTTTACAAAGTAAATCAATCTTGAACAGAGTATTTACTCCATTGTTGGTTTAATCACACGGGTGGGGAAGTACTTTGTACTAAAGACTCCCCATCAGATGGTTGCTACATCCACTGGCCTAAATGGCATTTATTAATCTCAGGTTAGTCAGCACAATCACTCCCTCTGAATTAGTCACACTCCCCTAACTTCTCTTTAATCACATACTGTAATGTCCATTACTGGGGCTCATCATCATCTCTGGGTGTAAGAAGATGAGACCCTGCCCCCTACTGGACAGAAAGGGCATCACTACCACTCAGTCAGTGCCCATCTGCTGCAACAGACGTCTCCACTGACAGCACAGAAATGAAAAACCAGCTTTGCCATTGCAGCGTATTATTTCTCCTGCAGTGTTAGGATGTCAAATCAAAGGGACTTACTTGGTTTTGGTTTTGCAGCCCAGTTCTTGCTGCTCCTGGATGAGAGCGGCTAACTGATGTCGGAGTGCCACATCTTTGCCGTGGGCCTGCTTGATGAAGGGATGCTCCAGGAGGTGGGTCACGGATGGACGTGCTTCAAAATCCTTTATCAGACACCTTACAAATGACAAAAACATAACACTTTTAGACCTATAATGCCTCCAATATAATCTATGCTTCTTTTCAATTTTAAAATCAGAGAGAACAAAGCAGCTCAGGAGAAACTGCGATCACCTGAACATTGTAAGATTTGTTTTTCGTCTGGACCAGCTCTAACAAGACACTCGCACCCAGCAGGGAGCTCCGTGTGTTTTTAACTCTGGGGTCACTAATCTGTCGTTCCCTGTCTGAGCACCACATGGTCACTATCACCATGGCCCCCAAGTCCAAACAAGCCCCGCTATGGCACAGCAGTGAGTCCTATCTGCGATGTGCAGTGTTTGCCAATAGGTGAAGTCACATTGTGAGACTGGCCCGTGGCTACAATTCAGCATCAGTTAGCTGCTGATTCAAATGGTTGCAAAATATTGACTGTTTGGCTCCAGACACCCAGGGGAACAAAACTGGCTTTAATTTCTGACAGTTTTGATAAATTAAAAAGCTTGAAATCCCTTACTAAACTCAGTTATGCATCCATCAACAATCCACGTTTGTACTGTTAAATCATTTGTTCAGCTAAAGACTTTAAATGTGAATGTATGTGTAAACACCAACAATTGCAGGCAGAGACGAGATAGGAGAAAAACACCAATCTAATTCCTACCACCTAATCTACACTGGAATTCTGTTTCTTTTATCAGTTTGTTCAGCTCTGAAAGTTAATTCCATGAATTCATTAGCGTCAGGACATTAAGCAGAGGTTGCTGCTATTAGCAAGGCTGTGCTGCCGGGATGCTGAACGGCAGGCCACTTTGTCACAGAAGTCAGCTCTCTGGCTGCACAAGTGCAGACACTGGTGATGGATTTATTATCCCGAAAACATCCCCGCCCACCTCAGTTTCCCGCACACACACACACACACACACACACAGGCGTGACAGGGCTGAAAAGGCTTCACAAACAGCCTGCAAAGCTTGATAACATTGTCCAGCCTACCCACATTGAACTCTGCCGGGCTTTGTTCGGGGAGATTATTCCTGATATGATATCACACAATCCATTAACACAGATTACAGAGCTGCAATCCAAAAAGTATCCAATGAAAAATTGCAATTACACTTGTAAAAAGTAAAAAAAAACTAATATCATTACAGTATGTGTTGGCTGGTTTAAGGCGTAATATGCCTTGACTCTGTCCTGCCTAATCAATAACTCAAGTGACACACACACAAAAAAGCCACCAGCCCTTCAAGGCAGATGGTCTGTTTGTTTTTTCAATTACTCCTTTTCAGCTAATGCATTTCAGTGTAAGTCCACAACATAAATGTTAGCTGGAAACCATGTCCACCCACACAAATAATTCTCCACACAAATTGAATTTTATTTTCTCATTATGGCTCAGACTCACACACCTCTGCGCCGTGGATATTAAGGTTGTATATTCTGAGCAACCATTACAAGCCAGCCCTGACATTATTAGCTTTGCACAGTGGAGGAAATGATAAGTTATCTGGGCCTCAGATAGAACTGATAACTCAGGTGAATTAGTTTGTTCCTCTGTGGCAGATTTACACAAATGAAAGTCAATGAACAGAAAGACAAGAGGGTTGATAGAATCGGGCTATAAAATATCAATTTCAATTCCCTCCATGTTAACATGCACATTCCCAAGTGCTGACAATGTACTAAAGCTTATGTTCAGCTGCTCCGGATTAAAAATATATCTCTATGTATGTTTTATCATTTCATTCCGCTCGTACGGTTTTAATTGGCTTATGGCATTTTTAAGAGGAGCTGGTCGAATAAACTGCACCAAGAAAGTAATGTGAATGTTTATCATCTTAAGTCATGCTCACAGCAGTAACAGCAGGTGTTCAACACACACATTCAGATGTCCTGCACCAGATTTAATGAATGAAACTCTTCTCAAATATCAAAATAATATTACCAGTCAGATGAACCAGATTGTCACTAGTTTCATCACAATATGATACTTTATCCATTATTTAGACATTACGTATTTGCTGATGTCACAAAGTGTGCCACAATATGATTTAGATTTGATCCACTTAAGTGGCCTGTCATCAATACTAGATGATATTTGTGAATACCCTCATTGTCTTCTTCTTCTTACCTGATGCTAGGCCACTAGCATTGTTTGAATGTTGAGGAAAGAGGGGTGCTTGGACAGACATGGCAACACAAATGTGCCATGGGAATTTCAAAGTAAAGGCGTATCTTAAAGATGATATGTAGCGGTTTTTACTTTGCATTAATAATAGTGGATCACCAATTGAATCAGTGTATGAATCCAGATCAATGTATCACTGAAATGCCTACTCAACACTGTATCAAACACATATCACACGTACTTGACTGCAGTGATATTGACATGTTTGTGTTATTAATAGTGACATGGTGTGCATTAATGCTCACATGTAGGTGGATACACAAAAATGAATTTCAATACAGTGAGCTGCAGCAATAAACGATTTACAGGCAGCATTTTATGAGCATTTCAAGTAAATTTTTCTTATTTCATATTTAAAATCACTGACTTTTTAAAACTGCTAATCCTGTTAGTACTATATAATCTAGTATATATAGTATGTATATATAGTATACTATATAATCTGTTTTTTTAATTACTAACCTGAGCCTGTTGTTGTATTAATGTTATTAACTGTCTAAGCATGAATGTGTGCATTTATATATATGTAATATCGTGTATCATCTTTTCTGCTATAGTGTTTTTTACTGACATGCAAAGTGTACAGAGATTCTCGGTGATGTGCACTTAAAATAAACTTAAGTTGAAGTTTAATGTACTTTTAATATCCTGCCCCTGACACATATTTTTGGCGATTCTTTTCATTGTAATTTTGTATTCACAGACAGACAACATCTAACTTAAATTTTTGTCATCAACACACAGCATGTTGAGAGACTGTATTATTGTACATTATGCTGTATATACAAATGCAGGTCTTTCCCCTGACCCAAGCCCAATACCATCCCACTCTACCCCCACATGTACACCAGACATATCTTACCATATCATTATCTATTAACCAAACTATAGTCTTAATTCACTAAATATCAGGGATTCTTAACAAAAAAAGTCTATGTTGAATAAATGAATGAATAAATTTAAGTATCGTTATTCTAAAATATCAGAATCTGCCTGATCTTATATAGATATAGGTTGGGTTCTTTCTGGAACATTAAGTGTTGTTGTGTGTTTTAACAACCAGCTTTGGACAACAATTGAGGACAAAGGTTGACCGGTTGAAATTAGAGGACACTTACTGGCCGATGAAATGGCAAAAACTTCTGCACCACTGCTCTGGATTCCGTAATGTCGGGGAGGGATTTCTGAAACAAAATCACACATGCAAAAGTCAGCGCATTATAAAAACAAACAAAGAAACAGTGACTTCAATAAATGCACTGAAAAGACATCATGATCATCGCTGAAAATTAAAGACTTTTTGAGCTCGTCTCCAGAGTTAGCTGACAAATGATCGCTGGCAGGCAGAGTGTGACCGTCAGACTCCTGTGAGAGTTTTTGGTCCGAGGACGAGCTGGTCGGGGTCCAGGTCTGTGGCAGCCACAGAAAAAGTGACAAATGATAACAGCTCCTACACTGTCTGGCAGCAAGTATCTGCCATTGGGAGCCTAAAGTTATGGGAGCTAGTTATACCTCTGTCAGCAGCATTTACGGAGGCCATCTATAATGAGGCTAACACTTTTCAAGTGCGCACGATGACAGGAGGCAGGTCTGTATGAGGAGCCAAGGCTGGACGGGCCTGAGTACAGTCATCTTCACAGGGAGCTGCAAGTCTGACAGTTGGAGGCTGAGCCTTTTGTCACTGTCAGGCAAACAGTGACAGACCTACTCAAGACATTTATTAACCGTATTAATTAGTTTGCACGTGTTGTTTTACAAAGCTGACAGACAGGTAAATGTGAAATCTCAAGCGTAAAAGAAAAAACACTTGAATTTGGTTCATTTTGTTTATCACAAACAAACCAGAGAAAGATGCAACTACACGTTAAACGACAACATACTTAACATCTTTTTTTCTCTTTTTTTTGGAAGGGAGGAGAGGATGTTGGGGTACAAAATCTGTCATTTTCCACAGCACTAAGTTAGTCGAGTCTTTGATAAGGATTCAGACAGGCAATCCTTTCCAAAGTGCAGATCAAAGCCAGTAACTGACTGCTTCAATGCAACCTCTAATATGAGCCTGAAGACACGTTCTCGCCTTGATGTTGTACCATACTGCTTATACATTAGAAAGTCAATATAGCAGCACACTGCTGATAACACTGTCAAGTGCTCTCATTGTGCTTAGCAAATTCAGGCAGTTTTTTCTTTCAGTATTTGTGAGAGTGCTGGCTCATATTGTAAACACAAGTGGCTTATTCAAATCTAGGTCCAGGCAGAGCGTGTACTGTCAGACGTTCCTCACAGTGGATTGAGGCAAAATCACAGAGGTGTCAACAGCACTTGACGGCTGTAACTAAGCCATGAAGGAAGACAAAAATCAGGCCAATGCAATATTTGAATACTTCATACAGAATTCATAAATCCACCATTTCCCATATGTAGTAAAACATTGTTATTTTTCATTCAAGAAATTCCTCAGTGTGACACTTTGCCCTGTGAAGGTTTTGAGTCATTATAATTACCATCACTGAGATATAAAAATCTGCTTCTTTGCCAGATCTCCACAGTTCAAGTCCACTACACCAGACAACATAAGGGTTATTAAATTACCAAACAAGGCAGCAATGCTGAGTTGCTTCTTTTTAGCCAATTTATGGACGATAGTTTTTAAAAAAGTAAGTATAAATGACCTTACATAACCTTCTTGGTGCAGTTCGGAAGTTTAACTGATGACATTTAGGGAGAATAAGTGGGGAGCAGTGATGTGCTTCAAATCTTACAAATAAATCAAACTGCACTTAAGATTTATAACAGCTGGCGAAAGATTCATGTATTCCCTCAGTTGTGGGCCTGTTTCTCAGCAAAAAGAGGGAATTAGTACCTTAAAGCAGAAACACAGTGGCCTTTATACAGGCTTAAAAGAGAATGACTACAAGGGTCCACAATAAAGACTTACTCAGCAAATGGACGACCCGCTTAAAATTTCGTCTCATCCATCACTGCAGACAGAGCACCAGCACTTCTTTGCGCATACATGCATGAACACGTGGAACTACGGCAACATTTATCATGTCTTTGGCGGCCACACCGCCAAATGCTGCAATCCTGGACACCACACAGAGCAGTAAAATAACATCATCAGAGACGGAGATGTTGAAGCCTTTAGTCATGATTGGAAAATCATCCAACCAGCCAATGATCTCTTGTCGGGGGTCAAAACCGCACCACGGTCTGATAATGTGAAATCTGTGACATTAAAGGAACACCTCACCCACAAAGTGATCATCTGTATATCAATTATTCACCCTGTGTTACACTGAATTCATGAAGAAAAATTTGTTTTTCACGCATGCCTCCACAGTGAACGAAGAATCCAAAAATAAGGAAAATTCTTGATGAACTGAGGTAAATGGGGTCCACATTAAACAACAGCTTAACACAACTCCTACAATGTATAACCCGAGTCTCATTTATCCAGTTATATGCTCAGTGCTTTCCAAACATATGCATTAGTCTTCGTCTTTAAAACACCTCTGCATAAACTGTCTTATGCACAGATGAGTAGTACGCCTGGGGAAGCACATGCGTTTAAACTCTGCTCAATAGAATGCAACAGCAGAGTTCAAATGCATGCACCTGCCTAAGCACACTACTCCACACAACTTCAACAAACACAGGGTGTGTAATTAATATACAAATAATCAGTGTACATGAAGTATTCCCTTAAGGTGTATGGTTACTTCAGACATTTATATATAAAATTGAAATAAAGAAAATCAAGACCATGTCAGTCTTTTAAAAAGATGACTGGGTTTCACAATAAAATGTGCTGAGATAAACACTGGCAGGCTCCACAGTTTCCACATCAGCATTGTTTCTGACATTCTTGTGTAACTGACTGAAATGCCGACAAGTTACTGATCCGAATCATCCAGTGGTGCTGCCAAGGGTGGCCCTGGGGGCCATAGCCACCCTCATACAATTGCTGGCCCCACTGCACTGATATAATAGAAAATAACTGAAGGCCTCTGTGTGGTGCCCCATTACTTTTATATTGAAATAGTTTTCAACAAGCCCATACACTGCATAAGCATAACAGCATTCCTGAAATTCTGTTGTGACTCTTGGTTTTTGTTGTGCCATCCCAAGATTTCCAATGGCTCCATCGGGCCACCCGTATGACAAAATTTCTAGGGGCACAACTGTATCATCCAGATGTTGTTTATGAATACAGGATTTTTTTGTTGTTGTTCTCAGTGAAAGGATCCACAAATACACGTGAAGCAAATGCACACTAATCTGCAATTATTAGCCATGTTAGCATCATGGCTCTAGGGCTGATCAGTCCACAACTTATTATACATGCAGGCTATGGTCCTGACTGAATAGCTCAAAAAATACCACATTTATAGTCCCAGTAGATCAATCCTATTGATTTTGGTGATCCCCTGACTGTCCCCTACTATGTTAAGTGATATGTTTCAAAAACTACTGACTGGATTGTCATGAAATTCAATACAGATATTCATGAATTGTTATAATACTTGGCATAATTTAACTTTTTATTTAGTGCCATCATAAAAAAAAAAATCTTATTAGTTCAATACTCTGGTTTATGACGAAAGCCCTCCAAAACTCAAATTCCCATCAGCCTCAGCTGTACTTTGTGTTTTAGCGGCGACTGGCAAGAGTTAGCATATTAACAATCTAAACTAAAATTGTAAACATGGTAAAAAAAATTACGCCTGCTGAACATCAGCATGTTAGCATTGTCATTGTCAGCATGTTAGCATGCCTTAGCCTCAGAGCTGCTAGCATGGCTGTAGACTGTTTGTATTGCTGATGAATAAAATATTCTTGAACAACAGTTTTTGCCACAATATAAATATATATGTCAAGCATGTGCAATGACAGTAAGTCTGCAATATTATATATTGACGCAGTTCAGTAATGAATAAGATTTAATACATCATTCAACATGTAAAAGGCAAGACATGACTTTAGCTCACCCTGAACTTCATTTTTCACCCCTTGAGAAGATTCTGTGTCAGAAACACCAGAAACTCTGCTCATATTGTTCATCCTTGGCTGTTCTGCTCCACAAATTTTAACTCAGGCTTTCTCCATGAGGAGCTGTCTCTCACCAGCACACTGGTCTGGATTTCTCTCCCTGAGCCTCATGATTTGATTAGCCCTCTTTGTTGCCTCTGACAAGCCATCATTTACTTGTGTCTTCCATCTCCTTCGTTCTGGTCTCTGCTCAGACAGACACACGTACTGTTAAATATGTGGCTAATATCGACAGGGATGTGGACGAATAAACACAACCTTGGACGTCTTTGCCAGTCGCCTCTAACCTTTACAACAACATCTGACATGCACTTTGGTGTGACTTTACATGGGCGCTCTCGGCCTATACAGCACAAAGAGCACTGGTACAAGCAATTAACCTTGCCGCATATTAAATATCACAGACCATCTTCATCTTGAGTATCTGTAATTAATTTTGCAGTTGATGATTTTACAACTTTACCCTCTGACATGCTCTGTTACCTTCATTCATGGTCGCCATAGACATCACCTATCCCTCATACGCATTGTAACACACTCAGTTAGTTTTACTTATAACAAAAAGCAAATTCACAAAATCCTTGGATTCAACTTGAAATTACAAAAATAACAGAAGCATCTACCTGGGGTTTAAACATATGCATGGATCGGCAGTATGTCACAGCTCATCAAGTATCAGATATTTCTGAAGCACAAACAGACCACGCACCAAGGTGACCCTAATTCATGGAGCTCATCAGCGTCCCCTCTGACAGATATCAGAGCACCGCTTATCGTTTATAGCTTCCCGGAGCGAGAGGCATTTCCACCTGTGCAGGTTTCCCTTAGCACAACCAACAGTGTGACATAATGGCTGCTAGCCCCTGCAGCCAAAGTGGTGATAGCACCATGTGTTTATTTGGTCCTCACCCGGAGCCATTAAATCTTAAGCTTGGGTGCGACTGTCCTGTGAAAGCTTACAGAGGTTTTCGCAGGAAAAGAACGAAAGGAAAGAAGAAGAACAGCATCATAAAAAGGTCAAATAGTGCCACGACAGGGGGCTGACCACACACTGCTTTAACATATGAGAAAACGTACAACATGAATCACAACTGGGGTGAATTTGTCTTGTATACGGAATATCATCTCACATATTTCTTGTTTACTATCCAGATGTGTTTGAGAGAAGAGGAATGATACACACAAGATTAACTACACGACAGTGAACCCTTTAGAGCCTGAAAACACATTACTGTGTGCAACTGTAAAATACCAGAATGATGAAAATGCTTATTGCATGTTTTAGTGCCTGTATGGTTTCATAAAACATGTACTACCCAAGGACAATACTTCAGAAAAGGGGCTCCTCTGGTAATGGTTTTGTGAGGTATTAGGAAGCGGGGGGAAAAAACGAGAACTTTGCAATGATCGAAACCTGTGAAGATGAATCTCTCTGATTTCATCATGAATCACTCTCACTGCCACTAAAAGCCCAAAGGTGAAACACATTTCCCTATTTAGAAAGTAATTCATACGGGAGTCATAATTTACCCCACGTTTTCCTCGTCATTTTGTCTGCAGTGATGGGAAAATATATTTGAGATAAATGACATGTTAACAGAATCATTTCATGGTTCAACACATTTGCTGTGATTTATACCACAACCGCTGAGCCTTTAAAGCCCTGATTCATACCAAAAGGGCAAAATATCTATTTTGATTGGAAAGAGAGACAGAGCAATGTCAGTTAAAGATATATGTCCAATTCTATCAACATCCTTGTTATCCCCAAAGTCAAAGACTCTTAGAGATCTGCAGTAATCAAATAGGGTTGGACACTGACATGAGAAATGCATATGCCCCCTCTGATTATGGCGGCTGTTTGATAAGGAAACGTGCTCGCTGCTTGACAGGAACCACTCATCCAGTTCCAGGTTGCTCTTTTAAAATTTTCCTAAACATACAACCCCTAAGCCACTCCACCAAAAAGGGTGACGTGTTATGAGGTGCACATCTGAGAGAAAATCTAATTCTGAATTAGCGGCATTCATTTCACCGAGCCGTCGTTGCTCTTGTAATTATTTTAAATTCTGGTTGAATTTGGTGCTGATGAAAATGCTGCGTTAGCTCCGTAATTCCTGCCACACAAGCCATCCGTGTTCCTCCTCTGGCTTGGCAGGGAGGAGATAACATTGTGACGGGGAGGAGGTGACAGCCTCATCTCAATGTGAATGGAGCTAATCACCAATGCAAATTGCAATCAGAAGGGCATATCTCTACCTAACTGAGAGATAATTGCGCGATTGTGCTGATAACAAAAGGTCAACCGCGTGTAGCCACTAAGCTCTCAAATGATCATCAGACACACACCGTCTCCAGCAGTGAATATTTTTACAGATTGAATCACTGCATTAATTTTAAGGCCAAACACTGCTACATTTTTGATGATGAAGATTTCAAACACTGATTATTCAGCAGATGCTGCCTTTCAGATAGCAAACATGAAAATGCAATGGCAACAAGAAACATGGATCAAACCAAAAAATATCCAGTGTAGCTCTTCATTTTCCAAATTTCAATTGTCAAGACAGCCGCTGTTATTTTTTTTTCCATCACCTCTACTGTCATATTCAGTTTGCCATTGTCCTCCTGACATAATGGAGAGCTGTATTTGAGCGTCCTTGTGCGGGCAGCCTCCAGCTGTGTGGTAGGAGCGCCCTCTAGTGGACTCACCGAGGGATCTTGAAGAGGGCTTTTACTGGATGCATCTCAGCCAGTGGGGGATCTCCGTCTGCCAGCTCAATGGCCGTGATGCCGAGCGACCACACATCACAGCGGGCGTCGTAGGAGTAGTCGTACTGCTGTTCACAGGCTATGACCTGGCAACACAACACAACAGTGACCATCTGAACAGCTCATTTAGATCGTCAATGACTCCTAAGATCCATCTTTTCCTCAAAACACATAAGGGACTCTGCCAGTGAGGTCACTTTTTACCTGAACATTGTGTCAAATTCTTGAAATAAAGCACTTTATTAATATCACCTTAGAGAAATTGGGTAATAATTTAAAGGAAATTATGTTCAAAAGGATCATAAATTTTACCTCTTTGTTATAGTACTCTCTTACCTGCTGCCTAAAATCTGGCAAAGGCACAAAACATCTATATTTATGGACTATTCAAACACTGAAAGGCAGGTCACTTCAGTTACCGGTAGTACGAGCCTCTCTTTTCCACAGTTAATAATTATAACTGACACTACATTTTACAGCTGAGTTTATTCTAATTGCCCCTGAGGTCCCTCCCTACCAGCCCAATCACCACACCTCATTTCTGCCAAAGAGTAAGCCGAGGGGCCTCAGACTCCCAGCTATTAACCTTGAGGCGACCTCAAGAGCTGCGCCCATGGAGGGGAATACACAATGACACAGGGGAGAGTTGCACAGAAATAACTGAGCCTCCCTCCCTCTCTCTTTGAGGCACATACAAGAGACTTTGCTCATTTAAAATTAGAGCTGCGCTAATACAATTTCCCCACTAATACCGATCCTAATACCTGAATTTGTACAGAAGCCAATACAAATAAACAAATAAATGAATTAACAGCTGTGTATTTCAAATCAAGTATGGATGTGAAATGATTGCAATCATTGTTGTATGGCATGGCGTTGAAATTGGCAACAATTGTGCCACCCCTCAAAACTAAAACCTGCATACTGTACACATTGCCTTTTACTGGTGGGACTTTCCAGTGTAAAATATTGCTAAATTGCTGACATTTTGCAAACATGACACTATTTACTGGAAATAAATTCTTTTTGCCACTCTAAAACAGCGGCTGCCAATGGCTGCACAGCGCAACTTGCTGTGTAGGCTACTGTTTTAGTGCAGCGAAGAAGAATTGATGTCTGGGACAACTGCTGTTTTATCCAGGTGTGAAACTACTTTACAGTTTATTATTAAATTATGTGGTACTGGATCGGTGCTTAGATTTAATCCAGCATTTTAGGCAATATCAGAGGTCCAACACCACTATCTGTATCTGAACAACTCTTTTTAAATGTTCAGTTAGGCAATAAAACATGTGCTATGTCACTGCTGCATTAATGTAGATAAACATGTTTTTGGGTGTGTTTACTGAAGCGTCGGCTCTGACCTCAGGTGCCATCCAAAACGGAGTCCCGACTGATGTGTTCCTACGCAGTCGTGCACTGGTCAGTTGAGCTGAAACACCTACAACAACAAAAATGACATTTACTCACCTCTTATAGTTATTAAAATGTAGATATTAGTATGTTTATCTGTGTGAATTTGCAAAGAATAAAAACACAATTTATGAAAGAGACTGAATGTTTGAATTAATCAATAAATCCCCGCATATAATTTAGTGTGGCAACCTGCCAAGCAGTAATAATAATGGCCTATAATCATTTCAAATTATGTAGGACAGATTTTTATCAGCATGAGTCCACTTCATCTCCATGACACAGAGGACATAAACATGCCTAGGGGTGACTCAAAGTCATTTGCCATAACAGCTTTTTTTTAATATGCAAAGGATCAAATAATGCAATTTAAATGAGCAATAATAGCCTTGGGTTAAGGCTACGGTCCATGAAATAAAAATATGTTATGGTGAGCAAAGGACTAAAGTGTGGTGCACATAAAATGATTTATCCTGTGCTTGTGCTCGGCTTCACAAACAACGCTGCATGGATGTGCTGCTGACACTTCCCATAGATCAGTCAAACACCAAAAAATGCCTCATTTATCTGACAATGCACTTCACAGAAAAGATAAAGCTGAGAGACATTTCTCAGACCTTGATGCATTTGTCTCTTTCCAGCAGTCCCTGAATTGGCTAAATTGCCTCTTTCAAAGACCATTACCAAAGTCAACCAGTTTGACTCCTCCCTCAGTTGTCAGGAGGATGTTGTTGCCTTTGACGTCACGATGGATAATCCGGTTGTTGTGCAAATGCTGAAGACCCTTTTAAGTTAGAGGACAGAAAACACAAGGTGCTCAGCATGAATCACCATCACATTATTAGTCATTTGTCATTAGTATAAATTAGAATATAATGCATTAAAAGGTTATGCAGCACAAACTATATAAAAGAACTCCCACAGCTGTTCAGAAGGAGAGACATTCATTACCGCCTGCCACACTTCCCCAGCTGAAAATAAATCCTCAGCGCGCTCTCTGCATGTTTGCATCCCACCTCCTCCCTAACATTAGCAGCTTTGCAGTGGGCCATCTTACCAAGAGGGCACTGTATAAGATGTATGAGATAACGGGCTCCTGCAGACGCTGGCCTCGCATGAGCAGGCCTTTGATGAGTTCTGTGACAGAGCCGCCGTTGCACAGCTGGGAGGGAGACAGAGAAACTCCAGTGACTCGTCCATCACTCAACACTCTAGATTATGATTCATGTGGAGAGCTAGCCCACACACACAAGTCAGAGAAAGCAATGCAGCATCACATGGCCCCATGATAGCATCAACATTCATGTAGGTGGGTTGTTGTGACAAACCAAGGCACATTTTATAACTGAAAGGGTTTCAGACAGACATTTTGGACTCACAGACACAAAAATGCAGCATTTTGACAAGCAGGTACTCTGTGGAGTTGCCTTGTGCCAAAAACAGTTGTGTTTACATTCAGTTTACATTTTTTTATAGTTACTTCCTCAATAGATTTTAAAAATATTTTGCATCAGCCAGCTAGCACATAGTTAGCTTTCTTGCTGAATGTCAAATAGCTCCACCCCTTTAGACATGACCAGTCTTTGAGATAAATGCCAGGCCTAGCTAGTAAATGATGAGATGATGAAAAATATCATAAACCACTTGCTAACTCTCCCTGGCATTTTTATTTTCACCTGTTTTGTTCTTGCTTTTACAAATTTCCTGCGCTACACATTTGCACTACTCCCCTCTGCAGATGCCAAAATGTATCACCTTACTCGCATCCTCGTGCATGTACTAGCTGACCCCGAGATAAAAACAAAACAGTAACATGCTCATTAAAATATTTTGTTTCTTTTAGTGGTTAGATAGCTGAGCACAAAAACTGGAAACAGCTAGCCTGGCTCCTTTCTACATGTTTTGTTTTTCTATGGCTTAGACAAATAAGATATTAAGTGTTTATTAGTGAGCTTTGGAAGTGAACAGAGCCCAGGCATCAGGCACGCCACCTAGCCTTGCTTCCAATTTTTTCTTGTGGCCACTTGCAGGATTGCAGTGATAAAATTCCCTTGCGGTTTAAAAACACATTTTCCCCATAGACCACCGCTAAAAGACACTGAACAAAAATATAAACGCAACACTTTTGTTTTTGCTCCCATTTTTCATGAGCTGAATTCAAAGATCTAAAACATTTTTTTATATACACAAAAGAC
>JAPZEB010000005.1:15189499-15201579 GCA_029783705.1 Chaetodon striatus
CTTTATTAATAAATTATTATTATTATTATTATTATTATTATTATTATTATTATTATTATTATTATCTAGCGGTGAGGATTCCAGATTGCAACCAGCTGTAACTTCTCCCAGTTAGACTGCCTTTAGTGTTCTTCTGTAAATCCTGTTCTGTAAATCCTGTGGGACTCAAGAACACATGAGCAGAAATGAACTTTGAATGCTTTTCTGTCTATTTTTGTACAGCCCCTTTTGTTTTAAAAACCTCCCTCCAAACCAAAACACTAAGTCTGTATGATGGATTTACTGTTTCTCTTGTATGCCAGACAAAAACAAGTGTTCATGTAAAACTATAAACTTGTGCAGATAAATTCTGCAGTGTGCACAAACATGAATATATAGCCTCTTTAATATGTCTGGCCTCAATTATAAAATATTCTTCATTTTCCTGCGTCCTGCAGCAGGCTGGGGGATGATGTAACGTCATTTGTTACAAAGAAAAAAATTCAGTGAGGAAGGTAAGAGCAAATCAATCCCAAACGTTCCTCATATGTGCGAGGATCTTTTCAAGGATTTTCATGTCAAATATTCAGTGTTGTGCTCAACTTGTGCGGGTAAACATGTGGACGAGAGAGAGACAAGTCTCCTACACTTATTCCACATAACCCACATAGAGACAAAAGCCTTTATATGGTCTCTTTGTTGTGGTTTGGGTGTATTTGTCATAACAAGATGGTTCACAGGGTTTTTAACTCACTCTTTTCTCTCCCTGTTGCAGCACAATGTTTTCTGGTTTCAAATCTCTGTGGATGATCCTATTCTTATGGAGGTAGGTTAGAGCCGACGCTGACGGGAGAAAGAAGAAGAAATAAGAAAAGAAGAATGCAGAGTTAGAGTTGCATGTGTGGTAAATTATTTTGTGAGCATTCATGACTTACACTCATATTAAAGAGGTCAACACTGAATGTAAACTAGAACTCAACCATTAAATTGGCCAAGCTGATGTACTGGCTGATATTAGATTTAATGGCAGATTCACTGGAGAGACACCATCATTATGTACAGGAATATTTTACTTAACTAATTATTCAAAGCAAAGTCAAGATTAAACATTGTCTGACTCATGACGGACAGTTCAAAATGAAATACAATCAAAATCGGTAAAGCAGAGGAAGATTTTGTCTTTTTTATTCCAGGTATTCTTCTTTCTAGTCAAAATCTAGCTTCTACATTACCCATAATGCAGCCTGAGTGCTCTCAGTTTGGTGGGAGATTCAGTTGTGTTACGGTAAATGGTAAATGGACTGCACTTGTATAGCGCTTTTCTGATTCACCCATTCACACACTGGCGGCCAAGGCTACAGGGAGCAATATGAGGTTCAGTGTCATGCCCAAGGATACTTCGACATGCGGACTGGAGGTCGATCTTCTCACTTTCCCACAGTGGTGTTCATTTGAGCTCCAGCACTCCGTGAAATCACTGTTGGGTAACACAGCCCAACAATAGTTGACCAAATGTCAGTCGACCAGAAAGGTCACTTAGTCACAAAAAAACAAAACAAAACAAAACCCCATGAAACTCTATCAGGAGCTGCGCCTTGTCAAAATAAATAAAAACCTATATGACTGGACCATGTGGGAATTTAATTCGAAAGGACAGACACAGGAAGTGTCCACGCTCAGCAGACAGACAGGAGTCACATTAATTTCCAGGGCTGGTACCTGCGGTTATTTCACAGGCTAGTTGATAACATGTCGGGCAGGAAATCCAAAGTGTGGGATCATTTTAAGAAGGTGAAGGACCAACCCAAGGTGATATGTACTTCATTGGTCGACTACAAACATGACGTATCATGTGAAACATGGAAGTAGCTACATGCCCATTAGCCGACAGCGTCATTAACAGGCGGCTCGTTCAGTGTGTGACGTGCACTTGTAGATAAAATATAGGCCTATATTAATGAAGGTTCATTAGAATGGTTTGTATTTCTCTGTAATTTAGCACAGTGTTAATAATCTTACTGATACTATTGTTTCTCAGACCTTAAACTCAAACCATTGTGTTGCCCCGCCCAAAATATATAAGGTAATAATTAAATTAATGTCATAAACATGCCGGCGACTAGTCTACTAATGGCCCTAAATGACAACTATTGGTCAACTAGGAAAATTCTTAGTTAGGGGCAACCCTAATCACAATGTAAAGGCTATGAACTCAGCAGGTACTGGCAGCGAGGCCAGCGGGAGAAACATATGCACATATTCAGTGGGCCACATATTGCAGAAGCAAAACCCAGAGGTTGATAACTTTTTTTATTCAACAGGCAAGCAATTCCAGTGGAATGAATATGCGCTACCTTGGCATCTGATATCTAGTTATTATTATGCATCTGTGATAGAGCCAAGGCTAGCACCTGTTTCCAGTCTCTATGCTAAGCTAAACTAACCAGCTGCTGGCCGCAGCTTCATATTTAGTGTGAGGGGTATCAATCTTCTCATCTAACTGTCAACACGATATTAAAGAGTGTTTCCCTTTTAAATGAAATACAAAACTGTTAGCACTGGCACACTGTTAACATTTAAATGCTATACTGTCAGACATTAAGAGGAGCTCACCTCTAGGACCAGCCAAAGTTGTCCACCTGATAAGTTGTCTGACTTGTAGAACATGCCGTAAAACTTCACCACATTAGGGTGGTTGGACAGCGACCTCAAGATGCTGTACTCCGCTTCGATCTCCTCGTCCACATCCTTTGAACAGCAATGGAAAACAGGCAAAATTGGAACATAGAAGAGAGATTTTAATAAGATTAAATACAATAAAAATAATGTTTATGTCTAAAAGTGTGAGATTGGGTTTAATTTTGAAACAGAACAACAAGTTATAGGTTAACTATAATTAGACTTCTAAAGATAGGGTTATAAAGTGAGTAACAAAGAAAGGGATGGGCCCGGGTGCTAAACTATTTCAGGAAGTGCTTTTCTATCAAAGTAAATCTCAGAGGAAGAGAGGAGCAGCAGTCAGAGAGGCAGAATTTCTCTTCCTGGATGTCTGAGTGATAGTGTCAGCACAGTCTAATCAGGGAGAGGGATGAGAGAGGAGGCAGCTTCATCTTCATGGCCATCAGGGAGGCATCATGGTGGATAGCGCTGCCAGGATGGGGATTGTTCCATTGACACAATCACAGGCACGCCTCAGACCAAGTCTCACTAGCACAATACCGTGCCAATGCAGAGGCTACAGCGGTCTTATCACACAGACAAATGAACGGATATACAGAGAGGATAAAGCCAGTGCAGCAGCTACACTTTCTGGTAAGGGTGTGTTAGACTTAACATGACAGGAAATAAATGAAAAGGGGTGACGTTGATATATATCACTGGAGCAAGTACATGTACAACTGCATCAAGATGGAGAGGAGGAAAAAGTACTGGCAACTTACTCTGTTTGAGTGGCTCGCATGCTGAGACAAGTCACATAGTTATAAAGAAAAACACAATGGTTTTAGTCTTCGCTTTTTTCCCTCTGTCACAATATTATGAGTTCTTGCAGTCATGAAAAAAACTGTCAAAATAAATGGTTATGGGGTACTCTAGAGTGGGGAGGCAGAGTGATGTTAGATAAGTGTTATCTAATTTAGGCAGCAAATCAGTGTGCACTCAGTCTTACAGCTGTCCATCACGTTTTCAATTAAATTAACTACAAAGCAGCTAAGCATTTTCATCATTATATATTATTTTATTGTCATATAATATTCATTTAAATAGGCTAAGTTGGCTGAGAGTACATGCTCAGTCATAAAGAAAACAGAATATTAGACAAAAACTAGCTAAGGGCTCATTTAAAACAGTTACAGGTAAGTAAATAAGAATAGTCTGGAAGTTACGATGAGTTGTTAGGTGGTTTTATTTTAGAAAAGAAAGCTGTCTTTCCAAAAATCTTGTGTTTCCTTATTGCCATAAAACTGAGAGATAATAACCAGTGTTAAACTAGTTAATTTTTACACGTGCAGTCATGTCACATGCAGCTACAATCTGGTTATGCCACTAAATGAGGGAGACACAACATAGACGCACGACAGTACTACATATTAAATTAAATCAGTGGTTCCAAACCCGGAGGTCAGGACCCTCTGAGGGGTCACCAGTTAAACCCATTTTTAACGAGACACTTAACAAGATAGGAAAGCAGGAAACAAGACTAAGAGTCTACTGCCGTGCAAGCAACCCTGTAAAGCTGCACTGATGCTTAGCAGTGCTTTAAAATAAATGCAAACGTCAGCATGCTAACGTGCTTCCCATGACAATGCTAACATGCTAATGTTTCAGCAGTAGGGCTGGGCAATATTTTGATATTATATTGATACTGGGATATGAGACAGGATATTGTCATAGATTTTGGATATTGTAATATTGTAAGCATTGTTATTTCCTGGTTTTAAAGGCTGTTTCATATTAAAGTCATGTCATGTCAACGCTGTAGCTACCAACGCGTTAGCTTGATGTGCACATGCCCAGAAATGTAACTACACATCGCAGTGACGCAGACCTCCTGTCTGTTTTTGTAAGCTGAAACCATTTCCCTCAGTGGAAATGAAGCTTTTATTTACTTTCATTTCACAGGTAAGAAAGAATAAATTGTGAAGACAATAAAGCCTCCACAAAAATAGCATTTTAAGTCTTGTGTGTGTGATTTATCCTGGCTTCATATGAGAAGAGGAAGTACCCATTTGTCGCTGGGCTAATTATACAATGTAAAATGCTATGGGCTTGTGCTAATAACATTAGCATGTTATATTTGTCTGGAAAACATATTTAGTATAAGACAGTTGTTTTGTCAGTGAACCTTGTGAGTTGTAATGGAGTGAAATTTTTGTAACATTACCTTTGTTAAATGTTGCTGTTCCTGGCTTCATATGAGAAGAGGGAAAGTTCGCTGGCTGCTAGGCTAATTTATACAATGTAAAATGCGATAGGCTTGTGCTAATAACGTTAGCATGTTGTATTTGTGGGGAAAATGTAAAGACAAGTGTTTTGTCTGTGAATGCTGCGAGTTATAGTGAAGCTGATTTGTGTACTTGTGTTTTACATTGTCTCTATTAAGCCATGTTTAATGTGTGTTTTGAATCAATTAAACTTTACAGAAACCGCTGTTGCAGACTAGTGCTTTGGAGGTGTAACTGGTTTAATTTTCTCCATGTCAGCTAGCCCCATTTAGCAGGGATAATGTTTACCATGTTTACCATCTTAGTTAAGCATGTTAGCATGTTAACATTTACTAATGAGCACTGAAGTACAGATGAGGCTGCTGGTTGCTAAATGAAAAATTAGAGGATCACACCATTCATCACTATAGAGCCACACCACGAGCATGGCTACAGAATATTTGCTAAACAAACATATATTCAATTTTACTGACAGTCCAGTTTGGGTCTTAATGCATACAACTCTTGATGATGGTCTGCAAGTACTTTCAAGTAAAGGGGCTACAAGCCAAAAAGGTTGGAAACCACTGACTGAATGTGTTTCTGGACTGGATTAACTTTCTATATAATGAAGCCTAGCTGGTTCTGTAGCATCCTGACTCAGCGTGAGTTAGCTCAAACAGCTTGTTAGGTCTGCAACGTCATGGTTATTATGTAGCCTGATTATGCAACTGAAAATAGTCGACATGCAGCAGCCACAGTGGTTCTGAATTATACGAAAGGTTCCAAAATAAATGACTTACATTGATCGGGTCCAGCACTTTCACTGCTGCCTGACTCCCATCCTTCTTGTTGGTCACTCTGTAGACTTTCCCATATGTTCCTTTACCAATGGTCTCCACTATATCCCAGTTACCTGATGGATCGCCCAGGTTCTCCATGCCAATCATGCTGGACTTGTAGGGATACAGTCCATACAGTGACCTCCTAGAGGATGAACACAGTTGCAGATGAAAAAACTTGACAAAATAAAGACGAAGACAAAATAAAAAAATAATTCTCGATTGAAGTACCTTTGTAGTGAAGCAAAAACTTAATAGAAATTAAAAGAGATGTTAATCCCTTTCTAATACCTCATACTTCTCCTCACAAAAAGAAAGCTTCTTGTAAATAACTCAACTATTTAGCCTCAATGGACCACACAAACTTTTACACTGTCGCAGCAAGACAGAAAAACACATTGTCTTCCAGTCAACGTCACACAGAAGCAAGTAATTAAAATGAAAAAGTACAACTGTGTAGAGCTGTGTATGTATAGCACAGAGCAGTACATTTGTTCCAAAGGGCCCTCTCATTCAGCTCAGTGAAACGACTACATTCGCCAAGGGAGCCACTTAACGGGTTTAAAGCAGGAGAAATCAGAGCAAAAACAAAGCTGTAGGTGGAGATGACAGTACTCTACTTACATGGCGAGTGTTATTTTCTTCTGACTCATCGGGGCTGAGAAGAATTACAACTAAAGAGTCTCTTGTGATCATAATATAACAGCACCAATAGCAACAGCAATTGCTTCCTCAAGAGGACGGGCAACAAGTGGCATCTCACAGAGACACTGAATTAGCCCTCTCCACGGGGGCCTTGTCACTGCACACTAAGAAGTGCAATCTCCTCAAGATCAATTGGATTGGACAGAGATTAACTTGACCAGTGCCGTCCTGAATGAGCGGTGAACCAGCACCACTCTGTTTCACAAAATGGTCATTATATAAAGTGTTTTATAAAGTGATTATTACAAGGTTAGAAGGACTAATGATCAACAGTGATGCAAAACCCTGACATAAATCATCCTTTAGGTCCACAAGTGATGTTTCTGTGATCAAATACAACACGTAGAGACCAACGATGCAAAGCATTAAGTGTCAAAACAGCTGAGACAGAACAACATGATGGATTAGGAACTGATATTCCCATGTTTGGATACATGCATCCTATTTTTTTCAAAGTGACACATATTCCAGATTAGCATGATGGAGAGGAATGTCTGTGTACGATCTCACGACCGCTCCACTTGTCATAAACGTGTTATGCATCACTGTGTGACCCTGAAGGAGGGAAGTCGAGATCAGCAGATTGATGCGGAAAAAAGTGAATGATGTTTAACCCTCAGAAGCCGTGGCAACTCGCACATGAGGACAGATTTATGAAATGTTGTGCATGCAGGCTGAGCAATGGCATCCGGATAGATATTAGATGGATATGCAGCTATTCTGTGGGGACGTTCAAATATGCAGCACTGATATCCTTCACTGTGTCCTTCAGGGAGACATAGCTTAGTAGCAGAAGCCATAGTTGTGTGTTTTGTGACAAATATTAAAATAATAATTACACAAGACAACTGCTGAATCACTTGGCTACAAGTATGGTTTCATCTTCCCTAACTCATCACTGTATCTTTAAAATTTTGTAGCATTTTTCATTGACGTTCTCTTGTTTACAAAGCTATTCTTGGCCTACTTCCAGCATATTTATGTTGGTACATAAGTCAAAAAAATGAAAATGGCTGCTCTCCGTTCACAGAACATGTTTTTATTGTCTGTACTAGGAATACATACAGAGTTTGACAAGCAAGCATTTATGTATGCAGCACCTTATATGTGGAATCTTCTGCAGAGGGACTTAAAGTTGCACTCTTTGATTCCTCTTGGCCATTTCAAAGCACTGTTGCAGGATTTTTGTACACAATCTTCCATATGCCAATGTCAGGGTGTATTTTAGCTGGTCTTTGTAATCGTGAAGTTCCCCTTTTTGTGTTTTTATGGTTCACTTCTAGTACATATTAACATACTTTTGACTTTTAATTGTATTTTTTATTCTGTGTTTTTGTTCTGTGTTGTCTGCCTGTAACTTATGTTGCTGCTTGTCTTTACCAGGACACTCTTGAAAAAGAGATTTTTGATCTTAAAAGGTTTTTCTGATTAAATAAAGGTTAAAAAAAAGCTTCAGTGTAATAATCCATCATTGATTGTTTGAAGCTAATTGGCTATCTTAAACAGTCCGTGCATAATGCATCACCCCTGCCTCATTAATCAGCAAGATCCAAACCTGTTTACTTGCAGTTTATAACTGTCGTTCTGTTTTGTGACATGTGTCTGCATCTACAGCGAGTTTTCAACGCATCCTCAGTCACCTGTTGCCAAGACATCCTCACTAACTTTTGCAACAGACGGCTCATATTCCTTTACAGCAGCATTTTGTCTCTAATGACTGGCTGCATCAGATACGTGCTCTTAAATGTCTACTTTTCCTGTGACTCCTAAACAGACGTTTAGGCCTCAGATGTGCAGCTGCAGATCAGTGAGACTGTTTTTTGTCTAATGTCTATTAACATGCACTCATCTTTTTCTGCAAAAGCTTTAAAACAGTAGGGAGTACAAGCTGCTGAAGCAAAACATGACAACTAGACTTTAACCTCAGTACGTGCATCAGTGAAGCAGGATTTTAGGTTACACAGCACACATAGTTTCACCAATTGCTCGGACATCAATCATAAAAAGACATTTACTTCCTAGTGAGAGTCTGCAACCATCACACACAAAGACCCAAAGTGTTCATCTACTCTTCTGAGTCTGGTTATTATTCAAAATACTTCTCAAAGATCAACACAGCTAAGATCATAAAGTCAAGAGTCACACATACCTGTTTCTGTGAAAGTGTTTGTCTCTCCCTCACACCAAAACGCTCCAGTCTAATTCATGCTAATCTAAAGGGATTAATAATTCACCAGTAATCTGCAACCTGATCTGCAGCACTGTTAAATATTCAGGTGGCAGATGTATCCACTCATAATGGCGCCTGTTATGAAGCATCTCAGGTTGCACACAGGTTACTAGGAAGTTCATGATAGTTGCTACGTCACATGACTGCTGTGTCTCCCCCTCTGTACATAATGTTATTTATAGTCAACATCCAGCTGTTTCTACTTCATCTGACATAGTCGTATTAGTTTCTTGTGAACTAGTAACAGCAATGTAATAAGCATCTCTGCAGATACTGTATGCCAGTGCAAGCTAAAGATAATCTGTCCATAAATATAAGTCCAGAACTCTAAAGTTTAGACTCACTGTAGGACTTTATATATTATAATAGTCTGATGTCCTTAACAATATAGGCTGTATCTACAAGACAGAGCCTCAATGCTGAGTGACAGTAACTAAAAACAAGATGTTATTCCACCTGAAAAACTGAGACACTGGATGTTGCTGTTGCTACGTTTAAAGCTCCAGGGATCTCATGAAGTGGAAGAGAGTCACACCAGCTGGAAAGAGCTTTAGCATCGGCAGAACTTGCTCCTAGGAAAGCTTAAACTTTTTGAACACTTTTTACATTGGATGTTCCCAGACTTTTTCTATCATGCCTCCCTCTCACCCCAACTGCCTCCACGGCACATAAATAATTTATTAAACTGGTACAATGCTGGGGAAACTAGTAACAAAAGGAGTCAAGGTGAATTTAAAGGTATACTGAGCAGGCTTTTCCTAAAAAAACATTGTATAGACTCACAGAAAAATAATCCCTCTCATCATCACTTATGACCCACTGCAAGTGTAGAGGCCCTACCCTGCTATAATAATCACAAACACAAGAAGGGCAAATATAGCGAGGCGAAATGCCAAGCAGCAAAGCTTGGTCCAAACTGCAAGTGAATCTGGGGTTGGCTCACACTTTCAGTTTTGTTGGCAATACTGTTCACAACCAGTAGCCAACAATTCCTGCATTGTATACCTTAAATTGGATTAGCATTAACAAGAACATGGACAGCATGTTTCTTTTTAAGTAGCGGTGTCAAGGCTGTTCTAAATTTCTTGATGTTAACTGGTGCGATAAATACACCATGAAAGACTGTGATGTTGCACTCAGGTATTTTTGAGTTGGCTGAAAGAGAATATCAGAAGAAAACTGCACTTCAAAATGTCACTATTTTTTGTTCAATTTGTTGGAATAATGTCCTTATATTATTTAAACTTAGGAAATTTGTTATATTTTAGCAGTATACTGAAAGCAGCCAGCAGAACTGAGTACACTTTAATATCTGTTTATTTATCATAAGTAATATCCATACAGCAACATTAAACAATGTTACTGCATGCTGCATACAAGTTTGGACCCGGGGTGGGGGTTTTTGAACCCTGGGGTGGAGGAGCCCCCCCTGTCCCATGTCAGCGTGGGTTATCTCCGGGTACTCCAGCCTCCAGGTGTGAATGTGAGCATAATGGTTGTCTGTCAGCCCTATGATAGTCTGTGACCTGTCCAGAGTGTACCCCGCCTCTTGCCCAATGTCAGCTGGGATAGGCTCCAGCCCCCCCATAACTCCCAGGATAACTGGTTATGAAAATGAATGAATGAAATGAATGAATGTGCAAAACTATATTTTGATTTTTTTATTTTAAAACTTTTGTCCAGTCCTTTTCCTCCTCTAGACATTTGTAAAAATCTGAAGAACTATTAATCTTTGGTCCACCTGTTTAACATCTGCAGACATATGTAACCTGTGAGGAGGGGTAGCAAAGAAACATATTGTTGTTTTAAGGGGTCGAAACCCAGAAAAGTTTGGGAACAATTTAACCAGAGAGCAAGACCGGCTTCTTTATTTTTTCTGTTTGACTGATCTGTTTGCTTCCCTGAGACTGCCATCACAGCACTTCTGTTCATTGTTCCCAAATTAGTCAGATTCACTTAATTTAAGTTCACATCCAAAAAGATATTTTGTCTTATTGTCACAAAGCAAAGAGAGAACCTAAATGCTGTTCTTTTAAATGAAGGGGAGTCACGTCTTTGCTGCTTTAGAACAGGACACCACTGGTCCTAGATGGCAGCGCTCAGGTTACCCTTTGTTTCACATACTGTGTCAGCATATCTGGAACGGGGACATTGTGTCTGGTGTACAAGAGCTTCTCTGTGACGGTGAAATTGTTTTTTAGAAATCCAACATCTTCGACCTACATATAAAACACTGGAATTTGTGAATAAACTCAGCTCTGTGTATGGCAACATGTTGCTTTGTGATATAAGTGAGAGAGATCTTCTCATGCTAAATAATTTACGCCCCCATAACATTTGCATTTACGGTGCATCTACATAATTCCAAGTTTCAGTGATGGTTGGAGGTGGTAACAGCTTCAGATGATGTGAACAGCTGCAGCGCGGGGATCGTCTTTGTCACCAGAAACAGTGCAAAGTAAAAGTGAGTAATCTAATTTTCTGCTTCCATCAAACACACACACAATCCCACCCTCTCTGGTAAAGCCTTGCGGGAACTCCACTTGGTAAACCCTTTGGTAAATCCGTGGAGAAAAAAAAAAAACTCTGGGACTATAATCCCTTTTAAGGGGATATGAAGAGGCTTTGCAGTAAACCTCCAGTAGCCACGAGCCAGGCCGAAAGCATTGTGCCCTTGTTCTCACCCTTGATGACCAAAGTCTCACACGACCAGAAACAAACACATTTTCTTTTTTTAGTTTAAGCCCCCTAAGATCAGCAGTCCACCTGCATGATTAATAATCCCCAAGTGACAAATTTGGATACACAAAACATCAACCTAATTAACAAGAAGCCAACATCATCATTAAAGTAATCAACCTAAAAACCTGCGCCACTGACAGAAATTAATCTCTGTCATCTAATCACAAATATCACAGCTGTTTTAGCAGCGACGGTGATATGATGCAGTGTAACACCGTACAGTGCACTGTTTGTTTAAATAAACAAAACTAACAGCTTTACACACGGACTGATGTGATGTAAACTGATACACAAGTTCATTAAAGCAGCTGTATGTGACAGTCAGATCTATGATCAAGAGTCTGCACACGATATTCAACATGGCTTAATTGGCAGCTAACGGTGCTAATGGCTCGAACAGTGCTAACAATGGCAACAGTGCTCTCGGATAAACCAAGCAGCAACCTCTGGGTGCTAAACAATGAAGCCAAGGTGCCCAAAACTGCAGTTCCTTGAATGGCCACTCGAGGCTGGCTCCAGAGGCGAATCAATCCTCAGAGACCCCCATGTTACAATGTCCAACTTAACAGCAGAAATAAACATGTTTACAGCCTGGTACACAAAAGGTTTTGGTCTCTATTGCTACTTTCTACCTTCATGGCAGCTGTACAGGGGTAAAGT
>JAPZEB010000005.1:15201679-15215303 GCA_029783705.1 Chaetodon striatus
GTACAGGGGTAAAGTTTTTATATAATTCAGCCATTTACATTTTATTAAAGCTTTTGCATAATCAATGATGGGCTGCTTTGAGTGACAGGCTGTCTGCTGATGTTGTCCTTGGCTTCTCAGTCAGATCCACCCTTCACTCCTCAGCAGCTCCAGTCTCTCATCTGAATGTGGTCACTTTTCGCTCCAAAAACCCAATTCCCCTTATTTCAACAACAATTGATTTCAGGACAACTACATCACCACCGCTGATTAATATTTCAAATGTGATTTCTTTCCTTTAGTTTTACTGTCAAAATGTTGTGTTGCATTGAGTGTCTGTTACAGTCATGTTACGTTTTCTAGCATTACATTATAGCTTTCTGGATTGCACATACTGTGGTTGATATAGGAGAGAAAAACTAAAGTAATACAGTAAAATACAAAAATAATCATTTTGCCATTATGAATGTGTGTTTTCTGACTGGAGACTTTATCTACATTTACACCAACACAGCATACTCATTAGTAAAAATAGCATCTAAAAAGTTGAGTTTACACTGAATTATTAGAAATAGTGGCGTCTGGATAATTTGCACTCATTTCTCTTTGCTAGTTCTCTTGACAAAGTGACTATAGCAAACTGTTTTGACAAGAATAAGCAAATGTTTACCAGCATTATCTGATGGTGAACATTTTATTTTGAAATGCAGTGATGATCAAAATCACTGATGAACATTTTAATGTGTTATTAAACTTACTATGTAATGTATTATCACATTTGAAATATAGATGTACAACTTAGATTTTTTTTTTAATCGTCATCACAATGTTAACTCGCACTATAAAGACTTCAATATTGCATTGTCTTTTTTTTTCAGCTGAAAGAAAGTGGGTATAGTTCTTTTTTTGTTGTTGTTGTTGGTGCCTTTTGGAAACAAATTCCTTTCATTTACTTTGTTTTATTCAACAAGCAAGTTGTATTTTTGGAGTTTCCACAAAGGGAGAACTGAGTACACTTTAATATTTGTTTAGTGTATGCACTATAATTATTGCAATATGCAACATGATTACATATAGCAGGGAAGTCATTTCAGTTCAGGGGCCACATACAGCCCAATTTGATCTCTGGACCAGTAAAATCATAATAATCTAGAAATAACAACTCTTTTTTTTTTTTTTTTTTACTGTAAAGGAGTACAAATCCATTTTAAAAATGTTGTGGGGCTGGTCATTCATTTACAAAACAAATGATGACCAGCCCCACTTTGTCTCAATGAAAAATATGTGCAAATTCAACAATGTCTCAATTTTTTCACATTCAGTCAGTTTACAACTCACATTTATGATATGTGCATTTTTTCTTAGTTTTCCACTCCCTCTAAAGTGGAAGCTATTGAAGATGCAGGTTAAGTCATCCCCTGCCTTACAAACCAGTTAAAAGTTTTGTTAGTGCCATAACAACAGTCTGATACAGATTCTTTTGTGCTGAAGCTGCTGGTTGACAACATTTTTCACAATGTTCAGTATCTTTAAACATGACCACAGAAAGTATTCATTGTTATTTCAGAGAGCTGTATTCTGGTCAGGGTGGGAAAGTCTCTGAAGCAGCATGTTACATGAAGTATCTACTCACTGTTTAAATTGCTCATGAAACCTGGCACCTCTTTGCCTTCACAAGTGCATCAATATCAGGTGTGCAAAGTCATCTAGAGGGCCGGATTGGACCCTCTGGTGGGCCAGTTCTGGCCCTCAGGCTGTATGTTTGACACCCCTGACATAAAGCATATCTTCCTCATATTGTGCAGCTCTAAGAAACAGATGTTTTCACTTTATGTGCTACCTGAGATTTTGAGGAGAATAGTACGGTATCATAGGAGTATCAAATTTTGTCTTCAGAGTTTTGCAAATGAAACAAAACTCTGTAGTGAAAACTGAGCCAAAGCCATGGTTATAAGTGTGTGACGCTCTAGGCCAACTGTACTTCTGAACACACTTGTATGTATACTCACATCATTCCTCCTATTACTTAACGGTTTGGCAATGATCTTAAAAGTTAGATCTGCTAAACAAAGCAGTTTACTCTATACTATCAATGAGCACCCCTGTATGCACAGTGTTTCACAATGTAAAGCCTGTAAGTAAAGTAACACCAGCTTTACAATAATCCAGACAAGTTGACAGTGTGGGTCCTGCATATATTTTCTGCAGACCAACTGATGAGGAAACATGAATCCTACCTTGAGTTTGCAGCCTCCGTGTTTCCATTTCTAAAATCTGCAAAACAGTGGAAAGTGTTTCAGACATCAGCTGATCACTGCACTTTCTTGCATCCATCTCTGAGTATCTGGATCAACACAGTCAACACTGTAGACAGTTAAACACAAACCTCACTGTTATTAATTTAGACTAACAACTCTTTACGTGCAGCTTACCGTCCATAGCAACATATCCGAACTGATTTCCCTGTTTACTCAGTGCAGGGTTTTAATTATTAACAGTGCAGACATCTGAGCATGTTGTCCTGCAGACTGGAAGCTCCTAGCTGACCAATGGTCTATTCATGCTGTGTGAGGAGGCAGTGCACCTACCTGGGCAGGGTGGAAATGAGGAAATGTCCAGTGATGCTCTGTGCAGCACCGCCTCTAACACCAGCATCTTCTCATATGAAACCTGTCACACATTCTCTGTGGTTTAACCCGGGTAAAATTCCTCTGCTGGTCCATGCTGCATTTGTGTTCTTTTTGCCTAATTGGCAGAAAAGAGAGTCTTTGTGCGGCCATTGGTCATTAAGCAGAGGGCCTCCCTTGTTTGTCAAACTTCGACCCAATTACCCTCAAAGTGCTCAGTCACATGGCAATGACATTTCTCTCATACTCTGAAAGGGGCGGTGGACTAGTGGGATAAACTTAAAGAAATAATAAGGGTTTTTTTTTCTGCAGGGTGTCTGCAGGTATCAGACACTTACATTTAATGCATTAAAGACATTTAATTAATTTAAGTAATTAATTAGAATAAAAGTAATTTTTAGCTAAATCTAAGACAGATTTTTTTTGGACAAGTGATCGTTTTCTTACCGAAGCATTGCAGGTAAATGTAAGTAAAAAGGTCGGGAGCATGTGGTCTCGTGCACATGTAGGTTTTATGTAGGAATAAGATAATTAGAGTGAGTATTGTTGAGCCACATTTTGCCAACAGATACGTTAAAGTGTAAAGTAAAAATGCAGTGTAAGGTTGAGTGGTAGGTTTAAATGTTGTTGTGTTTTTGTTACCTTAGAATGAGCCTCTTACATCTACATGTGGAGCAGGACCTGGAGGTCGCCATGTTGTTTCTACAGTAGCCCAGAATGGACAAACCAAACACTGGGTCTAGATATAGACATAGTTTTCCTACATGCTTAGCACACGGGATAAATTTACTTCTGCAACTTCAATGCTAAATGCCACTAAATCCTTCAAACTGCACCCTTCAGGGATAGTTCATAACTTTTGAAGTGAGGTTGTGTGGGGCACGTAGGGACTGTTCCTTACTTATGAGGAACAGGGGGAGGCTTGTCAAATACATTTTAAAACACTGGGGAGGGACTTATGTTTTTTATCTTGGCTTAGGTGAGGGGCATACAAATTTTAATGGTTGTATTTTGCATTTATTTTACCGCAGATTATTTTTAATAAAACCTGCCAGCAGGTTTGGAGGGCATGTTTTCTTTAATAACCTCCTAAATGACACCATTGTAAAATAAATCCTTTGCACTGACTAACCAGTACGCACGACAAGAGGCTTTTTTCAACTCCAGGATTTCATCTTCAACTTTTAACTTTAAAACATCAAGGGGTAGGTTTTAAAAATCTAAAAACTAATTCATGGTTCAGTTTTTTGCTGTGATTCAGTGAAGCTCATGGAAGAATATTAAAAAATAAATGAATAAATAAATAAAAATAAAATAAGTCATATCCCAGCCACACTGTCCTCTGATAAGTTAAGAACAATCCCTTGTCCATAGACAGTGTGTTACTCACAGTGGATGTCAGTCAGCATGCCCCCAGTTTGGAGAGGAAGGCTGGAGTTCAACATGGAAGCTGCTATGGAGGGGTCAGCTTTGAAGCATATTTTAGCTGCCTAAAAAAGTCCAACCTAAAAAAGTCAGTATCAGTTTACTATACACTATATTGAGAATATTTTCACTGCTTTACTTTAACGTCAGACAGTGATTTCCGATGGGAAAATGAATCCGTTATGTTGCCCTCTTCAGTGCCAGACTCCATTTAGAAAACCTTAATATAACACTGCTGAACACAGGAGCTGCTGGTCTACTGCTGCCTTGATCAGTAATTTTGTTTGTGTTATTGTGTGACTTTGGCCTTTAAAAGGGTTAGTTCAGATTCACCAAAGTCACACCATAACACAAAATGTCTAACTTACCACAGCAGCAGTAGACCAGCTGCTCCTGTGCTCAGCCAGCTAAAATGACAATTTGTAATTGGAGTCTGGTGGCTTTGACGAGAGCGAAGATGGAGACTGAAGCCATGAACAGCTTCCCCACTGAAACTGGCTGTCTGACGGAAGGGTAGAGCAGTGAAAATACTCTTACACTGAAACTGATACTGATTTCTTTTTGGTGGGACTTTTTCAGGTGGCTA
Organism: Chaetodon striatus; assembly: GCA_029783705.1. NCBI lineage: Eukaryota > Metazoa > Chordata > Actinopteri > Chaetodontiformes > Chaetodontidae > Chaetodon > Chaetodon striatus. The sequence goes on from JAPZEB010000005.1 coordinate 15,206,297, forward strand.
AAATACACTTTGTTGCTGATCCCCATCCACAGCAGTCCACTGCTTAGCTTCTGTGTTGGTACTCTGGCCTGTTTCTCCAAACTGGGGGCATGCCGACTGACAACTACTGTATGTGATACACTGACTATAGATAAGTAACCCGTACAACCCCTCAAAAAATCTGAACTGTCCCTTCAAGAACTTTTCAAGATAATTTTTAACCTTTCAACCAAATTTAAGACTGATTTTTGGACAAGTCATCATTTTTTTATTCAAACATTGCAGGTAAGTATAAAGGTAAGTAGTACAGTATAGTATTTGGTCCTGTGCAGAGGTATGATTTATGTAGGAATATGGATATTAGAGTGAGTTAGGTCAACCTACATCTTACTAAATGGTATATGCATGACTTTTTTAGGGCCCAATATTCATAAAATTGAATTTACGACATGTTAAGACTTTTTAAGGACCCATAGACACACTGTTATAACTGGTACCAACCCACCTAAAACTGGTGTACACTGATACTTCAGTGATCTCAGTGGTCACTGATCAGCTGCATTTTGAAAATATTTAGCAGCTTTTCACACAAGCTTTATTGTAGAATATAGTCACACTATTCATTCAGAAAAGGTCACAGGATTTGTCCGTGGAGGTGATGATCTGATGAGCTCCAGTGAACTGAGACCCCTGGTGGACACAGTATGGAGGTGGATGTCTGTATTCTACCAGCCACATTTCCTCAGTGCAGCTCACATCAGTGGACTGAGACTGGAGAAAGGTCATTACAAGAAGTAATATCTGAGCTTTATGGAGCTGAGATGATAGCAGTGGCATAAAGTCCTCGTTTTCCTGTTGTCCCTTTAGCACTCATGTCAGTCAGGTTTCTTGGAAATGACTTCAACATCACCTAGAAACTATTTTTACTTGTCATGCGTGAATACAAAATGAGTATTATCTGAATTTTCTGACAGTAGAGGAAGATGAGGGGTTTTGCAGTTCTGTAGTACCAAGGGTGTACCTTAAGTTTGGGAAGCGCGGGTCACAACACAAAAGGGGAATCTGGAGGTCCTACACTTAGGAAAAAAAAAATGCTATTTGAATCCTGCATTTCTACATACATTTAGGGACTGTGGTAACCAAAATAAAATACGCGGTTCAATTCACATTCTCAGCCAGAACGCTGGCCAAACAATAGCATGATAAGCACGATTTTTGTAGTTGAAAAAATAAAGTAAGATTAAGTAAACTTTGCCATGACATTTCAAGGACCCATAATAAAAATTTCCATGACCATTCACAAAACAAGCATTGCTTCAACTCAACAATGCAGTACTATTTCAAAGTAGTAGTGGGGCATAACATAGGTATGGAAACTTTAGGATTAAGGGCCTTTCTGGTGGCACACGCTAAAACATAATTCACTGGTTCAACTTAAAAATTAAAGGTAACACTATGGTTTGCTTGTTTCACATTTTATTTGTCATGTAGTGTGGGACTCACTGGTGTGGTCTTGGTCTTGATGTGATTGCGACCCCTCAGTCTTGGTCTTGTCTCAGTCTCAATACACTCTGGTCTTGGTCATGACTTGGGTCTCAATTTAGTTGGTCTTCACTGCATCACTGGGGTTTTGATATTTGATCACGGTGTCTACAGATATAACAAAGTTAAATTTAAGACTTGTAATATTTAGAGAAATATCGCGGGCCAAAAAATTATTTTTCTTTGGTCTGTACGATGATTGTTGGGTCTGTCAGATGGAGAAATTTTCATGGTAATGTGACCGAAAATATCTGAATTTAAGACAATTTAAGACCTTTCAAGGACCATTAGACACCCTATTGATAAAAGCAACTACAACACTGAGAGAAAACTGTGACGGAACCGACACAACGCTCTCACACGGTGTTACACAAGGAGTAGTCACAGTGAAGCGCTCAAAAGCCGACAACAGAAAACAAAAAAAGACACAAATCAGTGTGTTTATATTTTATTCACATATGTTACATTTTGCATTAAATGTCCAAGTCATACTTTCTGGTCAAACTCAGAAAGTTTGAGTCAGCACCTACAGTAATGTACTGTATTCTCTCTTCATTCATACAGGAGAACACACAAGAGCTTTCAGTTACAATTTACACCCATTACTCATTGGCTATTTGGTTGCGGTCATTTACAAAGTGGGTACTGCAAAATAAAGAAGAGAGGAGAAACTCAGTAAACAGAAAAAGCAGCATGCATGAATTCAAGAGGAAGGTTTTTCAAGTGTTAACTTGTTCCTTTAAAGATTCCTCGATGCAGCACGATGTGGCCCAGCATTTCAGATCCAGATGTCAGGGATAGTGTGCTGTTTATCACTCAGAAAAAATGTATCTTGCAGGCACGACTGGATAAATTTCCTCTCTTCCAGGAAAAAAAAGATGTTAATCAGAAAATGAAGTAGCTAAGACACTTAAATAATGGTGGCTTAAAGGATGTCATGCACAGTGTATAACGGATACTCAAGTCTGATAATCTTGTTAATGTTGGAATGCAACTATAAATCACGACTAGATGATGCATGAGTAAGGGATAGTCATCACAATAAATGCTCTGTACTGCAGTTAGGACTCGACAATCAAAAGCATAAAGGGAAAAACTTTTTGACAGCACAGACAAATGCGGAGTATTGACATTTCTTCTCAAAAGCAACTTACATTTCATTGAGTTTCGTATCTTGGGAAAACTTTGACAGGACCAATATAATCTTTCTGCTCTCACATGGTGTTAAGGGTTCAGAGTGCAGCAGGACACCGTATCTGTGCAACGACTTTTCCAGGGTTCCCACACATTTTTTACAAGGAATTTGAGAAACTTGTCCGTAATATTTAATATTTTACCCCATTTCCATGACTTTATTTTTGTAGTTTAAAATGGGTTGGCACACACTTGCCAGGCATGTGCAGATACTCGCTCGTTAGATATTCCCATCGCCAACTAGCTGCATACGCAGATAGACCAGACTGGCATGTACAAGTGCTTCAGAAAATGTCAAGGACACGCCCCTTTTTAAGGGACAGAAAACAGAAAAATTCCTGCAGATGTCAACGCATTTGGACGTGTTTGGATTGTAATTTTTTTCTAGTTTGCATGCATCCATTCTTGTTAAAAATTTGATATGGACATGTCTAATAAACAACAGTTTTGCAATGTGGCCTAAACCTGAATGTTCTGGTACCTTAATAGGATTGATTATTGTAACGTCAGTGGGTCAGGATATTGCTTATCCAGACTTCTACACATGTATAAAGGTCCGGATCACGATACCTGGTGATTCAGTCAAATGTACATACATTTGGTTAAATCATCAGGTATGATTAGGCTAAGTGTTGTCTGTAAATAACCAATAAATAACCAATAACCTGCTAAGGGCCAACTTTCTCATCTAAGCTCTGATGTAGCTGGAGGCGACAGTCTGATGTTGCTATACTGTCTCACTGTTCTGCAGCAGGCTCCCACTCAAGCTAACGTTAGCTATCCGTCAGTCGCAACTGTCACCAGCTTCATTTAGCCATTTACCACACTGACAGTGAATTTCATTTATCTTATGAGTCTCAAATCTCAGTGAGAAAGCCTTAACTGGCTACATTTTCCCCATTTCTCTCCTGATATGAGGGCGTGGCTTTGGCGATGATGCCACACCTTTCTGGTCTGTGTATCATGTTATACAACTGACCTTTTAATGGTCACACACACAGTGCAGCACTAGATCTTACATTAGTAACACAAGGGGGCATTTCTGCGTAATGTTGGACTTGTTTCAGGATATTTACCAACATATTTTAAACCATAGCCAAAACAATGTATATTCAAAACTCCTTGAAAACATTCTGTTAATTCCAAATCATTTCCAGGCTTGGAAAACAGCTTTTGTATTTTCCTAACTTTTCCAGGAATTTCATGTGACTGTGGGAACCCTGCGTTTCCTTAAAAATGCATGGTACTTAAGATTCTGTATGTGTGACTTTTTTGTGGAGCGATGACGATGAATCTGAGATCATTCACTGACCTGTTGTAGCTTTAGCTGTGTTAAGAGTTGGCATTAGAGTTTCTTCTTCAGAACCAACCAGAAACAAAAAGCGCTATGCAATAGGGCAGGACTACAAGATCTGTAGTGAGCGTAATGAGATGACCGCATACCTCCTTAAACATTAAAGTGAGTTTTGAGTCAACATTCCCAGCCATCTAGCATAAACTCGAAGCACAACCTTAGAAAAAAAAAAATCTTCACAAAAGTTAAAATTACTTGAACAATGAGCAGCAGCATTTATTTAAATATCTAAAACGTATTTTAAACAGCAAAAAAAACAAAAAGAAATTCCTGAGGATGGATTGCAACTAGACCCATAAAAAGAGCCTTTGCTTGTTTGCAAAAAAACTCTAGTGTGTTGATGGGTGGACTTGTCCTGCCTACCCTCACATGTCAGCAGAGAATGAGTGCACATTGCAATAACATCGCTACACTCATCAGGAGCTTGAAACTCATGCCAGCACAGCAGAGCACATTTTGATAAATAAAAGGGATATGCATTAACATCATCATAAATGGTGCAAAAAGTAATCAAACCTTGCAGGGACATTCAGCACTTGATATATATGTTTTTTTTAAACCCAAATAATTACGACAGGCTTCAAAAGCCCGTCCCACACCAATTGAATTTCTGGGCAAAGTTGTGCTTTTGACTTTGATCTTACCGAATTCTGTTTTTCCCTGTTGAAAACCACACAATAAATCACTTAAACACACACACGTGTTAATCTTTAGGCATGATTGTACACCAAACTTCACATAAACCAAGGCTGTGGCAGCAATACCCTCACTGGGATGTTTGTGTTTATCACGTTAAGAGTTCCCAAATATTTTGATCGAGGCAGACACATAAGCCAGAAAAAAAAAGTCTTCTCCGTCACGGGTTGCTGTTTTCAGTGGACTTTGGAAGATCTTAGAGTCCATTATAGTGAGGCCCCCAACGCTTATTGATGTGATCAAAGGTGTGTGAAACCCACTGTTGCTCCAACACTCGATACCTCTCCTCACATAAGAAGAGAGGTTTGCCACGGCTGCAGAAAGGCCAGAGGGGAAAACAAGAGTGAGAGCTGTGTTTGTTTTCTCTGCAGCAACAACATATTTTAAAGAGAATCGTGTCCCAATTTTATAGATTCTTATTCTAAGAAGGGTTTGAGTGTGTTGTGTCTTTGAACATGAAAAATTAATAATATACTCAGAACATAATAATTTGATTAAGCAGCACATTTGAAGTGAACATTTTGGGATGTTTCATACATGTGAAACTAAGATTATTTTATTTTAAAATAAATGTAATTTAGAAAATACAATTTAAATTACTATTTTTTCTTATTTTCATAATATTGGGCAGCGATCGCCATAGTTAACATGCCTGTTACTGACGCACCTGATTCAAGTAGCTCTCATAATCAAGCTGGTGCGAAGAGGTCAGAGGATTAAAATGTAAAAGCATTAAATTAGAGTATTATTACTCACATATTAATTTTAATCTATCATTCAACTCTTGCAATCAATTTCACTCAATCCAATTAAATTTAGACTTTATTAAGGACACAACTAATGAGGGTTCATAGTGCAATAAAATATATGTGAGCCGCATGTTGTTTTTTCGGCCAGAAACGAACTTGGAAATAAAATTAAGACAAAATACCACCCCCGAAGTCACCTATTTTGCGGGTCACCCACTGGGTACCAGCAAGTAACCAACCAGATGCAGGACTCTGACATATGCTGCATCACTTTGCATTGGTACAAAATGGTAATCTGATTTCTTCTACACAATCTGCAAAATAGCGTACTATGACAATCAGTACATAGTGTATACAGTAAGTATGTATAATGAAAATGTGTGTGTTATGTATTGTACCGTAAATCGCGGTCCTCCTCCCCGTGAGCATCAAGGTAAACAGAACCCCAGAGGCAGAAACGATGTCCACGGATGATGATGATGACTGAGGCATTTATCAGTAGAAAGATGCCTGTAGCTGCGCCACAATGTTGAGAGTGCTGCAAAACAAACAAACAAAAAAGAAATAAAAGATGAAAAAAATATTCTGACACTGTCAAACTGCTATGTGAGTTCAGATTGCAGTTTGGTATAAGATTAGTAATTTGGCTGCAAAGTATGTTGTTGGCCCTAAAAAAAAAAAAAAGATAATAATATGGCAATGCTTTTGAAGCTCTGAGAAACTTACCAAAACACATTCACAGATACCCTGCTGTTTGCAGCACACGCCTTTGAGACAGACGAAGGCGCCGCAAACAAGGCAGAGTGCGGGGTCTTTTGGCACCTTTTTGCAGGCAGTGCAGGCCTTCCTGTGATAGTACTGGAAGATGATATTGTAGTTGTCGGGTAGCTGGAGAAGGCGCGGGGCTGCCCACTGTGGATCCTGGACAAGCAAGGTCTTCAGAGGAAGACAGAAGTACGTAAAATGTACTGAAATCAGGCCATATATTTATTGTGCATTACAGTCTTTAACACACTTTGTCCTCAAACTCTTCCCAAAACTCTCAGTAAAGACTGTGACAAAAGATTAAATTTCTAAAGCAAAGAAATCACACTGCAATTAATAAAATTAATTCACCAGGTCTCACGTTTCCTAGTTTTTATGACGTCTTTCAGCTATAGGATATATTAATAAATACCGTTCTATGTTAAGTATTAGCACCCTAAATTGACATGCAAGACACTCCACGTTTTCACCAAATGATGTACAACTTCCAAGGTTACTGTGATACTGACTGACGAGGGCATAAGACACATGGCTAGTTATGCAGTCACTCTCCTCAGAGACCATAACAGCTATGGGCCTTGTCAACCAAGGTTGAAACTAATTTCAAAGTGTCAATAGCACTTGAGTTACATGAATCATTTACAGGACATCAAGTTCAAAATACATGGTTTGAATATTTAATTGCACAGACTGCATTCAAACTATTTCTTTGGAGGCCCTAAGCCAATTAAAGCTCAACTTTTCATTTAAAAATATGCTGAAATTCTCTTGATTCAAACCCACAGGGAACTATTCATACTGGATTTATGTTCACATTCAGCTTTGAGTCCTGACTGGCCTCAGAGTTACATTTAAAATAATTGCTTAATAAGAGTTAGCACAGTTTCTTTTAATGTTTAAATGTTTTTCAACATCTCATCCACTAGATTTTAGTGCATACTTGCTAATACACGAGTAAAAATACATGAGCTGAATATTTCATTGCAGCAAAAGAACTGGTGATGATGAGCAAAACCTGGTAAGTTCTCTGTGTGAGTGTGAAGAGAAGATTCTGTATACGTAACACTGTCACAATATATATATCTACGTACATCCTCTGGTCTGAAATTCACACACTTACCAATGATTGCTCAGCCTGCATCTGAGAGAGCCCTGTGACCTCAGCACACCACTGTGTCACCAAGTCAAAGGCGCTGACCGCCCACGTCAGACATGAGGCACTGTGCACGATGTTGGAAGGCTGAGGGGCCGAGGATAAGAGCCCCAAACACACAGCCAAGGACGAGAACTCCTCCTCCTCCTGAGAACATACAAACAAAGGGAAACAGCTGATGAGGTCACTCTCTTTGCTTTTACGAAGGCTATGTTCACCTTACGTTACATTTTTCTGCTTGGACCGCTCATATTTATGTGTGAAGTGACCCATATCTGACATCAGAGTGAACGGGTCTCTGCAACCAATAACATAACACACACGTATGTAGCAACAACAACAAAAAATGTGACATTTGCAAGGGAGAAAAATGCCACAGTATTGCACAAGCTCTTGTCCTGAAAGATTTGCTGCGGAGGTCGGATGACCATTCGTCATATGTTGAGGATAAAGGTGAGAAGACGAAGGAACGCAAAAGCCATAGCTACAGCTGTATCAGCAGCTGAACATACTGTGAAGAGAGAGGTGTGGGTGCAGGAGATGTCAAAAGTGGTGGAGCCACGATGTGGAAGGTTTCACAGGGGAACAGTGGTTAGTCGGTGCATAGTCGCCTCACAGCAAGAGGGTTCAAGCACGAGCCTTTCTGTGCGGGGCGGCCTGTCTGTTCTCCTTGTGTAGCGTGGATTTTCTCTGGGTACTCCAGCTTCCTCTCACAGTCAAAAGACATGCAGCGTAGATAACTTGGTGAATCTAAATTGGTTGTAGGTGTGAATGTGAGTGTGAATGGTTGTCTGTTTCTATGTGTCAGCCCTGTGACAGTCTGGCGACCTGTCCAGGGTGTACCTCGTCTCTCGCCAAATGTCAGCTGGGATAGGCTCCAGCCCCCACAGAGGATCCAAACTTCAGTCTACAAATATGCTACTGGTTTCATGTCGTCATCATGAGAACTTTAATAACAATGCAGACAAGATGAGCACAAAAATATTGACCCTTCTTGCTGCAAGGACACAAAGGTAGGGTAGCTTCGGCAGGTAGAATGACATTTATGATAAAACATACCAGGCAGCCAGTTAGGTTGTCTCCGTAGAGGTGATGCTGCAGGAGGCAGGAGAGACGCAGGAAGGGCAGGCAGAACTGCTGAAGGCTGTACTCGATAGACTGTGGAGACCACACACCGGAGATCAGCTGGAGAGGGAAACAACAGTAACACTTGATCAATAACCAGCCAACAGCTTGCTGATAACACTGTGATGTATATCTCCCCTGGAGATTAGTGGAGATATTAGAGCACGGTCTCTCAGGGTAATGGCCAATTCATTGTTTAAAAGAAGATGAAAAAGAGCAAAGCAAAGACAAGACTGAGGGGAGAGAGCGCACCATCCTGAAGGCAGTTATGTTGTGAAGTGCTAAACAGTCATTTTAGTGCCTCACCATTGATGTTTCTTCAGCGTTCACCTTGTAGACACTCTTATCCTTCGAGAGCTCACTGATAACGTGACTGAGCAGTGCTTCAAAAGACATCTCAGCATTTGGAGCATTCTGTGGCAGAAAATCAAGACGTTGACAATATGTAAT
>JAPZEB010000005.1:15253823-15265885 GCA_029783705.1 Chaetodon striatus
GTTTGTCTTATCAAACCGGAGTATTGTTTTACAGCAATGTCATCTGCCATGTTGAACATCGTTTACTAAATTGCTCTGACAGTGATCTTTACTCTCTCTTGACCACTACAGCCTTTCTGGTACAGTTTGCTGCAATATCTGAGTATCACGTCAGAAAGAAAACAAAAAGGAACGCAGTTACAAACCCATGCACTTTGTTTGGAAACAGCACATCGGACAGACCTCCCTGCATAACCCCTTTCAGTGGCTAATTGTTGCTTGTAGATTGTCACTAAAACAGTTATAGATATCCTGGCATGGACAACCCTTAACAGGTTACTTTTTATAATGTACTGTTTCATACACTGTGCCTCCAACCTCACCACACAGCCTACCTTTTGGTGTGTACATGCCCTGCTGCATTGAGCCTCCAGGCTCAAACACCGGTGCTTTGAAGTCAGCCACGGCAGACAGCATCTCCTCAAAACTACAACTCCCAGGGACAATGCCACTCTTTGGGTTGGGATTCTCAGGAATCTAAGAAAACACTCTTAAGGAAAAAGATTGCCATTGATGACTAAATTTAATGTCTTATAAACATATGTGTATTGAAGGATACAAGGTCTAACAGCGCACTGTGTGTACGGTCATTCATACACAGCTGCGAGACCATCTCAGCCCGCAGGATCTCATCATCTGTCATCCCTGTTAGTGAGAGTCAGAAGGAGAATGTGAAGACAAACTGACAGAGATTAAAGCTGTGAATGAAATACTAATTAGCAGAACTCAGTGTGAGTGTAAGCTGTGGGGTTTAAGCCAACAGCAAGTCTGATTAAGCTATAATCTTAATGCAGTTTTATTTTACCATAGGCTTATTTAATTATATTGTAAGCGGTTTGTTTATTTCTTACTCCCTGTAGACTGTGTGCATTTCATTGTACCACTTACCCAAATGAACACGAAGGCTTGTTAATATGACCAGGAAGGTCAGCGCTCCTTCAAGCATTGGCCTCTCCTGCTCAGAGTCCAACACAGCATTCTGATGCTGAGACGCCATGGTCAACAGGTCGACCACTTTGAACCTGTGTGACAGAAGATAGTGTATACAATGCTACTAATCTGTGTTGAATTTAAAAAGTGAACATTTTATATGAATGCATGTGTAGCTGTTGGAGCTTACCTCTCAAAAACACTTGAGATAAAGTAGTCAGGATCTAGTCTTGATGCACAGACCTTTAAAAAAAATAAAGAAAGAGAAAGAAATGAAAATGGTTGTTGTTACAACAGCATAAAAGTGAAACTAAAAGTTTTTCATGACACAGAAATACAAACCTGGAGCAGATAGATGTCTGGGTCAATCATGGAGTTGCAGAAGTGTGACTGCACATAAGTCATGGCCTGCCCCTTGATCTGCAGACCATTCCTGACCCACATGTTGCTGTGGATCTCTGACAGGCATGCCTAACAGCAAACATAGCAAATGGTTTGAAGAAGTATTTCACAGCTGGGAGATCTTGAGATCTGAAGCTTGAAGGGGATATATACATGAATACAAACCACAAAACTGTTTACAGGCCTCTAGTGTTTTACCTGGATTTGGAGTGGATGCACCATGATCTTCATCAGCATCTCTTGGTCAGGCAGGAGGCTGTCAAGGTCCAGGCCTTGGCACTTCACAGCCTGAGAATTTTCAACCAAACAATTAACTTTAAAAATCACACAACCAATTACTGCAGAGTCATGTCTTCAGAGATGAGAGCTTCTGACATACCTTACTGAGGAACATGGCATAGTAGCGGTGCAATGGCAGGTGAAATGTCACTTGGTTTGGAGAGGGCTATAAGAAGATAACAGCCATGAGAAACACGGGAGGAGAAAGCTTGCCTGTTAACACAGTGGTGTGGCTTTTTAATCTACCTCGTCAATGAAACCAATGGCATCAAACCAGATCTGCAGGGTCTCCAAGCAGTAGCGTACCACAGTTTTGGTATATTCCTGTGTCTCCTGTTGACAGACAATTCATGTTTAACATCCACATAGGATTAGCTAGGAAGTGCGTGCAGCACAGGATGCTTGAGATATATGTTCCATTAATCGTTCAAGCTCATCAGGAATGCATACAGGAGATGTGTGTGAGAGCAGTCTGAGGGCATAGACAGGACTTACTTTGACTTTGCAGTGTGTTAAGAGACCCCACATTGGCTGTGCACAAGCCTCAAGCTCTGCTGCAAACGCTGCATAGTATGTCTGAGACTCAAATTCCACATGTTCATTCAACTCCCGCTTGTTCAGGTTCATACCTATCACAGCAGGAAATGGTTGGAAAGGTTAGACAGTGACCACATGTTACGTGGCTTCTTGCACATGTGAGCAATCAGTTAAAAGAAAATTTAAAAAATGAACTTTGTGTTTTGACAATTCAGTGTAGACCTCTTAACCCCAAATACACTTTTTGTTCATGCACATGCTAGAATGTGTGTATTCATGTGTGTGCCCAAAAAAAATCTCTATTAAACACGAGAATTTAAAGCAGGAGCAGTGCAGCAGACATGCATACAATGTAACAGTGACACTGTGCACATAAAGTCAGCAAGAGGATACTCCAGCCCACTGTGAAAGGGTCAGTGTTATTTTTAGGGTCTTGGTAGAGTACACATGGCAAGTAAGCAGCACCACAATCCTAATTCAGTGGCAGAGTCATACACCCAACAACTCACTTTTTCTATGAGGCATTATCAGCAGAGAACAGGTGAGAGTCAGCCTCTCTGACTAAGCACACTGTTATAGAGTCTGACTGAAAACCTGCACAAGCAGGAGCAATCATTTAAATCAAGTGTTGTGTTTGACCTCATGTGTCATTAAGAGGATGCTATGGGATCCAAGAGCAACATCGGCTGTTACATGACCATTTGTCTCAGCTGTTAAACGTCTAATCTGAATGATCAAAGGTAGATTTACAGCAGGGCACCCAGAGTAACTGTCCTAGATACTCAGAGGCCCCGCTCACACCAATTCCTGTGAATTCTGCGCAACCAATCCCCACAACTTTTCCACAAATTTGACCAATCAAGTGGCAGACATGTGCAACACAAACGTCTCACATTTACCAACAAAAATTACTGCTAAAGACTGCAAGGGGCACTTCCCCGACGTGTTGCACAAAGGCGGGGGTACACTTTATTGCACGATATAACACTTTTCTTTCGCTAAACACACCGCAAGAATATGGCACTATGGCAAAGGCTCTTGCATCCAGATCTACTGCATATGCTAAAAGAATCAAGTTGAGTTACATAACACACGGATGGTTAGTGGTAACATTAGCGTTGTATAAATCATAAACTCAGGACAATACCGTTTTATACTCATTGGAACAAGCTGACCTTGATTTTTAATGAATGATACAAAATAAAGATTTTAATTATTTTTGCAATTTTCACCTGCTCCCGCAATTTGATTACAAAAAAAACACACCAAAACATCACAACATTCATCACAATTTTTAAGGAAAGCCGCCAGGAAATCAGGTATTTTAGGCCGCAACACCCCCCAACAGCATTTACCTATCCACTTATAGCTTACCTTGGAAAAATGACACAAAGCTCATCCACAGCATCAACAATGAATGGTCCTCCAGGAACTTCTTCGCTACACTTTGGTGTGAGAGGATGTTAATAAAGTCACTAACTAATGGCCAGTAGGTGTTGTTCTTCAACAGAGCCTCACTGCAGTTCACCACAACATGGCGACTGTTCTCTTCATCTACAGGAAAAAACAAAAGACAAGGAAACACACAGACATTCAGTTAATGGCTCACTATGTATTCAGTCATTTAAAAACAGATGAAAAAAAAGAGATGAACATATAAGACAACACACTCACAAGTTACACAATTGCAAACCTGGCTGCCATACAGTGTAACTATTTTGTATGCAATATTAAAAAAGGCTGCACTCAAAAATTTAAAATTCAATCTCATTTCACTCAGAGCCTGAACAACGAAAACAGCCAGAGGGATGAAACATCTGTGCATGTTTTTTTCTACAGTGAGAATGATTAAAAATAAAAAGCTAAATTAACAGCTGCATTTTGCTCTTTTGAAAGCAGTCCAGTTTTTCCTTTTTACAACATCTCACTGGCGTCATGTTCCCCTTTTGTTTACTACTAAAAATGAGGGTGTGCCTTCTTTATGAATACAGAGTTAATGATTAACCACTAGCATAAAAGTAATGACCTCCCCGTGTGATGTCATCCATGCCTCTTGGCCCGACCTATAACACTGGATCTTTTGAGTAAGTGCATACAATCTGACGTTTTAAGTTGTGGCATTAAAGCTCCATCTCTCTTAGCATGAATTTCAGTTCAGTAATGCAACAGTTTGACCATGCATACAGCGAGAGAAGTTAATGATCAGTCTGTAATATCAGCAATCACTTCTGAAAAACCTAGTTAGAAAATCTCTTGCTGTTCACGCGTGGTGTGGTGATGCAAACTGAGTATCAAGCCAGCCACCTGCTTCGTTCTGTGCAGACCCTCTTTGAAGTGTGACGAGGTGTGCTAAATCAAAATAATTAGACATTGGACACATTTGGATGACTCACCCTGAAGTTCACTTTTAATAAGGCAACTCTCCATCATGTAGAGGAGGACTGTGACCATGATGTCCAGCAGCTGACACTCCTCCGTCACATGTCGAGCCAGCTCCTCGTTGCTGAACAGCTGCACACTAATATGTACAATGCGGTTGGACATGGTATCTGACTCGTGGCTTTTCATCAGTGTTTTCATGATGAATGCATAATGCTGAACAAATGTTTTTGTAAAAGTGATCTGCCAGAGAGGAAGAGAAAAGCCCATGACACAATTAAGGCTTACTGTTATGATGCTGTCGCTTTTAAAAGGACGATTCCGTTTGCTTTCAAAAACCTGACATGTATGACAAGCATCATTTCAGTTACCCGAGAGTCTATGCCATGATGTGCAACATAAATTAGACAACAACAAAAAAAAACCAGACATGCATCTAAAAGTAAGAATAAACTTGTATTTTTGCAAATGCTTTTTAACACATAAGAGAGAAAATACCTTATAATCTTGATCTGGCAACATGTTTAGTAGGAAGGTGACCATCTTCTGAGGAAACTCATATTTTATTGTCCAAAACAGCAACTCCTCCAGGAAGCATTTATGCTTCAGAGATTCTATAATAAAGGGGTCTGAGGGCACATAAAAGGCACATAATAAGATGGCTGTTTCGTAAAATATATACCGGTGCATTATAATTTGTTTACGTTTACCTTTGGTACTGCTGCTCAGCTTAACCCTCTTCCTCTGTCCAACAGACTGCCCTGCGTCTTGGTCCTCCTGAGAAGGCAACAAACAAAATCAACACAAATGTCAATCTAACAAAATGTTTAACAGTAGATAAGTTCATATCACATTAAAATAGAGTAACTTGGCATTCTGAAAAAAAATGAACAACCAACCATATGTGATGAATCATTTAAAGATCCAGTAAAATTTAGGGGGATGTACCAGCAGAAATGCAATATAATATAGCAAGTATGTTTTCTTTAGTCTATAATCACCTTAAGAATGATTGCACTTTTTTCGTTACCTTAGAATCACCCAATTATATCTACACAGGGAGCAGGTCCTCGCCCATTAAGTCCACCATGCTGCACTGCCATGTTTCTACAGTAGCCCAGAGTGGACAAACTAAACACTTTGGATAGGGCCATAAACGTCTTTGCATCAGCAACCGTAGTTAGCAGCCCTTCCACAACAACACATTTTTAACCTGCTTTATTCAGGGTTTTTACTGTGTTTTGGAGAGGAGGAGACCTCTTCAAATAATTTGGCTCATGGTGAAAAAACCCATCAACAACAAACACTAAATGAATATTAACCAGGAGTTCACGCATGGCACATGGGAGAAATTTCAGCTGGTTCCAATCTGCAATCCTCATCGCTACATGTCACTAAATCCTACATACTGCTCCTTTAATTATGTAATTATTTAAGTAAAAAAATTTCCAAACATAAACTGAACATCTTTGCACTTGATTTGAGACATCTATGTAAGCTTTGATAATTTGTGATGGCCATTTTTTGTTTTACATTTAAAGACAACATCATTTATATAATAAAAGATGCCAGAATAATCTTCTGGATCCTAAACCAGACTTAAATTAAAAAAAAAAAAAACAGTTCAAATTAGTCATTATTTTTATGTGTGATGCTGGCACAAACCTCTTTGTTAGACTCATCTGGGCTCCCTGGTGCAGTGGTTCCTAAAAAACAAACAAAAAAAAACATTTAGCCACAAGTGGTCATTAGCAGCAACACTGTAAGCCACTGGACAAACATGCAGATGCCTGAGACATCACAGTTTGCAAAACTGACAATTTGTACAAACAGCAAAATTCAACACTGGTTAAAAAAAGCTGTGACATACTTTCTATTTCCTACGAAATCATGTATGCGAAGTCTGATTACTTCAGAAATACGTGCGGAGGTTTGAGCTGTCTGTTGTTTATCTTAACCTAATTATATCATGCGTTATAATTTCTAGAATAGCTATGTAGGCAGTTCAAGTGTACTGTGTGTGAAGTGTTAGAGAATGTGGTTACTGCAAAGAATGAAGTATGGCAGAAAATTCCTAACGATAACTTCTGATTTCTGACACCTGCAAGCTTTAGACTCTTAAATTATTAATGCAAATTATCAAGAATTTCAAATCAGTTTTAAAGCCATTTGAAATAGTTGACAGGTGGTTAATGAAAATCTGTTTTATATAAAGTGTAACGGTTACCCAGTAGGACCATCGCTCCTGCACCTCCTTCAGCACCAACAGTGACATCAGCAGTCGCACCTTGGGCTTTCTCCTCCACAGACACCAGACCTGAATTCTTCAATGCTAACAAATACTTGTCATAGTTCTTTTTAGCATACAAATTCTCCTCTTGGCCTGCAACAATGAAGCGAAACATAATTTGAAACAATGACTGTAATGTCAAAATCTCAAAGTACAGAAAACTATCACAAGCAAATGCACAGTATTTCAAGTAAAGGAGACCTGGATTAGGTATTCTGCTTCAAAATACAAGTCTTAAATAAAATTCAGACCAAAAGGTTTTCCATTTCTTTAAATATTTTAACACTGAAAGCTATAAATTCTAATTTAAGCATTTTGCTTTTATTTTAAATTTTGAAAATGTTCATAGGTGTGACAATAAAGAGACAACAACACAATAATACTATTTTTATATTTTAAAAACTACTTAAAACCAAGAAATAAATCACTAAAATGCTGTGGTATGGCAATGCTTAATAATGATCAACTCTAGATATTTACCCATGCTCAACTCCTTGAATGTTTGCTGATTGGTCAAGATCTTTGTCAGTACAGTCCTCATTGCGCCTCCCATCTTCGTCAGCTCCTCCAGGAAGGAGATCTGAGGTTCCAGCTGCTGCAGGACTTTCTGTAGATCTCTCTCAGTTGAGGTGTCTGGTAAAGCAAGATAAGAGATAAGCCATCAGACTCCGTTCTTGTGAACATAACTTTGGATGTAAACTGTTTTATAACACTGGTATCAGGCTGGCACAGCAGAGTCTGTTTTGTATTTGATACCCTACAGGATATGCACGTCATATATGAAATAACAAAACAAAAGAATATGAGATACTTTAGATACGAGGTTTCTGAAAGATACACACATTATTTTTCATAGTTACAGCTTTTATTCAAGATATTCAGTGGGACAAAGTATATATCAATACACACCCTTGTCAAGACTGTAATCATGAGTGTCCTCACCTGGTTCAATGTATCCATCTCTCAGATACTGTATGATACACAGAATAAAGCGAGGAAGAACCATCTCGGACATCAAGAGAAGGTCTCGAGGTATTGAGGGAATATTCTCCCCTGTTCTCAGCCGATGTCGTCTGCAAAACCTGTCATAAAAAGAAAAGAAAACAAATGTTGATGGTACAGACCTCTACTGAAGAACAAAGCAGCCAGCTCTCTCTCTCGCTTTCATTCATACATTTTTGTTTGAATTCTTAGAGAGCTTAGGTGACACTAAACACTGAGTACAATTCCAGCCATGGCTCCATAGTGGTCCTGCCAAACCAGAAGGTCCAGTTTGGATTATTTTCATTTTTTGTTTTATTTTATAGATGTAGTAAATGTATTTACAGCAAGGTGCAGCGTTGTATATTGGGTTGGGCAGGGTCGGGTTAAGGTTTGAAGATGGTTGGGATTAGGTGAGCATTTCAGAGTAAGAATCTGGGAGGTTTTTTTTTTTTATTTCTGCCCATACAAATAATGTGATCCATAGCAACACACATCCAACTAAAACTCTTGCTTATGTTGCCCAAGATTGCTTGACAGAGACGAATCAGTCAGCAGCAAAGGCAGCTGCTTGACGGTGACGCAATATGATGTAATATTTTGATACTCAGGATGACAATATCAAAACTGTGACAATAATTTGTGTGTAAGTTTTGGTTAAATTATGATTATACATCACAGTTTCTAAGAGGAAACTATTATTAAGAGTAATAATAACAAAAAAATTAACAGCTATAACTTGACTGTACTTTTGTCTTTAACAGTGGTAAAAAGAGTACACAATCATATCCCGATGACTGAACCCCTAGACCACATCTCTGCAGTCATATATTAACAATAAACAGAGAGACCTCCAGCTACAGCTACAAGCTACTGTCGGTATAATTGTTGTTATGGTTAGCCAGGCTGGCTGACCCAGTAAGCAGAGCTGTTTAGTCAAGGGTCTCCTATTAATAAATGGAGCATTGTAATATTCAAACCTGTTGCTGACTGGCAGTAATTCATTAGCATATCTCATACAGAATTATCTGAAAGCTCAAACACACTGTGCCGATCAGGATATGTTACTAGCTAAGATTAGGTCACCTCCCACCAAGACCTCCCTTTATACCCACAGCATCCTGACAGCTGCACCTCCAGTCACCTATCTGTCAAGCTCCTGAAGTTCACGGGTGACACTACCCTCATCGGACTATCTCTGGTGGGATGAGTCCACCCACAGGTGGGAGACTGACCATCTGGTGACCTGCTGCGGACACATAGAGCTCGAAAGACAATGGAGATGGTTGTGGATTCCCGGAAGAATGTGGCCCCACCCGCCCATCACTCTTTCCACTTCCTGGGCAGCATCATCACCCAGGACCTCAACTGGGAGGTCGATTATCAGCTGCCACTTAAAAGCACAACTGAGGATGAACTTCCTGCGGCAACGTGCCAAAGACAATGGTGGTTTCACTTTTACACTGCGGTCGAGTCCATCCTCACCTCCACGATCACCATCTGGTACGCTGCTGCCACTGCCAAGGACAAGGGCAGACCTCAGCGTGTCATTCGCTCTGTTGTGAAGGTGATTGTCTGCAATCTGTTGTCCCTCCAGGACCTACACGCTTCCAGGATCCTGACACGGGCAGTGAAGTTTGTGGTCGACCCCTCCCAGTGTGGACACAAACTCTCTGAAACTTTCCCCTCTGGCAGGAGGCTGAGGTCCATAAGGACCCAGACCTCGACAAACAGTTTTGTCCTATTTGTCAAATACCCTCAACCATTAGACACTACATGTCACATTCATGTCGTCATTCATCTCTACATTTAATATTAACGTTTTCATCCGTTTCTACACTTTATATTAACATCTTCATCCGTTTCTACACTTTATATTAACATCTTCATCTGTCTCTACACCTTATATTAATGTCTGCATCTGTCTCTGCAAATTATATTAATGTTTTCATCTATCTCTAAACTTCATATTAATGCCTTCATCAGTCTCTATACCTTATGTTAACATCTTCATCTGTCTCTACACCTTATATTAATGTCTTCATATGTCTCTACACTATATATTAACGTCTTCATCTGCTTCTACACGTGGCATTAGCGTCTTCATCTGTCTCTATGCCATACATTAAAACACATCTATTGGACAAAAGCTATACCTAACATAGCACACACTGTTTGAATATTTCATACTATGAACTTCAGCATGTTACTTGGAAATAACTGGCACATTTAAGCACATAATTTCCACTTATAAAAACGACATAGCTCTTCCATGTTTTATCCAGATGTATTGCACATATTTCCATCTTATTTTTTAAGATTTTTATTGTGAGTTTCTTCTATTCTGTATTTATGTCTCTTGATTCTAGCAGTACCGCTAATTTAATTTTCTCTTCGCATGTGTTTTTTATGTACTAATAATCCAAAGGACATTCCCTGTATGTGAAAACCTAGCTACTTGGCAACAAACCGGATTCAAAGTCTGACCTGTCAAAACAATACTAGCCGTTGGTTAGCTTAGCCAGCTTAGCTAGCAGCTAGCTAGCTTGGACTTACCCACTCTCTCGCATGACATTACTGTCTCCACAGTCACAGGCCCCACCAGCCTGGCTCCTGAACATGTTGAAATCATGGCCCGTGTGGTCTCCGTTATTAAAACACTCAGCACACAGTGACATGCACGGGGAGATGCCACAGGTCCGGCATCGATACGCCACGAAATTAGCCGTCCAAACCAACCCGCACAGAGTCGCGTTGTCATAGGACCGGACCGTTTTGCAGAACTCCTCGAAACCTTCGCCTCCTGCAATTAGACATTTACACCAGTCGAGAGCCTCTGTGTCCGCCGCTGGTTTTTCGGGATTTAGCACAGCGTCGAGCAGCTCCTGAAGTTGTCGCACCCCGGAGCTATTGTCAGTCCGATTTAAGTCTGCCTTCAAGTGGGCGGCAGTGGCTTTCTTGTCCCGGCGCAGCAGCGACGCCGCCATCATGCACTCTGGCTTGTTGTCCACAAATTTATTTTTGTTGTCTTGTTTCCATGTTCTCGGGTTTTCTCGCGACACAACTCGTTACGTCGTAGCCGCTGGTCGAAGATTTTCCAAACGCACTTCACTCCCAGTACACGCAGAGATTAAAAAAGACATCAAACAAAAACATTTCTCTCTGTTTGAATATTTAGAAACAGTTTTACACCAATTTTATCATTGTTCTAACACCACAAGAAGTCTGGCAAGACTTCTGCAGATTTCTCATCGATTCAATTTGAAAAGACTTTCATTATTGTGTAGAAATGTGGTGTTTGTTTTTTTAAAAATCCAGGAAAAGCGAAATATTTTTTAAAATAATATTTTATATTATTATTATTATTATTATTATTATTTCTATAATTATAATAAATGTACTAATAATGTGAAATATTTTATTCATTCGTTCAAATTAAGCAATAAAAATGTTGTTTGTCTTATGGATGAGCAATATGTTAAACTACCTAAACAAACAGAAGGACTAGACACTTAATATTTGAATGTTTTGTAATTTATTTTTTTTCTACTGTGTTACACCCCTGGCTCCTTTCTCATTGTTTTATTTGTATATTATCCTCTGTATACTGATTCTGCATTATGTACTTGTGTTTAAAAATAATTTAAAACTAAATCTGTCCAATGTGCAATGACTAATTTAACTATTTGATCCAATGAAACTTTGTAGGACTAGAAGTATTTAATCCAGCAGAGCATTGGTTCAGTTCATGCACAGTCATTCGTGCTGTTTTGTTTTCTTGTTTCTAAGTTACCAAATGCCTGACTATGACCCGTCAGCCCCCCCACTGCGCCCAACAACACAATGTAGTGCGGAGAAGGCCATGGTATGAATGAGTTTAGCATTTAGTAGATAAATGATCAATTGTTACATTATATTGTTACATTTTTATGAGACAGTTTATTTCATGTTGCACGTAAATAGCATTTCGTTTTTTATTCATTATCATAAATTCATTATAGTTGTATTTATGACATATTCATATTTTTATTCATGTAATTATTATTCATATTATTCTTATTATTCATGTTATTATTATCTGGCAATCACGTAATCAGTTGAATTGCAATGAAATAACTCACATTCTTAAATGACTTTTTGAACTTTTGCATATAAAATAATAAATTAACAAAGTAATTTCACGGGGGGGGGGGGGGGGGGGGGGGGGGGGGGGGGGGGGGGGGGG
>JAPZEB010000005.1:15277019-15299261 GCA_029783705.1 Chaetodon striatus
TACATGTCATATAGACATATCGTACTTTTTACTATCATTATTTATTTTAAAACTTTAGGTACCAGTTGCTTTGCAGTTTAAGATCATTAACACCAACTTGATCAACTAAGAAATTATGTAGACTACTATAACTACCCAGTCATCAGTTGAAATTAGTCCCACCTCTACCAGCCGCAGCATTAAAGTGATGCTTACATATAATGCATCACATTTATGATCCCATAATATAATATATGGTACATTATTATTCTAAAATGACCATTCTGCATTATGAGTGCATATACTTTTAATACTTTAAGTATATTTTACTTGCTAATACTTTGCTACTTTTACTTGAGTAAAAGATTTGAGTACTTCCTCCACTGCTGGTCACAGGTATGAAATTGTTTTTCTGTTTATTAATGTGATCCTAAGTGAGGTTGCTGTTGTTATATACTGCATGCTCTGGTCAACACGTAATAAAAATAAAATGCTTGAGCAGTTTTGCTCCTTGATGACTTGGAAATAAGTTGTTTTTTGTTTTTTTTAATGATCAAACATGAGGTGACTTTTTTTTTTCTATTTTTACTACTGGAGCACAGTATTTTTTGGGGAGGAAATAAACACATTGCAGTTCTCTTTTTGATGCACAAACAACCACTAAAATTCAGTGCATAACAAGTCTGTTTTTTTTTTCATATGATCTGAGATCTATTATGTTCTTACACTTTATATATCTTTTTAAAATGTATTTATAAAGGTGTATTTTTTTTAAGCTTATTTGCATATTCTGATTTTATTTTATTAATTTAAAATCATAAATAATCAAGTCTTGTTTCTTTTACATCTTGTGTTAATGTCTAATACAAAGCACTAATTATGCTACTCAAATAAATTTGCCTTACTTTTACACTTCAGTCAGTATCAATAAACTCTAAATTCCTTAAATCTTTACATTAAAGCTGATGGTCTTTATTAACATCCAAATACTGTGGGATGGAGCCAAACATAAATGTCAGTGTGACTGTTTAGATAAGATGTGATAAACCTTATATAGTCCAATGTCAAGCTCACTGATAAATTCAGGCAGAACACACACACATCATATGAGTAGTAATTTATTTAATCAATTAATAATACAATTGTGTTTTTAAAAAAGGAAAATACTATTTGAAGCAACCTAGTGCATCAGTGGTCTGAGGTGGATTCTGTGTATACATAAAGTGGATTTAAATAATACTAAAATACAGTCATCTTCTTTCTACTTTCAATATATTAAAAGAGAAATACTCAAAAGCAGCTTAAGTGTTCATTGTGAGGCCCCTGAGTTTTAAGTGAAATGCATGTCACCATATTCACAGTTTGGCAAACGTGTAGCTTTCTAAAGGCAGTTACACAGTGCTTAATCAACAACTTATCTGACAGTGTATCTGACATTGCAGACTTTGACAGGATTAAGTTCAACACCTGATCGATTTGGCACAAAATGATGTGATTAGGCTTTGACACTACACACTGTAAACACAAACACTGCCATGTGATCTGGTTGGACTCGGAAGAGTCCCAACAATCTCCCAAGAGTCCAGCTCGGGGTCGTATTTCTCAATGCTCTGCAGATAAGTCCCCTTTGAGTGCGAGTATCCTCCTGTAACATAAATGCAACCATTTATTACTACCCCCCCACACTCCATCCTCCTCTCCTTCATCACCGATATTGGTCTCCATTCGTCTCTCTCTATGTTGTAGCAGTCTGCAATGGTCGTCTGTCCTCCCACCAAATACAGCTTGTTGTCGAGAGCCACTGAACACAGCCCGTACTCTGAAAACAGAGGATTTAAAATCAGAATACAGTATTGCATATATTTTATTTCTATCTCATCTTAATCTTCTCATACCCGGATGTGGACTTATAGTGCTGATACTCCACTCATTGACATCTGGCCTGTAGACTTGGATTTTTTCATAGGTGCAGTTTCCTCTGTACCCATAGTGGCCTCCAGTCACATAGATTTTATCTCCCATTACACAGGCAGTAGCATTTCCCACACCTTCAAAGAAAACAGAGGTTATAGGAATCATCTGATATGTCATTCATCTCTATAAATATTGATGACTTAAAGGTCCAGTGCGTAGGATTTAGGGCGGTATACTTGCAGAAATGGTATATGATATTCAAACTATTTTTTTATTAGTTTATAATCACCTAAAAATAAGAATTGTTGTGTTTTCGTTACCTTTGAATTTGCCATTTAAATCTACATAAGGAGAGGGTTCCACACTGTCTGCCATGTTGTTTTACAGTAGCCCAGAATGGACAAACCAAACACTGGCTCTAGATGGGGCTATTCATGTTTTTGGTGCCCGGTCTCACTCCGAAGTCATTGAAATCCAGCACTTGGGCAGTAACTTGTGGCGTCAGAACCCAACGAAAAAAGGCGTCCTTTAATGTCGGCATGATACACAGCCGGTTGCCATTATAGTTTAACTGTGCTCATTGGAAGTCCGAGTGGGACAGTCGGGAGAGGGTGCAACAAACACCGATGTTCACCTGAGAGAGCAGTGTTTGTGCCCCTTAAGATTCTAAAGCCAAACCCTGTTCTTTATTCCTAAACCTAACCATGCGTTTTTGTTGCTTCAACCCAACATGTGTTTGTTGTTGAAGGAAAGAAAGCATAAATTGTATATTTCCTGTGAAAATGGAAGTGTATTTTGAAAGACTTCAATGCATGTAACAGGCGAGAACTTGACACGGTGTCCCAGAACGTCAACAACCAACACACCCAGGGTACCTTGCACATCGTATGTGGACATTCAAAGTCCATGACCAAACGTCAATATGTGATGAGGCCGGAGTGAGAATGTGCTGGTTTTTGTGTTGGCCACCACAGTTCTCCTACATGGTTGGCAACCGGGAGAAGTTTCAGATGGTTGCAGTCTGCAACCTCACCACTAGATGCTCCTAATCCTACACACTAGACCTTGAAACTCAATCAGTCCAATAAATTCCATGAACACAATCAGATACATGAAAAAAACATTGACTTTAGATCAGTAATCTAAGTCAACGTGGACAAAAAGTCTGAAAAGTGCTCAGGGAAAAATAGGATTCATCCATGGGAAACATCTACAACACCATGACGATCATGCAAACTTTATCTGCTGATGAATATCGAAAGCCCCATTACAGCTACACTTTAGTGAGACTGTTTTCTCAACAGTAAAATATTCTTTCTGCTTCCTCTTCAATTCATCAAAGCATATGAATCAATTAATATTTTGCATACCTTGGATCATTTTGGCCAAAGGGAACCATTTCTTTTTCAGAGGATCATAATATTCTGTATCTTGTTCTGGAGCTCCTCCTCTGTATCCTCCGATTGCATAAATACAGCCATGCAAAGCCACCGAGCAATGGTAGTATCTAGCTGTGATCATGGGGCAAGCCTCGGTCCATTCATCATAGTCACAGTTATAAACTGAAACTGTGTCCAGAGCCTCAACAGTGTTTGTCCTGTAACCACCAGTCACATAGATATTTGCTCCAAGTAAAGTGACGCTGTAGCTCTCTCTTGCATGGTCAGGCATGTCTTTTCCTTGCACCCAGGTGTTGCTGATAGGATCCCATATGTGGACCTCACAGAGAGGGTGCCAGTAGTATCCACCGATGATATACATGTTGGAAGACATTTTCCTGTTTGCACAAATCTCCTTACCATTGGGCCTTAAGGCCTGAACGATCAGAGATTTAAACTTCCCTTTACTGCTCAGAGAGCATTGTCTGTGCACTTCTAAAGTAGTCTGGAAGTAAATGTCATCCAGGTCCAGGTGGATGGAGTGCAGCAACTCTGCAGCACAGTGAACACGATTATCCAAGTCATGGGTCACCCATTTGGCTACAGCATCTATCAACACTTCATCCCTCTGCACGGTGAGGTTCTGAGCTGCCAAAACTGATCTCATCCTCTCATGATCCAGCTCTAAGAACTCGTCCTGCTGAATGATCTCCGCAAACCTGCTCAGTATCACTCTGCGGGCCTCCCTCTCCAGACCGGGACACAGGTGCAGCTCAGCAAAAGCGTGCATCCCCAGGCAGTTGTCCACATCCAGGAGGCGAATGAGAAACTCCTCACATGCTTGTTTCACAGATATGAACTGCAGCAGGTCCGCAGCCTCCAGCAGGCTCTGCACATTGCTCTCAGTGATGCACACCTGAGCTGTGTACACATAATTCACCAACACACCCAGGACCCCGCAGTCCACCCCGGTGAGTTTGATGACGCTGTTGGACCTCTCCCTCATGTCAGCTGTGAACATGACTTTGAAATAGGAGCTGCGGGCTGACAGCAGCGCCTTGTGGCAGTGAAACACCTGTCCGGACTCGCCACATTGTAGAGCAACGTCTGTAAACAAGCCACTGATGTAGAAGTGCCTGAGAGCATCCAGGAGCTCTGCTGGGTGGTCACTATCACAGAAGTCATATGTGTAGATTTCAGCTTGCTTGTGTGACATGGTATCTGTGGAAAATGAAATTATGAGAGCGTGTCAATTACACAATGTGCTGTAAAGACTGGCAGTAAAGCAAAGCAAGGCCGTAGCCATGGATGGAGCCAATCTGCCAGAGGGGTCTGCCCTCTACCATACAGCTACAGCACAACATGACATGCTGACATTTATGTTATATTTGCATGCATGTCCTGACTAAAGTGAAGTATTGTTATTGGTGCCACACATTGGTCAAATTTCAATATTAGGAGGAATGTATCCTCCTCAACATATATTAGAATTACTGCCTTAAAATCGTGCTGTCATTGACCCTAAATGCACCATTTGATTCACAAACAGAAGGCTAGACTCAGTAAGAAAACACTATAGGCTTACCCCTCACCCTGTTTCCATGAATGACCCGTGCTGCTCGACAGTGTGTCCTCTCTCTGAACGCTCCTCTTCATAAACACACATGAACCTCAATTTAGCCCGTGCACGTCTGTCGCAGGCAGCTCTATCCTATTTTGGTATCTGTGCGCAGCGTCCATCCCCCCTCCTCCCCTCTCCTGCAGCAAGTCTCCACCAGCAGGTCCTTGACAAAACCAAGCAACCATTCAGAGGAATCACCCAACACCGCTATTTTTTTTTTTCTCCGAGCCTAAATATAACCTCCATCCACAGTCTCGTGATGCACTCACGGGCGGCGCATTAGTGTACCCAACAGGCGGAGAAGCATCACTGACAGAATACAAATCTCACACAAATGAGCGTCGCCTTCAGCACAGCACTAACAAGAAGCCATTGCACTGTTCACTATTCATGTTTTCCCCCATTCTTGTCGTTGCCATGGCGTTTAGAGCCCACTTTCAGTGTGGCCAAGGCTTTACCTAATCCTAACAAGGATTAACAGCACACTGCACGATATTCACTCCTGCACAAGATCTGAGAGATATGACCACATCAGCTGGTTTGACACGTTTAACAGTGAACATTTACATGGTATTCAAGTACACAGGAGAAAGGAAACAGTCTAGAAATACAGTATGGACACTAAATGCATAAAACAACATTTTTAAATCTTTCATACACTGGCATATATTGAAAATTAGACTTAAATATCATTAAAATGTATTACAATTCATATTGAAAAAGGGCCCATTTTAAAGGGGGTATATTTGTATACAGCAAGGGCAGAATTTTAAAAGGATAGGTCGGATTTTTTTGAAGAAGGGTTGCCTGGGTTACTCGTCCAAAGAAAGTTTTACATAAAAAAAAAAACCTTTTGCATATCAGTGCCAAGGGGCCTGTTGTCCCCTACTCCACCCATGCTTGTGTTGCCAAATCAATGTAGTGGAGAGCCTTGCTGTAATTAAAAAAAAAACAAAAAACAATCATTTAAAGTGCAGCCTTATTTCTTTAAATAATTTAGCAAGTTTTGAGGGAAAGATGTTTACAATTAGCTCTGTCACCTCTGTCCTCTGCATTGTAATTAATCATTTTCTGAATTCCTAGGCGATGTTATTCTTTAGTACAATAAAATTTTGATTGTTGGGGACATCAATTTTCACGTTGACAACACCTCAAATCATGCTGCAACTGAGTTTTTAAACATAACCGATTACACACTAGACCGGTCACACACCAGTCACACACAAGACCTAGTGCTTACACCAGGCTTGAACTTAGACAGTCTCTCCATAAGAGATTTGATGATCTCTGATCACATGTGCATCCTATGAAATACAGTTCTCCAAGCAAGTATAAAACCCCAAAAGCAAAAGGTATAGCTCCGTGTTTTCACTGAACACACAGCTCAGTCCTTCTCACCACCCTTCAACACATCCAGTGACCAGTTGGCTACTCTTTCTAATACAAATGACCAGCTACTAGCTTTTAATCAGTAATGCTCATCTACCCTGGACATGGTTGCTCCACTGACAACTAAACTTAAGTCCACTGTCAAAATAGTCCCGTGGATAAATGAGGAACTTCGTAGCTTTAAAAGAACCTGTAGAAAAGTGAGACGGAGGTGGAAGTCCAGTAAACTGCAGGTTCATTACTCACTCCTCAAAGAACTGCTAATTTCATACAACTGTAAGGAAAATGAAGTCAGGGACCGGTATCTCTCACAGCTAATCACTGCTAATCAGCATCACCCCAGAGCTCTGTTTAATACCATCAACAAGCTTGTAAACACCTCTCCTGCTGACTGCAACAAAGTTCTTAACTTCTCCTTAGATAAGATGATCTTGTTAGAGCAAACATTTCCCCTCCCACCTCTACAGTTGACCTCCCTTGCCCCTTGGTGAACGGTGAACAGTGTTGATTGCATCAGACCAGTATCACTGCAGGAACTTCAGAAAACTGTCACTCATGAAACCCTCCTCGAGTCCCCTCGATATTATAAAAAAAATTAAAAAAAAAACTGTTAAAAGACACAATAGAGTCACTCGGCCCTGTACTGCTGACTATCAAGAGTTCTCTGTCCTCTGGAGGTGTACCTGATCTTTTCAAAACTGCCTGTGTTAAACCGCTGCTGAAAGGCCCTGGTTTAGATCCCACAGGCTTGAAAAACTTCCGGCCTATCTCCAAACTCAATTTTGTATCTAAAATCCTAGAGAAGGTAGTGCTGAACCAGCTATTACATACACTCAACGTCAATAATGCATTTGAAAAATGTCAGTCTGGCACAGACACTGGCCTCCTTAAAATGGCTTACTGATGGCTGCGGACTCTGGTGCA
Source organism: Chaetodon striatus (assembly GCA_029783705.1). Classification (NCBI taxonomy): domain Eukaryota; kingdom Metazoa; phylum Chordata; class Actinopteri; order Chaetodontiformes; family Chaetodontidae; genus Chaetodon; species Chaetodon striatus. The sequence continues at coordinate 15,284,226 of JAPZEB010000005.1, forward strand.
TGTTCTGTGTTAATGTTGCTTGGGTATTACAGGAACTGCTGGACTGGTTTCCTTCATATATAACCAATAGGAAACTTTCTGTCCCTGTTGGGGAATATTCCTCGGGAACTGCTCAGTTAAAACATGGCATACCACAAGGATCAGTGTTGGGACCTGCTCTGTTCACCCTATACATGCTACCTCTGGGCCAGATGTATTTGCAGCCATGTGTATATCTATGCATGCTTACAGGTGTTTTATTAGTATCGCTTTTGTTCTATATTTTCTTCTTCTTGGAAAGCACTTTATGCTTTCAGCTCAAAAAGTATTCTACAAATAAAGTTATTATCATTATTATTGTGCAATGCGATTAAATACTATAAACTTGTGCTCAAAGATTAACTGTAGAATTGAAATAAATCCTCTCTGACACAAAAACATTTTAGTAACATAACATATTTTAAGACGTACAAAATACAAGTTACACTGCAGGACTGTTGTATGAGATTGCAATTGCAGCTTTATAGACCTGCAAGTTGGTGCAGTGCATCCCTTTTAAAATTCATAGTCAAAGTGTGATGTTGAATAAAAACACTCACTTGAAATCACAAATGTTTTTACAGTGTTTTTAGTAAGTACTTTATTTTACACTTCAGCTTTAAAAAGGTCAAACAAACGGATCAGCATGACACTGAAACATTTTTTTACTAAATCAAAGTGCATGTAAAGCATCTAAACATTGGAATGTTATCAAAATAGGGGTGTAACAGTTAGCAAAATTCACGGTTTGGTTCAATACGATATGGTAGTGCCATGGTTCGGTACGTTTTCGATACAGCAATAAAGTAGAAATGCAAGAAAATTTTTCCTTTTTTAAAATTTTTTTCAAATTTTATTAGTTTGCTACTTCCCACAAGCTCTCTCAGCTCGTTCAGTCTAATATATACGTGAGTAAACATCTCTGTTAAATGGCACAATTATATAAACACAAGCAAAATAGCTGTCATTAATGTACCTTTTAGTCTTTCTGGCCAAATCATCGACCCGGTCTGCAAGTAGTGACTGCTCACTGCTTTGGGTGTGTGATTTGTGATTACATTAGCTGCTGTTGGCTACTGACCGAGAGGCTATAGCCATGCAGAAGCATTCATTCCCTTGTTCGGGGTATGTGTGTGTGTGCCGTGACTACATGTGTTGCTGGCTTTGCTGCTAAAGAGAGCATGTAGCTGTGCAGTGGCTCGTGCATATTGCTATACTATGGGTTAGCTGTTAAGGAGCTATGTGCCACTCTCATCCTCATAATTGACAGCAAAACCAAACTGGCTCCAAATGCCAGACCTGTAGTCTCTGATCTGGTAATGGCGTTACAAACCATTACCAACGAGCTAGCTTAACGTAGTGTGTGTCCCAGTGTGTCTCACTGGAGTTAAATGTTCTGGTTTGGGGGAGAAAGGGGCAGACAGATGTTGCCTGTTCAGTCGTGTGGGCTGCCTTGTTGAGCACCGTGGCTCTGAGAACTTTATATTAAACACAGTTTAAACAGTATACTTTATTTTTCAAATGTAACAGGACAGTTTAATGTATCGTTGGGTTAGTGATGTGTACCGAACCTAAAGCCTCGTACCGAACAGTTAAACACAAATTTGTGCACTGTTACACCCCTATATCAAAGTGTAAGTTTTGAACCGTAAATGTACAACTTCTAAACAAAGTTGTTAGTTGTAAACACTAAGACCAAGACGGGTGAATTATTTTAAACACCCTTGGAGATGATTAGATTTTCAGATTGCATTGTTGCTGTCTTTTAAATGGTGAGCTGTGCAGCCTCCTTAACCAAAGGCTTCAAGGCACTGAGGTCCCGCGGGAGAGAGGACACCCCCACACAATACCACAGATCCCCAGTGCGGTCTGCGGGAGCACTGAAGGACTCAATCTCCACTCCTTCTGTGGCCAGAAGTCCTAAACAAAGAACAATGGAAAAGAGAAAATAGGTGTGATTTTAAAGAAAGACAAACAGTTATTTAGTCCTGAGACGTCATAACTTAAAACCATCTTTCATCCAAATTGAAAATCATAACACTGGTGTAGGCTCTTTTTTTTTTGCATCATTGGGCAAAAATTCCATAATGGCCTTTCAGCATATTGTAATTCAAGTGAGCTGAGAGAAAACTAGACTTCTGCACCTCCTCTTGGCTCTGACTTCAGGCTTTAGAAAGTGTAGCCTGTGACAGGAGACTTTGGCCAATCACAGGTCATTTCAGAGAGAGGGCGTTCCTATTGGCTGTTCTACATATGCAAATACTCGTGCATGTCCCTTCAAGCCTGATTCAGTGGCAGAGAATCCTGCAGAAAAAGTTGCTGTCTCAGCAGTGTAGGTGACAACAGCCTACACTGCAAAGACGAGGACGGGAGATGGACTTATCAAAATCAGAGTCTGACAACAAACAAAGTAATAGGCTTCCATTTATTGTCTATGGAGCAGCAGTTTCTTACTTTGAGAGAAAGTAGCTCATGTTCACAAATGTTGATTGAACTTCCCTAGACAATGGAAATTATAGTGTACAGATGATCAGGAATAGTAATGGTTGAATTCTGAGTTTAAAGAGGGACGTCTGGGGTGCTTTGCTTGGCCTGCTGGCCCCGTGACCTGGCCTCAAATAAGCGGATGAAAATGGACGGATGGATATACAGAACATGTTTTGTCATGTACTTTAGTATGTTTGAAAATGAATGAGTGGCATTCTGAATCTCGTTCATATGATATTGTGAGGTCTTCTGAGTCCATGCAGTCTGGGCATGTTGCATGTGACATAACCATGAAAGCTTAATTTACTCAAGTGAACTGCTTGAATACTAGTCTTGCATAGCCAGATCTTTCTCCAGCACAAAGGTCTGGCTGAATCCATAATTATTCCACACTAATGGCAAAAAACGCTCTGGGTTGTTGGTCTGGCTGGGCAAGACTAGTTTCACGTAGTGACAGGGATTTTGAAAACCTGTCTGAACTAGGTGGTCAATGCCCACAGTCTACATCCTGTGAGCCAGACTACTTGAATACAAGAAACGATTTATGAAGGTGCACCATCACATTAAACTCTAAAAAGGTATTGAGACTGTTGTTTAAAGCTCTTGTTTAAAGTTTTGAGGCTTAAAAGAAGACTGAAACTTTGTTCAATCAGTTGACTTACCCTGTTTCAGATCCATCCACAGACCAGCTAGCTGTAGCCATCATTATGTCCTCATTCTACTGATTTCCTGTAACATTACTGGATAATCACATCATTTTTAGATTTCTTACCAGCCACTGAGGACAGGAGCTGAGGACTTGCAGCGGCCTTGAAAAACAGCAGGTTTCCAGTTAGAGAGACTGGCTGCCTGAACACACTATCGCTCAGCTCCAGCAGGACCGGCACACCGCCTTGAACTGAGCCACTGGCTTTGTAGCTGCAGCCGTTGGCCATGATCTCCACCTTACACACATCACTGGCGGCCCCGTCAGACTCACAGTGGGCGTGGTTTACCTGAGGAGTTGGTTTACATGTATGAAAAGGTTATTTTCTTTACACTTGTTATTATCATGTGGCATTTCGCAGAGTGAGCTGATGTTGTACCGTGATGCCAGACTCCTTGGCCAAGCTCAATACGTTGATGAGGTTCGGGCAGCAGCCGGATTCTTGGTTCAGCAGTCCAACCAGTACTGATGAAGTCATGTAACCAGTGGAGGGCTTCATGCAATCCCCTGGTTTAAAGAAAACAGTGCCTGTTTCACAATCACACCACCAGGGGGAGGAAAAACCCCACAATTACCCCTCCTCTTCAGGTTACACAAACTGGTTAGACCAGTTAGTCTTACCTTGAGTAGTAATTTGGACATGTTTAAACGGTTTCACAGAAGCAGTGCATGACTGCAGCACAGCTCCGACAGCTTCTCCGAGTTTGATCAGCTGGTGAGACTCCTGGGAGAACGTGCTGGCCAAAACCTGTGCATTTACCTACAAGAGGGAGAAGACTTGGAATCAGTGTGTTTTTGTGAACCGAGTGTGATCCCCAATTTGGAGAACAGATGCAATAAAGCATTTTGAGACCCATATTACAGCAATGATACATTACTTCAGTGTTCAAGCTAAGAGTTGGGATTATTTTTTGTCATTAATGCTGCCAGGTATCTTGTTAATTTCTTAGTTTAATGTTAATCACTCTCTCATCTCTTCCCACCTTTCTTCCAATGCTACAAGTCTGATTGTATAACTGTTAATATGTTTGTTTGTTCTTTTTATATTTAACATTTCTTCCTCTACCTTCGGACTTTCAGTTCAGAGACACAAATACGGATGTTAATCAGACTCAATCGACCAAGGGCATCGCTGTGTTTTCATTGAAAGTGACCTCAACCTTGGAAACAGCAGTAGGCACAACAATCTAAGAAGGTCATTTTAGTATTTAATCTTTTGAGCACAGATATTATCATGCTTAATATCTGAAACTGTCGGGCACTTTGTCAATGAGCTACAGCCAGTGAGAGCGCAAGATAGAAGATTGAAGTCAGAGACAAGCGGTGCTGCTGCGGGTGTGCGTGTTTGTGTTTGAGAGGAAGACGGTGACAGAGAGAGAAAGAGAAATAGTGGACGTGGACTATTGCATACAATATTAATAACAAATTTATCGGGGATTCCTCCTGGTCAAAGATCCTGTAGTGTGTGAGCCCCTGTCGCCAGTCATGCAGTGTGAAAACCGCAAGACTCCTGATTTTAAGTCAGCAAGTTGTGAAGTGTGAACAGTACAGCGATCTGAAGACTTTGAAACTCATGTGGTGTGACTACTGCTTTACAAAGCGAGCTGATCAAAATCATGAGAACACCCGTATGAGTTATTAGTCTGGAATGAAAACACACCCACCTCTGAAGTAACATGGGATTAGGACATACTGTGACAAACAGTATGACACAAGGTTGCATTTCAGCTGTATCTCTCCTGACTGCTTACTAGGGGTGGGAATCACCAGAGGAGCCACAATACGACATTATCACGATACTTAACTCTTACGCAATATTATCGCGATTTTAAATATGTCGCAATGTACTGCGTATTGCGATGAAATATAGTGCAATTTATGACCTTTTTTTCAAAACGCATCCTGTGGACTGAAAAAGCAATTTATTACATTATTATAGTAGGCTACCTAAGGTTTAATTTGTATTTATATTAATAATAATTTATATAATATATAAAAAAAAATAGATACTTGGCACTGTGTGATGACACGATATTGCCACACAAAACTATTACGATACTATGCTGTATCAATTTTTTCTCCTACTTCTTACTACGGCTTACTTGTAGCTGTGTTGCCTTATTGCTAGAAATATCATGGTAATAAAGTCTATCAATCCATTTTACTTCAAACAAACAAATAAATAAATCAAAGAAAAAAAAACCTAACTTTTCCAATTTCATATAATCTTTTTGTTAAGTGTGAAAAAATATGTGACATTTATCAAACTGCATGTACTCTATGCATTTATATCTTGCTTTACATTTAAGGTTGGAATGGCAAAATGTCATGTTCACACAACCTATTTGCACCACTCTTTTAATCAGTCCCCTCCAGCTTTATGGAAATGTTCCTTTAACATGTTTTGCAACAAATCTCCAGACGTGAGCAGTGATTTGTTTGAAAACGTAGAGCAGAACTTACTGCTCCCACAAGCTTCTTCCCCGACACCATGTCCACAATCTGCAGGGCGATGTCCTCCCCACAACGAGCCTGAGCCTCCTTAGTACTGGCTCCCAGGTGAGGACAGCTGACGACGTTGGGATGGTTGACCAATGAGCGGTCCTTAGGAGGCTCCTGTGGTCAAATGTAAACACAATGTAAGATGTAGGCTGGAGGAACTCTTTCATTAGTATTAATGAGTGATTACAATGGAAGCAGACAACTTTACAACTTCCCCCCCTTAGTGTTTCCATGTGGTATTATTGTGGGCGACGCTGTCTCAAAGACAACAAGATCACTTTTCATTTTACTCAGAGCCTTCTTTTACTGGGCAGAGGTTCCACAGGTACTTTGGTTGTTACACTATTACACAGCTACGGTGTATAGTAACTGCAAAAAACTGACATTGATACCCTTTAGTAACTGGGGATGGCTAACAATAGAAACCAGGGAAAACAAAAGTGCTATCATCTTCCTGTTTTGGTTGCGCAGTGGTTGATGCACTTCCTTTGTGCTGTAAATCCAGCCTTCACTTTCCCCAGAGATCATACCCAGTGGCGAGTGGATTGCATAGTGAAAGCAAGGCCTATAGACTGGTGCAGGAATGAGTCCTAAACGTGGAAGTAAGTGAGCATTTTTGTACTTCCAATTCCGTCGTATCAAAGTCAAGGTTTTTGGTTAGATGCCTGAAATAAGGTCTGTGGTCAACACAAGCTTAAGGGTCCAGTGTGGAGGATTTAGGGGCATCTATTAATGGCAGTGTAATATAATATTCATAACTATGTTTTCATTAGTTTATAATCACCAGAAACTAAGATTGGCTGTGTTTTTGTTACCTCAGAATGAGCCATTTATATCTACATAGGGAGCAGCTCCTCTTTCATGGCGCATGCCATGTTGTTCTACAGTAGCCCAGTATGGACAAACCAAACACTGGCTCTAGATAGGGTCATTTGCATTTTCGTGTCGGCCACCTTAGTTCTCCTACACACTTGGCACACAGCAAAAGTTTTAGTTGGTTGTCAAACTAAATGTTACACGTCACTAAATCTCACACACACAAGACCTGTCACATTTAGTTCTGCGGCATAAAATATGTCAGTAAATGCCCCACTTGTGAATTCTGAAGCTTTTATGTGTCTTTAAAAAGACGGATGCTAACAAGTGGCTAAATGAGACTACAGTGGTCATCATGCAGAACTGTTTTAGAGCCTGACAACATTGAAGTCAAGCGACCGCACTGTAATTTGTTTAGCCTAACGTTAGTTTTTTACATCTTGCTATTGCATTTATGCTTTAAAATCATAAAAATGGTGCTGAACAAAACATGTAACCATCATAAACATTTGTTTGCCACAGAGTTTATTTTCTGCAAAAATCCCACAGGCTTTTTCACCAGGCAACGAGAGCACTGCTATCTTCCAGGTCAGCCTACAAAAAAACGTCACCCCTGCAACACTTCTCAGGAGACCAATCTAAATGCCGATGGTGTCATTTTTCTATAGCCAATATATTGTGTGCTCAATATTTACTTCTTAATGATAAGTTTAAACAAAAAACTTCTCTATTTTCACTTTAAAGACCAAATTTTATGCTCAAATAATCTTGCCTCAACAAAGACATCAAGCCCTGCTCCTCCACACTGTCCGGACTCCAAAGCTCTGAGGAGAGCAGCCTCGTCGATGATGCCCCCTCGTGCACAGTTCACAACCTTCACTCCTTTCTTGCATTTAGCAAACGTTTCATCATTAAGCAGACCTTGAGCACAAAAAAGAAAACAAGTGAAAAATAAATCACATTTTTTTTCAGTATAATTGGTTGTATAATCATGAGAGCTTTAGTAAAACTCACCAACAGTAGAGGGCATTAGGGGAGTATGGACAGTGATATAATCACATTGCGGCCACAGCTGCTCTAGAGGCATCGGCTCCACCCCCCAGCTGGCTGCCACCTCAGGAGGAGTGATTGGATCGTAGCCAATTGTCTGAGAAGACAAAATGAAACATGTCTTGCAATGTTTGTTCATCTAATCATCAAAGCACAATTAACCATTGAAGAATGAGACAAGCCATGTCATGTATAATCTCATTAATTACCCTCATGCCAAATGACTGCATTCTTGAAGCGACTTCCTTTCCAATTCTTCCAAGTCCAACTATTCCAAGCACCTTGCCATACAGCTCTGCACCCATGAACTGTAAAATTAGAAACAAAACAATGACCCAGTCCAAGTGACACATCTTATTAGTGATGACTGGCTGAACAATGGAGCCGACCATGCAACAGTAATCGCTTTGTGTGCCAACTGCAAACAAAATCTCTGCCTACCTTTTTGCGATCCCAGTTCCCTTGTTTCATCGACATTGCAGCTTGAGGCACATTTCTAGAAACGGAAAGACAAAGTTAAGACATTTTTAGAGTACTTCTGCAATTAAAAAAGAATGAACATGTTGACAGCTGCTCATCTCACCTCGACAGGCTCATCAGTAGTGCACATGTCAGCTCGGCAGCACTGATGGTGTTGCCACTTGGTGTGCTGAGGAAAACAGTGTACAGTTAATGGACATGTTACATCATAAATCATACTGAAAGTGCACAGTAAGTTAAATTTGTGCATAGACTGGTGACTTACTTCATGACAATAATACCCTTTTTGGTGGCAGCGTCTACATCCACATTGTCCACGCCAGTTCCAGCTCTCCCAATGATTTTGAGATTAGCAGCAGCATTGATGACATCAGCCGTTACCTTCGTCGCAGATCTAACCACAAGGCCATCGTAGTCCTAGGATGGAGAGAAAAGCACACGGTTGATCTCATCGTGTTTTAAATCTGTGTGTTCTACTCAAGGCTTTATCAACCTTACAAAGTGTGTCAATACTTTGTGGTACTCTGGTCAATGCAAAGTTGTTACGGGCCTTAAAGTCGTGATTATCACCTCATTTTGTGGCCCCCTCTTTAAACATGTGCGTACTCATGTTATCACAAACTAACACCCCCTCTTCACAGCGTGAGCTCAACCAGGGTTGAACCAGCTCTGATTTTGTGTTTGAAAGGGTTAACCCACATTGACCGTCTCTGCTTCACGACCCAGGTCAAGAGGTGGGTCGGACAAGGGCTGGACAAGGGTTATACTAAATGTGATTGACGCACCACGAGGGTTGCTAAAAACTGGGCAGGACAAATAATGTCACTGGTTGCAAATGGCGATGCACAATCACAGTCCACGAATAAACAGTGCAATGACAGCAGTAATATATACAGCTACGATTTGAACATGGAGATGCAGCAAAACTACAAGGTGCGGGAGTTCCTGGCTGTCTGTGGGGAAGAAGAAATGAAGCAGCAGCCGACCAGGATGAGAAGAGACAACGCAGTGTTCACAAACATAACGAGGCTGCTGAATGAGAGGCATCCACCATACATACCAACAGGTTACAAACCTAAGCAGTGAAAAAACACTACACCTGAAGTGATAATATTACAGGCCAAGCAGCTAAGTGTGTTAATTATAGTGATGTAGGCTACCATCATCCTTTACAGTGATGACTTTAAAGTGTGAACCACTAGTTTTTAATATGACGTGTAAACCCCCCACCCATCTCAAGCTTGCAAGGTAATTAATATACATTGTTCCCAGGTTTTAAAGCGGTATAAGGGAGCTTTTGTACCTAAACTTTTTTGCCTGGTCAGTTGTTTGTTTGGGATAATGTGAAAGTTGTCAACCCAATCCCAAATCTGGTGCAGCATTAACAGACGGACTGAGACTGCCTGAAGAAGATGTCTTTGTCTACCTCCAGGTCCTGGACCCTGTTGTGGTTTGTTGCAAACGGACCGACCCAAAGGCCTGTATGATAGCAGCATGTGTGCCTTTTGCATGAATCCAATAGTTAAACGTCTGACCATGAGCTGTGCACAAAGCTAGAAGCAAAATCTGTGCAAGTGATGAGTGGCCTATTTGTACAAGATCATTTTGTAACCATGGCAACACTTCAGCTTGTGAGAGTGGAGATTTTCACTCACATATCAGAAAGTTAAAAGGTAGCTGAACCAGAGGTGTGTTTAGCTTGTGCCCTACTCTGTGTGTATATCAGTCCACCAATTAAAACATGAGTGAAACGTAGTGACAACATAGAAAACACCAGAGAAGACAAATACTGTCCAGGGAATTAACTTTCTGTCAGTCAATACGTTAACTACTCTTGGTACTTTTGTAGAAAGCCAGAATTTGACCAGAGCTAAAAGGCAACAATGTCTAATTTTTTCTTGGTCTGGACCAAAAGACCTCAGCTGAAGGTGTGAAAGCACAGTATCTGGTACATAGCACACAAAGGGGCAAATAGGAACACTGTGTGGTTTATGAGACCTAAGATACAAATCACTACTGAACTAAGATGTTTTCATTTTAAAACAATATATTCTCTGTCCATAACATGCCTAATAACACATACTAACGTCCTGGGCAGATTTCTTTGCTTGGATCGACGACAAGATGGAACGGTTACTTACAGTAACTTAGATGTCAGGGTGGCGGAAAACAGATAGGGAGTTGCTCCAAAGCAAATACAGCATTAGACACATTAGAGCAGTAGGCTACTGGCAGCATTATCCATCGCCAGAGGAAGCCATGGGAGTGCCAAAACTAAAAGGATGACACCACAAAAGGTGTGTTTTGGCTTGACATGTCGTGACTGCTAAGACCCAATCAGGAAGCAAACATGGGTGTATGCCTCAGTGTTTTCTGCCCATCCAAACTAAAATGCAATGATAGAGTTTTTAAACTAAACCAGGGTCAGCAGCATGTAAGAGTCTCCATTTTAGGGGTTCGCAAGCACCAGAGTAGTGTGGACACTCGGCGTAAACGTAGCAATAGTTGTGCTTTTTAAAAGGAAAAGATATTAGTGCAGATGTAGCCTTGTTGAGTTGGCGTCAGTGGTTAAACAGGGGCCCACAGCTCCCTTTTGCCCGAGGGCCAAACAGAGAGTTTGTCCTGCCCTGAATCTACAACAAACCACTACAATCCATTCAGTTTCAGGGCTCAACAATAAGGTTTGCCCAGGGTGAGTAAAATACAACATCAGGCTAGTAAATTTAGAAACTCACTTACGAATTACAACACATTATTTTATCTGAAGTTGATGATATCAGTTGCTAAGGAGAGAGCTCCAGGTTTACGGATGAAACACATCTGCTGTACTGTACTGTCACTCACTCAGAGAAGGAGGAGGGGGGATTGACATACCATTTTTAATATGCAGGAATGTCCGTGCTTTGCATCTCTGACACACTGTGACCTTGTTCTGATTTGTTTACATGAGTAAACTTTAACTTTAAAGGGAAACTACAGCCATTTTATAACTCAAACTTGTTATTCCCTTGGTCTAAGACATTAAAGATATTAGTTAACATGAAAAACTCTATCCCAAATCCAAAAACTAGAGTGCTAAAACTCAGATTTGTGATGCTATCAAGCATAAAAATCAGAGCTGCTCCATAGACAATGAATTTGGAAAGACGTAGATGACACTGAGAGCAGCCGGGGGAATGCTCTGAGTATGCGGGTACATTTTTTGTTTCAAAGCTAAAGCACTGCAACATCATAAAGTTAATTTAGGTATAAAAAAGAAAACAAACATTCTGTGGGTCCACAAAATCAGGCTCCCATTCATTGTCTATGGAGCAGCTCCAGACTTTATACTCCATGACATCACAAGTCTGAGACTTACTTCCCTGGTTTCTGGCTTTGAGAGAGAGCAGCTCATGTTCACAAATATTGATCAGCCTTTCCTAGGCCATCGAAATAACATATGGAAATTGTTCATTTAGGCGGTGTTCCCCTTTAACTTTAGTCTTTACTGTTATTTCATAACCACTAACAAATAAAACAACATTAACGTTGAATCCTGAGTTTGTATGAGAACACTTTCACTGCAACCCATTATCTCTAATCTGAGATATCAAGGCAAGTATCTGTTTCATGCACAGCCTCACGTTAAGAGCTTCCTATGTGCTGCATGTGGCGCTCAGACTAAGTGATGGGAGAGCCGGTAAACTCACAGATGAGTTGCATCAGCCTCCCAAGGGGCGGTACCACAGCTAAAGAACAATCAATTGTTGTTATATTTCAACCCTGCAAATACGAGTCAGACTACACAGGAAAAGCGTCGGTGCAAATCCTAAAGAAGTGCATACACCTTAAATTGAAGTCTGTGTAAAAAAAAATACAGGTGCTGCTTGATTGTTGCCTCTTAGATACTTTCCCCTTCACAACTACACCGGCAAAAATCAGGCTAACTAAAGCGAGTACACTATTTTTAACACGATTGGAGAGCGGCTGCAAGTTGCGTTGAAACAACGTCGACACCCGGTGCACGTGAACGCAGCACGAGTGCCAACTTTACCTTAATCTCCGCCAGTAACTCATCCTTCTTCATGTTCTGTTTATCCGTCACTCGGATGCCGTTTTCCTCCAGGATGGCCCTGCAGCGAGGGTCAACACTTTCACTGATTAACACAGTCTTGATGGAGATAGGGGCCATCTTGGGGGGTTTCCTCTGCGGGCTGCGAGTTGGTGGGTAACTGATGTTGGTGGGTGGCTGATGCCTTCGTGAAGTGATGGACACGGGGAGTTGCTTTCCCTCTGCTGGTTTTGAATGGTTTTCTCGGATTTAAGACGGCCCACTTTCAAAGTGAACCCGCCTCTCGTGCATCTCCTGCTTTGACGTAACATAAAGGGAGATCTCCATACTGGAAACCAGTTTGGGCAAATGCTGAGACCAGTTTAATTTAAGAATCAGGCCATCAACGGTGGCGGGAGAAGTATTTAGATTTTTTTTTTTTTTGTTCCACTTAAAACAGCAACATCCCAAGTACTTCCTGCAAGCATGCATTCAAAATGTGTCTTGAACAAAGTACAGAATGTACTTTTAATATAAAAACTATAAGGAGACTATATATGCAGGTAATGGGCTCTGTCATGTAAGTGGCATTTTGATATAATTTTACTGACTTTAAATATAATTTACCTATAGCAGTACATCATATTTAACAAACTCATTATATGGTTAGTATTTATGTATCATATATGCAAAGTACTTAGTGACTATAGCTGTCATATAAATGTAACTTTAGGTGAGTCAAAGGTACTATATATATCTCTGCAGTTCCATGAATTAGATTAATTGATAAATTGATTTTTATTTGTGTCATGCACACTTACATGTGCCCAGCCCTCGTGGGTTTGCAAGACACCATTACAATGACGGCACAGTAACAATCAAAAGTATATCTTATTTAGCTACTTAGTCCAGAAACAGAATACACAAAAAAGGTTCCCTTTCTGACACAAAACTCTTATTTTTCATGATCACCCAACCAAAACAAATCAACATAGACAGAGGTCATCTTACTGAAAAGTACATTGCTAATTCAGATACAGGACAGCAAAACAAGAAGTGACAATCATTCATAACATCACTTAAATGACACAGCAAACAAATTCCACCCTCTGTGGTGGTGTTAAACCTCCCAGTCTCTGAGGCTAATGATAATAATCTTTTGTTTAGATCATACTTCACATAAGGTTCCTCACTGTAGCTATTCTCTATGAGACAATAATTTCGTAGTTTTGGGTTATACCATGTGTCAACAGATTTTTTTCTCTAAACATGCGAAACATTTCACTCCTAATCTCCTGAATATCACAGGTGAACCTGTTCTGGAAAATAAATGACAAATTGTTCAAATAAAATAATGATTTTAACACATTAGCCCAGGGATGACAGTGGGAGGTGTCCCAATTAAAAATCTTTATTAAGTATTAAGAAGCATACAATGGAAATACTTAAGAAAAGTACAAGTACCTATGACAAAAAACCCCAAAAAACATATCCAGTACTGAATTTTAAGTTATATCGTGGTGGGATTATGAGACAATGTTCTCCTGGACACAGATTTTTTTAATTGTCGTTCTGCATCCTTGTGTGGTTTTGAGTCTGTTTGAAGTATTTTTTGTGTCTTTTTTGGTCGTTTTGTGTTTCTATGTGGTTCCCTTGCATCTCTTTGTGTTTTTTTTTTGTGTCTCTTTGAGGTAATTTTTGAGTCTTTTCCTGGTCTGTAATTTGAGTGACAAAATTAGCAGATGAAGGCCCCTGACACTTTGGACACCTGGGCCTGTGCCCAGTAGGCCCGTTTAGTAATGCATCCATGGGATAGGTATAAGGATACAATAAAAAGGTGAATTTTATGGTGATATGTGACCACAAACGCACTCGGTGAAATTAAATGTGTATTTGTTTTTGTTGAAATCATTTTATTCCTCCAAAGAGCATCAAACTTGCTCATATCCTTGTTACGTACTGCACTGTATACTTGTTCATTCCTTTATTTAACAGTAAATCAGGTCAGGAAAGTCAGTTTTTTCAGTCTTAATGTGACAGACGTTGTTCATCACCTGACTCATTACAATGCACATGACAGCCCCTTTATCTCTGTGCCAGACTGTCACAGTCATACTATTATATCTGCTCCCAACACTTGATTTTAAACACGTGTAGTTTGTTTGCATGCATGAGTGACTACACAGTATATTTGTGTCAGTCTAATGTGATGGGCTGTTTCCCTAAGCCTCCACAAGAGTAGAGCAGTTAGAACAAAGCCCTGGAGTCAAGTATGAACTTGTTTCATTTTGACTATTCTGCTATAAAGTAGAATCTTCTGTCCTGTCACATAGTTCACATACTGAGTAAACTGTTATTAGAGTCACATGAATCCAATTTTGTTATGTTGTATTCAAGCGTCTCAGTAAGTTGTGACAGTGAGTCAGCGTGCACAATACCACAGTCATCACACTGGACTTGAAACTTTTACTATTGACATGTTTGCTTTTTCAGCTGTGACATTTAAAAAAGGTCTCCTGTGAAAAAGGCGTGTGACGTGCAGTTGGCATAGCTACAGTATAGACCAGGCCTTGGGTGGGATGATTATCTATGCTTAACTACAATTTTGTCTGACTTCCAGCATGAAACACACACTGACACAGAGCCACAGACTCATCTGTTGTCTATTTAAACTAGTTTAATTATGAAATCTGCCGAGGCCACTTGTTTTTATGACCTTAAGCTGTGGAGCTTCCTCCCCTTAGCTCTTGAATGGCATGAAGGAAATTAAAGACCTATCTTTTAATTTGGCTTTCAGTTCAGGCAGATTTTACTGGCATTATTGTTAAAGCTTTGTTGTTTTGTAACCAAACTGTTTTTACTTGTCTTTCTTTCACTTATTGCTGTAGCTATATTTTCAGTTTTTTTCTTCTTTTATATTGTTACTATTTAGTTTTATGTGACCTTG
>JAPZEB010000005.1:15311566-15332397 GCA_029783705.1 Chaetodon striatus
CTTATTTTTCTTTCTTTCCCTCTTTTTCCTTCTTCCCTTTCTTACCATCCTCCCTTCTCTTTTCGTCTTTCTTTTTCTTCTTCTTGGATTCCTTCTCTTATTCTTCAGAGTCAGAAGAGTCTGATGAGCTCTTGGAGTCGCTGTCGCTGCTGCTGGAACTGACAGAGGCTCGCTCTTTCTTTTTTTCATCTTTCTTTGCTGCAAACATTGAAGAGTCTATTAGAAACACTGCTTAAAAAAAAAAAATCGAAAAGCTGTTATCATGCACAGCAGCAGTCGACAAACCACAAGCTGGTGTTTGAAACCTTTCTGTACAGTACTGAAAATACTTAACACAAACAAACCTTTAGATTTGGGGATGAGCTCTCCACAGTTTAAAACTTTGACGTCAGCATATGGTCTGCTGTTAGGATCTGTTTTCTGGTTCTCCATGGCTTGAACAACTTCTTGGCCAGAAATTACATGACCAAAAACCACGTGGACACTGAGAAAATACAGTAGTGTCGAGGTTTAGCTATGTTGATCCAAGTTGAGCAAAATATATTCTGCACAATGCAATCAATCAAAGTTTCTGATGCAATTAAGCACCACTTACCCATCCAGATGTGGGGAGGGTTTTGTTGTTCTAAAGTTTTGCAGCAGGCCATTCAAGAAAAAAAGGCAAATAATTATTTATATGACTAAAGGGTGACTGAATGAACCACTAAAAAAGCAAATACATACAATAACATATGTAGTACTTACATGAAAAACTGTGATCCATTTGTATCTTTGCCCCTATTGGCCATAGACAGCAGGTATTCCTTGTTGTGTTTAATAGCGAAGCTTTCATCTTGGGGAAAAGGATAAGATTGTACTGCCATCTTGAAGCCAACGTCGGTTTGGATAACAACTGACAGCTCTGACAGTGGCCTCTTTACCTTCAAAAAAGCCTCCATAGATGGATTCGCCTCCTCTTCCATTGCCTATGATGTCAGAAAATAAATAAAATGTAAGAAAGCGGACTTCTACAAGAAAGAGTTATAAAACCTCTGATGACTGCTAGTTTTTCAAATATAATGGTTTAAATTGATGTTAAGCTTGGTTGATGCTTTCATTATTGCATGCTTACAGGTAAAAAGTGAGAGCTTTGCGATGACATTAACAGAGAGACTTGCAGTCACTCACTAAATCTTCACAGTCTTTACATATCTGGACTTCAACAAGGCCTTTAAGCTCATTACACCATTCATATCCTTCAAACTTTGTTAACTCACCTTCGCTGAAGTCTCCTCCTTGAATCATGAAGTCTTTTACAACACGATGGAACAGACATCCTTTGTAGTGCAGAGGTTTCATAGTTCCTTTACCAATGCCTTTTTCACCTGAATGAAACCACAGTCAATTATCAGTTATCAAAATTAAACCATGCCATTAAATTAAAAGTTTTACTGGCGTATACTTGTGCAGAAAATTTCTTATTCACCTGTGCAGAGGCATCTGAAGTTTTCACATGTTTTGGGACAGATGTCTGAAAACAATTCAACCACAACTCTGCCGACTGCAAGGAAATAAGGTTGTTAGGTTTGTTATCATGATGAGAAACTACACTCAGTGGTCACTACTTAAGATTCATCTAGCTCAACTTAATGCAGTATGATACAACATCCTTGCAAAATATGTCCGTGAAACCCTTCTGCCCACCCTAATTGTATCAGTGATAGTAGGGTGATTATTAGGAACAGTTTTAAGTATACAATTTCCTCAAAATAACCTGAATTAACATCTCTCTACAACAGGACATAGTATAACATTAACAGAGGTAACATTTCCAGCAGGGCTGTTACATTAGACTGCATTACATTTAGTTATAATTGCCTAGTAAACTCACAAGTGAGTGCATATGTCAGTTTAATAGCCAGAAAGTTGAAGTGTATTTCTTACCGAGCACATTACTGATGCCAATGTCAAGAAAGCACCGAGTGCGCTGAGTCTTGATCCCCATGATCACCTTCACTGATTAAACACCTGAAGATGAAAAACAAACAGCACAGAAACAATTTAATTTCGCACTTGAAAACTTGACAATAAGATGTCATCCTGGGTGAGTTAAAAAAAAAAAATCCTGCACACATACCAGCTCTGACCAACTGGACGATTTCATTCAAGTCTAATGAAAGCCATTTGATGCAAAATAAATCATGAAGATGTTGGCTTTACATTACCCTGACAAGATTTCAAATGAGCATCATAAACGTCACTGACACAGTTAACAATACGACGACAGCTGGATGATAATAAACACAATTAGGCAAGCTAGCGTTAGCCTATTAGCAACGCGTTTGAAGTCTCATTTAACCTGAAGAGCCGATTGCGAAGATACATTTTAGTGTTTAACAACCAGAAATGCTCACACACTCATCGATCTCGACACTACGGTTTTGGTTTCACAGAGAAGACACACGGTCACCCTAACGGCAGGCCTGGTGTTAGCATTAGCAACTTCAGCTAGCCTCAGCCGGACAACATGTAGAGGGATTCTTCTACATGACGCAAACCGTACAATTTCGACATATTAACTACACACGCAGCGGTTATAACGCCTAAATGTTATTAATACGATATTACATCACCTGGAAACACAAGGATATCACTCCATACAGCGGGCAGCTCTCACAATCGACGAAAATTAAGTTTCATTCAGTGTTGGTCTCACTGTTTTCTAAAGATGGCGCGGCAGGGACGTCAATGTATTTCGAGAACCGTGCGCCAGTCAACGCAGCCGAGCACGTAGCAACGAAACACCGCGAGATTTTGTGACCTGAGATTTGTCTGCCAGGTAACTAAAAGCTTTCACGCGCTGTTTAATCGTCTGCATCACTTATTTCCATTTAATGATTCAGTGCAGTCCTCATCAGAGGTGGGACCATGTCAGACTTTAGCAAGTCACAAGTAAGTCTCAAGTCTTTGCACTCAAGTCCCAGTCAAGACTGACAAGTTTCAAGTTATAGTCCCGAGTCAAGACAGGGATGTACCAAGTCAAGACTGACAACAAGTCCCCAGTCAAGTCCCTAGTCAAGACAGGGAAGTCCCAAGTCAAGACTGACAACAGGTCCCATGGTATGTCTTGAGTTAAGTCCCGTGTCAAGACCAGCATTAAGTCCCAAGTCATCTCCAGAGTCAATACAGGGAAATCCCAAGTCAAGACTGACAACAAGTCCCATGTCAAGTCCCTAGTCAAGACAGGGAAGTCCTAGTCAAGACTGACAAGTCCCAACTCAAGACCAAGCATGCAAGTACGGAGTCAAGTCCCAAGTCCTGAACAAGTCATAATATGCTTGTCATATAATAAAATGCCGTTTTAACAAATTAGTATATTAATTTAATAGTATTAATATTAATAATATTAATGTCATTAATGTTTTTTAAGATGTGTATTTATTTATCAAATAAAGTTTGTCTGAAGCTTTGCATCTCTGCATGTAGTTTTTGACCCACATGTTTTGCTAAATGATATTTATTTTTTGTTGACCACTTGGAGTTAATGTACATGAAGCAAAATATCTTTGGTACTGGGCTATTCTCTCCAATTTACACACAGTAACATATGTTAGTTCCTCATGGTTCTCAACAACTTGACTGGATGCTGTCAGACTGGTTCAAAGGGGATCTGCAGAACTAAGTGTCGACTTGCCGGAAATAAATAGCATTAACATAAGCTGATTCAATTTAAGGGAAATTAATTGATTCATTGCACACATTTTAAATAACACATCTTTAAACATTGGGCTTTGGGGAAGATATCAGGAATTTTTAAGTCAACAACCCAAGTCTAGGTAATGTCACGAGTCACTGGTGTTAATTCAAAGTCAAGTTGCAAGTCTTTTTTAATTTTGTCAAGTTAAGTCTAAAGTTATCAAATTAGTGATTTGAGTCTCACTCAAGTCCAAGACATGTGAATCAAGTCCACACATCTGGTGTACATCTTTGTTTATGTACAACAAAGTGGTGAGATGGGCTCAGATACAAATTAACAGCCTCTAAAATAAATGAAAAATAAGTTTTAAGTTTTCTAAAGGGTTAACGCTAACTCGATATAACTGAAACAGGGACTCGCAAAATTGTTGTCTAATTTTCTATGAGTGACACAAAAAGAATAAAAAAAGCAAAGTGTTTTAAGCAAAGTATCCTGGAAAACACCTTAAAGAAATATATCCCTTAAGAAGTCTGGTCGCCTGCTGCAGAGTGCTGCCTGCCTGAAAGGCAAAGCCCAGGGTATCAAAGTCTATCAGTGAGTTACGTCACTGGCTACGGAAGTGAAACTCTGTAGCACACATGCTGGGTAATTTTGACTTTGAATCAGCGGTTTTAATGACATATTCTTTGTGTGCTGTGTATATAATCTTTGAATCGCTATAATCTAAGTAAATGTAGCTAAGAAGCCAGCTAGCAGGTAATATGTGGCGTTGTCAGTCATTTTAGTGGATTGTTTGTCCATGCACGTGAATATCGTGTTAGCAAACTGAACTTAGCTGCTGGTAGCTCACTTCAGTGTTGTGATACTCTGAAGGAAAGTCACTTGAAATCTCTGATTTGGGCTGTCTGAGATGAAACCATCTGAACCTGAGGTCAGCATGTCACACTGAGCTAACATCACTGTCATACAAGTGTTTGTTGTTGTACACTCAGTTTAACTTGTAATAAGAATTGTGACATTGTGATACAGGTTGAAGTAATGTGTTTCTTATGTGTGTCTGTGTGTGTGTTCCTATTCAGTCACCACAGGTCCCTGAAGGAGCATCTAAAATCCACTACCTCCATACTGCAGTTTTGTTGGTGTGATCTCATCTGGCTGCCTGTTGATTTGACATTGAGGTGCTACAGTGGGGACACTGTGTTGGGACACTGTTGGGACAATGGAGACCCCAGTGCAAACTTAATCTGAGCCCAGATCTGTGGTGATGTTTCGGCTGCGGTGTGTGAATTCCTCCCTTAGGAGGTTCCTCCACGGGGGAGTAGTGAATCGAGACCAGGTTCTGGAGCAGCTGCGGGTTTGCTCTGTTGAAGAGCAGGTGTTTGATGTGGTGGGCAAGAACAGGGCCAAGCTCACAGTGAACCATGTCAGCAGAGCTGTGGGGATGCTGTGGCAGTTTCAGAGGGAAAAGCCCCAAATGCTCAGGACTGTGGAGCTCATCAAGAGCCACCCACAGTTCTTGACCCTCCGGGTTCTGGCGGAGAACAAAATTGCTCTCATGGATGATTTAATGTTGGTCGACATGCTTTACAGTTTCCTCAGGTACATTAACATATAGAAACAATCAGTTTAAGTGTCATGGGTTGAATTATAGTATAGTAATGATGACATACTGTATTTATTGTTTGTCTTTTAGGTTGAATGTGGACCCACATGACTCTCTTGTTCAGCAGCTGGTTTCAGAAGCATGGCTCAGAGTAGACAGGTATGATTGCGTCACACTGTTTTGAGCTGTTACTTTCATTTAATCAACAACTAATCTTGATTTTTTTTAATTAATCAAGTAATTGTGAAGCCTATAAAATGCCAAGAAAAGTGGAAAATGGGCATCATAGTTTCTCAGAGACTAGCAGTGATACCTTCAACTGTCTTGTTCCAAGCAGCAGTCCTTAACACAAAAACATAAGTGATATAAAAAAGAGAAAAGCAGCTGAAACTAACAAATGTTTGGTATTTTTTGCACTGTTAGATACTGAGATACTTTGTTTAGTTGTTTCAGCACTAATGAGATGTTGCATGGATTCTTGCAGATTTCAGATGGCATCCCTATCCAAGTTTTCCATCTGCCTGAGTGATCAGCACCTTCACCACAGTCCTCTAATGGGCCACATTGCCAGTATTGTGGATCAGAGGTTGTCGTCCATCAATGATGCCAGGTTGGTCCTGAGACAGATATGATCAAATAACAATTATATAATCAAATATTGTGTATTGACTCTAAGGTCATGTTTTCCCAGGATCCTAACGACACTGATGATCAGCATATCATCGCTGGTGTCTCCCCGGCTTCGGGATGCACTCATCAGCAAGGCAGACCAACTCCTGGACAACATGGATCCCTCACATTACAACAACCCCCGGAGAGTGGTGCAGTTCCTGCGCAACATCAAGTACAGTTACCGGCCTCTGCTGGAGAAGTGCAACAAGATCATCTTGTGCAACATTCCCAGGCTGGACGCAGAAAATATCAGCATCATTTTGGGGCTGTATCAGTCCCTGCAATTCAACAACTGTGACTTCAGGCTGGCTGTCAAACAGAGACTCATAGAACTGATTGATTCAAGCACAGATTCCTTCTCCTTCACCAAACTGTTTGTCGCTCTGGCGCCGATGGCCAGTCAGGAGATCAGAGAAGGGTTCGTATCATTGTCAGTGGAGGGATCTGTGAGTGGAAGTTGAACCCTTTACAGCAGGTCTTGAGTGTAACACATCTCAAATGTGGTTTCCTCCCCCTCAGATTGGAAAACACTGCCCTCCTGCTGGCGGACGAGCTCACTGCACATCAGGCTCTGGCTGTTGCTGAAGCTCTGGAGGAGATTCAGAGCAGGAATCTTAGCTTACTGAACAAGTGAGTTCACATCTCTGCCATATAGCACCTGCATAACTTAAGAAGTGGAGCCAGTGTGTCGACCAGTGTCAGCTTATTGCAGATTTTATGGTATTGCCATATATGTCCGTGCAGAAGTTCAACATTTTTGAGATAAAGCTGAACATTAATTCTTAATGGTGGAAACAGGCTGATTTAGGGGCTCTTCTGGTGTTTTCAATTCTGTCGCATCATCTTACTCGGCAGATGCAGTTGCCCAGTTGTCATGAAATTGTAGATGCTGAAATTTCCACTTTAAGGACCTCTCACTCATGTTGTCTTAAAGGTCCGGTGTGCAGGATTTAGGGTCATCTATTGGCGTTAATGGTGTGTAATATTCAAAATTATGTTTTCATTAGTGTATAGTCTCCTGAAAAGAGGACTTGTTGTGTTTTGTTACAATAGAATGAGCCGGTTATAACTACAAACAAAGCAGTTCTTCTTCCTTATCATAAAGTGTATTTTATCTGTTTATGTAAATAGACTCCAGCAGAATACAAATACTGAGTAAACTATAATAATTACTAAATTATTTTGCAGAATTGCAGTGGTGATAAAAAGGAACCTTCATGTCTATAAGCCAGTGGAGGTGGCCAGAATCACCCAAGCCCTCTTTCTGCTGCAGTACCAGAACCCCGAACTCTTCAATAAACTAAGAAACATTTTGGCCAAGTAAGTCTTTATTTAAGTGACTTCTTTGCTCTTTGATTGAATAAATCGTAGAGTGATGATTACACTTTATCTTGCAGCTTTTTGCAGCGCAGCGTCTTCCCCTACGAAGTGACCATGCTGACCCGTGTTCTGTCCATGCTGCCCAGCCTGCGGCTTGACGGAGGCATGCTCGCACAGTTGGAGGCGGTGGTGGCTCAGTGCAGCCTCAGTGACCTCAACACCATTTCTTTCGCCGTCGCCAAGTGGGTACGTAATGATCCCTCCTACCGCCACAACACTCCTAGCAAGTACGTCCGTCTGCTGCAGAACCTGAAGCACTGCGGGCGCGAGCGGCTGCAAACGGCCGACCGGCTGGACTTGGTGCTGGAGGAGCTCCGGCACATTTCAGGAGAGTGGTTTGAGGAAATGCTGCTGGAGGAGACAATGGTCACGCTCAAGAGGATGATGGGCCAAATAAACTGGAGCAATGTGCCTGAGTTGGCGCTCTTCCTAACCAGGATAAATCACCTCTGCCCTCCGCTGCTGGAAAGAATCGCCACTGTGGCCATTAGAGACATTGACAAGGTGCTCTCAGAGACATCCGGATATGTTCAAGTCTGGAATGATTAAATAGATATTAACAGTACTTTTTCAATATTATTTTTCAGATCCATCACTCAGCAACATATGCCACCCTGCTGCCTTTTACCGTCCTGAATTATGATCCTGTTCAAGCAGACGAGCTGTATGACGTTTGTATTCAGCGCTTCACTCCTCACATCAGTAAGTCTGTCAGTTCTCACATTTTTATGCCTTCGTGCCAGCAACATGGCATTATGTTTTTGGGTTGTTTGTCCATCTGTCTGTCTGTCTGTCTAAGGAATGCTTTGAGGGAATTTCCTCAAATTGGGCACAAACTTGGACTCAAAAATGACCTGATTAGATTCACTGTCCCCTCACGTCCGTCCAGGTACCTTAAACACGATATCTCAGGATCACCTGAAGGGAATTTCCTTACATCTGGTGCAGCTGGCATTGTGTAGCCAGACCTTAGCGCTGTGTCAGCACTAGAAAAAGGTCTGGAAGCACCCATTATAATTCTTGTATAGGGAAAACAAAAAGCTCTGGGTTGTTTGTCCTTATCTAAACCAATCACAGTCATCTTGGGCAGGGCTAAGCTGAGGATGCAGCAGCGGTGCCCTTACTGTAGGAGCCAGAATATGTATTTAACCTCTGTTGTTTATTATTTGTTTAGGCTGCACACGTTCTTTTGGTCACCTTCACTAAGGCTGTGAAAAATTCCTATTGTGTCTTGGCATTAATATGGCAATAAAACCTATCCTTATCCTTATCCTTATATTTTTCTGCAAAAACACATCTGGCCATTACCCAATATCATCACTCAGGAACAGAAGGAGCTAGTTATTTGGTCAGATACTGAATTGTTGACACTAATCTTGGGTATCCACCTTGAAACTGTGCTGATTATATCGGTCTTATGTGCTGCCAAGGGGAAGATGTGTGTGAGTCACAGACATGGATGTAAACTGCAACTGCAACTTGACTGGTTGGCAAAACTTACAATCGTAAGATAGTAATTCTAGTTTTTCTTATGTTAAAGTTACACTAACACCTTTCTTTCTTGTGTTTGTAGGCTCCTTTGACCCACATCTGCTAGTTCTCCTGGCGTACACTTTGGCTCTGGCCGACTGTTTTCCTGAGGAGCTAGCCAGAGAAATCTTCAGTATAGATTTTCTGGGAAAACTGGACGCCCAACTGGAAAGTATGTCCCTGCTTTGTTTGCAAATGTGTTTGAAGTATAACTGATCATTTTAATCGGCAGCAAAATTGGTAGCATTTCAAGATGTAAAGACTTTACCCTTCAGTAGAACGAATGTAATTGTCCTCACAGCTCTACCTGATACCCTCAACATGCGGACCAGGCTGCGCCTCATGGAGCTCAATCGTGCCGTGTGTCTCGAGTGTCCTGAGTTCCAGGTGCCTTGGTTTCATGAGCGCTACTGCCAGCAGTTGCAAAAGAAAGGTTAAAAAAAAGTACCATTAAACAATTTTCTGGCTTAGATGGGAAAATGGAATTCAAATAAATCTGTGTGTGTCAAAACGTTGTTTTCAGGGAACAGCTCTTTGAGTCCTGTGCAACAGCAAATCCACAAAATGCTGAGTGAAGTTCTCGGTGGCATTAACTGTGTTCGAGTAGCGGTTGTCACTCCATATTTTTACACCATAGGTGAGTAATATGTGGGGATAACTCTGTATTAAAGGCTAATTTGATGTTTTATCACACATTTTCTCTTCTATTCTGAAAAAGTCTGCGCCTGGGAATGGGAACCTCTATACTCCAATGCATCTATTAAATGTATATAAATGAACTTTATTTAGTAACCCTCAAACACAAGGCAAGGCAAATTTAGCATATTTCAGCAAATTTATGGGATTGAAATGTAATTTGACCATATTTTGTCTTTTCAGACTTTGAATGCATACTGAGCAAACACCTGCAGCCGTTGCCGTACAGCGACCCCAGCATGCTGCAGATCTCAGACGGAGGAAAGGTTCACTGGGGGTCGGGCTCAGTGGAAAACATCAGCAATGAGCTGCCGTCTGGAGCTCAGAGGTAACGATATATCAGACATGGATATTAAATAATTACAGCAGACCAATCAGGAAATTAAATGTTTTTGACATTCTGTTTTTACTCGTCACTCAGGGTCGCTGTGGACTTTCTTGATTCAAAGTCCTTCTGTAAGAACTCTCACCACATGAAAGGTGAAGCCCTGATGAAGAAGAGACACCTGGAAATTCTAGGATACCGAGTGGTTCAGGTGAGAAGACATTGTTTATCACTTACATCACTTCCAATGAATCATATTAAATGTCAGCGACACTCAGGCAGTAAATCACTTGTGTTTTACAGATCCCTCACTTTGAATGGAACTCTATGGAGCTGTCGACACCGGACGCCTGGAAGGAATATCTAAAGAAGAACATATTTAGAGAGCTTTCTTCTTGAAGGCCTTATTTATTGGACAATGAAGTAATGTTACATTCAGTGCTCTGATAAAGCTGTGAGATTGGTCTGAGAATTTCAGGCTGAACAACTGAACAGAGTTTTGGAAACAGCTTGTTAATATACATTAAGTGCTCTTTATTTTTAGTCATTGAGTTTAACGTTGACATGAATCTACCTCATTCATGTTAAGTGCGATTGTATATTATGTGCTTTTGTATTAAAATGAGTATTTTAAATAAAATACAAAGCTTTGTTATCTTTTTTAAAACTTTTGTCGAACATAAATGGGGTATTCTGGATTGCAAAGTGAAGTGTTACATTGCTGGCTATCATGTAAAACACGCTGCTTTGAAGTCAATACGGTGAGCACGAGCTGAGGTTTAAAATGACCATCATCAGCTGCACTCAAAAAGATTATTAGATCTATTTTGTCAGGTTTTTAATTTACATATAAAATTCCAATCCAATTCAGTCAAGTAACTCTAGCATGAACCAAAAAGTACCATTTATGTAATTTAAATAAAACCGATGAATAGACTGAGAGTTACGTAACTATAGCTCTGAATTTTCCTAATTTACATTAAAGGTTATGTAATTCCTGAAGTGTATTATGTAATTAGTGTAATATCTGTATTTCAAATATGTTGGTGTTACCATATTTAAAATACAGAGACTTTATGAATAGTAAATACCTAAACTGTATTGCAACAGATTCTATGAGCTATAGTTACGTAATTTCTCCAAGTCTGTTTGTCTCAGTTTGATTTTATTACATAAATGGTACTTTTTGGTTTGTGTTAGAATTACTTGACTCAGTTCAGTATTTTATTTGCACTTGAAGAACTTTAACCTGACAAAGTAGGCCAAATAACTTTTTTGACTGTGATATATCCACTCTTCATGAGTACTGTATCACAGTTCACACAATACATCAAACTGCAATTGTGGAGCTTTTTAACATCTGCAGACATTTTCCCAAGACTACATTTTATCTCTTACGTGTGAAGACATATGATGGCTATTAGAAATTAACACTTAACACGCCCTAACACTTACTAACTGAGCCTTTTTTGTTATGTTTTAATATGTTTTGGCTGCTGCCTTTACTTATACAACAGTATTAAAATGCACAGGGCCACAATATTTATGGTTTTGAATATATATTATATATTGCCTATTTTAAAAAAAGTAATCTGAAAACAAAACAATGGAAAATGCCAGATAGAGACTGTGAGCCTGTGGGAGATGATATTTTAAACCGAAGACATACAAGGTACATGTTGTAACCGACTGAAAACAAAAACAGGGATTTCTATGCAAACCTTTACCAGTTACCACGAGGATTGGGCAGCTGGGGCTCACAGGTAAAATGGGTTGTCCACTAATCGGAAGATTGGTGGTTCAATCCCTGGCTCCTCCAGTCTGCATGTCAAAGTATACTTGGGCAAGACACTAAACCCCAAATTGCTCCTGATGGCTGCTCTGTTGGTGTGCGAGTACAAGTGAATGGTTGCTGGGTAGCAGGTTGCACCTTGTATGGTAGCCAGCAGTGTGTGAATGTGTGTGTGAATGGGTGAATGTGGCATGTAGTGTAAAGAGTGCTTTTAAAACAAGGACAACACTATACAAGTGCAGTCCATTTAACAGTCAGCATTAACAATATTTGTATTTAATGGGTGAAAGTGGGAAATTATCAACAAGAGTTTTGCTGAGAAGATCAGAATCAACAAAGTCTTGTTAAAACAATAAATAATAAGCCAATTAAAACCATGATAAATTTTATTAAAACACTCACAGAACAGACAAAGATGTCTGATATGTTAAAATGCTACATGACAACAACGAGCCACTACACAAGAGCATGTACATAATATTCTTGGCTACAGCAGTAAAGTCAAAGTCCGTCTTATGTCCCTGGACTACAGTTTGGGCATCCTGGCTACATTCAGACGCATGGACACACAGGACGCTCCAGCTGCATAACGCATCTCTCTGATCATGCCAGTCCACTGCTTCTTGTCTTCTTCATACCTGGTGAGACAGTTAAAACATGTCACTGTAATGCACTGTTGAGAGCATGAGGAAATATCAATGTAAAAGAACGTAAAGAAGATGACACTGTTCTAAAATGTAACACAATCGACACATACTGCCAAATGTCGATGATTTCAGTGGGAGCACATTCTTTGTTCTCGTTCTCCACCATGGCGAAGCCTCCTACGGCGTACAGCTGCCCTCCACAGCTCACCAGGTTGAGTGAGCTCCTCTCTTGGGGGAAATCTGTGAAGGGTGCCCACCTGAAACAAGGTGCGCTCAGCTGAATTAATGTGACATCTGTTTGTTTTTATACCAGCAAGAGTTTCTTGACTTTGTGTATTCAATTAAAGGAGTGCAAAAGAAAACAATAATGTATTTCTGTAACATAAATTTTAATAATTTATGACTTTTTAAATCTCATTTGTGCTTTTTTTCTGGATGCTTTGCTGATTTAAAGTGGAAGTAGACACGTTTTTTGCTTTTGATGTTTATCTGACTAAAATCATTTTTTAAAAAGTTATACTTGTTTAAAACTTGGATTGGAAATGACCAAATAAATATTGGTATCAGGAAATAATAATCAGTCATGCACAAAACTTTGATGCTCTCACACAAACTGTAAAAACAAAAGCACGTACTTGTTGGTTCCAAAGTCATAAGCTTCACTTGAAGCTACAAGGCCGTCGTCATTGACTCCCCCAGCAACAATAATCTTCCCTTTGTGGATAACTGACCCAAACATGGATCTGGGTGTCTTCATAGAAGCCACCTCCTTCCACTCCGACCTCTTGTGGTTGTATGCAAACATCTTATTAGTTGCTTTGCTTTACCAGAGAGACAGAATGAATCCAGAGAAGAGTTAATGTCATGTGAAATTCACAGCTCGACTTAAAATGTTTTGGCATTGCAATCTTACTTGTCATCTGTTTTTCCTCCGATACAGTACACCAGGCCATTCTCAGAGACCACACAGTGGCCGTGGATACTCACAGGCAAATTTTTGACTTGAGACCACTTCATTTTTCTAGAAAAAAGGGGTATTAAACAGTAAATACACACCAGTGCTTTCAACAGAGAATCTGCTGAGTGAACACATCCAAAACTGCTGGCGTACTGAACTTACTCAGTGTCATAGCACATAACAGTGTCATGAGAGTCATTGGACTGTAAATCTTTTCCTGCGACAGCAAACAGCAGATTGTCAAATTCCCCCATGGAAAACAAACACCTGGGTGAGGGCATGGGTGGCAGAGCGGTCCATTCAGAAGAGAGACTGTCCAACTGGAAGACACATTTTAAGACATTTTGAAGAAACAAATTGAAGGAATTATTTTTGTTGTGTTTAGTCGCACCCCCAAGGAAGGGCCATGACCCCTGATACAATCATTGCCCTTTCCTGGTGGAAATAATTGGCCAACATTACTGTCTTAAAGAGGCTGTGGCACACCCTTTTTTAAAGATGGTGCAAAGGTTAAACTAGACCAGTGCCTTGCTAGAAAGGGGGCTAAAAAACTGTCCAAATTTAGGCAACTTGCATTGCCATTTTCAAAGGGATTCTTTGAACTCTCACCTCAAGATATCTGAATCAAAACCAGTTCTCTGGGTACCTACGAGTCTCCCCTAAACTTGAGAGGGCTTGCTCCCATTAAATGTTTTGTTCCTTACAATTAAGGCACTCCTTCAAATTAAAGCTGCATGTTTGTCTTTTTAAGGAAAATGACAACCAGCCTATTTGGAGAACAATAAATCACCTAACATGCATAGATGCATGACACATTAGCACAGGATTTTTGTAAGAAAAACATTAGATAATTGGTAATATGAACTGTAAAATAAGAAACCAAATTATTTAAGTATGTGATTCCTCATCCCTTAAACTGACAGGTTTAACTAGCCTATACACTTAAACAGCATAATAGAATCCCCTGAAATTAAGTTATGGTTTTGGTGTGCCACCCAAAGATCATCAGTAGCCCCATCTGGCTATCACCATAAAAAGTACTGGGGGCACCCTTGACTGTGTTCAGTACATCTACAATGTGAATGAAATTTTAATACCTGGTAGAAGTAACACTGCAGTGGGTTTTCTTTGTCCTCTTCGTCTACAAACAGTCCTCCCAACACATACAGGTTGTTCTTCTTTGATACCAGACTGACGTGATTTCGGGGGATCTGCTCTGACATCGCAGCAAGCGAACATTCATTCTCCTGGACGTCGTAGGCCACGGCAGCAGTGTCGTTGATCATCAGAACCACGTCTCTGGTATACATGCCAAATCTGCGGTTATCGTTCAGATAGCCGGGCAGCTTTCCCTCCTCTCCCTCCTGGTCATCCTCCCCCTTCTTCTTTTCAGGCAACTTCCCCGCAAAAGCTTCCTTTATAACTTTGATTTTTTTGACAAGCTCAGGATTACTCTTAATGATGTCATCCTTCTCCACCTTCTCCTTGAAATACTTCTCCGGGAGTAAACGGAAGCGAATGCACTCAAAGGCCTCCTCTAGGGATTTCACGCGCTTCTCTTTGTCTTTCCTGATCCACCTCATGAGGGTCTCAAACACTACCTCCTCTTTTTCTACATTCAACCTATCTGCTCCGATAACGGCAAAGAGTTCAGGGGGAGCGAGCTCTAAGAAGTCCTCATCCTTCGCTATGGTCTCAAACCGATCTGCAATGTGATCTCTAGCTGCCATTGCCAGTCTGGCACAGTTCAGCATCAGCCCCAGCCTGTAGATGGCAAGGCAGTTCTGCTTTGACAGCTTCTTCTGGAGATAGTTCACACAAACTGTGAACACTGAGGGGATCTGGAAGCGATTGGCAGCAGTCAAAATGTCCTGCACGTTGTTGTCGTTGATGTCAATCTCTGCTGAGTACATGTAATTTACAATCGATTCCATAATATTGGGATCCAGGTTCTCCAGAACAACCTCCATTTCACCTGTTTCCTTGCCGTCTGTGGAGAAGTACAGCTCCCGGAAATATGGACTACAAGCTGCCAGAATGAGCCGATGGCAGGGGATGCTTTGGTCTCCGACCTTTAGGACGCAATCGATGAGCTTATTCTCATTGAGGAGCTCTTTGAGTCCATCCTGAAGCAAGGTGCTCTGAAACAGACGGAGATCTTCCCTCATGCTTTGGGGATCCATTCTTCTGAGACAGGAAGTGGATGGAAGTGATCACGACAGACTGTCCGAGCTGGTGAGGAAAAAGAACTATAGGCGGCCAGGTCTGAAGCCACTTCAATATAACCGTGCCCCCTCTAAATATAGCCATCCACCCCATCCATGAAGAATTCAGGTTGGCCAAAGCGGAGAGCTCACACAGCTGTCACAGAGTAAAAACAACTGTGAAACCCTGTCACCCTAGTGATAAGTAACAACATTGTTGTATGGTCACACAGAAATAACCTCTGCTCTTTTTATTTTGCTTCGTATCTTATGGGGCTAAATATATTATTTTACAATGAAACGCTCAACATGATGGCAGGACTATTTGTTCCAGCATCTTACGTCTTCATGTATCAGGCACTCACTACAATCCTGTTTATTCTAGAGACATCTACATGTGCAGTGAGTCACGTCATTGATAGTAGTGACCACTTCTCTACAGTATGATTCAGTATTTGTTGGTGACACATCCGCAGGGGAGTTACCTAACAATGTGACAGGGGTCAGTGAACAGCTGCTGCCGCGGGGGGGACAGTTTGTTCTCTTCTCAAATTTTTAAAATACTTTACCACCTTCTGCAGTTATGCATTTAGCCTGTGATCACTGCGTTCTTTCCACATACAAGTTAATCATGTTTGATACAGTGCAAACGTACTGCATTAATGTTGTTGAAATGTTAAAAAATGTACACTCCATGATCTATTTAAATACATTTATTTACTTTAAACAGTACAAACTGCATTATATTCCACATTCAAGTCGTTACAAGACAAAGTTTTATACAAATATCCTCACAATAAATATGTTCTAATGTAATTTGGTATTTTCTTTTTATGAAAAAGTATCTACATATAAACTGTACAACCTTTGACCTGACCTATAAATAAATACCCATCCATCCATTATCTACAAGCACTTATCCTATTTAGGGTCCCATGGGGGCTGACTGTACGGCAAAAGGCGGGGTACACCCAGAACAGGTCACCAGACTACCTTTGTTTTTGCCTATCTACACTAAGGATCCAGCACCCAGTCTTATGAGTCTGATTTTGAATTGTGTCGTATTTGATATTTGACATTTTTTCAGCCCATGACTTCCCACAGTCCTTGAAGTGTGAAGCCATCCTTCAGCTTCTCAACGGCGAGGCCCAGCTCCTCAGAGAAAACTGGTTCACGGTCTTGTTGCTTTGGAACAAGAAAAGAAAAGAATTATAGCACAACATACTGTACAACATATTTGACAATTATAGCTGGTAATAAAATTGATTGCGAGACTTTACCTTGTTTCCATCAGCAAAGTAAGCCTGTAGAGGAGCAACACATGCAAAAATTCACACATTAAATTAAAAACAAAAAAGTGACATGTCTGTACTAACAGGTTATTGATGTCTGATGAGCACCGCTTCCTACAAACATGAGCACTAGGCAACATAAATTCATGTTTGTCCATTACACTGCAGAGCATTAGCTGGCAGCTATTCTGAGAGTCTGAAAAGTAAACCATTGACTCCCAGAGGAGTGATGAGTGAAACTCACAGTGAAAGCATCGGTCTGCTCGTCTGGCTCAATTTCAACATCATCAGGAGGCTGTTCTACTGTCAGCTCCTCCAGCGGCTGGGGCTGAAATCAATGTTGGGACAAACAGCACTATGACAACAAGATCAGCTGAACTGGTAAAAAAGGCCAGCTACAATGGAGTGCTCAAAACAATTGCAGGAAAGTAGATACAAAAAATATGACACAGTAATTCAAAAACAGATGTATTTTAAAGTTGATTTGTTTGCAGTTTGAACAGTCCAATTTTTCTGACATGCTTTAATGTTACACAGTTGATGTATTCAAGGTCATTGATTCTAATATCATGCACGTGTCTACCTTTTCTTCCATTTCATAGTCCACTCCAAAGATGGGGTTGGCAGAGTACACCTTATGCAGTGAGTTGATTTCCTTAAGTGCATCTTGAAGCTTATCCACAGGGTCAATCTTGAACCCGAGCACATAGCCACCACTCTAAAAGCAAAAGTAGATCAGTGTATCACACGCACTCATATTAAAAGTATTAAATCATTATATTGTGATCAGGTTTGTGATCAGGTCAGGTGAATGTGACTCAAACAGCAGAAGAGAAACATTTTACCTGGCGTGAACTCTCTATCACCAAAGCCAAGCCAAACTTTGAGTCTCTAATTCTGATAGACCACTATAGGGAAAAAAAGATAAAAAAATCAAATAAAATACACAATCTCAAATGGAAAGAGGAACATTACATGATTTTACATATTTAGGACTCAAGTATAGCGAACCTCACCTCTTACTGAGGTGTTCTCAAGCACATAATAGATATTGTGTATGTTTGTTATGACATTATGTAAAACAGGTCTGGTACATGACAATTCTGAGGCCAAGCCCAAGTTATGAATACTACATCACAGTATCTAGTCATGCTAGTATTTGCCACTAAAATGTTGTATAATTTATGAGGAAGTTTCAAAACATTTTGAGCCACAAATGACGCGATAAAAAGAGAAAAGAGAATCCTGTTTAGGACCAATCAAAAATGCAAATATATTTGCAATACAGAACTGTATGCTCATTTTGCCCATTTAACGGATAAGTCAGGTGGAAAGTGAGGATGAGTAATGTTATTTAATGTGCTGTACTTACAATCTGAAGGTAAGGAATGCTGACATTGAAGCTCTCGTTCATATTGGCATGCCACACAATCCGAACATTGGTGATAAAGAAGGTTCCAAGGTTACCCTTAAAGAAAGAAAAGAAACTTAGCTACTCATATTGCAAACACATAGTCACACCAAACTAAAGAGTGACCTTCTGGTGTTAGATGTGGACTCTTAGCAATGCATTTAAAGGAGTAAACCACTTCTTAGATTGTTAATTAACATTTCATAGAACTGTACTGCTCATAAAAAGCTATACAGGGCTACTTCAGTGTTAGTTTGACAGCATAGTGTTAGAGAAACTCTAAGTAGGTTGTGCATCAAGTAAATTGAAAAATGCAAAATCAAGAAAAATAATTTTGGCAAACACATTTGAAGCACCCATACCTGATCACTGGACAAATTCCAAACTCCATTAATTTTATCATACACTTGCTCCCGGGGCAAGAGTCTCAGCTGCTTATTCTGAATGAGAGCAGCTCGCAATTTCAGGTCCCTGTACATTTTAGATGTCTCATAGGCCCTGTAAAAAAACAAAACATTTACAACATAATTAGTAGGACATACATTTTATGTAAAATGTAACCTGAAAATGTAATACTCCCTCAGTGTTGTTTTACCTGTGGACAGCAATGACAGAGGTAAAAAGTCGTGGACTTCCTGGAACCACATTAGTGAAAATAAACTCAAATCTTGTGTTGTTGGACTTCGTCAAGATGTAGAGGGCTTCAGTTTGGCCTCTTAATTTCTGGAAAACAGCATTCAATTAATAATTTAGTATGTTTGTCTGTTTAATCACATTTTTAAGTTCTTTATCTGTTCTCAACTTCAACAGCATGTTAAAATGATGTTGCAGTCATTGGCGTTGTCCTTGTATAGATGAAATTAAAACAGTTTTTCCACTTTAAAACTTCAGAATAAAAATACTTAACTTATTTGACACAAATTTTGGGCCATTAAATACTTGTTGAGTGCCTATAATATAAACAGTATTTGTGTTTAAGGAAATGTAAAGAGATTATGGCCAAATGCTCTGGACTTGAAATAATGAGATATTAAAAATAATTAGCAGTCATAGGAATAACACAAAAGTTTACTTACTGAGTTAGCTGTTCTTGTTGTGATGTTAATGATGGAGTTGTAACCCACAGCTGAAAAAAAAAATATAGATTTGCATTTAAGTTGGCTAGATTTTCCATATGGTTATTCCAGTCATCTTGACTCTGTGCATGGTTGGCATTTACTTGCAAATGAAAACACTCAAAATAGGAACCACAAGACACAAACCACACTCAGATCTCTGATATAATGTCTTTTAATGATGTCTTATTCTGTTTCTCAGTATGCTTTTCATTATTATCTTAAAACACTCAATAATACTTGTAGCGCTCATTCATCGAAACACTTTAAAATAAAGCTGATCGGATATATAACATACAGAATGATGTACAGACATCAGCTTCATGTCACCAAATTTCTGTTGAAGTATTCTGAAATGGGTGGCAATGGTCGGTCACAAGATCTGTACATGTACTTAAGGTTTCAGCAAGACATGAAAACTAAATGGAGGTTGCATAGTAAAGTCATTAAATCCACAATAACAAAACTGTTTAAATCAACTGAAGATGTTCACATAATACCAGTTTATAAGATCATTAAATGACATGCATCTCCAAGAGAGAGCAGACATATTGAGCTGAAGTGCTGCTGATGGAGACAAACACTGCTACAGTACAATACATGAATGCATTTAACCATGAGGGTATACTTACACAAATTGACTCTTGGCAGGGCCAAAGAATGCCAGATGATTCTCAGGTTTGTTACCAACAATCGTCCTGCAGAAACAGAGGACATCATTATCACATACCGGGTGAACAAAACACAAAGTTGCCCAGATAGGTTTAACGTCTATGACAGCTAGCTACCTCGATCTCCGTTGTTTCCTTTTGTGTCTTCTATGGAGTCCAGACAGTCTATTAGTGCTTCTCCTGGACGAGTTTTCATCTGCCTGTGTACAGAATACATTGACAGATTGATCAGTGATAGCAGAGGCTTAATTTAGCCAAGTGTATCATAGTTGGGTACCGTAATGCTAGTAATAAGGTAACGCTAACCTACGACGTTTACACGAATACTTATGTGGCATAAAGCTATCGTAACCCGTTTTTTTTTTACTGCGACATAACACAATTATCGGGGAAACCTTGCAGTCTTTTATTAGCAACTGGCAAATTTATCTGACGTTACCTTTGGTTAGCCAATTAGCTCAACCAAGCTAACTAGCTAGCCAGTTAGTACGTCAGTGAAATAATCCCCAGCTATTTAAGTAGTAACTTACTGTGCTGTTATGTCGAATCTAACGTCTCTGTCATCACAGAGAGCATCTAAAACAGAAGCCATGACTGCAGGTAATAACTCCCCCGGGTTAGTTTAGTAACATTAACAAGCTAACAACAGTTGGTTTACCAGCTAATGCTAACTGGCTAATCTGAGCGAGACTGTGGAGCGTCATAATCACCGTGGTAACAGACGGCAAGCAAAGAGGACAATATTGTGGACCTATTCCCAATCTCACGCTCACTTCTTTATATTAAAAACAGATTTTTGTCTGGTATAGTGAACATGTAGTGTTTATTTTTTTTTACCATTGAATCCTCCGTCAGTGAC
>JAPZEB010000005.1:15372497-15406398 GCA_029783705.1 Chaetodon striatus
TAATCAATTTGTTAAGATTAAGAGGCTCGCTGACTGACAGAATGGGTCACAATATGCTTCTTGTTGTCAGAGGTTGATTGCAGATTCCTTGGTGGATTAGTCAAGCTGAAGTTCAGCTGCTATGCTATTATTGTGCCGACATGGTGGACTCACAGCACTACACACTGTGGTAATCTCACAATTGCATAAAGAATGCTGTGGCGGCTGCTGTTGTTATGGTGGTGGCGTTGAATTTTCATCTCTTATCCTTCCCATTCGCTGAGCTTTTCACAGTCTAAAAGCTAAATGAAACACAGTTGTCAGGCTGATTTGAATGCATAGCGTTGCCCTGATGATGATTTAATCTTTCAGATTACCCCGAGTGCACACAGCTGAGGTGTGCTAATGGGGCCTGCTACAACCGCACCCAGAGATGTGACCAGATACTCGACTGCCGTGATGGCTCTGATGAGGCCAATTGCAGTAAGAAGCCAGTCAATTTTAACAATAATCAGCTCACATAGAAGCCATTAT
This sequence comes from Chaetodon striatus, assembly GCA_029783705.1. Classification (NCBI taxonomy): domain Eukaryota; kingdom Metazoa; phylum Chordata; class Actinopteri; order Chaetodontiformes; family Chaetodontidae; genus Chaetodon; species Chaetodon striatus. The sequence goes on from JAPZEB010000005.1 coordinate 15,373,011, forward strand.
TGGAAATAGCATCTCATCATCACCAATTTTTGTCTGTTGTGTTTTCTTCAGCACAGCACTGCAATACGGGCCTGTTCCCATGTCACAACGGGGTGTGTGTTCCTCAACGCTATGTGTGTGACCATGATGATGACTGTGGAGACCGAAGTGATGAGCTAAACTGCAGTATGTAGCCTCTTCTCTTTTAATCAAACCACATGACTCGCATCTTCTCCCGAGTGATTTACTTGTAACTCTGATCTTTTCTATGTTCACTTCACCTGCAGCATATCCTACATGTAAAGGGAACTACTTCACGTGCCCCAGTGGCCGCTGCATCCACCAAGTCTGGGTCTGTGATGGAGAGGATGACTGTGAGGACAATGCAGACGAAAAAGGCTGTGGTATGGATACAACAGTTGAAAACCACTTGACATGAATCTTGTTAATTTTTTTGCTGCAAGTACCAGAAATGTAAAACCTTTGGCTGGTTAAGCAACATTAGAATGGGTGGCAACTCAAGCTCTCTGTACAAACCTGATTCATCTCCAGTCTCCATGGTTTGTCCAGGCTAGCAAGACGCTATGCCTGTGCTCCTTTAAGTGTGTTATTCAAATGCCTCTTTGTGGCACAAGATCACGCAGCCCCCCAAAGGGCTTTAGAATTCCTCCACACGGCTGTGAAGAGTGTGTGTTTTTAGAGGATGGGCTGCAGAAGCCCTCTGAGCCCCCATGTGACCCCCTCAAAGCTCCACTCCCCTGCATCGATTTAAAGTGACAGTAATTTCCCTGACAATAAAGTCCTAGTCACAATTTTCTTAAGATCAGCATTCCTGTGGAGATAAGGCTGCCTGTACCTCACACACTTAATATCTTTTAATTCCCAAAAGGGAAATTTCAGGAAAAACACAGTTTACTGATTTTGTTTTCCCTTTTCTAAGCCTTCACAAAGATTAATCTGTTTTGTCTGCAGATAATGTACCGCGGGAGTGTTACCCAGGAGAATGGCCATGTCCATCCTCTGGCCTGTGTATCCCTATGGATCAGCTGTGTGATGGGACGGCTCACTGTCCGGAGGGAGAGGATGAAACTAACACTACTGCTGGGCGCAACTGCAGTTAGTACCAGCACAACTTGTGTCAAGCACACATAGGGACATCTAATATCACCGAAACCGTGCTATGGAAATATATTCATTCACTAATATGGTTTCTGTATTGGTCAGGTATCTGGAGATGTGCCTCTCTGAGCTGTGAGCATCGTTGTCATGCTTCCCCTGATGGCGGGACCTGTTCTTGTCCTTCTGGATACATTGTCAGCAGCAACAATAGTCGCTCATGCATAGGTATGTATCCTTTGTTGACTTTACATTACCCTTGCTCTGTGATTGAGATTCTTTCTTATAATCAGTCAGTCCCTTCAAGATTTCCCAGGCTGTTTTTTGCTGTTGAATTGTAGGGGCGGATGAAATTGCAAAAATATTTGCTTTTTTTTTTCGTAATTCATTAAAACCCAAAGGCAGCGTGTTTCAGTGAGAATAAAAACCATACTGTTGTGAGTGCTTTAAGTAACCTCACCAGAAAGGCTGGTGGATGCTGGATGCCGCAGCCCTGGTCATGGTGATTTATTGTTTCTGTTGTCCACATTTCAGCCTCTCTTTGTGTTCCACCAAAATACTCAATCACAGCATACCAGACATGCACACACAAAAAAACCCAAATAAGACTTATGCATGTGACTCTCAGTTCTTATTCTAGCAGGGCCTTATAAACTCAAATCAGGTTTGCAAGATCTAGAGATACACACAAAGTTTGCTGTTTTTGCTTGAACTCAGAAGTACGTATTAAAAAAATGAGTGGAAAGGATATGAAAGTTTTGTTGGTTCACAGCTCATTACAACTTTATGTTGTCTTAAAATCTGTTGCAAGTGCAAGTCGACTAAAAGAAAACAAACCAGTCTTTTATCTTCATCTGCTGTGATTTTGATGTCTCTTTGAAGACTTTGACGACTGTTCGATGTGGGGTGTGTGTGACCAGCTGTGTGAGGACCGCATAGGCTCCCATCGCTGCAGCTGTCGAGAGGGCTACGTCCTGGAGCAGCACAGACACTGCAGAGCTGACGCCTCAAGTGAGTGCAGTTTTCTATCTGTTTGAAGAGATTCTCTCACATACAGTATGCTAACATTTTGAATGTGTGAGTGTGTGTGTGAATGATCCGTCTAAATGAGGTCCCATTAGCATAGCCCCCTTTCCTGTTTGCCAACCACTGTGGCGGCTTTACTGAGCGTCTGCACTTCTTTCTGGTTCATTGTTGCGTACCGAATGTTGTTTTAGTTAGTCTCTTGGCTTTGTGGAACATAGAAAGAGTGTTGACTAAGAGGCTGACCTCTCTGCCTTTAGCTTTGCTGAAAAGAGTGTGTAATGATAGTGGCTAGAAAGTACTTTACCTTCATCAGTCTGAGTCAGGGGTCTGAGTAATGTGCTACATTCTGTAAATTTCCACTGATATTTTAGTTGAGCATGCGTACTGCAAAACTGATTTCTGCTTGAAGAGACAGTTCACTCCAAAATCAAAAAATGCATATTTTCCTCTTATCTACAGTGCTATTTATCAGTCTAGCTTATTTTGGTGTGAGTTGCTGAGTGTTGGAGATATCGGATGTAGAGATGTCTTTCTTCTCTTGAATATAATGGAACTAGATGGCACTCTGCTTGTGATGTAACAACTTAACAGCAATGTCTCTTTCCAGACATCATGACCCGATCACTTAAGATCATCCCCAGACCGTTTTGTGAGCCGTTTCATGTAGGAACTATTTTATTTCTACCGAACTACACCTGCCAACCAAATCATTACACAGAAGGAAGCATGCAGCTACTCATAGACAAGGGAAACATGCTCATGACACTGCGAGATGTAAAAACTAATGGCGTTCCCAGCTGTTGGAACTTTAGCTAGCTCAGTGGTGCTAGGTGTGCTAGCAGTAGATGTGTGCTATCTTCTCCACAATTGGTTGGTGTGGTTCGGTGGAAAGAAGATAGTTCCTACATAAAACTGCTCACAACCAAGCAGCAACCTCCAGTGGGGTAAAACAGGAGGCAACCCCCATGTTAAAATACCCAGCATTACAGCAGAAATATATGTTATCAGCCTGGCACAAAAATAGTTTTGCTCTCTATAGCTAATTTCGACATTCATGACAACTGTACGGGGTGATACATTTTTATAATAACTCACCCACTAACGTTTTATTAAGGCTTGAAGTTACGCATAATTAAGGATGGGGCTACTTGAGTGACAGGCTGTCTGTGAGGCGTCACCACCATATGGTCACTTCTGGCTCCAAAAAACCAAGATGGCTATGGCTGAAATGCTGAAGTCAAGGCTTTAAAACATCATCCACAAACCAGTGGGTGAGGTCGCGGTAGCTACGTCCATTGTCTCATCAAGATCTGTGGATTATCTGGATCATTTCTGGAAAGAGACATTGCTGCTGAGTTTTAAATGTGTTTATTTTAGCACTTTGAGAACCACAGGCCGAGTGCCATCTAGTTCCATTATATTAAAGAGCAGTTGGACATCTTTATGGCTGGTATCTCCAACATTCGGCAACTCACGCCAAAACAATCATGACTGATAAATAGCACTACATGTGAGAGGAAAAGTATGTGTTTTCGATTTGGGGGGAACTGTCCCTTTGTTACAAATTAAGCTCTGGTTCTAACTGGAAATTGTCAAATTACTTCTTTATGCTGCGTTTTATAACTTGTTGTGTTTTGTCTCAACTGCAGCTGGAGTCCCTTCCTTGATATTCTCTAATGGCAGAGACCTGCTAATAGGTGACACCCATGGCAACAGTCTACGCACTTTGGTTTATTCACAGAACAGAGGGGTTGCAGTGGGAGTGGACTTCCATTATAATCTACGTAGGATCTTCTGGACTGATACCATTCAGAATAATGTATTTTTTTTAAATCCAATTTACTGTGATGAAATATTGTTATGCCTGGGCAAGAGTTTACGAGAGTAGACTAGTTTCATGTTGAGAAAATGATTGAATTAGACTGGAGCTGTCCAGGATGAAATTCTTTTAGTTATCCTGTAAAATATCAGCAATGTTGATACCATAATAATGGGATAGCTGTTGGCTCCTTTGCGGCTGGGTCATAATGAAGGGAAGTAGATGTGGAATGGAATCCAAATGGCCTAAACTTGAAACCTGTCTGATAGGCTGGTATGATGTTCACATACCAGGGTGCAATTTTTGTAACTCGACCTTGTTCGAAGTAATCATGCAGTATTTGTTTTCAATGGCACCGTTCATCTATATGCATTCTTTGGCCAGCTAAAAAGTCTTTGTTCAGCCTATATTTTGGCTCCTCAAAGATTTGAACTGCAGCCACTGGGCTGAAAGGCTTGGACACATCTCTGACTGGGCATCTGTGTATATCAGCCACCTCCATGGCAGCATGTCAGATTAAATGTAGGTAAAGCACAAACAGGGCATGTGAATGCAACCAGAAAGGTTAAACTATCAGGCTATTTCCACATCTTCAGTTTCTCTTTAAACAGGTCAGTTGAAAATCCTGCCTTTTAGACTACTGGATCTTGTTTCAAAAGAAGCAGAGCTGCTAAAAGCTGTGCCTCTCCAACCAGCTGCATTGTGCCAAGGCTTCCCTTGGATGGCAGGTTTAGAAATTTTAAAGGATTCACAGAAATGTAACAAGACAGAATCATCAGACAAGTGAACAAATAATCTCTCTCTGCCTTTTTGTACTTCCTGAAATGTGTTTCTCATTGTTAGCTTTATATTAAAGCCTGTGACAGGTATTGACTACTTTTAAACCATTCTCTTTCTTGGTTCATATTCTTCCAAGTCAAAAAACAAAACAATACTCACATGCCCGTACGTTCAGTGAAATGTTTTTTGTTTGCTGTAATTGTTTCTCCTGTTCACACTAGCCACAAAGTGATCCCCTCTTAAAGCAGCTTCAATCTAAGTGATTAGGGACAAACTTTAAGGTCTATGTTAGGTGTAAAAAGGGATTCCAAAGCTAAACCAAAGCCAGATTTCAGTAATAGTGTTACTGTCCCTTTGCAGTGGCTCAGCAAGGTCACACTGTCTGTTGGAGCTTTTGATAGAAGCCCACTGGATTTGTCTAACACAGACTGCTGGAGCCTAAAGCCTTTTAAAGCAAAATTTTAGAAGCAGATTTAGTCTTGCATTACTTTGACTGAAGTCAATTTAAAGTAGAAATAGAAAACTTTTCATTTTTCCCCTCTGGTATTGTTGTTGGCGCCACCTTCGAGAAAACAGCCAGAACACTTTCCATTTCCATCAGAGCCCCACAACCACCAACACAGGATACACCGCATTTTGTTTCTCAAAGTTACATTCATTGTTCCACCGACATATACGCTACTGGGGATGGTAATAGCTGACGAGGAGCCTCCATAGTCTGAACCAAGATGGCAAACTCTTTATTGTTTCCCACATTGTTAATAGCAGTACATTACAGCTCCGCTCCCTCCGTTCTTGACTTTCACAACAAAAGCCCTATACATATACACTGCATCACAGCTTACCAGAGGGAACTTAATTTCACTCAGAGCATTTCGCTAACAGGCAACTCAACAAAATAGCTTCCAGTAACTGCAAAGAATTCACATAGTCTCTGGCAACTGCGTATAGCTATAGAGAGCCATTGGGGAAAACGAGTGCTATCCTCTTCCTGTTTTGGTTACAAACATCCACTGTGCCGCAAATTGAGTCTTAATATTCCTGGGAGATCATATCAGGTGGCAGACAGAGCTGCATTGTGAAAGTGAGGCTCATGGTGAACCAATCTACAGGCCAATGGTGTCATTAGTTCATAGCCATTACAATGTGCAATTAGCATTTCCCTAATAATTATGAGTGAAAACAAAAAACACGTCTATTTCCTGTTTAAGAAGGGATCTCTTTGTGGCTAGTATGAACATGGGATCAATTACATTGACCAATAGCACTCGCAATGTACCTACGGGCTTGTCAGTACTGTATTAAAATACACTTTAAAAAAAGTGAACTTATCTTTTAATATCTTCCCTTTACTTCTTGAAGCAGTGACCACCTCAGAGCTAATTTCCTGACAACAATGGCTTCTTCTGTGTACAGGTGTTTTCTGTGGATATGGACGGTTCCAATATGCAGGTGGTTTTAAATGTATCAGTTGACTACCCTGAGAACTTGGCGGTGGATTGGGTGAACAATAAACTGTATGTGGTGGAGGCCAGCGTCAACAGGATTGACATGGTGGACTTTGATGGAAGTAACCGGGTCACACTCATCACTGAAAACCTCGGAAACCCTAGAGGGCTGGCTGTAGACCCCACTGTCGGGTAAGCACATCTCCCAGTTTCCATCCATTCATCCATCCACGCATTCCCAAACCCCACCTACAGTATCTGTCGTGCTCCATTGGCGTGGAATAATGGGGGGTGTTGTGTGAGATTAGCAGATTGCCCTGGGTGGATTAGTGAGGAGCAATGTAAGTTATGACCCTCATTGTAATCCAATAGTGTAGTTCAAGGGGGGAGGAGAGCCAGGTGGCTACAGAGAAATTGCTTATCGTAAATTAATGTACAGCTCTTTGGTGAATGCACAGCCACCCACCTGGAGACATAATGTGATGCTGTGGATGCTAGACTTAATTAAGTCTCCAAGAATTTTTCTAAGGGGAATACATCTTAAGGTATTTCTGTGGTCCCATACACAGCAGTCCTCATGTAATGATCCCGTCTCAGAGAAAACTGCCAGATTAAACATTTAACCTCCTTTCACAGGTATATGTTCTTCTCAGATTGGGAGGCAGTAAATGGACAACCAGGCCTGGAGCGGGCCTTCATGGATGGCACCAACCGTTATGGGATCATTGGGAGTAAACTGGGCTGGCCAGCTGGTATCACACTGGACATAGAAGCCAATCGCATCTACTGGGTTGACAGTCGCTATGACTACATTGAAACTGCAACATATGATGGCCTTCATAGGTAAATATGTCATGTATTATTCCTCAGAAATAACATAGCAAAAGCAAGTAAACAAGTAAACAGTTCCATGCATTTATTTATTTTTCTCTAATAGAAAAACAGTGGCCCATGGAGGTGCTGTGATCCCACACCCATTTGGCATCAGCTTGTTTGAGCACAATGTCTATTTCACGGACTGGACCAGGATGGCTGTGATGAAAGCCAACAAGTTCAGTGACAGCAGTCCTGAAGTTGTTTACAGTACATCTCAGACTCCACATGGAGTAGCAGTGATACATCAGCTGAAACAACCATATGGTAAGTCCCGCAGTGAGACACGTGTCTTCTTCACAGTGATGCAGCTCACAGTTTAATGTAAGTTTACCCAGATTTTCTGCCATGCATCTGCTAGTTTTTCTAAAGGAAGAATCACAAATAACTGTAGTTAAAATAAATCTGAATCTGTAATGAATAATTTTACCAGTTACTGGGATTTTTTTTCTCCAGTGCCTAACCCTTGTAGTGCAAACAGAGGTGGATGTGAGCAGATCTGTGTTCTGAGTCACAAGAGTGACAATGGAGGACTGGGTTACCGCTGCAAATGTGGCATGGGCTACGACCTACATGCTGATGGCAAGCGATGTTATGGTAAGAGAACATCTGGCTGATAACTGGAGTGATTTCCTGAACAGATCTCATTATGTTTCCATTTAAGTGTTTAAAGAGACAGTTCACCCCAAAATCAAAAATACATAATTTCCCTCTTACCTGTAGTGCTATTTATCAGTCTGTATTATTTTTCTTTGAGATGGCGAGTGTTGGAGATATCGGTCGTAGAGATGTCTGCTTTCTCTCCAATATAGTGGGACTAGATGGCACTAGGCATTAGGAGGATGGCATTAATGTTTAAATCTCATGCTGTCATGACCACAAGCCTCTAGTCTGTGAGCAGATGCACGCTTGCGACTGTGCAGTGATATGGTTAGCGAGTGCGGTTCGGTAGAAAGAAAATAGTTCCTGAATGTAACTGCTTACAACAAGGTCTGTGGATTATCTTGAGTAACCGCATCATGAATTCTGGAAAGAGACATTGCTGTTGAGTTTTTCAAATGTAATTTTTTGGCACTTTGAGCACCACAAGCCAAGTGCCACCTAGATCCAATATATTCAAGAAAAGATAGACATGTTTACAGCCGATATCTCCAGCACTGGGTTACTCACACCAACACAATCTAGACTGGTAAATAACACTGCAGGTGAGGGAAAAAATGTGTATTCTTGATTCTGGGCTGAACTGTCCCCTTAACGCCTAAATGATGTAACAACTCACTTGAAACTCACTTGTACAGCAGCCCACAGTGGTTTCAGTGGTTGTTTACCCCTTTCTTTTGTGCTATGATGTTTTTGTGAGGCTGATTATTGTTGGCTTTAATGACTAAATTGTTTCATATGGTCTTCTGATTTCTTATCTCCAGCTGTGAGGCAGTTTCTGCTGTTCTCCAGCCAGCTGGCTGTGAGAGGGATCCCCTTTAACCTCTCTTCTCAGGAGGACATCATACTGCCCGTCACTGGATCACCTTCCTACTTTGTTGGAGTGGATTTTAGTGCTGAAGACGATGCCATCTTCTTCTCAGACACAGCCAAAGATATTATCTATAAACAAAAAGTGGATGGGACTGGTAGGCATCTTGTTGGCTGCTCTTGTTGAGTTGTTCAAAACATGCTGTTCACATTCACAGTATGATAATAGTGTAGAAGTAAAGGAATAGTGTAGTATGAGAAACAGCAGCTAATATGTTTCCAGTGTTTTCCTTGCATAGAGCTTTACCATGTGATTCAACCAGGCTTATACAGGGAGTTAAGGGAGTGCCTGATGGGGCCGACTGGTACTATGGGGGAGGGAGTGGACAGAAGTTTGGATAGTGGAAAATGGATCATATAATCAACTTATATCTCTAACTAATGACTTTAAAATGAGTAGGACAGACTAATCAAGAATGCCATACTGAGCAGTTTTGATATTTAGTTTCAGAACTATCACCTTAGCTGTGGGAAGTAGTTACTAATGTCCACTAACAGTCACACCACACACATAAAAAGAAACACCACCGCTCTGATCAGTGGTGTTGTTTTTGGAGCTGCTCTAGTTTTTTCTGTCCGGTCCACATGGGGAAAAATGCAAGCTGACAGCCTATTTATTTAAATGTGTTCCTCTTTCATCTCTGTGTTAAACGGTGGTCTGACTGCTTTGATCTGCACAGGCAGGGAGGTACTGGCAGCCAATAGAGTGGATGGAGTGGAGGACCTGGCTTACGACTGGATTTCAAAAAACCTTTACTGGACCGACCCGCGATACAGGAGCATATCTGTCATGAAGCTAGCTGATAAGTCCCGGAGAGCCATCATACGTAATCTCAACAACCCAAGGGCCATTGTGGTGCATCCTCCCCTCGGGTAAATCAATATAACACTAGAAAATCAATTGGACACCGTTAAAAAAAACTTCAAAGGTTTGTAGGAATTCAGCAGGATTCAGACCATAGATAGGAATAAGGAAGTTTCTGCAAAACCAACCATGTTTGTCTGGTAAAAGTCCTCAAATTAAGCCCCCCTCTTGATAAAAGGAATCCTTATTTAGAACAAGCTGTTATTTCCAATATCCTCAAAGTCATAAGGCCTCCAGCTCAGATTAGTTCAGTGTGAAGGGCAGTATTGTAGCAAACACTAAGAAGTTGGCTTAAACAGAAAAGCTCCATAATGTGGAAGTATCCAAAATAAATGCTAAATAGGTTTTTGTCACCCAGGAACTGTAGATGTTTCTAAGTATCAGTTCACTTTTGAATAAAATATGACATTAATGCTTGTTGTTTATTTTCCTTGGACAGGTATATTTTTTGGACTGACTGGTACAGGCCAGCGAAGATTATGAGGGCTTGGGGTGACGGGTCACATGCCCTGTCTATTGTAAACACTACTCTTGGCTGGCCAAATGGCCTAGCTATTGACTGGAGGTGAGTTAAACATCATATAACCACGTGGCCATGTATAGCTACACTAAAAAGAACAGTCCTACAATACACCATTTTACCTTCATTGCACCTAAGATTGATGTAATTTCTTTGTTTTATGGTTTGTTTTATGGTTTACTATAGCATTGTTTTTGTCTGAACACTCCCCTGACAGCATTTGTTACCCATTTCAAATTCTCGCTTTCTGCTTTGATTTCCATTCAGCTCAATGCGTCTGTATTGGGTGGATGCCTTCTTTGACAAAATTGAGCACAGTAATTTTGATGGACAGAACAGGATTACTTTGGACCGCATAACCCATATCTCCCATCCATTTGGCCTCACCATTTTTGAAGGTAATAAGTCCTGGTATGAACAACAAGTTGCCTATAGAGTATCATACATTTAATATCAATGACGATGGAGTTAAAGCTAAAGCAAGTGCTAAGCCCGTCCCACCATACCATGATGGGCACATGCACGCTCTTCATACAATGACCCAATATGTCCCATACATTGATTTATTTAATCTTTTTTTATTGTACAGCTGCACACAGCTCCCTTGCCCAGCTTTCTCCCTCTTCAAGTCTGTTTATCAGACCATGAATGAGACAAGAATTAGGTAGCTAGCTCTCCATGGTCCCTCCTCCTTGCATCCCGCAGCTGTGGACTGCTTCCTCAGGAGGAAAGTTAGCACCCGTCTACTTGAATTACAATATGCTCAATGTTTAGAATGGGATTTTTGCCCACTGATGCCAAAATAGATCTGCCTACCCCGGCTTTAATTTCACTGGCGTTGACTTGAACTTCTTGCTTTAGTGATGGTCATGTCAATAGAGAAATTACTGTTACTAGGAGGTGGTGAAAGATCAACTAACAGAGGCTTTGCTTTTTTGCTCCCATCCCTTGAAGGCTATGCATATTTTACTGACTGGCGCCTGGGTGGCATTGTGCGTGTGCGCAAGACTGACGGTGGGGAGATGGTCATTATCAGGAGAGGAATCAGCCACATCATGCATGTCAAGTCTTTCAACTCCAACTCTCAGATTGGTCAGTAGCTTTATTCACTGCTCCTCTCACTTCTCTTTTCATGCATGGCTGAGGCTCAAACTTGTCAGTCATATTCCTGGTAATAACGTTCCACTCTCCTTCTCAGGTTCCAACCTCTGCAACAGGCCGACAAATCCTAACGGAGACTGCAGCCACTTCTGCTTCCCAGCCCCGGACTCACAGAGGGTGTGTGGCTGTCCATATGGCATGAAGCTGTTGCCCAACCACCAGACATGTGTGGAAGACCCTTCCAATGAGCCCCCCACGCTGCAGTGCGGAGCCAACTCCTTCTCCTGTGGCAACGGCAAATGTGTCCCAAACAGCTACAGATGCGATGGTGTTGACGACTGCCATGACAACAGTGATGAAGTCAACTGTGGAATTAACAGTAATGCTTTTTGTGTAAATCTAGCCTGTTTATACTGGCCTGACCTGACCTGAGTAAAAACAGTTTCATGCTCCTGGGTCTTTTTTCAAACTCAACAGTATTATAATATTTTAATCAAGATCATCATCTCTTTTTCAGACACCACTTGCTCCCCCTCTGCATTCACCTGTGCCAATAAGCACTGTGTGCCTGTCGGATGGCGCTGTGATGGCCACAATGACTGTTTCGATAACAGCGATGAGTACAACTGTCCTACCCAGCTGCCTGGGACGTGCCCTGCTAATCAGTTTACCTGTGCCAACCGCCGCTGCATCCCACACACCTGGCGTTGTGACACCGATAATGACTGTGGGGACAGTTCAGATGAAGCTGACTGCCGTGAGTGTACCCATAGAGGCTATAGACTTGAAATGAATAGGATTTGCTTAGAGACTTGTTTTATTCATTCTAAACACAAAATAGGCAGAAACAAGGCAAGTAGGACTTTATTTCAGGATGCAAACTACAAGCAAATTTGGTGGGGATAGCAGTTATTTAACAAAAAAGAAGGTTGTTCGAACAAGACATTTAATGACTAAAGACTGAGTTTAATATGCCCTGAAGTCAATTGAATGTGTTTTAATGAAGGAATACATGAACCTACAAATGTACCCTTAATAAAAAAACATAGAGATGAAAACTGTTTGGTAGGCTACTGGAGATAACTCACTTTTACAAGTATTATATTTTAGGTGCGTCTCAGTCAGGGCTATCCAATTACAAATGCAATAGGTCCAAATTTTAGGACCAGGAAATGTGGATGGACCACATGAAACTTTGGTAATGACAAATTGTGAACAATCATTTCAGTTTTGAAAAAAAATATATACATGTTTGGTCACATATCTGACCCAGCCACATCAAAAAGTGCTGGAACAGATTAAAAAAGAGCTATCAGTGCTATCGATGCACAGAACCATAACAAGTGGCTATAAGAGTAACCAATAACACACTCTATCTCTCTGCCAGTATCTCCGTCCCTTTCCCGCCTCTCCCACACATAAACACACACAAAGACACACAAACACGCACACACAAACCTAGCCTCATGATGTCTTCCATCAAGGTCATAGAAAAGTGTTTAGGAAAGATAGGACGTATTTTTTGACTGCTCCAGTGCGGCCCAGATATTTTGAAAAGCTACTAAACGTAGTTGTATCTGTGTCATAGCAAACACTGATTTGTGAAAGATAAGATTGCCGGTGTTGCTACACCGATCCACACATCCTGCCCGATTGGTACTGCGCATGTTTAATTTTACAGGCAATGTGCATAATGTTGAATGTCCAGCCCCACCAAACATTGTTTTTCTAGACTAGACAAGACAAGACTAGACTAGACTAGACTTATGCAGCATTATGTGTATTGACAAAGAAAGGCTAGGAATTAAGCTTGTAGACTCATGGTGTTGTCTAACAATGTGTGTCGACAGATCTGGGAAGTACATGTCACCCAGGACAGTTTCAGTGTCCAGACCACCGCTGCATAGACCCCAACTATGTCTGTGATGGGGACAGGGACTGTGTGGATGGAGCGGATGAGCAGGGATGCAGTGAGTATCTTTCTGGATTGCAGTTTCCAAGACATACTCGTAGTCACTGGTTTCATCCTGCTTGTATCTATAAAACTAATTAACCTAGTTACTGATCAGATCGTTTTGCGTCAGGTCTCATTACCATGCAGACTTGCCAATGACTTAGTTGTAAATTTGCTTTAATTCAGCTTCTCACTTTAAGATATTGTGAATTTGAGCTTATCAGCCATTTCACAATAAAGAATTTGTCAAGCCATTCATGCATTAATTAATTCATTCATTCATTCATCCATTCATTCATTCATTCATTCAGCAGTGCCCTCTTTGTACCAGCTAAACATGCTCAAGAAGTTGTAGAGGTCAATTGAATGCACTGTGAAATTTAACAGGCATTTGCTAAGCCTCTTAGTTTATTGATCTCATTACTTGTGTTGCACAACAGTTGAGCTCAGCATGCATACAAAACTGTGGAAATATTGAACATCAGGTTTAACTTACTCAACTGGATTTTTCAGTCTACAACTGCACTATGAATGAGTTCAAGTGCTCCAGTGGACACCAGTGTATCAACTCCTACTACCGATGTGATGGAGTCTTTGATTGCAGCGATCGCTCAGATGAGCAAGGCTGTCGTAAGTACTTAAATAGTGATTTTGGTCATTGGTTATATTGCTGAAGCATTGCTCTGTCCTGCATAATTATGTACAAGGTTGCTAATATATTTTAATATTCTCCAGTTAGGGGCTGTGGTAACATGCTGTTTGTTTTGTTTCCTGATGTATCTCAGCTACCAGGCCCCCAGGAATGTGCCACCATGAGAGCGAGTTCCAGTGTCAGTCAGACGGGAGCTGTGTACCATCTACCTGGGAGTGTGATGGTCACCCAGACTGTGAGGATGGCAGTGATGAACACCATGCCTGCCCACCTCGCACCTGCCCCTCCACACTCTTCCGCTGTGACAATGGAAACTGCGTGCTACGTAGCTGGCTTTGCGATGGGGACAACGACTGCAGGGACATGAGTGATGAAAGAGACTGTCCCACGCCGCCTTTCCGCTGTCCAAGCTGGCAGTGGCAATGCCCTGGCCACAGTTTGTGCATCAACCTCACCACTGTGTGTGACAACACTCCAGACTGTCCCAATGGTGCTGATGAGTCTCCTCTCTGCAGTAAGTCTGATCTCTACTTTCTTTGTCAGCCTGGAGCAATTGTCTGTCAGAAATAATTAATTGTTTTATTACATTTCTAAGTTTGCTGGCCTTCTCAAATTCAATTAAATTTTCACATCACATGACAAGCAGGATCAAACCCCCCCATTGATTTTGTTTAATTTGACATTCTTCTGGTGTTCTGTAAACAAGGGCTTCATTCCACAGAAATTCATGTGTTGACTGGTATCTGTTTGTCTTTGGATTCTTGTGTTAAAATCATGCATGTGTGTGATCTGACCTGTATTAACCTGAAAATGATCTGTGATTTTCCTTTCTTGCCTTTGTCACTGCTTTCAGACGAGCCTTTGCCAGGTAGGAACAAACTCTCAATCATTGGTAGAAATGCTGCAATTAGTTGTGATTCATTTTGAACACAGTATCTTTATTAACTATTTTGATATTTGTAGAATTGTTTCAGAACATAATCAATGAAAAAAATAATTAATGTAATCATTTTCCACAAATATAGAGAAAAAATAGTTCTGGCTCAGACTTCTAAAGACACTTACTAAAGTAGTTAGTGCTCTGTTGTTCCGTAATTGTCATTTGAACGTGTATTTAATGCATAACTTGGTAGATTTTGTGTTTGTTTTACTTTCCATTTCTGGGTTCTAAATTGTACTTTTCCTACTTTCAGATCAGGAGAGCTGTTCTGACAACAATGCTGGCTGCACCCATGGTTGTATCCAAGGGCCATTTGGGGCCCAGTGCACATGCCCTGTGGGTTATCAACTGAGCAATGACTCCAAAACCTGTGAAGATGTAGATGAGTGCAGTCCCACTGGACTATGTAGCCAGCACTGCTTTAATGAGAGGGGCTCTTTCCGCTGCCACTGCCAGGAGGGTTACACTCTCGAAGCAGACCAGCGTACCTGCAAGGCCTCAGGTGAGGAGGGATATGGCTTTAAGGGATAGTTTGGATTTTTTGAATTGGGTGGAGACGCAGGCAGGAGTACCACTATAGAATCTAAGCAATGTATTGCTATGGATGAGGACAGCAGTAAAACCTTTTTTACCTAAAAAAAGATATCAGTTTAGTGTATGCTATATTTTGATTAGTTTTACTGCTTTAACTTGCAGTCTGTCAGCCCTTTCTGATGGGACACTGAACTACCTTGCCAAACATGGCAGTTACTGGTCTACCACTGCCTCAGTGGGTTAGTTTATTTGTGTTATTGTGTGACTTCAGTGAATCTGAACTCACCCTTTAAACATCAAAGTCGCACAATAACACAAAAAACTAACTGATTGAAGCAGCAGTAGCAACTCCCATGTTGAGCAAATCTACTGTTTTTGTCATTGGAGTCTGGCTTTGAAGAGAGTGTGAATCATTTTCAGTTTGTGTTCAGTTCCCTGTTGAGTAGGGCTGTCTGACAGCAAGGTAAAGCAGTGAAAATATTCTTAACATAGCTTACACGTAAACTGAAATGGACTTTTTTAGGTAGCTAAAATATATTTTGCTGCTGCCCCCATCCACAGCAGTACATTGCTTTGCCTCTGTGCCAGTATTCCTGCCTGCTTCTCCAAACTGGGTGCTGACTGACTCAACTAAGTACCTCATACAACCCCACTTCAAAAAATCCAAAATATCCTTTTAAACCTTCTGTGCATAGAACAAATTTCTCCCATGCTAGTTGTAAATAACAATCTTTAATTTCATAATGCAGTAATTTAGGCCAATTATCAGCCCTACAGTGACATGGATGTCTATTCAGCACACATATCTTAGTTTTCTCCGCTGTGCTGGTTGTTGGGCAGGAATGAGCTGTGGTAAAGGGGGAGCTCGGCTACCAGACTGCGAGACTGACACACCATCTTTCTTCTCCCATGTCTCTCCTTGCTACTCTGATTTCTTTAGATAAGACAAATAACATATATGTCACTCACTGGCCATCACTGGTGTAATTAGGATATAATCACCAACAAAGGGCTGTTTATGGGGAGCGTGCCTGACATGAGCTCCTCTTCCACACAGATAACCTGCTGAAAGGCTTTTCAATACAATAGGTCATTATTTGAACAAAAGTGCATTCCCCAAGGATCGCCATTTGAGTAGGGTCTATTTAACAGTCCTGTTGTATAGTTGTGGCTGACATGCAAAAGCTGATAAGTGCGCTTATTAGCATGAGAATGGACATGAAAAATAGGTAACGGAGATTTGATGTCTGTTTACAGATTCTCGTCAGGCGTTCTTGCTAGTGGCCAGTCGAAATCAGATCGTGCAAGATGACATAACCACTCAGCCCAACGTGGTCCGCTCGCTGGTTCGAGATGGACGGAACATTGTGGCACTAGATTTTGACTCGGCCACTGACCGTGTGTACTGGTCCGACACAAGCCAGGACAGAATCTGGAGTGCCAATAAAAATGGCAGTGACAGAACTGTGGTGAGTTAGTTTGTTCCTTTTTGTCACCATAGACATATTGCTCGAAAACATTTTGTGTTCATTCCCAGCTTCACACGTACTTTAATCCTTAACTAAGAATGAGTCTCTTGTGTTCAGATATTTGACAGTGGAGTGACTGTAACAGAAAGCCTTGCTGTGGACTGGGTGGGCAGGAACCTGTATTGGACTGACTACGTCTTGGAGACGATCGAAGTGTCCAAACTGGATGGCACCCACCGCACTGTATTAATCAGTGAAAATGTCACAAACCCCCGAGGCCTGGTACTGGACCCAAGGGAGAGGTCAGTAGAAACAAGTGTTTTGTAAGTCTGTGTGTCTTGTGGAATGTCATGCATGTTAAACACAGTTTGATGTTAAAAGACGAGCATTTATTTTGCAGCGCTCACCTGATGTTCTGGACTGACTGGGGGAGGAACCCCCGAATTGAGAGAGCCAGCATGGATGGGAAACTGAGGACTGTTATCATAAGCAACAAGCTGTACTGGCCCAATGGTCTAACCATAGACTATCCAAACAGTTTGTTGTACTTTGCCGATGCCTACTTGGATTTCATTGACTACTGCGATTATAATGGCAACAACAGGAAGCAGGTCCTGGCAAGTGACCTGGTGAGTGTATGAGTAGGAAGACTGACTTAATTGTAGAGATCTGATTTATGTTTATGATCTAAAAGTGAACAGAACACATTCGATTTCCTTTTGAATAGCATCTGTAAGACACATATTTTTTCTTTTGCTACTCTCTGTGAAAAGGTTCTGCAACATCCCCACGCAATTACCATTTTTGAGGATTTTGTGTATTGGACCGACAGATACATCAACCGTGTGATGCGAGCCCATAAGTGGCATGGGGAGAACCAGACAGTGATGCTCTTCAACCTCCCTCAGCCCATGGGTTTGGTGGCAGTACACTCAGCCAGGCAGCCAGCAGGTATGGCAAAGATATTCTACATCAGGGTTATTCAGCTGTACTGTACTGTTCAGGGGGCCACATTTTCAGAAATCAAAGGGCCAGGGGCTGGACATTTTCCTGAGCTATAATTCTCATAATGGATGTACACTTCAAGCACAACTCCACTAAATTTTCAAAACTTTTATTTTGATACATTGCAATTTATATTGACCGTTAACATTTTTACCTCCTCTACGTACAACCTCTCCTGTCCTCTCCTCTGTGTAAACAGCTTGGAGTTCAGTCAAGTTTCACTTAATTTTTGTCACATGACTGCTGGTCTTAGCTGAGTCATTCATGGCTTCCCAGTTGCACAGAGCAGTGCAAAATTTATTCATTTTTTTTACAGGATCTGGATGATGCAAAAAGTTGATTTTTGGCTAAATTTTAAATGAGACACATAGAATAAAGTGATTTTGGTAAAATACGACTTTTTTAAGCCTTGATCTGGTTAGATTTTCTGACAGGAGCATTTGCCACACATCATGCATTCAAGGACCATTTGAAATATAAAAATATGAGGATACTTTCTGTTTTTACAGTTTCTGGCTGTAATAAATTGTCTAATTTAGGTGATTTTTAAAAAAAGAAAACATGCCTTTTCAAACCTGCTGTTGGGTTGTGGGGTTCAGAGGCAGTTAGGCCAAGTGCACAGGAGCACTCTCCATTATTTGCATGTTTTTAAGATAATTCCATATCAACAAATCTCATTTGTATTAGTATTAGCTGATTTTAACCAATGTGTTGGCCCCCTTAACTGGTTTAGTAGATCTTGCGTACTGATAATGATTCCAACTTGCAGCAGGTCCATTATTTTTGTTAATAAGAATTATCCTGGAGAACCTGTGAAGATGACTTTGTTGACTATTTATGGATATGCATGTGTGTTGTTTGTGTGTTCATGTGTGGTTTGACAATTCATAGGTGAAAATCACTGCTTAAGGAGTCCCTGTACTCATATCTGCCTGCTCTCTGCTGTGGGACCGAGGTACTACTCATGTGCCTGCCCCTCAGGCTGGACACTGGCGGCAGACCAAATCACCTGCACCAGAGGTATGCATGCTGCCAAGTGGAGGAAAACACTCATCACTCAGTTTGATGAAAAAGGAAGTTGGGTCAGATGCAGTTGATAAGTCGATGTACTCCTAAGGTATTTTATCTCAGCAGTGGTTATTGTTGTAAAAGAGCAAACCTGTTATTATGGAAATGATGGCTTCTGCATGCTTTATTTGCTTGCTTAATGCTGGTAAGAGGAGAAATCTTTGAAAACACTATTCGTATTATAGATCGATCCAGGTCCTTGTCAACAGTCTTCCATTTAGATTCTCTTGTAAACTGCTGTTCCAGTCATAAATATTAAGAATCATATAAGCATGTCTTTCAAGGTCTCAGGAGACAAGGGACCTTTAATTCAAAGTCCAAGGAGTCCCCCTTAGGTCAACAGCTTAACTCATCTCAGGTTTCAGCCCATTCAAGCCAAGCAGAACACAGTCTCCCCCTGAGGCCAACGATTATCCAAGAATGAAAATGCCCCACAACCATTCATCGATTCTAATCTCTGATGACAAATCAAATCAGATTGTGGAAACAACTTTCGCCGGTCAATCCTCTTTATAGATAAAGGCCTGTTAGCTCAGGATCCTATATTCTGCGCAAGGTATCATACCATAAAAGCAACTGGATTACCATGGGCTAAATCCATATCCAGGAAACTTGGTTTCCTAGCTTTGTTTTGGAGTTGGTTACATAACTTTAAAAGTACTTAGTACTTCACAGCCTTGAGAAAGTTTCTAGCTCTTTGGTAGGAGTACCATGGTGTAGCTTTTGTTTGTTGTTTTACATTAGGAAGAACAGTTTGTAAATGCATTTTTGGTCTGCTTTTTCATTATCATTTTTATTTGTAGTTGAAGATCCTTTCCTGGTGGTCGTGAGAGACAGCATCATCTATGGCATTTCCTTGAACCCAGATGACAAGAGTAATGATGCAATGGTCCCTATTGCTGGGCTTCAGAATGGCTACGATGTTGACTTTGACGACAATGAGCAGACCATCTACTGGGTGGAGCACCCGGTAAGTTACTGTCATGTCATAAATGGTTCAGTTCAAAACTTAGTTGTCCTCCAAAACACACTTTGATCCTGATTACATATGGTAATAACACACCTTTCGGTGATCCGAACACAAGTGGACATCTGAGTAACACATCTCCATTCACACTTGTGTGTCTCATGCATCTCCAGCTGACCACTTGTGTCCAGATTTTGTTACGTCACTTGTTACGTGCACACTATTGCTAGCTGCTCACTAGCATACTCAACAGTCATGTTAGCGGTTGTGTCTGTACAGCTGGAGATATTGCTGTCAGCAGAATTAAACATGTCTCTTTCCATGGGGCAAAACAATGGACAGTCACGCAACACCTCATCCAACAGTTTAAATGGACAAATTTGAGAGCATTAGCACACTCTCACCAAAACAAACATCATGTCCTGCATTGATAATGTATTTTTCTGTTTTAGCTTCTTGGTAACACATCAGGAACACATTAGCGCATGTTGATACCATGTATAAACAGGGTCTTTGAGGTTAGGGTTAACTGTAAAAATACATCATAAAAAGTCTATTAAGACGCTTAAGACGCGATGCTGGGAACACTAGATGCACTCGACACATTCAGCACTGGTTGAGATTAATCTGTCCTCCTTTGTCCACCAGGGTGAGATCCACAGAGTGAAATCAGATGGAACTAATAGGACAGAGTTTGCCCCTGCAGCCATACTTGGCTCCCCTGTCGGCCTGGCCTTGGACTGGATAACACAGAACCTGTACTACACCAATCCATCTACACAGTCTATTGAGGTAAGACAAATAATACTTAGGTCATGCTGGTGTTTATTCAGTTTTACTGACTTTAATTTTAACTATCTTTATGTGATTCTGAGTTTAATAGGTAAACAAAAAAATTGCAAATAAGGGCAGCGTCACAACACAGCTATGCCGTATAATTATTGTACCTGTTTTGTGTTTGTGCTCGGCTAGGTTTTGAAGTTGAGAGGGGAGGTACAGTACAGGAAAACCCTAATCACAAATAACGGCTCTCCAACTGGCGCTGGCAGTCCTGTTGGCATCGCAGTGGACCCAGCACGTGGGTAAGCCCCATTTAACACAGTCCTGGCACGGCCACTCATCCCCACAGCCACTGAGCTCTAACAGCCTCCTCATCGCCATCTGCTCTGCCTCTAGAGAGAACTCAACCAGTGTTACTGAATACCACACTGCACACTCAAACCCCAGCAACGTACAATAGAGCACAATCAAGTAACAATAAGCCATCCCTTCTCACTCTGATATGAAAACATTGCTGATTTGGGGTGAGATGACCAAAATCAGTGTTGCAAGAATTTCATACTTGGACACAGGGTTGACCTGGTCCTCTGTGGGTTGAGATTTTTTTCTAACTCAATAAAAATCTTTGATAATTCAGTAAATGAACTCAGAAAGTGTCCTTTCATTCAGCTAAATGTGAGGCTGATGTTCTGAGTTCCTGAAAATTTTATATTTTGGAGATGAAAGGTCTTCATCTCTAAAATATTACAATGTGTATCTCTGTGGCATGACTATAAAGCTTAAGAATTTAAGACTATTCAAGAGTAACAAGCCTAGAAATCCATAACTAACAAACCCCGACCTCCATTCTCCTTATCTTCGAAGCAAACTGTACTGGACAGACCAGGGAACAGAGAGCGGCATTCCTGCCAAGGTGGCATCTGCAGACATGGATGGCTTAAACCTGGTCACCTTGTTCACCAACAACCTGGATCACATTGAGTTCCTCACTGTGGACATCCAAGAGAACAAGCTGTACTGGGCTGTTACAAGCACTGGCATGGTGGGTCTCCACTCTCCTAGGTCTCAAGGATCATCGTTTTCTAATTCTATAAAATTCTGACAAATGTAATATGATAAGCAACTTTACCTAAAGTTAAGTTAACCCCAAAATCAAAAATATAATTTTTCTCTTCCCTGTAGTGTTACTTATTAGTCTAGATTGTTTTAGTGTGAGTTGTTTAGTGTTGAAGATATTAGCCGTAGAGATGTCTGCCTTCTCTCCAGTGTAGAGAAGTAGATGGCACTCGTCCTGTGATGCTCAAAGCACCAAAACAATATATATATTTGAAAAACTCAACAGCAATGTCTATTTCCACAAATCATGACCTGGTTACTCAAGATAATCCACAGATCTTGCTGTGAGCAGTTAACTATTTTCTGTCTATTGAACTATGCCAGCCAACCGTATCACTGTACAGACAGAAGTGTGCATTCATGGACAAGCAGCTTGTGCTTGTGACAGTGCAAGATGGTGCATTAATGGTGTCCTCAGCTGAGCATTAGCTAGCTCAGTGGAGCTAGGGGAGCTAGCAGTAGATGCATGCTTCCTTCTGCTTGGTGATACTGTTGGCAGGTGTAGCTATGTAGAAAGAAAACAGCTACTACGTAAGTCTGCTCACACCAAAATTAATCTAGACTGGTAAATAGCACTACGGGTAAGAGGGAAAATAAGTATGTTTGATTCTGGGGTGAGCTGTCCCTTTAATATTGGCAATTGCACAAAATAAACATGCCACATTTGACTCGTTGTCTGGTGTGGGATCTCCACAGATTGAGCGTGGTGATCCAGATGGGAGTAACCGCATCACCATAGTGACGGGCCTGTCTCACCCCTGGGGTGTGGCTGTCTATCAAAACCATCTTTACTTCACTGACCGCAACTTTGAGGTCATAGAACGCGTGGACAAGTCCACGGGTGCCAACAGGGTTGTGCTGCGAGACAACGTTTCTGGACTCAGAGTTCTGAAAGTGCATCACAGAGAGAGTGAGTAACACAAGGGGACATCATCATCATGGCTTGTTGTTGCTTTTTCTTTTGTTTATCATACTGATTTCTCTCCACAAACTCAGCCTCTGCAGGTACATCAAACGGCTGCACCAACAATATGGGAGTGTGTGAACAGCTCTGCCTGCCTCGGCCGCAGGGTCTGTTTACCTGTGCGTGTGCCACAGGTTTTAAACTTAATGCAGACAACAGGACATGCGCTCCCTACCAGTCGTATGTTGTCATCTCCACCCTGTCTGCAATCAAAGGCTTCAGTCTGGAAGAGGCAGACCACTCTGAGGCCATGGTGCCTGTGGCTGGGAGAGGTCAGTGATTCTCAGAAATAATCTACTTCTGTATGCTGGAATAATAAATAATATACTGACTGACAGACTAACTGAATGTCACATGTTCCTTATATGGTTATTGTGTTTTAAGTCCTCTAATGGCTGGTTTATCCTCCTGCAGGCCGTAATGCTTTACACATTGACGTACACATGGCTTCTGGTTTCATCTACTGGTGTGACTTCAGCAGCACTGTGGCGAATCAAAATGGGGTCAGACGGATCAAGCCAGATGGCTCCGGATTACACAGTGTAGTAACATCTGGAATAGGACGCAACGGGATACGAGGCATTGCTGTGGACTGGGCTTCAGGTATGATGTTGTGCCAGTTCACAAATGTGTTAAGTATTTGTTTTGTTTAACCACATGACGCAAGTAGTGTGCAGTCCGTAAACTAAGCTGTTTTTAGGATCTTGTAATACATCAGTTCAGTGCCCTTCTGGTTGCATCTTTGGTGTTCACACAAGTCATATATTTTTAGAGGTAAAACAGGATCTCAGTCACTTATTATGGAGATGATAGTTCTGAATTTGAATTGAATTTGAAAAGACTATTACGGAACATCTGTTTACAAACTCTCATAGTATCATGCGGTATAATCCAAGTCCCATTGATCCAGTTGTATGTTCAGTACTTCCTGAGCACATGCATTTTTGCAAAAATGTTACTATTTCAAAAGCGTTTCATGCATGGAATGTCTCATGCATGGACAAGTCTGTTTGAACTCTGCTCATGCGTTCCATTAAAATCCAGCCTCTTAGCTCGTTCATCGGCCAGGAGTTCTGCTGTCATTCACCCGTGCCTGTCACTTTCAATGGAACATTCATTTCATTCATTAATTTTTCTGTAACCGCCTATTCTGTTAGGGGTTACGGGGGGGAGTGAGATGGGGTGAGAGGTGGGGTACACCCTGGACAGGTTGCCAGACTTTCACAGGGCTGACACAGAGACAGACAACAATTCACACACACATTCTCACCTACGGACAATTAAGAGTCACCAATTAACCTAGTCTGCATGTCTTTGGACTGTGGGAGGAAGCCGGAGTACTGTATCTAGAGAAAAGTCATGCTGACATGGGGAAAACTTGCAGACTCTGCACAGAATGGTGTTGCCACCCTGGGCACACACCAGGAACCCTCTTGCTGTTAGGCGACAATGCTAACCACTGCACCACTGTGCCACCTGCAAATTCAACATAACATGACTTATTTTGATATATAAATGATTATTTTGGGGGTCAAGTATTCCCTTAAAATTACCATCGTCAAGCATCTTACCTGTCCCTTATATTGAAGAACATACTGTAGACAGTTACACTGTCTATTGGTTTCCTCTCTGTTGAAAATATTGGCAAGTATATTGACACTGCAGTATTATAGTCTTTACATCATTACGTAATTTCCATGTTTTTTGCTAATTGTACCACATTTGTACTATTTATGTTATTTGAATTTTGTGCTCCTATTCAGTATATATTTCCTCACTGACTTGTGTTGCTTTTGCATCTGCAACAACCAAAATGTTCCCCCAACAATATATATTATCTAATTTTAATCTAAATCAATACAATAATCTTAATCGGTTGATGTAGACCCGAAAACCAAAAGACAGCCTGACTCATTGTAACTTGCTGTATGACACATGCCTGAGGCAGCAGACTGCCTGGTCGAGTCAAAGTTAAGAAGCTTTATCATGAGGCTGGACTCACAGAACACAGAGATCAGTCCCACACAGGTGACAGGAAAGACGATTTAATTAGCTACTTTCGGAAAAACAGAGACAGCTGCAGACAGAAAAATCTGTTTCCTTGTTACTCATGTATAATTGCATTACTTTAATTGAAGACAGAACTAAAAATCAGCTGTGTCTTATAATAATGATAATTTATAACACCATCATCATGTCAGCTGAGTATAATTTCTACTTTAATTGCGACCTAACATACATTGCAGTTTGTGACTGATGACCTCTGTCTTCAGGTAACCTGTATTTCACCAACGCCTTCCTAACTGAGACATATGTGGAAGTGCTCCGCCTGAACACCACTTTCCGCAGGGTGCTGCTGAAGACCCAGGTGGACATGCCACGCCACATCGTGGTGGACCCCAGAAACAGATACTTGTTCTGGGCTGATTATGGTCAGAACCCCAAAATCGAGCGAGCGCTTTTAGACGGAACCAACCGCACAGTTTTAGTGTCATCGGGAATTATTACTCCAAGAGGTCTTGCTCTGGACTGGCAAACGGGCTACGTCTACTGGGTGGATGACTCCCTGGATATGATTGCCCGAATCAACCCTCAAGGAGGGGAGACAGAGATCGTCAGGTATGGCAGCCGCTACCCAACTCCTTATGGAATCACAGTGCTTGAGAGTAGCATCATTTGGGTGGACAGAAACCTCAAGAAGGTGTTCCAAGCAAGCAAACAGCCTGGCAGCACAGAGCAGCCTGCTGTCATCCGAGACAACATCAACATGCTGAGGGACGTTACCATCTTTGACCAGCGCACTCAGCCTACCACTGCCCAGGAGCTTAACTACAACCCCTGCATGGAGGCTAATGGAGGCTGTGCCCACTTCTGCTTCGCTCTCCCAGGTTCTGGCACAGGCAACCAGAACAAAAAATGCAGCTGCGCTTTTGGGAATCTTGCAGCAGACAGTGAGAGCTGTGTGGTGTCAAGGGATGATTACCTCATCTACACAACCGAGAGCACTGTGCGCAGCCTGCGCCTAGACCCCGAGGACCATGCCTTGCCCTTCCCTGTGGTCAATGTGCCACGTACCTCTGTGGCACTGGATTTCGACCTCACAGACAGAAGGATCTACTTCACGCAGAGCTCAGGCGCAGGATCAAGCAAGATCAGCTACATCAGCCTGTCCTCTCCCACCTCAGCTCCTGTGGTGGTGGCTTCAGGTAACCTTTGCAGTTACACTACAAAACACTTGTAGTTATTCCTCATGTTTATGGATTTAGTAATTGATACTGGGGATATTGATCCTGATGTTGCTTTGGTCCCTGTGTTCGGACAGATCTAGGGGCTCCTGATGGCATTGCTTATGACTGGATAAACAGAAGAATTTACTACAGTGACTACGTCAACCAGAGCATCAGCTCCATGTCTGTGGACGGCTCTCAAAGGACTATCATCGCCCATGTGTCCAGGCCAAGGGCCATCATGTTGGATCCCTGCAGGGGGTATGACTAATACAACACACACTCTCTTTGTTCATTAGATTAAGCATAGATTTAAATGTTAAGTAGTACAGTGCCCATTCAAAACATGTCCCTTCGGAACAGGCTGAAGGCTCAGCCTTTGGTATTGCTTCCTACAGCTTTCTTGAGAACTGCTCATATGAATAACTTCACACTTGATATTGTGCACATTTGGGTTCTGAGTAATACACCTGGGCCCCAAACAGCTATAGATAAACTATGATGTTAAAATATTAAATTATGTTACTATTCTAACTCACGGTAACCTGAAAAAGGCCAAAAAAGGCCCCCAAAGCACTTAAAAATATGCAGCTCATCAGTATACTACTGACTTATGGTGTACTTGTACTTCTACTTTAGAAGGAAACATTGTAATACTACTGGTTACGTTGGAAATTCAAACACCAGTGGAATAAATTAAGGTGTTAATTTCCAAACAGGTGTATTTGTACCTTGCTTTGACATAAACTCTGTGTTATAAAAACACACCCAAGTTGCAACTTCAATACTGCACGTCCTCTGGTTTCCAGCAATAAAACTGCCAAGTGTGAAGTAGAACGGATAAAGGGTTTTACAAAGGACAGGGTGGCTGTGGCTCAGGGGTAGAGCGGGTCGTCCACCAATCGAAGGATCTGTGGTTCGACCCCTGTCTCCTCCAGCCCGCTTGTCGAATTGTCGGCAATTTGAAATACAGACAGTAGTCATTGGTGCATCAAAACAGACAGTACGATACATAACACACAGAATCCAGCATCACACACTGTGAGGGGTAAATCATGGACAGTTAGTGGTAACTGCTGGTTAAGATAAGCGATAGCAGATGGGACAAAGGACGATCTGTAACGCTTAGTGCTACATTTAGGAAGGCAAAACTTCCAATTTCTTCTGACAGACAGATTTCTTGCTTCATAGTCAATCCTTCCTTGTTCCACAGATACATGTACTGGACAGACTGGGGAACACATGCAAAGATTGAGCGTGCCACCCTGGGTGGAAACTTCAGAACAGAGATTGTAAACAGCAGCCTTGTGTGGCCCAATGGACTTACTCTGGACTATGAAGAAGAGAGACTCTATTGGGCAGACGCCAGCTTGTAAGATCAGAAAAATTCCATTGTTGAAGTATATACTCAATTTTGTCTTTCACCTTGTCAAACTACTGTTATTATCATTATTTTGCTGTGCCATCAGACAGAAGATTGAGCGATCCTCTCTCACTGGCTCTAATCGGGAGGTCATTGTCAGCACAGCCATCTACCCCTTTGCTATGACCATGTTTGGCCAGTTCATCTATTGGACTGACTGGAACACACGCAGCATCTATCGAGCCAACAAGCACGACGGTTCTGACCAGAGGGTCATGATTCAGAACCTCCCCTCACGGCCGATGGACATCCATGTTCTGGCCAGCAGGAAGCAGCAGCAGTGTGACAGTCCGTGCCAGCAGTTTAATGGAGGCTGCAGCCACATCTGCACACCAGGTATGAGCAGTTTCATCCCGTTGCTTTGTTTTTCAGCACAGTATTCATTTAGTCCAGCAATTGAAACCCCAACTAATTGTATAAACTGCAATTTTATCGTGTCAGGACCCAATGGAGCTGAGTGTCAGTGTCCATCAGAGGGACGCTGGTACCTGGCTGACAACAAGCACTGTATTCCTGACAATGGGACTCGCTGCCAGCCGGGCCAGTTTACCTGTATGAATGGCCGCTGTATTCGTGCCCAGTGGAAATGTGACAACGACAACGACTGTGGAGATGGCAGTGACGAGTTGGAGAGAGTCTGTGGTAGGGTGTTCTTGAATTAATGTAGTTCTTTATTTGCATTTCTTCCTCAATTCGTTAAATCATCTAAAACTTCACTGTTGATTATTAGCGATAGAGCCCTGAGACCCTCCGCATGCCTTCACTAATACTAACAAATAATGTTTTTCTGCTGTAACAAATTTCTTCCTCAGGACCTAAACCTGACTTCAAATATGTCGGTGTGTATGCTTCCACTTCATGATTACATTTCCATTAACATACACCTACTTAAACAAATTAACACTAATGAATCAATGTGCTTATATCTTTGCATGCAGTCCCACAGCTGCTGTCATCCTTTATTGCCTTGTCAGGTAAAATGAGCTTCCACTGCAGTGTGTACTGTGTATTCTGGCCTTTCTATTGGCCATAGCTCTGACCTGTTTCCGATTCTGATTGGCAGCCTTCCACACCTGTGAACCTACAGTGTTCACTTGTGGCAATGGGCGATGTGTGCCCTACCACTACCGCTGTGACCACTACGATGACTGTGGAGACAACAGTGATGAGGTTGGCTGTCTCTTTAGACCATGTGACCCCAACACTGAGTTCACCTGCAACAATGGGCGCTGCATTGCGAAGGACTATGTTTGCAACGGCATCAACAACTGCTACGACAACGGCACCTCAGATGAACAAAACTGCCGTGAGTATCTTCAGTTTGACACAGAAATCAAACAGAGGTAAATGTTGAAATCAAAGTGTTTTTTATTGCTTATAGTAAATATGTTTTAACTTCTGATTATCTCAGCGGAGAGAACCTGTCAGCCAGAGCACACAAAATGTCAGTCAACCAACATCTGCATCCCACGTTCGTACCTGTGTGATGGAGATAACGACTGTGGGGATATGAGTGACGAGAGCCCTACACACTGTGGTGAGTTCTGCAGCAGTTTTAGGATTTAAGCAATGTTATGTTTTATTCTGTTTCAGTTGCTTATTTATGTTTTTTGTCACCTTATTAACTGTACAACTTTTTTCATGTCCTTGCAGAAAAGGCAGAGTTGTAATTAATAATGGCTGATTTTAATTAAATGTGCCAGTACCAAGGTCCTAATGTTGTGAAAGCTCCTTAGTTTCATGGCTTACTGGGATATTTTAATGGGATGAAGCTATCAAAAATATTATTAGCAACACCTGTGCTTTAATAACAAGTCACACTATAAGCTGGGAAAAAAACGATTGTCTTGTCACTTACCCTACTCCCTGTAGAAAGTTATTTGTTACACTGCTTGTTAGATTACTATGGTTAGTCTGCAACATAGCCTGAGACACACTGTTGTGTAGATGCAAGTTAACAATGTAATGATAAATCATACATACGCCCACATATAAACACACAACAAGGATCAGGACAATCGAGATGACACTGAAGTAGACTATAGGTGCCTCAAAATGAAACTTAATCAATATATAAAAGAGGGTAGCCTTCCTAACAGTGCGTAATACAAATATTAATTGCCTCAGTTAATAAAAAACATGTTTGATTGGTATGTGAGTGGCATTTAACAGGCCAAATGCACTCAAACAAACTCACTTGAGTTGCTCACTTACCAAACTATGGCTTTATAGTAGATTAGTCCAGCTTTTTTGAAGTGTTTATCACTAAAGCAGTGATTATACCTCATGAGAACAACCTGCTCCTCCTTGGAGTAGGCACAGACTGAAGAGCCTCTCCACGGGGGCACTAGAGAGCGTCGGCACATTTGATGATTTTTTTTTAATCTGCCCATTATGCAGATGCTTGAAGAACTTATGTAACGCAAATAATGACATAATCGTTTGAATAGTGACTGTAATGTGATTACTAAATTTTGGAACAGTAACAGTAAAGTCAAAGTCAACTTTATTGTCAATTCTGCCATATGTACAGGACATAGATGGGATTGAAATGCAGTTCATCCCACACCCCTGGTGTAAACATGCAAGTACACAAACAAAAGAATAGAAAAAAGCATAAAAAGGAAGTAAGTAGTAAATGTAAGTGATAAAATTACAGTTAAAGAAAGCAATGCATATGAAAAACACACAAACATCAACTTAAAGTACAAGGGCAAAGAACCATTATTATTTTTATGCAGTGAATGATTATTGTACAAAAAGAATGAACAGTGTAAACGAATAAATAGTGTAACAGTCACATTACTGTGTTACAGACAAATGTAATGTGATTACAGTAACACAACACCCCCAATACTAATAATCAACACTAAACTGTTTAGTCTGCAGAAGTAAATTTATATTTCAGGCACATGTAAGTTATCATCATTTTGTGTCATGGTTGACAAATATGTAATGCATTACTGCAATTTTCACATCCATTCTAGGTGAAGCACTGAATTAATAAAACTGATCATCCAGCCCCTCACAATCACCAGCAGATAATCCCATTGCTAATTTAGATGATTTTACAAAGACATATTAAGTTAAAAATTAAAAACACTGGCAGAAACTGCTGTTAATGTAAATCAAACAGAAAAGCATTTATTTATTTCTTGTCACAATTGGATTCAGTGAATACAGCTTGTTTCTTGTGTGTGTTTTAAACAACACTAGTCAAAAAATAATTTTGAGTATGATGAGGTGCAAGTCTTTAATCTGCTCAGTGTGGGTAAAAAAATGATTGAAATCCACCTGGAGTTATGAGAAAGAGGATATAACAGAGTCAGAAACAGACAGTGGTAGAAGAAGTCTTTTACTTTAGGAGAAATAGCAATGCCACAATGTAGGAATACTCTATTTACAAAAAGTCCCGCATTCCATATTTTACTTAAATGCAAAAGTATTAGCAACAACATAAATTTAAAGTACAAATGGTACTCACTATACAGAATGGCCCACATCAGGAAAAAATATTTATTTAAATTTAATATTGATGCATTAATGTGTGAACATGATGCAGCTGGTTTAGGTGGGGCTTATTTTTACTATATAAACTGGCAGATAACTTGTGAATTTAAGCAATAGATCAACAAAGTCTTATCTATCTAAACTCTAATAATACATAATTTATTTGTTAATTATATTTTGTGTTATTATTATAAATCTACAAAGTAACTAAAGGTATCAAATAAATGTAATGGAGTGAACAGTATAATATAAAGTATAAAGTTGCAGGAAATGGAAATAAAGTACAATTCCTTCAAATATATCCTTGAGTACAGTACTTAAGTAACTGTTCTTAGTTACTCTCCTTTCTCATGCCTCTCTGCATCCTCTACATAGCGGCATCCACATGTTCCCAGAGTGAGTTCCGTTGCTCCAGTGGTCGCTGCATCCCCGCCCACTGGTACTGTGACGGAGGGGCTGACTGCGCCGACGGCTCTGATGAACCCCTCTCCTGCAGTGAGTGTCGCACAACTCTCTCATCCCCCAAAACGGGCCTGTTGGCTTTGTGCGTCAGTCCCCGCCCCGTTATCAGCTGCTCGGTTATTGTGTGTTTGTGTCTGTCGGCCAGTGTGCATCTGTGCGCTGGTGAGGGAGAAAGTGCTGTGAGTGATGTAGCGGAGAGTGCGAGTCAGTGGTGTATTTCTTTGTTGACGATGTGGTCAGTCAGGCCTCCTATTGTGCGCTGCATTCCTCTGTGGTGACGCCCCTCAGTGTCCTCTGACAAACAGCACCTCCCCCTCCCTTTGTCCACCAGGGGTTACAGAGCCTCACTTTGGCTTTTGTTTAGATAGCTCACCATGCATGGGAATGTGGAGTTGCCATGACTATTTTGAAAGCTTTGCCAGTGTTGTATTGTGCCTTGCTTATTAGTGGGAAAGCAGTGGGGGAAGTACCTGAGATAATTGCAAACCACAAAAAGGGGAAAAAAAGGGGAAAATAATTTATATTGAACATAAGTGATGTGGTAGAAGATATTAAAACTCAGTACTTTGTTTTGGTATCTACAGTTTCTTGTTGTATGATTTGTCTCTGCAGCCACACTGGTCAGAACCTGCAACACAGATCAGTTTCGCTGTGATGATGGCAGGTGCATTGCCTCATCCTGGATCTGTGATGGGGACAATGACTGTGGCGACATGAGTGATGAAGACCAGAGGCATAATTGTGGTATGAATCCTCTTATTACCGCTTGTGTTTTTTCTCCTTACACTTCTTTTTTCTCTTTGTCCTCTTCCTCATCCTTGTCTGCATCTCCTCCCCTTGTAGCCCATCCTCTTGTTCCCCATCACTTCTCCACTTTGCCCCCTCCCGCTTCCCTCATCCTCTCGTTATTCAGGACACTGATGGATTAGGATACACACCACTGGGGGAGTGTTATGTGGGAGACACTGGCAGTCAGTGCCCGGCATCTTTTAGTCTCCTGTAGAAGGTCTCCAATCCAAGGAGTTGACATTCCTGATTTCTCCTGCCTCACTCGTTACTTTGTGCTTGTCTCCTTTCTCTGGCTTCCTGGCTCAGGGAGGATCAAGACTCTTATGTCTCACCAAAGTGAACTCCAACAATAAGATGCCTGAAGCTAAAGACTTCAGCGCTGCCTGAGCCTCTGTAGGAGACTCACTTCAAACAATGTGGATCAATCACATTAGATGGATAAAGAATTTGTTGTCATGGCTGCGTGTTTTGAAATACAGTTTGGAATGTTTGGCGTGCCAAAAATGCAGGTTGACATTGGGTCATCACCATCATTATTTAACTTCCTGTAAATCCTCCTGCCTGATTTTTTTTTTTGTACAGGAAATCGCACATGCTCAAGTGCAGAGTTCACCTGTGTGAACAACCAGCCACCCCAGCGGAAATGTATCCCACGTGATTGGGTGTGTGATGGAGACGCAGACTGTGCAGATGCATTGGATGAACATCAGAACTGCTCACGTAGATCCTGTGGCGTCAATGAGTTCACCTGCAGCAATGGCCTGTGCATACGCAGCGCCTACAGGTTAGAGAAAAAAAAAGTATTTTAAAATGTCAGAAGTTACATCTGTAATCAGTCTGTGTGGCAATGCATGGTCATGTTTTGTGTCTTCTAAAATTAGGTGTGATCGACGTAATGACTGCGGGGACAGCAGTGACGAACAGAGCTGCGCCTACCAGCCGTGCCAGCAACACCAGTTCACCTGCCAGAACGGTCGCTGCGTGTCCCACGACTTTGTCTGCGATGGCGACAATGACTGCGGGGATGAGTCTGATGAGCTGGAGCACATGTGCCACACACCAGCACCCACCTGCCCCCCTGGGGAGTTCAGATGTGACAATGGACACTGCATCCCCCTGAGCCAGGTGTGCGACAGGAACGATGACTGCTCCGACAACAGTGATGAGAAGGGATGTGGTGAGTGTGACGAGATTTCCGAGTAAAATCACGAGAGTTTTACCTCTTTACCTCTACCTCTATTTCTCATCTTGATGTTACGGCAAAATCAAACATGTTGAATATTATCACAAGTTCTTGTGAATTCTGAAGTCTGATGACACAGAAGAAGAAGGAGAAGATATACATTATTAATACCTGAGGGAAAAATCAATTGTTTTCAGAGGCCGAAACTACACTCATGCACAAATAGGACCCATACATGCATTAAATGGAGAGATGTCAGAGTGAGGGGGCTGCCCATGGACAGGTGCC
>JAPZEB010000005.1:15406572-15423020 GCA_029783705.1 Chaetodon striatus
TGTACACACCTGAAGGGAAACTCTGACCCATGCGTATGAACATTTTGGAGACGGGAAACTGGTGATGCAGATGTGCTTCTTTGACTACAGGTGTCAATGAATGCACAGACCCCTCCATCCATCACTGTGATCACAACTGTACCGACACACCCACCAGCTTCATCTGCACCTGTCGCCCTGGCTACCGCCTCATGTCTGACAGCAAAACGTGTGACGATATCAATGAGTGTGCAGAGACGCCGAGCGTGTGCAGCCAGGTCTGCGAGAACACCGTCGGCTCCTACGTGTGTAAGTGTGCCCCAGGATTCCTCCGAGAGCCGGATGGCCGCAGCTGCCGTCAGAACAGCAACATCTCGCCCTACCTTATCTTCAGCAACCGCTACTACCTTAGGAACCTGTCAACAGACGGACAGGCCTACTCTTTGATCCTGCAGGGCCTGACCAGTGTTGTTGCCATGGACTTTGATCGAGTCGACAAGCGTCTTTATTGGATTGACGTAAGCCGCAGGGTGATCGAAAGGATGTCCTTCAATGGCAGTAACAGAGAGGTGGTGGTCAATGGAGTTCTGCATGGGGAGGGCCTCGCAGTTGACTGGATAGCCAGGAAGCTCTACTGGACGGACAGCTTCTTGGATTGTATCAAAGTGTCTGAACTGGATGGTCGATTCGTGAAGAAGCTGGCAGAACACTGCGTTGATGCCAATAACACCTACTGCTTTGAAAACCCCAGAGCCATTGTGTTGCATCCCAAATATGGGTGAGTCAGAGAAGAGGAGGAATTAAGTCTTATGACAGAGCCCGATCGATATATCAGCAGGGCCAATATCATTGGCTGGGCCTCTGTTATTTCTTATCACAGTATGTTGGTATCAGCGTATTAAATGGCTGAAACCCTAAAATAAATTGTCTGCCTTCTCTTGAATATAATGGAACTAGATGGCACTCAGTTTGTGGTGCTCAAAGTGCCAAAAAATCCATTTGGAAAAAATCAACAGCAATTAATCTTTCCAGAAATCATGACCCGGTTACTGAAGATAATCCATAGACCATGCTGTGAGTAGCCTCATGTAGGAACCATAAGTAAAGTTTATGAGCAACATTTAAACCCAAGTTAATATCAGTTCATTAAAATATGCAAAAATTTTGAATTTCTGTAGACAAATATTACATTTTTGCACATTTAAGTGACCTGCTGTGCATTGAGTGAAAGGTGTTCCAGGTTACACTAACAGTTGATTCCAATTAATTATTAGAAATGCATGTATAATTATAATTGGTACCAAATCAGGTTGTTTTTTCAAGGAAATGATGAAGAAAGTATGGGCTCATGCACTTGAAAGTTCCTTTTAATTGACATTTTACATTATTTTATTTGTTTTACTTAAGTTACTGTTCAACGTTCTCTGTTATTTCATTGCTGCTGTCATTTTTAGTGATAAATATCCTTCCTTTATCTCAAATCTTAAACAAATTTCAGGGATCCAAATCAAAAAACATACTTATTAATGCTGCATCAGTCTGGCTTTTTCTCATATTGAGTGAGTTTTTTTTTTCTTCATTGACGTGTAGAAATCATGTGATCTAAGGTAATTTTCTTGGCTCCCTGTTAGATTTCTATACTGGACAGACTGGGGAAACAAAGCCTTCATAGGTCGTGTTGGGATGGATGGAACCAACAAAGCAGCAATCATCACCACTAAGTTAGAGTGGCCCAATGGGATCACAATCGACTACACTAATGACAAGCTGTACTGGTCCGATGCTCATCTCAGTTACATCGAGTAAGTACATGTGTCAGGAAGTGTTTTTGTCTGTTTTTGCCCACAGTAAATGTAGTCAGACTTGTAACCATTTCATTTTTTATTTCTTTTGTCAGATACTCAGACTTGGATGGTCAACACAGACACACAGTGTATGATGGAAATTTGCCTCACCCATTTGCCCTGACTGTATTCGAGGACTTTGTATACTGGACTGACTGGAACACGCGCTCTGTGGAGAAAGGCAACAAATACGACGGCTCTGCTCGGCAGGTCCTGGTTAACACCACTCACAGACCATTTGACATCCATGTGTGTCATCCTTACAGACAGCCCATTGGTGAGTTAACAACTCAGAAACTTGTGTTCTAGAGCTTTTAGCTGCTTCTTATCTTGACATGTCCTTCTGAAGCTGATTTAAATACAGGTATTGACCACAAGCAGAACAATACCTTGCCTGTATTTGCACAGCTGTGGTGAACTGAGATTGTCTTTCTTTTGACAGTAATCAACCCCTGTGCTGTGAACAATGGAGGCTGCTCTCACCTGTGCCTGATCCGTCATGAGGGGCGGGAACACACCTGTGAGTGTCCCGACCACTTCCTGACTGTCCAAATAGGAGGTGTGACCCGGTGCCTTCCCATGTGCACCAGCACTCAGTACAGATGTGCGAACAATGAACGGTTTGTCAAGATTTCTTCTTATGGCATGATCTTTTTATGTGATGTGCAGAATTTAAACATTATCACTGCTGAACTGACTGTGACACATTAGTGGGACTACCATTAACAAAGAAGAACACTTCTAGGGTGATTGGTTGTTGTTTTCTCACACCAGGGGCATTAGTATCAAAATTCTCACTTGAGACTCAGATTTCGGATTTCTCGTAATCACCCTTTCAATCACAAAAAGCTTGGACTAATTTCATCCTGCCATTTCCTTGTGTGTTTTTATTCTCCTTTCCTTTAACGGTAAGGGAAGAAAAATTTCCTGGTAGCACTAATTACACAGGCTGTTCACATGCTCCATCCATCATTTGTAATTTCAAAACACTGTAATTTACACTCAATCTCTTTTGCTCGCTTTGTAATGGAGAAACAGCGCTCCCTGCTGTTTGTGTCATATAATCCACCAGACTTTTTACAAAATCCTCCTGTGGTGGCATAAAATGCGCAGACAAAGTGCAGTGACAGGGCTACAAATCTTTTATATAATTATATTTGTGTTTAAAGAGTAATGCAGTAATATTGAATCTTGTTGTAATGATTTATTGACGTTAAATGCCACATTTAATTTTATGCCCACTTACATTTTGCAGCCTTTCATAGAGTTGGAAGAAGTTAATGAAAATGAGTGATTTTTTTTTTTTTTTTTGCGACATATGAAACATTTTTTTGCCCTTTCTCTGTGACGGCAGATGTATTCCTATCTGGTGGAAATGTGACGGTCAAAGGGACTGCAGAGACGGTTCAGACGAGCCTTCAACCTGCCCAGCTCGCCACTGCAGGCTTGGCCAGTTTCAGTGCAACGACGGAAACTGCACCAGTCCACATTTCCTATGCAACAGCAACCAGGACTGCCATGATGGATCAGATGAAGACCCAGTGCTGTGTGGTCGGTTGTGTTCTCCCAGCTCACTCACTTTAACAGCTATGATTAGTTTATATGAATTGTGGAGTATTCTTTGAGGCTTTTACTTAACATGTCTATATGCGTTCTGACTGTGTTCGAGTCAGTTGATGGACTTGTCTTCCCTTTACAGCCACACACCAGTGTGAAGCCCACCAGTGGCAGTGTACAAATAAGCGGTGTATCCCTGAGTCATGGCAGTGCGACGGCGAGGACGACTGTGGTGATCAGTCTGACGAAGACCCAGCCCACTGCTCTACCAGGACCTGTCGCCCTGGACAGTTCAAGTGCCGCAATGGACGCTGCATCCCGCAGAGCTGGAAATGTGATGTTGATGATGACTGTGGTGACAACTCCGATGAACCTTTAGAGGAGTGCAGTAAGTGATACACAGTTTCTTTCTCCTTTTTTTTTTTCTTTTTACACCACTCATGATCTGTCTTTAATTATAGAGGGACTCAGTCCCAATTTGACTTGCACCAGAGCAAAAACTGTGATTTGGATGAAGGCATGCCTCACATTAAGATAGTGTTAATTTTGTCAGCTATTTTTTTCATTCAGTATTAGTCCTGTGTCAAATGTCCTTGTTAGTTTTTGTCATATTTTGTCAACCTCATCCTGTTATTTTTAGTCAAGTGAAATGTATGTATGCTCTCTTCAAAGCCAGACTCCAACACCAATGTTTTTTAGTGAAAATACATGTGTTTGGGAAGTACAGAGCGTACGACTGGATAATGAGACTTGGCTTATTCTGCACGAGTTGTGTGAGAGTTTATAAATAGCTGTTGGTATAGTTTTGCTGTTGTTAAACATGGTCCCCAATCAATCAATAAATCAACGTGTTTGCCATTTTCTGTGGAGGCATGTGACAAAACAGTTTTCTCAATGAATTCAAGGTGAATTGGCACAGCTGATTGATTTACAAGTGGCCATTTTGAGGGTGAATATTCCTTTAAATCAATGAGTTACTCCAATTCCTCCTGACTTTCCCCATTTTGTGCTGGCACAGGACTACACTAGCATTTTTGTCAGCGCAAAATAGTCACAGTAAGTGTTAAATAAGTCGTCTCATCAGAGTCATGGAAATAAAGGTCGTTGAGGATCATATTTAGTCATACTTTTCATTAATGAAATTAACACTGCATCAAGCTCGAACTAACCTTAAAGTCTGACTCCTTTTGTTATAAAATGTTGTTTTAAAAGGTGCACCAGTCTACTTTGCTTAACAATTGAGCTGTTTTCTCCACAGTGGGACCGACACATCGATGTGACAACCACACAGAGTTTGACTGCAGGACCAACTACCGCTGTGTGCCGCTGTGGTCCGTTTGCAATGGCAACAATGACTGCAGAGACAACAGCGATGAGCAGGGCTGTGGTGAGTCTGCGACAACCATGCTCAAGACAAAACCGAGGTCCTGTTTACATAGTCGCACTGATTTGAAGACTGTTTGTTATTAGGACTGAATATGTGGTCAGAGCTTTCCAGGTTGATCAGGTCACATTTATTATTTGACAGTAGGATGATTCCAGAGATCTCAAAAGATT
Organism: Chaetodon striatus; assembly: GCA_029783705.1. Taxonomy (NCBI): domain Eukaryota; kingdom Metazoa; phylum Chordata; class Actinopteri; order Chaetodontiformes; family Chaetodontidae; genus Chaetodon; species Chaetodon striatus. The sequence goes on from JAPZEB010000005.1 coordinate 15,411,510, forward strand.
TAAAACCTAACAACATGGAAACAATGTGATGTGTTGAAGGGAGTGAGTGAGGGGCAATTAGCCAACACCTCAGCCTCCTGTGGAACATTACCCAGTGAGGTAGTGGGAGGTGCTGATGGAGAGGGTCTCATCACTCACCCTCCCCCACCATTTGCCTCTCTCTAAGAGCACCACAGATTTATGAGCTGTCCGCTGGTACGGGTCTACGTATATATGTGTGTACGTGTGTGTGTTGTTGCTCTGTCCTTGCGTGGGGGCAGGGTTCACACAAGTCTCTTTGTACTTTCCTGCGATCCAAACACACTCGCTGCGGCCCTCCCGTCTCTTATCGGAGGCCCTCACTCCATTAGTGCCATGCCGGCACAGGACGGGATATCCGCGCTAATCTTCCTGTAAGAATGTAGCAGATGGGCCAGGTGGAGGGCTCGGAGGGCAGGACTAGCTAACACCGCGCTATCTTTGACCCCCAGGGCTGTGTGGTAGAGACGGCTCAGACCGGCTCTCCTCCACTCCTTTCCCGTCTGTGCTTCTCATCTCCTGCAGTCTTATCCTTAGCAGACGCATACAAGCATGGATAGAGGTCACCCATCTGTCCTCGGTGCGCTGCTCTCCTCCCTCTGTAGATGTTACAGTTTAATTAAAAAACAAGATGCCTTTCATTTCAAACTGACATTTTCATTGTGACTTAATAGCCCAAATATTTCCAGGCGTGTTGTTGCTCTTATTGATAAAATGATCTTCTGGAGCATCATATCATCTTTTTTCAACACTGATTTTTCAGTCCTTACTGTTTTATTCAGAATTTAATATTCAGACATGTTTGTGCCATTGTGGTGACAAACTAATGAAGGAGAGTTGTCAAATCTGTGACAGTGGTTGTAATAGGCCTACACAATATACACTAATTTGCCAGTTGATTAGGTGGACGTAGTGAGGTTTATTGCAACAGCTCTGCAGCTCAGCACAAATCACAGTCTACGTAAATTCCCGTTCTTTTAACCCAGTCTTTTAAATTCTGATTTGGGTCACTTTCATACGTGGTTGTAAACCAGGTACAGGTTGGATGTTTTTGCAGTGCAACCTCAGTCTGAACAGTCAAATTAGAATTCATGCAACTTTTATGTCACTCTCAGTCAATATTAGTCACAATTTTGTACTGGTGGGAGTCATTCTTTAAATACAAACATGGTAGACAGCTGCAATGGAGGTAGTCAGTCGCAGATGTAGTTAAAAGTACTCGTTGACATCCTGAAAATTTGGATGAACTCTGTTTCCATGAAGCCATCCACTTCACAGTCTCACTACCTCTGGCTCAGACTCCACATCCTTACATACCACTATACAAGATTAGCAGCTATTGCTCAACAGGATGTCATAATTAAAAATTCAACTCTCTTTCTCCTTACGCTCATCCTCGTTTCATCCCCTAACGAATTTTCTGGCTTCCATTGCACATCGACTTATAAACGAAACCGTAAAAGGCTAACTTGAGTGGTCTCCATTTCCTTCCTAAGGACAGTGTGCTATGTGTGACGTCTTCGTTATATTTTTTTATGCATATGCAGATCAAGTTATGCAAGTTACCAGTTCACACTGGAATCTGATATTAGCCTCATTCAACGTAACCTGATAACGTAATCTGAGCAGTAAATCTGAATTAAGCATTAAGGCCTGCAGTGTCAGTGTAACCTTGGAGGCTGCAGTTTGTCTAAGAGGTGTAATATTTTGTTCACCACATTTGTAAGCAACAACAATAGACTAAATACTAAAAGCATTGCTCCATAAAGTTTCCAAAATGACCATAAAGATGAACCAACACTTCTATAAAACAGTTTAAAACATGAAGTGGAGATTATAATCTTCATGAAGGAAGGATTTGTTGCAGGGCTGTTGTATTGGATTGCATTAATTTATCTAGATGGACCTAATAAACTGGCAACAAAGTGTATTTTGATTCAGGCCCCTTCCACTGTTATTCTTCAGAGCATCTAAATTTTGTGTATGCGTAAATCTCTGTGTTCTTTGTCCTCTATGAAAAGTCATTTTCAACTTAATGTTCCTGTAAAGCACATTGTGTTTCCCCATGGTTATGAAGTGTGCTTTATAGTACAGCTTGACTTAGGGGTTGGTGATATGGTCAAAATCTTCTATCACAGTATATGTACATTTATATTATAGTGACGGTATATTTAACATGATACAGTAATAGTTCTGTAAATTCAGCTAAGAAATGGTTTGACGTATGTAACACATTTGATTAATTTTGTCCTTTATTTGGAACCTCCAGACAAACAGTGAAACTAAATTTCTTTCAGAATAGAAGCTTTAAAGTCCCTGACAAAAATTATTTCAAGTCTTTACATCTTTACTCTCCTCCTCCATGTCTGCCCAAATCATGAAATCTTGTGAGGCAGCTGGATTCGCAAGATCATGCAAGAATACAGTCCTGATTTGCTACATAGCATCCTACAAAATAACTCCTGCAATACAAATGGTGTTGCTAACTGGCCACTGGTGGACACATTTATACCGTCACACAGTATACTGTCATATCGCCCTACCCTGGCTTGACTTTCCTTGCCTAAATAGCACAAACTCTCGCTACCTAAAAGACCGAGTGATGCATCTACAGATTTAAACTAGGCAGTTATTTTGTATGCTCTCGATTGTGTAGAAAATTTAATGTTATATTCTACCTTCTCTTCAGTCCAGGCAGCATATGTCTGTTTTCATTTATAGATGTGTATAGATACAAACGAATGCAAAGGCCAAGTGCTCAATCAGTTTCACATGTAGTAAGTTTGGCAAACATAAAGGTACTCTTAAAGTTGAAACAAACACTTGCAGAAAACAGCGTTCTTTGGGTTCCTATTGTAGGCACAGCAAGGAGAGAAGATAAACTTAGTCGTAGGGCCTGGAGATATGGAGAAAATCAATATCAGGTTATTTTTGATATTGATACTCTATCGATATTGTGGGGTTGAGTAGTGGTGCATTCTCGAAGTACAGAGAAAATTTTTAAAATAGTCATCAGTAATGTGGATAGAACGACTACATGGGTAAAGGCATGCAATGAAACATGACATTATTTTATTGTAATGCAGCCTTTAAAGCCAGGAAAAGAGAACACTTGCAATATTAGGATATCCAAAATCTTAGGTGATATCAAGTCTCATATCTCTGTATTAATAAAATATTGATATTTTGCCCAGCCCTCCTTTGTCGAGCAAGTTTCAATAAGATGACCAGTTTCATGTACCTGCTCCGTTTTCAGAGGAATTGACCTGTGATCCTAACGGAGACTTCCGCTGTGACAACCACCGCTGCATCCCGCTGAGATGGAGGTGTGACGGGGATGACGACTGCGGGGACAACTCTGATGAACGCAGCTGCAGTGAGTGCCGTCTACTGTCACTGATAAAGTTACATCATTCAGTAGAGGGTTTGATTTGACGTGAGTGCCAACAGTGAAAATCTGGGTACACTGTTTTGATATCATCCAAGTGTCTTCTAAGTAGGTTACTAGGAGATTTAAGCTCAGCTCCTGTGAATTGTCCAGATGAAAAAGGAGTGTTGATGGCAAAGAATAGCCCTGCAATCATTTTTATCAGACAGCAGGGAGGTTTTGTAAGAGGCTCGACACTTCTGCCTGAGTGCTGAGAGAGGTAGTCTTATCAGCTGCTAGAGAAACAGGCTGTCCTCAGTGTGTCAGGAAGAGGGAGTGAAGGAGTCTGTCACCCTTCGCCCTGGAGAATTTAAACATGTCTGAGAACATGCCTGTTAATAGAGATAATGTAGCTTCTCAAAGGAGAAACAGTGACTGGGGTTAAATCATGGCGGTACTGCTCCCCTGGTTGCTATGCTGCCGATGCCAGAAGAGTTTGTCTCCAGTGAACTCATGAGCTCACTGCAGAGTAGCGGCTGCACATACAGCTGGTGCGAGGGTGTTTTTTTGTTATAATATAGAGGAAAACAATGGACAGCATTTAAAACCCTCGGACAGGTTTAAGAAATGTGTCAAAGTTGAATTTAAGTCACACAAGAGCTGTTTCCATCCCTCTGATTAATCTGTCTTAAAACAAGAATTTAATAAAAACAAAGCTCTATTTCACACTTGTGTTATTCATGTTTTTGCCTCAGCTCCACGCACATGCACAGAGAGCGAGTATCGTTGTGAAAATCTGCGCTGCATTCCCGACCGTTGGGTCTGTGACCATGACAACGACTGTGAGGACAACTCGGATGAAAGGGACTGTGGTAAGTGGAGGCTCTTTGTTGTCTGGCTGTTTGTGAGTAACGGAGGGCTGCGCTAAACAAAGAAGCAATAAAACTTCATGTTTTGAAGCATACAGACAGACAGGACCACCAATAGAGATCTCTTCAAAAACAGTTTATTCTCTCTTTTAGCTGAATGATTTCTTCCTCACAGTGCTGGAAGAAAACAGACGTAGACACATCACTGTGTTAGAAGTTCAAGCCTCACTTGACATCACATATTTGGGAGTTATTCTACATGAGATGCATGAAATAAAACATTATTTCTAATGCAGGAATACAAAAAATGTTGGGATTTTGGGTGCTGTGAGTCTTTTATTTAACTTGCTAAATGTGTATTTACTGTTGTCACGACAAAGAAGAAGCTAGTGCTCTCTTTTCTGTGAGCGGAGTATATTTGTACGTGAAGTAAAGCTACATTTTGTGCTGGTTTGGTTGTGTTGCAGAGTTGCGGACTTGTCATCCCGGTTACTTCCAGTGTGGCAGTGGACACTGTATTGCTGAACGCTTCAAATGCGATGGTAACGCTGACTGCCTGGACTACACGGATGAGACGACTTGTCGTAAGTGTCCCACATCGGTTGGTGATAATTTTGGTCTCTATCACAAAAAAGAACGTTTTTAAGGAATACTTCCTTCACAAAATGAACATTTGTATATCATATAACTCACCCCATGTTCGGTTAAATTTGGAAAGAACTTGTACTTGAGTACTTGATAAATTTAAGTCTATAAGTTATACAAAATTTTCTCAGTTTTTTTTGTCACTGACTTTCAGCGCCCCGCTTTCCCAATGGCACCTACTGCCCACCCCTCCTGTTTGAGTGCAAGAACCATATTTGTGTCCAGCCTCATTGGAAATGTGACGGAGACAATGACTGTGGAGATAATTCAGACGAGGAGCTTCACCTCTGCTGTAAGGAGTAACATAAACACTCACAAGTGCAGCACATGCAAAACCAAAGCTTATTAGATTCTTGCCAAGAATTTGGCAAATGTAATATTGGACCATTATTTGTAGCTCAGTGTGTTGACTTGAGCTTGCTGTGAGGTTTTCTTAAGACTTTCTGTTCATCCACAGTGGAAATCCAGTGTGAGACTCCGTTCCGTTTCCGCTGTGACAACAACCGCTGCATCTACAGCCACGAGCTGTGTAACTCTGTTGATGACTGTGGTGACGGCTCTGATGAGAGACAGGAAAACTGTGAGTATGATAGTTTGTGCCTGAAGGTCTCATTTTTCTACTTAATCTTGTGTCACGTTTTGTTTTTCTTTTGCAAATATACATCAATACGTTTCTCCCCTTTAGGCCAAAGTCCCACTCATGGACCGTGTACAGATGATGAATACAAATGCAGTAATGGACAATGCATCCATCTGCAGTACGCCTGTGATGATTATGACGACTGTGGAGACCAGTCGGATGAGCTTGGCTGCCGTGAGTACATTAACAAAGAGTGAGGATGATGATGAATTGAAAAACTTGCAGTACTAAAATTTTGATCAATAAAACAACTCGGTTCCAGCACTGTTTTAGGTGGCACTGTACAGGAAATATCAAGTCTTACATCCGGTGTTTGATATTTGTTCTTGTCAGACCATGGCAGTGGGCACACATGCAGTGACAACATCTGTGAACACAACTGTACCGACCTGACGCAGGGAGGAATCCTCTGTTCGTGCAGGCCCGGCTACAAGCCCAGAACCACGGAAAAACACATGTGTGAAGGTAAACATAACATCAGTTAGTCAGTCATGTACTTAACCCATTTAAACACTGATACAGAGGTAGTTTTTACACTCAGTTCATGTTTTTCCTCGTTTTGTTCATGTCTTCTGCCTCTGGAAACAGATGTGAATGAGTGTGAGGTGTACGGCACGTGTCCTCAGGAGTGCAAGAACACAAAGGGCAGCTACGAGTGTTTTTGTGCTGAAGGCTTTCTCACTTTTGGTGAGCCACATGGGACAGAGTGTGCTGCCCAGGGTAAGAGCTCAGCATTCACACGCAGAAGAAAAATCTTTACAAATGTTCCCTTTTATTTGCCCATTTAGCCAAACTGCATTGAAATCGGCAATTACACTCATCACGTTTCAATTTTTGTATAGGAAACCCACCGGTGCTGCTGTTGCCAGACAACGTTCGTATCCGTCGTTTTAACTTGTCCTCTGAGCAGTATTCAGACTATGTGGACAACGCGGAGCACATTCAAGCCTTAGACTACCTGTGGGATCCAGAAGGAGAAGGACTCAGTAAGACTGTGACTGTAAACCTTTTAATGTTGTTGTTTTCAGCTGCATTGAATATGAAAGTGTGCATAACTTGTTTCCCCTGATGTGCTGTAGGTGTTGTCTACTGGACAGTTCTGGGTCGGGGATCTGAGTTTGGCTCTATCAAACGCGCCTACATGACCACCTTTAATGATTACGGCAACAACCCAGTGAAAGAGGTGGATCTGAACCTGAGATACATCGCTAATCCTGACGGCATCGCTGTGGACTGGGTTGGCGGGTAATTCACCAAGATTATGACTTAGGGATAGTTTGGATCTTTTGAAGTGGGGTTGTATGACGTACTTATCCATAGTCAGTGTATTACATAAAGCAGATGGCGGTTGGCACACCCTTAGTTTGGGGGGGCAACAGCAAAACTTATTTTAGCAACCTAAAATAATCAATATCAGTTTAAGTGTGGACTATATTTAGAATATTTTCACCGCTTTACCTTGCCATTAGAGAGCCCTTTCTGACAGGGCCCTGAAACCGTTATCTACTGTATGTAATCCAACTTCAAGAAGTCTGAACTATGTCTTTAATTTGCATAGGTTGCTCTAAATTTTGTTCTGTTGCTCAGTATGTATTTACCACCTTCTACAGGCACATTTACTGGACAGATTCAGGCACCAACCGAATTGAAGTGGCCAAACTAGATGGACGGTACAGGAAGTGGTTGATCCACACAGACCTGGACCAGCCTGCAGCTATTGTTGTCAATCCGTCACTCGGGTATGAGGCTGTAGAGCTTTAGTGTAAAAATATGCTGTTAAATTCCTTTGTACAGTATGAAGAGGCTTTGTATCCAGACAAATCTAAAATGTTTTGTTTTCTGCGTTGGCAGGATGATGTACTGGACAGACTGGGGCAGGAAACCCAGAATAGAATCAGCATGGATGGACGGTCAGCACAGAGAGGTGCTAGTGAGTGAGGAGGACCTGGGCTGGCCCACTGGGCTGGCTCTGGACTTTCTGAATGGAAATAGGATCTACTGGTGTGACTCCAAAGAAAACATCATTGAGTCCATGAAGCCTGACGGCACAGACAGGAAGATCGTCATATCAGGAGGTCAGAACACAGATGTAGACCAGCCAGTCTGCAGAAACACAAACAGATAGGAAGTTTTATGGGCAGCATTGATGTAAGTGTTTTATTCAAATAATGGCAGAGGGGATTTAAACCACAGTGTTTTCTCTGTTTCAGACATTGGCCATCCATACAGTCTGGATGTGTTTGAGGGGCATGTGTACTGGACAACTAAAGACAAAGGCGAAGTGTGGAAGACGAACAAGTTTGGGAGAGGACATAAAGTCAAAGTTTTAACCATAAACCCATGGCTGACTCAAGTCCGCATTTACCAGGAGCAACGACACAACAAGTCAGGTCAGAACACGGAGCGACCCTCACCTTCCCAGACAAATGCTGTTGTCAGGAAGTGGGATGAAGGGGGAGGAAGGGTGTTTGTCTGCAGACCTTCCAGCAAAATCTTCACACTGAACAGTATCTAACAGTGTTATTCTTCCTTCTGCAGTACCCAACCCTTGTAAGAATGTGTGCAGTCACCTCTGTCTCCTCCGGCCTGGCGGATACACCTGTGCCTGCCCTCAAGGCTCCACTCCGGTGCAGTTTGACTCCAATGAATGTGATGCAGGTAAACATGGACCAGAGTGCATTTACTGCCTGCAGTCATCTGTGAGCTGTTGTGTTGCATCTCATTTTGCATTCCTAAATCCATTCTTCACATGTGCCTGGCTGCTCCTGTGTGGTTTTGTGAAACTTGGGTGTGACCGTTAAATTGTTGTTGTTGATTTTATGTATGCCTGGCTTTTGCTCCTGCAGCCATTGAGGCACCTGTTGCAATGCCCCTTGCATGTAGATGCATGAATGGTGGAACCTGCTACACTGATGAAGGCGGTCTGCCCAAGTGCAAGTGAGTTTAGTTCACACCAGTGGTTGATTGTCCACCAGCCATATCCAGTAATGCCTCATATGTGTGTTATTCCACTTCAGGAAGTCTTTTTTTCCCATGTACTGATTTATCATGACTCTCTGCAGATGTCCATATGGTTATGTGGGCAGCTATTGTGAGATGGGGAAGTCAAGGGGCGCTCCAGCAGGAACAGGTACAGTAATTTACCCGTTATCTAAGCTACACATTATCTCTCCTTTAACTTGTCAACTAAACAAATTCTTACAACCAAAACCTGTGGGAGTCCTTCAGACATGCACTGGTTGCTGCACATCAGCAGTCATGGTGTGTTGGCTCTGCTGGAGCAGATTAAGGCCAAATGTGATGAAGTCACACTTCATGCTTATCTACCTAAAACTTACTAAGGCCAACAGAGCAACCTGGCTCAGCAATTGCTAAAGCTGTTGACTCGTCAAATCACACATTTACCTAATAAATACCCATGTAATGCTTCACATGATCACCGTTTAACTCCCTAATGGTTTAGCAAACAAAGAGGTCATGAACTGTAACTGACCAGTCAGCAAAATGTTAAGACAGGAGGAATCTTCATGATCAGCACTTTATTGCAAATATGCATACAGCTAAATATTTTCTACTTCTTTTTTTTTTAGCTGTGGCTGTTCTACTGGCAGTCATTATCATCCTGATCACTGGAGCTTTGGCTGTCGGGGTTTTCCTCAACTACAAACGAACAGGATCTTTCATCCCCTCCATGCCCAAACTACCCAGGTATGTTGGCTCTTGTTTTTGAGTCTCTTATTGTTTTTGTGAAAACTTGACTAAAGTTGATCCAGACAGAATCTAGATCAAAGTTCAAATTAAAGTGCTTTGTATTTGTGCAGCCTCAGCAGCCTGGTGAAGTCCGCTGACACGGGGAATGGGGTGACGTTTCGCTCAGGTGATAATGTTGACCTTGGACCGTCACACATTGGAGTGTCATTCATTGACACGGCCATGCAGATGGTGAGTCCTGGAAGAATGCTGATTAGCAGTTAATATTTTCTCAAAGTCACTGAAAGTGTACTATCAGCATTTTCCACTCACAAACAAGTGCTCTGTGTGGTTTTTGTTGACAACTTTGATTTTAGCATTCCTTCTAGGACTGCTTGTGTCAGCAGCAGTTGAGAAACAAACAACTGCGTCTTTAATATATAGAAAAAAAGAAATCTTATCATTACAATGTTTTATTATCTCCATAGGATGATAATTTTGCAATGGAAGCTGGGAGACAGCCAATCACATTTGAGAACCCATTATATGCCACAGCTCCTGGAGTGTCCGGTGATCCTGCTGTCATTCATGCCACACAGGTACTCATTAATGTATATATTTCATGTCATACCATTTAGATAGCACACTCCAAATGGAGTTATATGCCACACATTAAAGCTGGGGTAGGCAGTTTTAGGCTATATCCACACAAAGACTTGTCTTTTTGAAACCGCCAAATAAAATCATCGGATTGCAATCCGTGGTGGATCCAAGAGCATGTAGCGTTAATAGTTGTCTATTGCTGTCTGCTGCTCATTGTAGCGAAGGAGGAAGAGAAGATTATGTTGTAGAAGTCCCAATAGACTCAGCAGGTTCTGTAGCAGGAATACGAGTCTGTAATCCGCCATTGTTGTTGTTGTTGTTGTTGTTGTTGTGATGGGACAACTTCCTGCTGGGGTTAAGTCAGAGGTTAGAGAGGTGGGGCTATGACATCTTTGCCGGCCAAAAGTTGCGCATTGGCTGTACACACGAAGACACAAAGGCGGCATCTTCAGATTTGTGCACTGGAACCCCGCTTCAAAAAGATGCAGTTTCAACCTCCGAAAACGCCAGTTTCGTATAGATGAAAGGCCGAATCGGTTAAAAACTTTGGCGAGTTCACCCTGACAAGGCTTCGTGTGGACGGGCCCGTATATAATATACTTGAACATTTTGTAATGTAAGTGGACTGAGAGAAAACTAGACTTCTGTGCCTTTTTTTGGCTCTGTTTTTGGGGAAAATCTAGCCCATGACAGGAGACTTTGTCCAATCACAGGTCATTTCAGAGAAAGGGCATTCCTATTGGCTGTTCTACAAATGCAGATACACATGCACGTCCCCTCAGATTGTGAAAGCCTGATTCAGTTCCAGAGAATTCCAGCACTGGCAAAAACTGCCACATACAAAATAAGACTTTCAGCAGCTGAAACAAAGCATTGCTGTAAACACTTACTCAGAATGGTTCAGTGATTTTAATTATTTCAGCATCTTCTACCAGAAGCTAATTTTTATTTAGTTTTACTTTATCTAAAATCACGATGTAAAGGAAAGTGAACAACAAAATGCACCTCATGTGGCATTTCATTTCTACTGTAATCACACCAAAGTGATTAGACTGTGAGCAGGACATTTCAAAATGATAGAGCAGGAACAAACTCAGGACCATTGTGTAGGATTTAGTGGCATCTAGTGGTGATGTTGCAGAGTGCAACCAACTGAATATCCCTCCTCTCACCCCTCCCTTACCAAGCAAACATTCATTTTGCAGCTGTAGCGTGAGTGATTGGTATGTTTGTGGATGTGTTTGCTGGTCAGGGGAATCTTGTCACTGCCGAATACTTAATTAAAATAAAGGAAGAAAGAAAAAATATCCACACAGCAGGTGTTCAGTGGTCTTTCTTCATAGATAATCGTTATCTGGCACCTGCTGAGAATCTATGAATATTCACCTCCTGATCATTTAGTTGGAAATAAAGAAAATGTTATTTTATATCTGATGAAAGTGACTTGACAACCTACTTCTCAACAGGTGACTGTTAATGTGAGTGGTGATCAGCTGGAGAACAAGTTTGTGAACCCAGCGTACCGCGGAGATCAGAGTGCAGGCATTGTGAACACAACTTCTGTCAGCACCAAACCTGTGCAGGTGAGTCTCTTGTATATAGTATGTGGGTATATTAAGATGAGATAAGATAATCCTTTATTCATCCCACAGCGGGGAAGTTTGCTGTGTTACAGCAGC
>JAPZEB010000005.1:15427513-15443405 GCA_029783705.1 Chaetodon striatus
AGGAGGGTCTTCAGTCTGGGGGAGGCTGCTGCTGCCAGATCTGCTGCACCTTTCTCTGTGAGACATGCAGATATGACGTGGAAGCCTTTTTTATCCAGCTGCCTGGCTACCAGATTCCCAAAGCCGCTGTCACAGCCTGTGATGAACAAATGCTTCTGGTTGAAGCCATCAACCTTGTAGGAATCTCTGATGTACCGGCGGATGACAGCGAGAGTGGCCAGAAGTAAAGCACAGGTTAAGGCCAGGTGTGACAGCATCACCTAAAACACACAATCCACAGATCAGGCTTTTTGTTTCTTCTTAATATTCTGTTCACATTCTCTGATAAAGGGAAATAAAAAAAAGCGAAGGTTTATGCGAATCATGTAAACTAAGAGAAATCTACTTACCTCTAATAAATATGTCGTCAGATTGTCAGATGACACCTGAGTGAAGAGGCATGGAAGATTAATATCAATTTATTTGGCTACAACAAGATCTTTATTAGACAACAACCTTCAGGTCCACTCTGTCCTCATTAATTACCACCTTTGTTGGAAATAAACAGCAGTAAATATTCCTCTGCAAAGGCTCTATGTTCATCAACTAATAGTTGGTTTATGATATTAACTGTAAATTTTACTTGGGGATGTCAGGTTGGTAGTTTTTGTATGTGTATGTGTGCATGAATGAAAGTGTGTTGTGTAAGTGTGTTACATATTCATAAATGCATAACTGATCAGAGGAATGTGCAGGCATGTGTTAGGAGTAGAGAAAAAAAGATAGGTGAGAAAAAAAACAGTTGAATAAATATCAATAATCTTTATATATTAGTTCAGTAACTAACTAACAAAATAATTAATTAAATAATTATTAAAAATTTAAAAACGATAATATTACTACTCCTACTACTACTAATATAATAATTATTATTTATTATTATTATTATTATTTATTATTATTATTGTACAGTAACTAACATGATAATGCATAAAAATAGTTAACTAATAAATAATAATAGTAATATAACTACTACTTAGACTACTAATACTAAGAATATATAATGGAGTAATAATATTGACTATACATACACAGATATGAGTATATATGAATATACACATATATACATATATGTGTATATATAAGTATATATAATATATTAGTATAGTGGTAGTTATTATAATAGTTCATGGTATTGTAAGGGGTTTGGTGCCTTATTAATAAGTCTCTTATCTTTTTCTCATGGGTGTCACAATCTTGGGTGGACCCCAGACCTTTATGCAGGAGCTGGTCCACTGCAGACCATCCCCAGCTTCTCAGATCCTCTGGGACAGAGCCAGCCCATCATGAGTGAGTTATTGTATTGTTGTTATTTTACTTTTCTTTCTAGTTTGCTGTTGTTTGCCCTCAGCCTTTCCACTCCCCCATGTCAGTCTAGACAGCAAAGTACATCGAATTACATGTAACTTGAACACACAACCCTTCACATAATTTGCCTTCAAACTCATTGGTTAGAATGGTGCAAATTCCCAAATAAATGTGTGTTCAACAGTAAGTAATTTCAGCTCCAGCGCCCCCTAGTGGGTTGATCTTGCCATGGCCATAATTTACCTGCAGTCTAGACATGATGCTTCCAATATTTTAATTAAAAGCAGGGTTTGTGTATCAATTCTGTACATGTATTCCTATAAAAGAGTACTTTTTAAATACCTCACATCAACTGATTAAATGTGAATCTCTTATACGATAACACATGTAGGCTAATAATAATGATAGCAACATATGATGCAGCAAAAATGGAATCACATGTAAATTAAATAGGCTTGGTTGTACCTATCTGGGAGGAATATTGAATCTCATCAAATAGTTAAAGTGTGGCATTTATCCATGCACATAGACCTGGTCTGTACTTGAGTACATTTACTCAAGTACTGCCCTTCAGCACAATCTTGAGGTACTCGTTGCTTGAGTATCTCTATTTTATTGTACTTTACACTTCTACTTTTCCAAATTTAAATATTGTATCTTTTACTTCACTAAACTTATCTGACAGCTTTGGTTACCAGTTACTTTTCAGATTATAATTTTACACACAAAACAAAACATCAGTTTTTAAAATATTCATGTTGTACTATATTACATAACAGCAGTTAAAATGAACTCCTCCTCAACCAACAGCAAAATGCTACTTACACATGAATGCATCAGTCATGTTAATCCAAGAGTATATGTTAATATAGTTATAGATACATGACGCTCTTTGAGTTGATTTCTTTTCATAAAGAGTTCTTTTACTTTTGATGCCTTAAGTGCATTATCTCAGGCATTTTGCATTGTGGTGTTCCAGCTTCTTCTCAAGTGAATGATCTGAATACTTCCTAGACTATTGTGCTTTACTAACACATTACAAGATGAATTAAAGTTTGTTTGTGATTCTTTATACACCACAAAAAAACAAAAACAAAAAAAAAAACCCATTTACTTCTATTGTACTGGGTCTTTGCAGCAGAGATCAGATAGAGCCAAATGTATCTGCATTGCTTAACACCTAATGAGAGAAGTGGGAAAAAGTTTTTTTTATTTTGGTGAACTGTTCCTTTAATGTAACAACCACTAGCTGACATCAGATCTCATTATGCTGGTTTGTGTAAAAATAAATTGATCAAACACTCATCTACTGTCAAGTGGCTGCTCCGTAATTTTGAGTCAAATAAATAAAAATAATTAAGTTAACACACAGATTCTTTTTGGGTGTTGTGTAAAATGAAAAACAGTAATGCAAACATACCATGGCTACAGTTCTTCTGTCCTCCTCATCAGAGAATTTTCTCAGCCAGCACTGCAGGCTTCAGTAGGAAGTGTGTCAGGGTGTGATGGTGATTGTTTTCAGTGTGTGCAAAGTGTCAAGGTCCAGCGAGGATATAACAGCAGGGTTAAATGTTTCACCAACACGGGGATTGTGTAATAGACAACATCAGATTACATGAGTCCTTGCTTTGATAACTGCATTCCCTTTTTACCTCAAATCCACTCTGAAAACACACCTCGGCCCAAAGGTTACTGACGGTTGTCTGTATTTAATATTAAAGGGAAATCAATGTCAATTATGTGCACAGTGGGTTTACACAGAGGCAGAGGAGCCAAAGTCCACTAGGAACAAAAGCTTTACAAGCAAAAGCCGCTTTATGTAACGTATAAAGACAAGATCTCATATGATAAAGTCTAGAGTCAATGACATAATGAAGAGCCAAACATGTTTTATAATACAATATAATATAATACAATTTATTGCAGAGACACATAAACTATCTTCAAGCTAGCCCAAATGATTTCTCAGAAAACCTACAGAAACTGAGTGCAGATACTTCAAATTTAGGGTAATTATTTTATAACAGAAAGTCTACGGAAGATGCAGATCAGCATGTACAACAAAGGCAACCAGAAGAACTTTGTGTCCCAGAGATGGCGTGCTCCATGCAGTTGACCACCTTCATAATATCACTAATATCAGTTAACATCTTAAACCTCTCATCCAATATTTCAAGAGCTGAAAGGGAAGCATTTGACACGTGTGAACACTGATATCCATGTCTGTAATCTTTAAATAGTTCATTATACTTTCCAAGGGTTAGAGCTGTGTAATTTGGCAGGTCAATTGCAGACAAAGTTTAGTTGGTACACTACAAAATAATAAATCACAATGAAACACAAAGTGAGTCAGTGCACAGCAACACAGCTGAAGCAGCTACAGGTAAGCATACAATTTAACATACATGAAGAATAGTGTGTCCATCTTTCCCTCAATGTAAATCAAAATATACACAGTGCTTTCCAGGAAACAAAATGTGACTTTTGAAAATCTGAGCTTATTCAAAATTATCTATACAGTACAGAGTCAGGACAATGCTGCTTAAAAGTGACTCATTTATTATAGAACTGAATGTGCATATTTTTCTGTGCCACCAGTGGGCACCAGACCCTTAACGACAAGAGCGGGAGACATCAGGCTTATTTCTATCAGCTCCAAATCATCTCTCATTTCTCTCAGTTAAAATCTGGATACTGAGTGTGCACAGTATGACAATAGCAGCTACAGAGGAAAAGGGAAGGTGGTCCTCACACTTGACATTGCAAAAACCCTAAAACATTTTTTGTAATGATGCAAGGTTTCTATCTCGAGTCTTTGGGTGATGCAAGTTTTAAAGTAACTGTCCTTGCAGCCAATAATGCTGCGTTCAAGAACAGCCTTCAGTATTGTGGTGCCACAGCCAATCTGGAATGAGCTGGAAAGGAAACAAACTAGTCTACAGGCTTCTAAATGAAAATCTGTACACAGAGTAAGAGCTACAATTCAGAAGTTATTAAAAAGATTTAAAATAACAGACCACAAAGAAAGGGTTTCTGCTTGAAAACGTTTTCATATACTGGCCACCAGCCATTGGTCTACTCATCAAGTTTTGTCATGCTGAGCTCACCCAAGGAGGCTACAAGAGCGCACTTAAAGAGCACCTGAGCAGACAGATGCCATCCATTTATTTCTAGCGCCATCTGCTGTAACCCTCCAACATTGCACCTCCAGTTACATCACGCATATGTTATGCCTCATATCTCCTCATCTTCATTTAATAGCCTTGCTGTGCTTCTTTCCAGCTCCCATACTACCACACTATTTAGTATGCCAGAAACAGATTTAGCATGTCCCAATACAAATGCAGTGTGCCAAAAATACCAGGATGTCCTACTACTGTACATTTGGTTGCATTTTGCAGTGTGCTTTTCTGGCCATTCTGACCCACAATCCTCTGTGCAGTGGACGACACGTCACATTGACTGAACCGCAGACAGATGACAGCTTGACAGCTCCTTGACTGCTGACAGAGGCTGAAATGATGATGACAACATTTAAGTGAACAAAATAATCATAGAGATGAACAATAAAGGGGCATGACTATAAAACTACTATATCCCGAATGTAGGCACAGAAAAATCACAGCAGTATGGAAGTATGAAAACTGCAGGTCATTGAATGACCACTTGAGACTGAGTCCAAAACAGCGAATCCCCACAGACCCCCATGTCAAAACTTTGCAGCATAAATAAACATGTATACAGCCTAGGACAAAAACAGTTTTGGTATCTATAGCTAATTTCAACATTCATGACAATGAAATTTTCTGGATGTTTTTTTTTTTTTTGTTTATGACTCACGTGTTAACATTTTGTTAAAGCCCACAGTTATGCATATTTCAGGGTGGGGCTGCTTGAATGACAGGTTGCTAGGCTGCCTGCAAGGTGTGGCAGCACTCTGAGAGCTGATCCACCCCTTGGTCATGCACAACTCCATCCTTTTGTCTAAATATGATCACTTCTGACTCCAAAAAACCCAAGATGGCGACAGCCAAAATGCCAAACTTCAGGTTTTAAAACACCCATCCACAATGGGTGATGTCATGGTAGCTATGTCCATTTGAATAAACAGTCTGTGTGCACATACTGCATACAGCATACAGCAATACATACTTTATAGAGGTAGCTGCATACTTACTAAAAGTACAGAGAAAAAGTAAGCAATTTAAAATGCGGCCCTGGTTTTATTTTATTGTAATGTAACTGTCCTCAAGCAGGTCTAGATGTGGGTGCAGACACACTATGGTCAGGGTTAGGAGAAGATGTCAGGGGACGAGTAGTGTTGTGCAGTGAAGTGAGTAGTCTGCAAGACTGCATTTAGACCCTTCTTGCTGTACTCCTATGACCTCTTTCTGATGATGCCAAAATGACATGAATGACGTGTAAAGAGGGACGGTGGCTGGCTGGCTGGCTGGCTGGCAGATAGATAGATAGATAGATAGATAAGCTGCTGACATTTCTACAACATTTTCTTATGTGTTATGTGTACTTTTTCCCCATTAAATCTATTAAAACTAGCACTGAGGGATGCATCAATTGCATGGTTTTAAGATTTAAAGCCTAAAATTTCTCACCAGTAATTCTCTGCTTTTAATAATAATTTGAAGTCTCCCATTTTTTAACCACAGTGACGTTCACTTACCTTGTTAAAAGCTCTTTAAATCAGCTACATATGATCCCTCTCCCTCACTGAACCCAAAAACCTATAAACATGCACTCATATTCAGGTAGTATATTACATTTATATTGTTTTACATAGGCTCTCTTTGGCACAACCTTAAATACTACATGTCCACCTAAGGGTGACAATTTTACATTTATTTCACTTGTACTTTGCATGCAATGTTTCATGCATTTAAATTTGTTTCTATGACACATTTTAAAATAGTACAAAAATATTCTACTCGTGCACTTGATTAAAAAAAAAAAATCTCAATCTGAAGAGGTATGTCCTTTTCTAAAAAATGTGGCTAAATTTTTCCAAGAGGAAATGACTGTCAAATTAAACTTACTTTATCAGTGTTAAAATGCCAAAGTACCATACAGTGCTATGGGGAGTAGTACGTAGTATATACTGTGTAGTGTATGTACAGACCAGGCATGTCCACTTAGTCCAGTAAAGTCTAAAAAGTGTCTAAAAAGATTACACTCTGGTCAGAATAAACTTTTTATGCACCTACTTTAGATTTTAAAGAGAAACTTTGACGTGTCTCTGACTTTAAAACGTGCAGACTATATGAGGTAAGTATTTCCTCCCTCCTCTTTAAAATCAGAGGGCATGTTAAACATATCAGTAGGAGGATGATGAGTTGATGATGGGATGGTCCAGGTTGCCTTTATCTCTCCCAGTGCCTCACTCTGAGTGGCACCCTATCAGTGTGTACCCCCTGCTGCTGTCCGCCCGCCTCACCTCGCTCTCCGACCTCTTTGCTCACAAACTCCACCGCCCTCCTGATGCTGGCACTGTCTGTAACATCCAGCAGGAGGGTCTTCAGTCTGGGGGAGGCTGCTGCTGCCAGATCTGCTGCACCTTTCTCTGTGAGACATGCAGCTATGACGTGGAAGCCTTTTCCATCCAGCTGCCTGGCCAGCAGATTCCCAAAGCCACTGTCACAGCCTGTGATGAACACATGCTTCTGGTTGAAGCCATCAACCTTGTAGGAATCTCTGATGTACCAGCGGATGACAGCGAGAGTGACCAGAAGTGTGGCACAAGATAAGGCCAGGTGTGACAGGATTACCTAAAACACACAATCCACAGATGTGATTTCATGCCTCTTTTTAGCTGCAACCAGCAACTCTATAGGTTGCTCGGCCCATAAAAAAATCAGGTGAGGTCATGTGAGGTCGTGTTTGTGAGGTTGTGTGTGACTTGATAAGCATATACGGTCGCAGCCACTGAGAATCCACACTTACTTTTCCTAAATATTCTACACACATTCTCTAAAGATGAATAAAAATAGTGAAAATAGAAGTAAATGTTTATGCAAATAATGCAAACAAAAAGAAATCTACTTACCTCTAATAAATATGTTGTGAGATTGTCAGCTGACACCTGAGTGGAGAAGCGTAGAGGATTAATATTGAAATATCCAACGTCTATATGACTACAATGTGATCTATATTAACATTATATCTTTCAGGTCTGCACTGTCCACTCCATCCTCAATGACCATTACCTGTGTAGGGAATAAGAAAAGTAAACTGGCCTTACAGAGAGGCCTCCAAAGACCCAATATTCATCATGTGTCAGCTGGGCCAGTTCCCCCAAATAACAGAAGAGTGGCATTTATTTATACACATAGACCTGGTCTGATTCTACTTTACACTTATACTTTGACAAATTTCAGAGGGAGATATTTTATTTTTTACTCTGGCAGCTTTTATAACCAGTTCCTTTTCAGAATGTCATTTTACACACAAAACACAAGATCAGCTTTTAAAATATTTATGATGTATTGAACTTTGCAGCAGTAGTTAAAAGTAGCTTCTCTGCAACCAACAGTAAAATACTACTTACACATAAATCCATCCATAGTATTAATCAAAGAATAGCCTATAATGTATAATAATATAACACTCATAGGGTTGCTTTCTTTGCGCAGTAAGTACTTTTGATGCTTTAAGACATTTTATAAAGCATTTTTGCATGTGTTGCTGCAATATTTTCTCACTTACTGTATAGCTAAACACTACAACAGGTTAGGCACATAGGGAAAGTCTTTTGTGTGTGTGGTGAACTGCTCCTTTACTGCAACAATTGTCATGCAACCACCAGATGGCATCAGATCTTGTGAAGCTGGTTATTGTTAAAACAATAAGGCATACAAGAAGTCAACTAATGTCAAATTTCTGTCCCATAATTTTGAGTAAAATCAGTAAAAAATTATAAAGTTAATATATAAGTTCTATTTTGATGCTCTAACTCTAATTTAAGCCATTCATTTGTGTAAAATATAAAATAATAAATGTAAACATACCATGGCCACAGCTCTTTAGGAGATGTTGATCTTGTTTTGTTCAGTATGTGCATAGATTACTCCAGACGACAACGTGCTACGACTCAAAGTATTTATT
The DNA here is from genome assembly GCA_029783705.1 of Chaetodon striatus. Classification (NCBI taxonomy): domain Eukaryota; kingdom Metazoa; phylum Chordata; class Actinopteri; order Chaetodontiformes; family Chaetodontidae; genus Chaetodon; species Chaetodon striatus. Next base: position 15,435,977 of record JAPZEB010000005.1, read on the forward strand.
TAATATACCAGAGGCATGCAGGTTGGCTGTCTTGCAGGAAGCTGAACTTCACAAACACTGAGACTGCATTTTCTCTGTCTGCATGTACAATGGACCAATCGCAGCTAAGTATGGTTCAGCATCCAATAGGGATATTTGTAGTCATATCATAGGCAAGGCGAGGCAAGTTTGTTTACATAGCACAGTTCAGCAACAAGGCCATTAAAAGTGCTCTACTTAAAATATCAGAAACAGACAAAGTGCAAAAGAAACAGATTATAAAGGGACATTTAAATACAGTGGAAAACAGGCATTTAAGAGCCCGGGGAGTAGAAAATAAAAACAAGCTAACATAAGACAGGTTTAAAGTACAAGAATAAAAGTTACTGTGCAGTTTAAGAAATTAATTATGATTTGATTTAATAAAAGGCAGTGGCAGACAGAAAAGTCTTCAGATTTGATTGAAAAGAAGTGAGAGTTGCAGCAGACTTACGGTTTTCTTGGAGTTTGATCCCGATTAACTAAACAATGCTTCTCCTTTTTTTAGTCTTGACTCTGGGGACACAAAGCAGACCTGTCCCAGAAGACCTGAGAGGTCTGGATAGTTGTAGTAGATCAGAAACTTACTTTGGCCTTAAACAATTCAGTGCTTTATAAACCAACCGTGGTATTTTGAAGTAATTTTTGACAGACAGGAAATCTGTGTAAGGCTGCACTCACACCAATTCAGATGTTGCGGTAATTAGCTGTAGGATTGTAGGGCAGTGTGGGAGTGCCACTTAAATGTTCCATTTATAGAGGAGTGGAGGGTAAAATCTCCCCATCTCAGCGACTGAGTTTTTATCTTCAGCTCACTGTTGTCCTAAATGTTGTCTGGAATTTCTTTTGATTATCATTACTGTATCTTTACCGCAACAAAAGACACATGTGCACGTACACACAAACATGTGATGATGTGCGTAAATATCTCCCTCATCTCCTTTGCAGGATAGTACACACAAGCTGTTAACACACACTTTATTTCTTTTATTCACTGCAATATTTAACAAAAGAAAGAAACTGTAATAAGGCCGTCGTTCCAGTCTGACTGCCGTTAACGTGATTGGCCACTGCGGTGTGACGTTGGGTTTAATTTCTTTGAAAGTTAAGTCTGTTTGAACTTTTTGCAACGCCAGATTCGGCAGCCTAAAGACCTCTGGACTTAAGTGATGTGATCCATTTTCTTGGTCTTAGTGAGGTAATAGTAGCTGATTCTTTGTCCTCCAATGCAGCGATGACATTGGTTTGGCTGACCTGCTGTAGTATCGTTTCTGATGCTGTTGTCAGTAGACTCTCTGTGGCTGATCACCTTGGGCTGAAGCTGCTGGTAGGTGCTGGGTAGAACTGAGCGTAAGCATATTGATCATAGGCAAAGATGGTGCAAATGTTCAAATGTCAGACAGCCCTGGTTCTCTGTCCCACTCAATAACTTTATATTGCAGAAATCTTGGCGGCATTTTTGATCAAACCCTCCATTTTGACAAACATGTAAATTCAGCTGTTCAGTCTGGCTTCCATTACCTCAGACTTATCTCCAGACTCAGATCATTCCTTTCCAACAGACATCTGGAAACTGTTATTTATGCATTCATGGGAGGAGATCAGGGCTGCAAACTCCATCTCTCTGTTATGTTTTTATTGCTTTTGTCCCGTTTTATTTGTTTTGTCTTTTTATTCAGTTAAGTAAAACACTTTGTAACTGTGTTTTGAAAGGTGCTACATATAAATAAAATCTATTATTATAAGCATAAACAGCTGGGCTGGTAATCTTAATGTGTCAGCTAGAGTGTCATGATAGTCAAGGAGACTCAGGTAGAGGCCTCTCTGATCAGCTTTGGTCCTCTCCATAAACGTCTAGGCAATCTGCACTTTCCCCAGTGAAACCATTTCTTTAAGGTTCCCGCAGACTGGTGGTTATATGGTTAAACTCCCATGTGCAGGCAAAGATTTCAAACTCTACATTTGTACTATCAGATACAGTCTCTGGTATGCCATGTCTGGAGAAGGCTGCCCTCAGTTTATTTATCAAAGCAGAGGCTGTTCTGCTTGTCAAGCTCAACATACCGGCTGTAAGTCTACTGTGACTACATAGTTCTCATTGTTTCATGCAAACAGATCAGCAGTGATTGTCAACTATGGCAATGGTTGGCACTTTCCAGCCATCTCTTCAACCTGCTGGTTCATAGCAGTCAAACTGGGATGTCATGTAATCTGTGTGTGTATTCAGGACATCGTAAGAACACAGTAACACAGTAAGGTAGAGATGATGATGTTCTCATCCTTGAATATGATGTCATTCATCTGTGAAAGTTCATCCCTACTATTCTGCTATGCTCTGAGGGCACGTTCTCCTCTCCTCAGGCCACCCTTCTTTGATTGTCTCCCCCAGTAGCATGAGCTCTGTGTCTCTTTCAGTCTCTGCTCTGAGTTGTCACTGACGAGTTAGCTGATATATACAGTACGTACCTGCATGTCCATGCCTTATGTGAAGCTGACCAGACAGTAATTTTCTGGGGAGAATGCCACCAGCAGGAATGTTCTTGGCTGGTCAGTTGATGACAGTGAAATTTTACCTCTGTGACTGAACTATCACTATGTGGATCTCTGGAGTCATTCTTTAATGTCTCAAGTTGCTTGTGGTCACTACAGTGACTCTACAGTGACATAGAAATACAGGTGTAAATGAATTCACTGGACTATTTTAACAGGTGATACATGAGTGCGTTGATGTCCGAGAGCATACTCACTTCCTATGTTGAAACTCAGCTTGGGCAGAAGGTAGAAGGTAGTCCAAGAGGTAGGTGGAGCATGACCTGACATCCATAATGCTTGGTTGAAGGTTCCAACCAACTTGACTGTGATATTATGAGAGTAGGTAAAGTGTAGTGCCGTTGTTTGATAACCTTGTTCATGTGCTTGGGATCGAGTCACACTCTCAGGTTGTCTGTGCGTGGCTTTCCCACTGCTACCTTTGAAATGACCCATTCAGTTGGTTCAGTGACTGCAGCTTATCTTTTAGGTGGTTACACAGGTACTGTGTTGGGGTCTATACGAGTTGTGCACTCACAGGGAAACAGTCCTGTTCCTGTTTGAAGGAATTTGCACATCTGCCAAGGCCTGCTCTGTACCATTAATGTCATTTTCTTGTGTCCCCACATTAATAAAAAAATCCTAGTTGTCTGCAATTTTGTCTGACTCATTTAACTCGTGTGCTTTCCTTCATCTTACCTTTTGCAAAGTGGCACAACTTGTTGCATATCTTGCACTGTTTTCCTTTGGCATTACCTTGCTTGAACCGACAGTGGCCTCATTCTTCAGGGCACTCCCTGTCTTTCTCTGTCTTGAGGAGGTTATCTGGGATTCTTTATGCCTTGTCTTGGCACGTTTTCCAAGCTGAATTCTTTGATAGCTGCCAACTGATTGTATAAAGTGTCTGCACATGTGGGCTACTGTTTCCACCAGCATTACTTTAAAGCTGTGCTTGTGTTATTTCATGAGACCAACCAAGATTGATGGCTTTATCCAGTGCAAGATCAGAACCAACTTCTCTCTCACTCAGTCTCTTATCATCTCCTCACTGTTCTTTCACAGTTTTAAATCTGTCACAAACTGTTAAATAGTTTGCTGACTTCCTGTACATGCTATAATTCAAAGTATTTAATTAACATGCCAAAGACATTAAGCTTGGCTGTCTTGCAGGAAGGTGAACTGAGACTGCACCGACAATCACTGTCTGCATGCAACAATCACAACCAAGCATTGTTCAGCATCCAGTGGGGATATTTGTTATCATTTAATGGTTGTCAAATTCCTGTGAAGCAAGTCTTACCAATATATTATGTGTTTTTATTACACCTGATTTACTCTTAAGAGAATAACGGAATATAGTGACAATACTTTTAGTCAATACCGGAAGCTGTTGGAAGTTGGGTCAGGGTGTGATGATGACTGTTTTCAGTGTGTCTGCAGAGTGTCAAGGTCCACAGAGCAGAGATTCTAAAAACTTTTTCAGCAAAGGACCCCTTACAAGATAGAGATTATGGGCTACTGGGGACCCCCTCATGTATGCCCCCTGGAATAATTTTACATTGCCTAGTTTTTATGCTTCTATAGTTTTATGTGAAAGAACAACACAAGAGCAATGTATTAAAGGGACGTTTTAAAATATTTCCATCATTTAACACAGAATAAAACCCATAAAACAATACAGTTTACATCAATTAAATTAGCTGCAAGTAATACTGTATCTTAACAAAATACCTAATGCAACTCAAGGAAAACTGGCAAATTTGAAGTCCATTTCAAAACATACACACAGTCACATATCAAAATAAGTGTTTCAATCTTAGTGCCTATATAGGCTAAGCCCAGTTCAGACCAAAGATTTACGAAGAGACAAGTTGAAACAGTCGGGGATGGAGCACCTGCCGCAGCAGGCAAACACGCCGCCTGCTGTCATTTTGACTTGACCAGCAGACTTCACGACAAGTTGACTGGCTGTTCAAACAGGTGATGTGCTTTATGTTCGAAAACCAGCTGCTGGCTATTTGACCAGCTAAGCTGCAGGTGACACCATCAAACAACTTGAGTCGAGCTCGGACCAGCCAGTTCACACTGCTACAACTTTTCTCTGAAACGTTCTAAAATGTTTTCGTCCTGTCATGAATCATGGGTCTGAAGTGGGCTTTGCAAATTCTCATTATTTTAAACAATACAGACTACAGTCTGTAAGATAAGAACATAATCTAAATTTAATAACCCCACTCACGATTTCATATCACAGGGTTTTAAATCAATCAATCAAAACTTTTAACAGACCCCCCAGCAGAGTCCCACGCACCTCACTTTGAGAATCACTGCCATTGAGAACATAACAGCAGGGTTAAATGTGTCACCAACTTGGAGGTTTTGTAACAGACAACACCAGATCACAAGACCCCTGGTTTTGATAAGTGTGTTCCACTTTTACCTCAAATCCATCCCTGAAAACACACTTCAGCCCAAAAGTTACAGACTGTCCTCCGTATTTGATATTCAGTGGAAATCAACGTTAAGAATCTGAAGAGCAGGTTTATACAGAGGAAGAGGAGCCACAGTCCATCAGGAACAAAATCTTTACAAGTTGATTGAATTGTGACAATGACAATCATTGAACTATGAAGCAAAAACCATTATCTGCAACGTATTTGTATTAGATATTATAATCAATAATGCAGGGATGATAATGTCTGAAGTTGAAGACATAATGAAGCTTCAGTATGCAGTAAGGGCTCTAACTCCCAATACTTTCCTCTGCTGTGAGGAACACAGCAGGGATAGCCAATTTCTCTGCTTTATTTTTGCCTTAGCTACAGAACTTCTATCTATTTATGCTCATCATCAGAAGTGTGTGGTATTTCAAGGGTAGGGCAGAGACAGGTAATGCATAAACTGTCTTTGTACGAAGACACTCTACGTTTTTACTTTACAAATCCCTACAGAACTCACCCTATCGTCATGTCAGCCTTAGATCATTTTAGTAAGTGTTCTCATTGTTAGATGAATCCCTTAAAAAGTGAAATCTTTCCTATTAATTTAGCTGCACAACAGATATCTTTTGACTTATGGCCCTTCCAAATTTTTAGTATTGTTATTGGGCAAGTATCTTGAGAGCACCCACATATTGGATTGAGGCAAGTACCCTGACAGTTTTTCATCTTAGGTGTGAACGGAGGCTTTCTTTTGTTGACTGACATCCTTGTCTGCTTTATTTCATTCAGAGATGCCTATGACCCTGAATAAAGCTTCTTCACGTCCTATAGTCCACCAGTCTTTGCCTGTGTGGGTTCAGTTGTGAAAGCATTTCGGCTGGCAGGGGAGCTCCATCTATGCTCCAATCGCACCAAACCTCCAAATTTCTACCCTACATTAAGGATAATACCTCTCTATTATGGCAAAATAAGGGAAATAACACATTTAAGGACTTACAGGCAGACAATATATTTGCTTCATTTTAACAACCCATAGCCAAATTTAACATACCCAAAGACATAATGGAGAGCCAAACATGTTTTATAATACAGATAATGTTTATAAGATGCTATAAATGGTGTAATCCTTCATATGCAAACACTTATTGCATTAAAAATAATAGACAAGTCAGTGATCTTCGAGTTAGCCCAAATTCTTTTTAAATCTGATCTATTTTGACACAAACTGAAGAGAAGACACTCTAGGTGTAACTTCTGGGATCATTTTACGAAAAAGGCTATCTGAGATGCAGGTCGGCATGTACGACAAAGGCAGCCAGAGGAACTTTGCATCCCATCCAGGAGAGTAGCGAGTACGAGGATGAACAGCAGAGATGGCGTGCTCCATGCAGTTGACCACCTTCATCAGGTCGCTGTCAGTCAACATCCTAAACCTCTGATCCAATAGTTTAAGAGCTGAAAGGGAAGCATTTCACACATGTGAACGTGCGATACTGGTTCTTTGATTTTTAATTGGTTCATGATGATTTCCTAGGGTTAAAGGTGAGTAATTTGGCAGGTAAAATACAGACAAGGTTAAATTGGTACACTACAAAATAATGAATCACAAGCAGTACAGCGCTGTTTTTCTACAGGAAAGCAAACACTTTAACACACATAAAGAACATTGTGTCTATTTTCTCTCAAAGCAAAACCAAATTATACATGATGCTTTTCAGGAAACCTTAAACGTATGACCTCTGAGGAAATAAAGGAACCACAGCTATGATTAATATTATCAAGAGAATTCATCAGAGCACACAAAGAAAAAGAGAGAAAGTCCTTAAAATTGCAAACACCCCCCCAAAAATGTATGTAATAAAGCTCTGTTTTGATCTCCAGAGTCTGTGGGCGATGTGTGCCTGACAAAGTAAGCTGAAGATTTAAACATTATTGCTGTGTGACAGAACGGGGTACAACCAGATTCAGTTAACAATCAGCAGAGCTGCAAATTTCATGACCAGCAAGTAGTCTGAACGACCAACCAAAGCCTGATATATTTCAGCATAGAGCTGGTATTCACACTATTAAAGCAACTGTCCTTCAAGAGCAGCGTTCAGTGGTGCCACTGTCTGGAATGAACTTTCAAATGCAATCTGGACACAAATAGACTACATCAGCTGTCTTATTGTTTGTTAGTACTCAGAACTCTCATAGCAGAAATGTTTTTGGAATGCTGTGTGTGTACTATTATTTCCTCTCAAAATCTGGACACTGTCATTAACGCATTCATTACCTCTCATCTTAACTACTGTAATTACCAGTTGGGCAGGCGTTAATATGTCTGTCTGTCTGTCTGTCTGTGATTGTTGTCAACACAATAATGTCACAACCATGCAAGATGCAGTCACCAGACTTAACTGGTGTGTAGTTGATATCACAATTAAGGCTTAGTTCAAAGA
>JAPZEB010000005.1:15450305-15476369 GCA_029783705.1 Chaetodon striatus
CTATAGATGCATGCTTTCTTGTGTGCTGTGAGAGGGGCCCATAGAGAAGGTAGTTATCTCTATGGCTGATATCTCCAACACCCTGCAACTCATGCCAAAACAATCTAGACTGATAAATAGCACCACAGACAAGAGGAAAAATATGTATTTTTCATTCTGGGGTTAATTGTCCCTTTAATTGTAAACCTGTTTTGAGTTCTATGGTTTATGACAGTGTTGCACATTATATGTACTCAAAAAGAGTTGTACATCTTTGTTCACTGCAGATTGACTTCTGGGTGTCAGCGGCTGCAAGACAAATTGATAGAATGAGAAAGACCTATTTCAGAAAAGTAATGCAAATGGAGATTGGATGGTTTGACTGCAACTCTGTTGGTGAACTAAACACAAGGATGTCAGAGTGAGTTCTCCTCATCTGCAGATCAGGCTGGTATCAGTGCAAAGTTGAAGAAGGTTTTAGTGTTTCTGTTCCTTTACAGTGACATCAACAAGATCAACAATGCCATCGCTGACCAGGTGTCTATCTTCATTGAGAGGATCTCTACGTTTGTGTTTGGCTTCATGGTTGGATTCATCGGTGGATGGAAGCTGACTCTGGTGGTCATAGCAGTGAGCCCGCTGATTGGTGTCGCTGCTGGACTTATGGCCATGGTAAAGTTGTGAATCAAACAGAATGATTTCTTGCCACTGGATAAAAGTTTATTTCTACTGTATGAGGTATTGTGTATCACAAAATAATGTTTCTATATAATTTCTTCATCGTTTGCTGAAGGCTGTGGCCAGGCTGACAGGACGAGAGCTTAAGTCCTACGCAAAGGCAGGGGCAGTGGCTGATGAGGTCCTGACATCCATCAGGACAGTAGCAGCGTTTGGTGGCGAGGAAAAAGAAGCTGAAAGGTATTTTGTCATTTCGTAAGATCCTAAGAGGTTGTTCTGCTTTGCAAATGATGATGAGATATTACTCTGTGATTTGATATGAAACGGGAATGTGAACTTTGTACAGATACGACAAAAATCTTATGGAGGCTCAGAACTGGGGTGTGAAAAAAGGCACAATCGTGGGCATTTTTCAAGGATATCTATGGTGCACCATTTTCTTATGTTTCGCTTTGGCCTTTTGGTATGGATCTAAATTGGTCATCGACACCAAGGAGCTGACTCCTGGTACTCTTATTCAGGTATGTAAAAATAAATGCATTTAACTTCTGATAATCTACATCAGTGGTGTTCAAAGTTTTGATCAGTGAGCACCTATTTAGGGAGCCAATGTATCATTGAGGACTACACAGGTTCAAGATACAGGAAGTCGGCCACTCACACCAAGCACTCTCGTATGAGCTCTCCATCACTGAACTGCTTACCAAAGTTAGCAAATACATGAGCTATCACATAGCTTGTTTATGTTACATTTTCACTAATTTTCTCAAGATTTGTTTAGGAGATAAGTCCTGTTAAAACTGTTCAACCTCATATTTGGACTCTTTACCCATGAACTTGTTGTAGGATTTGGCATTGGTCTCATAATAGTGCTTAACATTGTGCACCGAATTCACCTGTTTGCAAATAAGACAGATCACTTTATTTGTCCCCCAAGGTCAGACGAAGTAAGAGTTTATACACTTTTCTTAAAACCTCCTTTTCTGCTCAACAATAACAAAAAGTGCAACTGTCAAATAAATAAGTAAAATATGAGTATTTTTTTTTAATAAGCTTAGTGGATTTCAGCACTGGGTTTAGCACTCCACTTAGAATACCATTGTCTAAGTGCAACCTCGCTCAGCTATTATTGATGACCAAACATAATTCCTGTGATACGCACAAGGTGCCATAGTTACTAAGCAACCAGTGGCTTTTTACAAGATGTCATTCCTGCCCTGAGAGATGTTTGCAAAGGCCCAGACACACTAAACTGACTTTAAAGAATTAGTGGCAACGAAAGCTGACTGTTGCGTTGCCGTTGCAACCAGCCGTTCTGTGCCTGTGTGAGAGGAAATAACTCTTCACACCAGCAGGAGGCATTAATTTTCATTTAGAGAAACCGGAAGACAGCCGCTAGTTAGCCAGTTAGCATATTAAAAACACAATCCAATGTTAAAAGAACAAAGCATATTAACCATGCGCCAGTGAATAATAACACAAACCATCATGAAACGCCTCTGTTAAAGAGTTAAATGACTAAAGGTCTCACTCCCTCCCCCCAAAAAAGGGATTTTTTTTTGTAGTATACCATATAGCTGCAGTGTTGTTTTGTTTTTTCAGGTGTTCTTTGGAGTACTCATGGCAGCTATGAACCTTGGCCAGGCCTCTCCCTGCTTAGAGGCCTTTGCTTCTGGTCGCGCTGCAGCAAAAACAATCTTTGACACAATTGACCGGGTACGATCAGGATGCCATTTCAGACTTTATTGCTGATACAACTCAGATTTGAAACAGTCCATTTTAAGAGACAGAATCTTCACTGTGAAATAAAGCTCTGTGCTGTCATGTCCACAGAAACCAGAAATTGATTGTTTCTCAGAAGAAGGTCACAAGTTAGACAGAGTAAAAGGTGACATTGAGTTCCATAATGTCACTTTCTACTACCCATCCCGGCCTGAAGTCAAGGTAAATTTCTTCAACAAGCATTTTTTAATATGCATTTCTCGCTTCTCAAAATTCAACTCATGAAAAGCCAACTACTTTTTCAGATTTTAAATGATCTGAGCATGCAGATCAAAGCAGGAGAAACCACTGCTTTTGTGGGACCAAGCGGATCTGGAAAGAGCACCACAATCCAGCTCATCCAAAGGTTTTATGACCCAAAGGAAGGAATGGTAACATTGCAGCTCCTGCAAAAACCTGCGCCGACACACAGGTCATCAGAGGAGAGTTTGAAGGCTTCACTGTAATACCACATATGTAATTGTTGTTCTCAGGTGACTTTGGACGGCCATGACATTCGCACTTTAAACATCCAATGGCTCAGATCTCTCATTGGTATTGTAGAGCAAGAGCCGGTGCTGTTTGCAACAACTATTGCAGAAAACATCCGGTTTGGTCGACCTGGCGTAACCATGGAAGACATCATCCAGGCAACAAAAGAAGCTAATGCTTACAATTTTATCATGGATTTGCCACAGGTGCATTTACACATTTTAAGATATTACAGACGAATTACAGGACGTACTATAGTTACATGTGAATTTATGCAGCCCATAATTAACATATTGCTACTCATACACCAGAAATTTGATACTCTGGTGGGAGAAGGGGGAGGACAGATGAGTGGAGGACAGAAGCAGAGGATTGCTATTGCTCGAGCTCTGATCCGAAACCCCAGGATCCTGCTGCTGGATATGGCCACATCTGCCCTAGACAATGAGAGTGAGGCTGTTGTCCAGGAGGCACTGGATAAGGTAAGCCACTCTTTGCCCGCAGACTACATAACCAAGTGTACTTTTTGTTGAAAGACACCCTAATATTAGCATCTGTGCAGGTGCGCATGGGCAGGACAACGATTTCTATAGCCCACCGTCTATCCACAATTAGAAATGCAGATGTCATTGTTGGTTTTGAGCATGGACAAGCAGTGGAGAGGGGAACACACAGTGAACTACTAGAAAGGAAAGGTGTCTACTTCACTCTGGTCACCCTGCAGAACCAAGGCACATCCAACACAAAAAAAGGTAGCAATTATTAACCTGTTCTCAGACAAAGTCACCACATATCGTTGGTTTGTCACCCATCTTTCAAGTCTGTATATTACGCCCTAGGTATCCGTCTGCATCTGTTGTTTACGCCAGGATGTCAACAAAAGCACATGGTTAGGTTTAGGAAAAAATATCACAATTGGCCATGATGGCTTGACTGCTCACCCCTGTGGAGAGGTGAAATTTGCATATACAGTGCTGGTTCAGCCAATCAGGATGGACACTTAACTACCAGCTTTGTTACTGCATCCATATCTGTCAGACGCAGCCAGAGGTGATGATTGTTGTTGTCTGGGCCTGACAGGCTTGTTAGCACGGCCGTACTCTGTTAGACGTGTTTGGGAGGATGCTGAGAAGATAGCATATGTAAAAAAAAAAAAAAAACCATCCCAGTATTACAAGAGATCGATGGCTCCACTGTTATTGGTTGAAACAGCACCTCTCAGAAACACTCAGCAGGAGTTAATTGAAAGTCCTACAGAGTTTTTAACGGTCCTTCCTGTGTCTGTTAAAGAGCAAGAGAAGCTAAATACTTGAATAAAGCTGTATTGATTTGGGTGTTTTTTTTCTGCCAGATGCGATTAATGAAGCTGTTGAAGAAGACTTTGATCTAAAAGTGCGGAGCCGCACATCCAGTAAAGGGTAAAGTAAATCCACCTCAAAATTATATTAGAAAAAAAACAATATTAAAAAAATTAAGAGAAAATAATCTGATGTTCTCAATATTACTCCTGTAGGGGCTCTGTTCGACTGCGATCTTCTAGCAAATTGTCAAGTTACACATTACCAGAAAGCCTTGGGATGCTTTCAGACAGGGAGTTCACAACAGAGGAGGTACAGGGGTCGCCTTTTATGCCGTGTAGTACATTTACTTAATTGCAAACATCACTGTGGAACCTGATAGCTCCAATGTGTGTCCTTTAACAGAAATGTGAGGATGATGAAGACGAACATGTAGAGCCTGCCCCAGTAGCACGTATCCTGAAGTATAACAAACCAGAATGGCCCTACATGCTGCTGGGCTCGCTGGGAGCTGCTGTCAACGGCTCTGTCAACCCCATCTATGCTATTCTGTTCAGCCAAGTTCTTGGGGTGAGAGTTATGCATTTCACATACTCCCATTGCTGCTTTAAAGGCTGATGTATTTTCCTGAAGTGCAAATGACTTATATTATCTTTCTGTTTGCAGACATTTGCCATTCGTGACTTGAACGAACAGAGGAGGCAGATTAATGGGACATGTATTCTGTTTTGCATAGTGGCAGGGGCTAGTTTCTTTTCCCAGTTTTTACAGGTTAATACACCTTCAGCTTACATCTCTTTTAATTTGATACAGAAAAAAAGCCAAGCAAAATAATACTAATGATCAAGGATTTTGCATGTAGGCTAAGTCTGATTTAATATTTCAGGGATATGCTTTTGCCAAATCTGGAGAGCTGCTGACCCGCCGTCTAAGAAAAGTGGGCTTCCAAGCCATGTTAAAACAGGAGATTGGCTGGTTTGATGACCCCAAAAACAGCCCTGGAGCTCTGACCACCAGACTAGCCACTGATGCGTCCATGGTGCAGGGGGTAAGTAATGGATCTACAGGCCTGTTTACATACTTTACACAAAGCATAGGTTTGATTCTGTTTTTACAGCAGTGTTTTCCATGTGGCTGGTATGGTTTCCGCAGGCAACAGGATCTCAGATCGGCATGATCGTGAACTCCTTGACCAGCATCGGAGCATCTTTCATCATTGCTTTTTACTTCAGTTGGAAGTTAACTTTAGTAATTATGTGCTTCCTGCCACTCATTGGGCTGTCAGGTCTGTTCCAAGCCAAAATGCTGACAGGTTTTGCAAATGAGGATAAAAAAGCCATGGAAGCAGCAGGTCGGGTAAGCTCCACAGAACATTTGCCACTTGTGCCCATTGATATGTTTACATTTCTCTGAGAAACCGAAGGCTGCAGTGTAAGAACTTTCTCCCACAGGTATCCAGTGAGGCTCTCGCCAACATCAGGACGATTGCAGGCTTGGCCAAAGAGAAATCATTTGTGGAATCATATGAGCAGAAACTCGAGCTGCCATTTAAATCTGCCATTAAGAAAGCCATGATCTACGGGCTTTGTTTCGGTTTCTCCCAGTGTGTGATCTTCATGGCGTATGCTGCCTCTTTTAGATATGGAGGCTATCTGGTTAGCTCTGAGGGGTTGCAATACATGTTGGTTTTCAGGTAGGTGAAATTATGTCTTTTAATAAAGTCTTTTTCAGATCCTATATTGAAATCTATTTTGTGTTTTTTAATGTGTTTAATCCAGTGCTCATATGATGTTTCTCCAGAGTGATTAGCGCTGTAGTCATCAGTGGGACAGCACTGGGCAGAGCTTCTTCCTTCACTCCAGATTACGCCAAAGCCAAAACTGCTGCTGCTCAGTTTTTTAAATTATTGGACAGAGTTCCTAAAATCAGCGTAAGCCACACGGATGGAGATAAATGGGTTTGTTAATTCAGTAAATAAGACAGAATTGGACATAATTGGATGTCATTTTGCCATGATGTTACCTTTGATGATGATTAAGCCCAGTTATCTATCTTCAGGACAACTTCAGAGGTGAAATAGAGTTCCTCAATTGCAACTTCACCTATCCAACTCGGCCAGACATCCAGGTGTTGAACAACATGGTTGTGTCTGTGAGGCCTGGGCAGACTCTGGCGTTTGTTGGGAGCAGCGGCTGTGGGAAAAGCACCAGTGTTCAACTACTGGAAAGGTTCTATGACCCTGATGAAGGCCAAGTCGTAAGTGGACTGATTTAGTCATTTTACTAATCACAAAATGAGTTTAATCGATTCCAGCATCTTAATTATATTATCTTTTTTTTTTCAGCTGATTGATGGCCGCCCCTCTCACACAGTCAGTGTGCCCTTCCTAAGGTCTCAGATCGGCATTGTGTCCCAGGAGCCGGTATTGTTTGACTGCAGCATAGCGGAGAATATCCAGTATGGAGATAACACATGCAGTGTCAGCATGGAAGAGATTATTGAGGCTGCTAAGAAAGCCTACCTTCATGACTTTGTGATGACACTCCCAGAGGTAAGTGGAAACACTTAAAGATACCACTTAACACACATTGCCATTGCAAATCCTGGTTATTAATCTGCTAGTGTAAGTCACTCTTTAACTATTACATAATTTAAATCCAACACAGTTTAAGTATTGTAGCTTTGTTGGAAGCTCATTTTACTGTGATAATAATACCATATTATCCCACAGAGATAGCGCAGAGAGCATTCTTATTTAGGTAATTGTGTAGAATAAATGTAGGGGAACACCTGATAGTTTTCATTAAGTTTTATATATGATATAGCAGATTTTTGTGTATCTAGATAAAATGCTCGACTTTCAGTATGTCCTATGTTTTTTAAAGATATTTTTGGGAGCTTTTTGCCTTTGTTTGATAGGACAGAGCTAGAGGGGGGTGTCATGCAGCAAAGGGCCGTGGGCTGTAATTAAATCTGCACCTGCTGCAGCAATGACACAGCCTTTTTAAAAGGGGCACCTGCTCTATTAGATGAGGTAATAGGTGCCCCATCTTTCAGTATGTCTTGACAATGACCACTTCAGCGATAGACCCCTTTGTTCCAGCTTGTGTTTCCAAGTTCAAGAATGACTGGAAACTCAAGAAGTTAATATTGTAATAGTAGAAAGCATTTGATGGTGATGTACAGGTTTACAGCATTGTTGACCTTGTGACCTTTTGCTTTCTCCATATCTCTGGATACATTTGTAAATTTTAAGAAATATGAGACTCAGGTTGGTGCCCAGGGTTCCCAGCTGTCAAGAGGACAAAAACAACGCATCGCCATCGCCCGGGCCATCGTCAGAAACCCTAAGATCCTGCTACTAGATGAGGCTACGTCTGCTCTGGACACAGAGAGTGAACAGGTAATACATTTCTAATCACAATCAAACAGCATGAACATAAAGCAAAGTATTTATTTGTATGACTACATATTTTCTGATATATGAGGGTTCCTGACAAGGCTCTGTTTTCCTGCAGACTGTCCAGACTGCTCTGGATGATGCAAGAAAAGGACGAACCTGCATCGTCATTGCTCACCGGCTGTCTACTATCCAGACTGCTGACATCATAGCAGTGATGTCTAATGGCGCTGTCATAGAACAAGGCACACATGATAAACTTATGGCCAAAAAGGGTGCCTATTATAAACTGGTCACAACAGGGGCTCCTATCAGCTAAACGCCTACAGCCAAAGTGATGAGCATATGATGAAAATTATTTGTACATTTAAATTCATGCAGTGCTCTTAGAGATTGTACAAAAACCATGGTAAGAAATTTTATTCATTTAGCATAAAAGAGTGTTTCTATATTGCAGTTGGAAGAACTGGTTTTGATAATGATGTAGTTTATTATTAATTCTGGAGATTAAACTATTTATTGTACATATATTTGTTTATCAGAAGTTCCTTTTAGAAATTAGGTGGTTAAGATTTTTCTGCAGCCTGTGTGTTTGTACCGCTTCACTGAGATTATTGGTTTGAAATATACTTTATGTAATTAATGAAAGTTTTAATGAAAAATTATCACACTAAACCTTGTTATTTGCTTTACATTTCGTGTTGCGCTTGCATTTGTCTTGGAAAATCCCACTGGTGTTCTTTTAGCAGCGGTGACTAATGTGGTTATCAAAGTGTTTTTTCCTCATGTTTTCTTTTTTCCAGAAGACCTTCTTTTTGTAAATCTGAAATCTGAATACTTCTTTCCTGCTCAGGGTTAATGTTTTTAGTTTGGTTACAGTTCACATTTAAGTTTCAAACATCAACAGTGATGGGGGTGCCACAGTATAACAAAATCCAGAGTGTTCATTATTGCAGAATGAATGAACAGATGTTAAATTAAAGGGGTTTTCCTTTTTTCCTGTTATTTCATCATTTCAAACAGTATGTAATTAAAATGTACACAATTCTTATCAGTTAATTTAAATGTTTTTCCTTCCTCATTTCTTCTTGAATTTAATTTTCTAAATATTTAACTTTAACCAAAGTTGTAGTGGATGAAGGGAAGGCAACTGAGTGGTCCTGTGTTGTTTTGCCCTCAGCACCAAGTCATAATAGAGTACCCAGACACACAGATGTTTTTCAAGCTTGGTTTAACAAGTAGTCTACGCACTTAGGACAGTTACATCATTTAGTGCCGGGCCCCAGGTGCCACTGGATGCCAAGCAACCACTGACGGTGGGAAAAGATGTGGAAATGGGTTCTGCTGGGGAGTTTCACTAATCTGCCTAATCTAGTTACATCAGAGATTCTGTTCTACCTCATTACATTTTGGCTGATTAATATCTGAAGCTGCCTGAAGGAACTAAGTGACCCATGAGAGATTATGTAATTCAGCAGGATATAAGCTGCATGCATCCACACATACACGGATGCTGCAGGAGAAAAAACATTAATGATTTAGTAGGTGCTGAAAAATGCAGGGAATCATAGAAAAACATGTGTCAGATGAGTTGTTGAGTTGCTGTCATGGTGCTAAAGACCTGCCCTGTTCAAACTGTACATTTACTCTTGCTCAAAAGTTTGGAGTTACTTTACCACAAAGGCTTGGGTACTCTCAGATGGCTGAGAGGACTAATCTACATTTGTTAATGGTCTTTCATGCTTTTAGGTTGTAGAAAGTCCTCTTAGCAAATAGATGTTCTTTTGTATGAAGGGTTTGAGGAAAAAAGGCACATTTTGTAAATCGAGAACAAAACACTGTACAAATTAAGTGGCAAAAAGAGACAAAGGCACCTCTTAGCAACAGTTAAATCAGAATATAAGAAATCACCAGTCAATAGTAACAGACAGTGGAAGCTTAGGGTCAAAATGTTTGCAGATTTAAATCAGGTTCCTATTTCAGTGTCAAATGCACAAAAATGCCTATTAACAGGCAACATGTTGCTTTAGCAAAGCTCGTCTTCAGACTTCAAAATATAAATAGAAGGTCAGTCTCGTGTAAGCATTGTTGACTGTGGGAATATTAGCTGAGCATACTAGGGTCAGACAAATCACAGTTAAAACCTGTTCAATCTAACCACTGAATAGACCGCAGAAGGCTCAAATAAAAAATGGCTTTCCAAAATATTTAGAGCCCAGTTGCACTGTTGGAGTTCAGTAATGATCAAGGGTCGGTTAGGCTTTTCTGGACTGAAAAAACCAAATAAAAATTCAAGTTTATTTGGAGGAAAATGATAACAGTATTTCTCCCTCTCATGCAACACTGTGGTGACATCTACGAAGTTTGACTCATCTAATTTTTCTTTTTTAGTGGCAAAACCTATCTGGGGACCTTTTTAATCATAAAAATGGAGTGTATTGAGTTGTCAGTTCTGTCTGATATCAGGCAAGGACAATACTGTTTCAAATGTAAATGATATATTTGTTGTCTGAATTGTTCTGTTTTACCTCTGTTTAAATAGCCATTCTTGAAGAAAAGAAGAAAAACGTCAATATAACAGGTATTTCCGACCTTTTGTATGTCAGTGTATGTATACATTTTGGGTTACTGGTTTTATATTGCAGCATAATCTAAATATTGAGAAACCCTCACTAACCACTGATGTAATTTAATTACTTTTTCAACTGAGCCCCAGTGCATAATCTGATTTAAAAACCTATCAAAACTTAATGCTTTTTTAGTGCTAAGCTGGATGGATGGGTAAGGTAAGGTAATTATTTTGTCTTTGAAAGCTATTTAAAGGTGAGGTGGCCTTGTTTCCTAGAGTAAAAAATACCACTTTAACTCATCGCGCCTAGTGTGTATTCATTGGGAAAAAGGTAATGCAATATAACCTTTTTAAATTAATAATAAAACTATGGATTCAAAATTGTTAAAAATCTTAACTGTTTTATTCACAACAATCGCTCAAATCACATCATTAATGCTTCACATATACACTCATGCAGTGTATTAGGCTATAGTGTATATGTATATATCAAACAAACTACAAAAGAAATGACAAATACTCAGGCCACACAGGTCATACTTTGCTATGTTCATCACATAAAGTAAATTATTTACTCTTCAAACTCAACATATTCTGCATTTTCAGTGCTTATGTGAGTGTGCAATAACTGTGAAAACAGTCTGACAGGTGGTGTATCCACCCATTTGACATCCTTTAATGCTAATTCAGAAGTGACGAGAACAATGTCACAAAACTTCACAGTTCCTTCATAATCTAAGCCAACTTCCTGTCCTCATCTCCAATCAACAAATGAACACAGTAGGGAATAACAGCAACCACACCAAGAGGAACTGAGGCGCTCTTACAAAATGATAAAATGTAAAACAGAGCCTCAGTGTGAGTGGGTATTTTGATTAAGTCATAAAGCTGCAGGGTTGTGAGAGTTGCTGTCACACACATGAGTTTGAATCTGATTTTGTAGCCGTTCTTCCCCTTACAGCTCTGAAAAAACATCTGAGAGTTCACCGCCAGGCCCAGACCAAACAGGGCTCCCAGGTTTCTCACCAGACCAGCAAATGGTGTGGTGTCAATATGGATCCAATCTTGGTTAGCACACCACTTCTTGGCTTTAGTAACTGACCACAAGGGATCAATGTCCGTCAATTTGAGGAGCAGATAAAAGAAAATGGCTGAAGAGAAAAGAGAAAAATTGCTCTGGAGGTACACTTTCAAGCTTGCGTTGTAGACTGAGGGGATGTAATCAAACGCCTCGGCAACCAGCATACCTAGACATTGTAGAAAAAACAGAATGACTTATTTTAACACTATGGCATACAACACACTATTAGCTCAGGGAATTTGTGACAGGAAATAGAAACTCACCAGCTAAAACACCAAGGATAACCTGATGTGGGAAATGTGTTGCAACAAAAACCCTGGAGATGCAAACGCTTGTCTGAATGACCCAAAAAGCCATCCACAGACATGACCTCAGAAGACGGAACCTGAAAGGATGGAAATATTTACACATGACCCGTAATGATGAAATCACTGATGTAATGGTGTGACACAAAGTAATCACCCACCTCTGGAAACTCTGCACTGAAGCGACAGTGGAGGAGGGCCTGATAAAGTTGAGAGCAGAGGTGATCATCACATACCAAACACATGCTGAGCCCATGGCGTGACCAGATGGACTTCCTGTGTAAGAAAACATCAAAGAAAGTGCTTGGCAGGGCTATATTGAAGTACTTTTAATGGATTCATTAAAATTTACTTCATACATGCTGACCTGGTCCTGTTTCACATGTGATGTGAAATTGCTCCAAATGTGGGAAAGAATCGTTGTGGTAGATGTGAGTTTCTCGCACCCACCAGTACGGTCGCTGCCCAAACATAATCCTGAAAAACAAGTATTTTATTAAAATTTAAAAATACACAAAATCCTCTGAAAAATAAAGTATTAAGTTGAGTTGGCTTACCATTTGAAAATAAGATTTAACCAGTCCCCAACAACAGCCACCCATATCATCTTGGTGCCCACATCATGACTGAGATGGAACCAGAGGGGGAAATAAACTGAAAAAATATTACGAGGGTCTCCCACAGTTGACATGAAGTTGAGAAAATCGTGGTATTCCCTATAGTTGCTCTGGAGGTGCTGTATAACCAGCACCCCACTGCTGTAGACAGAATCCATCTGAGATTCCCTCTCTGTGAGCCCAAATGCAACAGCTGCTTTTTCAGCACCAGTCAAAGCACCATGAACCCCTTCCACACTGGAGATAGCTTTATATCTCAACGTGGCATCATAAATCATTCATCAGAGCCATGGCAACAACAGTAAGCTCTTCAGTTTGACCCCACAAGGAATAAAATAATGTGTTCCTACGTCATGAGAGCTCAGCATTTTGAGAGATGTTACAAAAACTGTTTACACCCTGACTGTGTTTCACAGACCATTGCTTTTAAGGCTGTTACATATTAGCCATTGTACACACTAAAAGAGACAGTGCCCCACGTAACCCCCTGGATCCCTTCAGCCTCATTAATATTCTCTTTCTCGGTGAACAAAATGGGCTTCCCATAATACTGGATCTGAAAAACACAGTCCATCTGGCATCCACAGTTAGGCATATATCCAGGGTATCTATCATCACTTTGTTTTCTTTCCATTTTAAATCCGCAGTCACCGTTGTAAGAGCACTTGCACATAGAAAACTGGCAATAATGTTTTGATGTACAGCAGCATATTTTGAACTTGATGTTTGGGAGTCTAGGCCCACTTGAACTTCTTCAGTTTCACCACAAGGTGGTATAAAATCACAATAAAAGCTTTAAAAAATGCATTGTGGGAATTTCTAAGTGTTCTTCACTATATTATAAGTTTAGCACGAAATAATTTAATCATACAGTAGCCACGTTTTCTGTTCGAGTACATGCACGCAAAACACTGACTTGTAAAAAGTGTTATTTAGCTTTTTGTAAGCGGAAGTAAAATAATAGTTAACGTCATTTCCGGTGTTCAGTCCCCGCCTCCTGTATACAGACCGCGGATTTTTGAAAATAACGACTGTTTTAATAACAAGACGTGGCGTTAAATCGAAAACATTGACGGCCGTACGACATGTGAGTAATTTTAATGTGCCCATATTTAAATAAACTAGCTAGTCCAAAGTCATTTTGTAAACAAATCAGCTGGTTTAATTTCCTGCGTAAATAACGCGAGTTCTGGACAAGCTAAGGCTAACTACCTGCTAACGCTAGCAGCTAATGTTGCTACTTGGGCTGACACCATAATGTTCATCACTCAGTCAGGTTTGGTATTAACTGTTAAGTTACTCAGCAATGTACTATAGGCAGAATGTGATGTTAACCACGTTTGTGAGCTCAGTAACGGGGTCCCTTAACGTTAACGTCACCCGTCAACTCGGACGGACGAGTTAGGAATAGGAAATGAAGATCTAATTATATTACTCATCCTATAAGCCCAAATACCAAAGAAGTTCACTTATATGCGATGTAATATTAATCACAATAACTGCAACTTTTGTGATACTGAAATTACTGATCATCTGTTTTTCTATTGTATATACTGTGCTGCATTATGGGAAGATTTACAGGACTGGTTTCTAACCAAAATCCAACTAGTGGCTCCTCTAACGAGGAAATATTGTTTGCTATTAATGTGAAGGACAGTGAGAGTGACCTAATATTGAACATTATAATACTTCCAGCAAAAAAATTTCATCCGCACATCCAAATGGAGGAAAACAATACCCATTTTCTTTGTTTTTATTAGGAACCTTTTGGACAATTACCTCAGTGCTTTAAGACTAATGAAAATGTTTCTTCAGACTAATACTTATCTTATGGAAGTTGAAGCTGCTTATGTTTTGTGAGAGTTTGCCAAAACAACCCCAGCTCCTGTTTACATTATTTAGTCCACTTTACTTTAGTTATATCTAAAGCTGTCAACGTTTTTGGCCTACCTTGCAGGTATAACGTTATTGTTTTGCAGTGGGTGGATGTATTGATTTATGCCATAGGCTACCTTTTTTCTTACTGTATAAATTACCATAGGTGCCTGGTGACCTTCTTAACATTATAGTAGGACTTACAGCAAGTGGGCGGTATATTTTAGTTTATAGTTTCAGGGCATAGCTCTTTGGTTGATCTCTGTTTACCCTCAGCTTACCCTGCAGGAAATTTAGTTTGCAGCCGAAGTACACTAATGGCATAATAGCTACAATCAATAGTCGAAAACATGCAACTAATTTAAATCATATTTTTTAAATAGTGCTTTGCAAAGTGAGAATGTTTGTGCACATGGTGAGCATTGTGCTGTCTGTTGCTTTTATTGCAGATTGTGAACATCATGGCTTCCATTACTGATCCAAACATGAGTATCCAGTTCACCAGTGAAATGGAGGAGATCCACAACAAACAGCTTAAAACATATGGGGAGATAATTGACGTCACTACAGAGTTGTGCCAGTCCCACAGACAGTTTGTGAAGTCGGCACTGGGTATGTTTGAGATATTGTTTATTATGATCCCCATTAGTTGTTGCCTTTGCAACAAGGTCTGTTCCTTAGGTCCACATTCAAATAAAATATATAGTCAATGATGTTTGCACTTATGCTTCACACTGTGAACAATGACGTTACAACATTAACGTTCATGCAACAATAAAAGTACATCCGTTTTTTTTTTTTCTTTTTTGTGCAGATACATGTTTAAAGAAATGTAAGGACGATGAGATTCTGTTTGACACAATACAGACATTCAGAAGAGGTGAGTTAATGCATTAGGCCACAAAGCACTGCATCTGTTTCATTCAGTTTTCCATATGCTCAGTTGTGTGTATTTGTATGTTTACAAGAGTGTTGAAGTTATTGATAGTGGCCCTTCACTGTCTGTATTTTTGTTCCAGTGCTAAAACTGTTTTCATGGCTGAATAGTCCCTCATTGTCTGATACAGACTATGGGCCCATACTTGTTTGAGACAAAATGTAGTGCAGCTTAGAGGCATCATTGTTTATGTGAAAGTGTACTTGGGAGTGATGCAATGTTTTTCCTCCAGACTTGGAACAGAAAAATGCATCTTTGAAAGGCAAACAGCATGCCATTTCTGAAATGATATCTGAGATTCAGCAGAAGGAGATGCAGAAAGACGACATCATCCAGAAGATAGAGAAACTAAGAGAAGAACAAGCCAAGAGAAAGGACTGTAAGTTTAAACTTGAAAGTGAAGTGAAATGAATGGTGTGGATCACAGAATTTAATTTGTGACTGTAGCACAAGGTCATTGTAGTAACTGACCCCTGCACTTTTTTTTCTTCCCTTTTCAGTAATCGAGTCTCAAAATAAAGCAAACAAACTCAGACTGAGGAATCTCCAGAAAGCCAGAGTAGTCTTTCAGGATCATTTGGGGATGGAGATACGAACAATCTCTGGCAAAACACAAGTGGTTAAAGGTATGCCAAACCAAACACAACTGGCATTTCCATATTAAGTATCTTTCTTGAGTCCTATTTCTATTAGCATAATTGGTTTTATACATTAATAGCAAATACTTCACATATAGTAATTGTAGCTTGTTGCAGACAGTGCTTTGACTCTCTCTTCAGTTAAATTGACAATGGCTTTAGAATTTACACAGTGTGTTTGTTGTCCTTGTAAAGGTGAAAAGCTGCAGTTTGTTTTCCGGAATATCAGCCCCTCAGATCCGGACAGCGCCTACGTTGTCACAATGGGGATTACAGAAAACAGATCATACCAGAGTAAGTTACACATACATGAATACATACATAAAATTCTGACTTTGCCTTCATTTGAAAAAGAAGGCTGACAGTGTTCTATATTTTTATTTTTGTCACAAATGCCATAAGAAAACCACAACCAACAATGACCTGATCCTACTCAAGTTTTGTTGTTATAGCCAAAGCATTTGGCTTATTCCTGGGGTGCTACAGCTTCTATGCTACAGATCTGTGCCATACTGTTGCTATGGCGTCTGCGTTCCTTCTTTTCCATGAACATGACCACTGTAGTTTTTGAGAAGACCATATATACACACAATCCTGCTGCTGTGAACGCACACTAGAGCACTAAATGTGCATTAACCTGCTACTTAAAATAGTCCCCTGACAAATGCTATATTTATTCCTGTTTGTGTAAAAGTTGCCTAAAACAAAAAAAGCTGTTACAGGAAATTACTGAAAAATAAAACTATATTTTAAAAACCATGTCTTAAATGTCTACTGGTCCACTAGGAAGTATGGACATGTGGGTGAGTGCCACAGACAGAGTGGGAGAGTCAAAAGTATCAAGAGACAGGCTAATGCACCGATGGTTTTTGTCTTGTCGTGGGATTTGAAGACAATAATAAAAATATGAAATAGCACCAGTCTTATCTTGCAATAACCACTGTAAACATCTTCTATAATCAAGTTTTCAATTTCTACAGTTGTGTCAAGTGACCCCGTGCTGGAGTGTTTGCCAGTCTTGGAGAGGCGGCTTCAGGAGACCAATAACTTAGCAGCATTCCTGGCAAATATCAGGAAGGAGTTTATCTCTCAGGCACGCCGCTGAGATTGGAAGAATGCGAAAATAAAATGCCATGCAGTTCTTGCTGCAATTTGGACTAATGTGAGAAAGAAGCGCAGCTTTCAGTCTGTATTTACAGGACATGTCCATAATCAAAACATCCACTGCATCGTCAGGGCTAATAGGTATGGAACTATGAAGCTAAATTATATTCTTATCTATGTATTAATAAAGGATTTTTCACTTAGAATCAGAGTGCCTCGGATGCTTTTTACTCTTCCAACCAATACCAGGGACTTGTATTAAAAGTGAGCTGGACAGTCATTGTTTTTTAATTCTAACTGACTGTTTGCTCTATCCGTAAAAAGCACTGATATTTTTATTTCAACATCACCAGCATCTTGACCCAGTACAGCACTCCATATTTATTCATTCCTAAAAATGGATTTAAAATGCATTTTTTTGTGTAAAATAAGTTAAAAGCTCTACAAAAATCTGGACTTTAATACATAAATACTGGTTCATTTTATGCACAAGTGTCCTGTCGTGTCTGAGCATGGTTGTGTTTCATATTCGAGGAAACTGTTTATTTGGCATAATTTCAAACCCTGGAGTTTGGCCTTGAGAGAACAGGTGTTCTGGGGAAAATGTCTCTAAATCCTGAAAAATTCACCACTTCACTGTAGATGTTCTTCACAAGTAAAGATGAATAAAATAATTGCACATCATTCATGTATGAGGTAAACAGTTTTATTTTCTCATGTCGTTACCCAGACTAAAGTGTGCAGGGATAAGCATATAGTTTCATTTACCTGGGCTTCATTTTCGCTTATGTTAATCATAATAATGTATTAAAATACTAATTCATTTGTTTATCTGTACAGTGTGGAATAAATAACGGGAAAAAATGGGTATAAAAAAATCAGCATTACAAAATAACGTCGGAAAGCAGTGACAAAAATCAGATCTGGAAGAACATGTATTATTTAACTGCATACTGTTGTTTTTATTAACCATTTTAAAGCTATGCATATCGTCAGTACAAACAGAATGTGTAGTCGTAGGTGGTATGAGGCTCCTAGTTGTTGCCATTGATTTTTTTTGGCAGAAGTGAATCTGATTCAGGGTGAGTTTTGTACTTCTCTTGGCGAGTTAAGTCACTTAGGCATCAGATGATTTGATGCTGCCTAACACAGGCAGCTCCTCAACGTAGGTTGATGGGAAATGGCCTGTCTTTCCATTAAGTTTGCCAAACCACCAACCATTATCTTCCTTTCTATAAATGTCTAGAAGATCTCCTGTGAAACAGAAATCCAGTCATTTATATTAGGTTAGTTATAAACCTCATCTGCTGTAGATAAACTGCACTTGAGTAGCCGCTTACCTTCTGTCAGTGCCAATTCATCATCCTGTTCAGGTGTGAAACTGTACAGGGCCTTGCATTTTCCCATACTGCCCAGCTCTGATGTCATTTGACCTGTTTAATGTTGATGTTTATTATTGCTTTAATTCCAGATGTGCTGAATAGAAATAAATCTTTGTGTTGCTCTGCAAATGTATTACCTTGGTCTTTGTCATCATCAGTGTGAGGCAGGGCTCCATTAACAGCACTGACACACTCTACAGCTGCAGTTTCATGTGTTACAGCTGCTGTGGAAGCGACTTGGTCGGTGGTACTTGGTAAAGCCTCCACAGACTGCTGTGTCCCAAACTGAGAGGGCCCTTTGTAAATAATTGAAGCTCTCAGTGACCGTCTGGATCTATATGAAGTCCTCCTGAGTTTGACTGGACGAGTCAGTTGAACAATGCTGTGCTCACAGTCCTTAGACAGAAAAATAGTTTGTGTTTCATGATATACTTGCAAATCCTAAATGCACAGTTAGGAACTTAAAATTTGAGGAAATTCTTAAGGTTTCTGTGTGCTGTAGACTGTTGCCATTTGATGTATTCTACGTAACACATCTGAAGACGTGCAGTATCTTCCATGGCCCAAACTACTGCTCATTCTGTGTCCTTGCAAACGTTACAGGCCGACGTTTTTTTGTGTTTTTTCAAGCATCCCAGTGCAACAGCATGTGATCTAGAGGGCTAAATACAATGGCAAAGAGCAAAGTGAACCTGGAGCGCCTTGTGTTCGCAATGCACAGGTCAAGTGAGCCGCACTCAGACCACCTCCTCAGGTGGTGTCAATGCAGGGGTATTTGAGCTCATCAGACTTAAAAGGTTGGGAATGGCTGTCCTGTAATATCTGAGACCATTAAAGTATCACCATCAAAATCACCTACAAGCAACTCCCTGAATTCAGCATAACACACCAGATAAAAAAAAAACATGTAAGCCAAAAAGCAGTTGCACTACAACTAGAAACCTTTTAACCTTATACATTTTATCCAGGGATAATTATAAATAACCTACTTCTCTATCCTGTCCGGTATCCCACTGTGGATTCAGTGGCTCTGCTTTTGAAGGAATACTTCACCCCCCAAATGATCTTTTGTATATCCGTTATTCACCCCAAATCATGTCACATTTCTGAAGAAAACTGTTAAAGATAAAACTGTTTCTCGCATGCCTCAACAGTGAACCAAGAATCCAAAACAAGAGCAAATTCTTGACAAATTTAAGTCTTAGGGGGTTGCCTTTAACAACAGGAAAACTATATGAAAACATCTGTTTACAAACTGTAACACAGCTCATGCATCATAATCCAAGTCCCATTTATCCAGTCATGCATTGTCACTAAATCCTAACTATTTAAAACACTTAACAGTCTCATGCACAGAGGAGTAGCGCACCTGGGCAAGCATGTGCATTTAATTCTGCTCGTGCTCTCCCTTGAAAACCTGGTTCCCAGCTTGTTCATTGGCCAGCAGTTCTAAAACAGAACAAACCTCATGTCCTGAAGATGAAACATGAAGTCTTACCTTATCTTTCCATTTTACAATGTTGTGACGAAATCGGTAAAAGGACTTGGGTTCCCCCTCTAGTTCACACCGTGATACAGAGAGTTTGTAGTGAGTAGCCTCGAGAAGATCCAGTTTTAGAGTACACTACAGGTAACAAGATGGCATTAATGAACACTTTGGCAAATCTGATTCATGATCAGTTTAACTAAATACCCATCTGTACACATCAATATTCATCCACTCTACACACGCTGTTTACCTCATCGATCTGCTGCTCAGTTTCCTCGAGGTTCTTTTGGTTTGAGAAAGATGGATTTTCAGAATATGTTCTCATCAGTTTTTCAATTCCTGAAACAAAATGTCAAAGGTGACTTAGAAACAAAACAAATGACCTCACATGGGACTCTTCATTATGAATCACCGAGTTGGACTGAAAGACCATTTTGCCGCCTCCATCATATTATATTTTGTAATTTTAATGCATTATTTAATAGATGATGTGCTGAACTCGCCTTCACGATCCTTCTTTGTTTTTGTAATGTTGTCCTCCAGGCGCTGGAGTTTGAGTTTAATGGCCTCTTTTCTTCGGTCTTTGGCCATCAGTGATTTGCTGTCCTCCTCCTGGTGTGTCCAGATCACAGATCACGCATCAGTAACTATGATGGTCTTGGTTAAAATCTAACATTGATGCGTCTTGTGCCAAGGCTACAAAGTCTTTTGTGCTGTGAATATCTCTCAGACATTTTACAAGGCATGCTGTTGTCACTACTGCACTGCGCTCTGCACATACAGTATACAACCTTTAATTAAATCAGGTAAATCCTATTGAGATTACTGTCCTATTTTCAAAGGAGACCTGACTACAACCTGACAGCTACACCATTTAAAATTTATAACACAACATGTTAAAAACAGGAAATAAACACAAGAGCACACTTAAAAACGGCCTTCATGTCAGGCCCTGTCACAAAATGATGAATTCATCTTTATTTCTGTGGCCTCAACACCACCATCAAAAGAACCCCCTTGCAGAGATGACTGGGTGTGTCTTTGAATGGGTGAGTCACTGAATGAGTCTGTGGCCTGCAGACAAGCCTTCTCAGAGCAAAAAAAAAATTGCAGACTTACAAAATAATCCACCATCAAAAACTCTGTTTTGTGATCTTCAGCTGTGATGCTGTTCTCCTCCACCAGAGTTTGTATGTCTTTATCCATGTCCACCCTTTGAACAGTCTGTTCTATCTGTCTTTGGCCCTGTAAGAGACAGATATAAGTTATAATACCCATCAAGGGATTTGGTGTAAACTTACGAGCACGATGGAGGTCAAGATGTCTCACATGTGTGAGGGTCTGCCCAAAGCTGGAGGTGTGGAGGTTGTATCTATTCAAAGTATTGCACAGAACTTCAATTCGCTGTTTCTCCAGCTCCTGTATGATCTGAAAAAGGAGAAAGTATGCGCTTTAATGTGTTGTATGCAGCACATCTAATCCTTATCCAGAGTCCTGTCTTTGTCCTTTACTCTGTGCAGCATGTAATACTCTAACATATCACCTCCTGCTGGAGGATTGTCATCTAAACCCTGGGTAAATTTAAATAAAAGCACTGATGGAAACAAGGTCATAGTGACTGGAAAGATTGCACAGTAACCAAAGCTACCATTCATTGCTGCATGCTGTGTGTATCTCAGAGAAAACAGCATGAAATAAGCTGCAGAATAAACTGGGTGTGCTGTGGTAATTTGGTGCTCCAAACAGCGTCCCTGGGTGGTAGACTGACCCAGTGCTTATGGGGCATTTTTCTGCAACCCCAAGCTCACCAGTTCAAACTCTTAACACAAATGAGGTGTCCTTGAGCAAGACACTGAACCTACCTGTTCACCCACAAAAAGCCTCTCTGGATAAGGTGAACAGCTAAGTGCCTGCAGTATGAAAAGCAGGAGAGCATTTTTCCGCACCTGGTAGCAGTTTTTCAGTGTGTTTTCCCACTTGAGTCTCATCTGATGCCCCTCCATGTTAATATTAAAGTACTCCTCATCCACCCGCGCCTGCATCTCTGCTGACTTAGTCAGCCTGTTCAGCATCTGTAGTCAAGAATAGGGGAAAAAATCTTTTAGTGTTGGCACCTTTTCCAGCAAGCATTCTCTCCCAGATGATGGGAATATACGTGGTAGTGGAAAATAGGTTTGGTAGCCATGTACTGCACCTTTTGTTTTTCTTTTTCTGTGCAAATTTGTCTGTTGTTCTCAACAAAGTTGAACAAAGCCTCATGCTCTCTTGTTAGTCCATTTAATTTCTTCTTTATCTGATTCAGAAGAGAAAACACAATAATCCACATTAACATATCACTGGTATAACATTATTATACAGCCCTAGGTAAACACTGAATAAGATTACATTCAGCACTTTGCCATTTTAAATGTGAGCCAGTGTAAACTGGCTACATACAGGTGTGGCGAGGTTATTGGTTCATTAAATTACAGCTGCCTCTCACTCATTTGTATTATGAATACCATGGGTTTTTTTCATCCTAAAAATGACGATTTGTAGATCAGTTAAGCCAAGTTCAGACCAAAAATTTGCGAGAACATGAAACCGTTTTAGGACATTGCAGAGAAAAGTTGGTGTAAGCTGGCCAGTCTGAGCTCAACTCAAGCCAGCTGATGGTATCACCTGCAACTCAGCTAGTCAAATCGGCAGTGTCTGGTTTTAGAACGTAAAGCACGTCACCTGTTTTCACAGCCAAATAGCTTGTAGCGAAGTCTGCCGGTCAAGTCAAAATTACAGCAGATGGTGTGTTCGCTTGCTGTGGCAGGTGCAGGTGCTCCTCTCTGCCAAGCAAGTTTTTCGCCGTTTCATCACTACTACTAATGCAACTGTAGCCAGTATCTCACCATCACTATCCTCATTCATACTTTAAGAAGCTACAAATTATATTCAGCCACAAAATAAGCTGGAATAGCTGGAAATCAGAACAGAAGTACAGAGAGTTGTTGCATAGAGATGATACATTGTCTCATCTGGTTGCATAGGTGTGAACCAACAGGTTTTTAGAATGTTGCAGAACGGCGCAATGCAAGTAGTTGTCTGTTTCAACTCGGTTTGATGCAGATCTTTAGTCTGAACTAGGTTTTAGTCATGTTACCTTGAAAACGTTGGCTTTTTTTTTGCAGGCTGGCAAATATAATGATTTACTGATTGATTGGCGGCCAGTTGTAAAACAGTAAAACTATATCCAAACATCTATTAACAAACTCACACAACTTGTGCAGTATAATCCAAGTCTTATTTATTCAGTCGTGTGCTCAGTACTTCCCAAACACATGTATTTTTCACTAAAACTTGAACTGAAAGTGAAACTTATCTACGCTCTCTTCAAAGCCAGCCTCCAATACTCCAATACTTTTTTTTTTTTACCAAAAATGCATGTTTGGGAAGTACTGAGCATACGACCAGACAAATGAGGCTTTGCTTATATTACATGAGTTGTGTGAGAATTTGTAAATGGATCAGTGAATCAATATGTTTGTCGCTTTCCATAAAGGCATGCCAGAAACACAAAGTTTTCCTCATGAATTCAAGGTAACACGTCATGACTAACTGATTTACAGTTGGTCATGTTGTGGGTGTAGTACTCCTGTAATATTCGTGGAAACCTTTTATTTCCATTCATTCCATTTATTTAATCATTTTAGATACTACTGTAAATTGAAAGGAAAAACAACTGAACCTTTTAAGTTCCTCATCTGTAACAGTTACATAATGCAGTCTAGCACATTCATACTATGTTGTAAAAGTTGTTATAAACCTGATGATGTATGGTGTTTTGTAGCAAGGTTTTTTATAATACTTCATAAATTCAAACATTCAAACACACACCCATTTTGCAGGACAGGCTGTAAAGTCATACGGACATTATGGTGCTAAAGTGTGGTTATGGTTGGTCATAATACTTTCTCAACATTACTAAGATTTTTTTTTTAAAGATTCAATGACATGTTGTGCATAGTCATGCATTAGTTGTGACTGATCACAAACAAGTATAATCCTTGAATTTGTAAAGTATTGTGATCCTGCTTTCAATGGCTCATAACTGTTTTAACACACCATAATGCATTATTAAAGCTTGTATCAACTCAGTAATGCATTATGCATGCATTGTAATACATTATGCAGGTATCTATTATACATTATATATACTATAAAGGCTTCACTATAAAGTTTACCATTATAGTCATGCAAACTTTTTGTATTAAGCATTTATGGATGGGCATGCTAATAATAAGTGTCTCTGCAGCAGCTCTGTCATAGCTGACTCATATCTGCTATATTTAAACACTTTTTTCCCCTTTACCTTGAGTTGCTCACTCCAATTAGCAGTAACAAGTTTTCCAGTTCTTTCAATGGCACTGTCAAGCTATTAAAGCACAGAAAAGGTCAGACACATATTATGGCTGGAAGCTTGAACAGACAGATACAGGAAGATAAAGAATCAATTCCATACAGGCCTCTTCCTCTTATTATGCTCGTCTAAGACTTGTCGTATTTCCAGAATTGCCTCCTGCTGAAATGCATTTCCTAATGATCTGAAAAGAGAACAACACGCTATATTTAACAACAGATCTCTGGTTTTTATCTGTGGACAGGCACAGTTATGAGGTGAACTCGGGTTGAAAACTACCTGTGGGCATCGGCTCTGGAGTACATCTCATCTGACACATGACACCAGGCGCTGTAGGTGGAACTGAGTGGGGAGCCAGCATGAAAAGGTTAGAGCTGTGGGCTCATTAGCTCAACACCTGCCTGTGTTTTGATCACATCTAACTTGCTGGGCACATGTTATTTCCCGTGATACCATTATTTCTGTACGCCACCAAGCAGTTAGTCCCCGGGAAGAGATCATGTTTAACACACAACAGACAAAAGACAGAGTTGATTAAAAACACTGTATCACTTACTTGTTTGGCATTTCTTTGGAGGCCCTGATGAGTTTGCCAGCAAGTTTTTGTAGTCCTTTGGCATAGGTATGTTCCAGCTCAGCTCTGAAACAGGAAACGGTTGCAGCAAGAGACAAAAACAGTCAAACAGTAACTCTGGCTGTCATTAAAAGTTAGTCTGAAGACCATGACTGTGTTTAACCTACCTTTGCTGAAAAACTGTCATAAGTTCTTTGCAGAAGTACTCCCCATTTTTTGAAAATCTTTTCACATCCTGGTAGAGCTGGTTATACTGAAAGACAGACAGTAAGCCTCCATGAGGTGTTTGCCATAGAGCAATAATGGCCTGAATTCACTGAGTTCAAACCGATACAAAGTTAGTTCTGAAAAAAAAGTGCACATTGAAATCTTGTTTTTTCATCCAGTGCTTTTCGGAAGTATCCACTGAGCTGGACTTTTAAAAGAAATACTCACAGAGCAGGTGCTGATAGGGTCCTTCATCTTAAGACTGTGGCTGTTTGTTGACTTTGGACCTGGAACTTTGACCACCCTCCTCCCAAAGTCACTCATGCGGAAATCACCTGAGCTTTTGTGAGTGCCCTTTACAAAGGAAAATTCCAGCGAGAGGGGAAGAAAAAAGAAAGTACAAATGTAAACTCAAGCTGGCTGGCAACTCGGTGTGCCGCAGATACAAAGACAGGAAAAAATATAAACACAAAACAAAGGCCAACTTGCTCTCCTCTCTGTCATTAAACCTGTCAGTGATAGCCAAAAAGAAGTACACTAACTGGGTACCATGCAGCTATAAATGCTGGTAATATGAGGCATCCTGGTAGCCTGATCTTTAAACCAGCAATAACAGTAATTTTTTGCCAACTTGGGAACAGTAATCTGTAAACACAACACTGACATTTAATCACCTTTGAAGTTGATATGGACAACTTGTTAGCAAACATTTGCTTATTCATACAACCAGCTGACACAGAGCAACATTAGCATTCATCTGTAGCCACATTTCTTTTGGAAAATCTGCTATGAAATCAGACATTTCCGGCTACAACAATCACATAAACAGTCCGCAAATTTCTGGAGAGACTGACTTAATACACACATATACACTCACTGGTCACTTAATTAGGTACACCTTGCTAGTACCGGCTTGGACCCCCTTTTGCCTTCACAGCTGCAGAAATTCCTTGTGGCATAGATTCAACAAGGTGCTGGAAACATTCCTCAGTGATTTTAGTCCATATTGACATGACAGCTGATGATGATTGCTGCATATTTGTCTGCTGCACATCCCAAAGGTGCTCTGTTAGATTGAGATCTGGTGACTGTGGAGGCCACTGGAGTACAGTGAACTCTTTGTCATGTTCAAGGAGCCAGTTTGAGATGGTTTGAGCTTTGTGACATGGTGCGTTATCCTGCTGGCAGTAGCCATCAGAAGATTTGTACACTGTAGTCATAAAGGGATGGACACGGTCAGCAACAATAGTCAGGTAGGCTGTGGTGTTTAAACCATGCTCAGTTGGAG
>JAPZEB010000005.1:15489525-15534214 GCA_029783705.1 Chaetodon striatus
CTCCATGGATCAAGATGCATAATGTAAAGACTCACAGTTGACCTTGTTTGCAGTTTTAGGTGTCCTGTCGGCAGTTTTAAAGATGTCTCTTTTATAATGGTTGTCTATGGGGAAAATGCTTTTGGGCCACAGTGGATTTTTTCACTGCAATACCCTGAGTGGCCACTGGGAAAATTGGCTGCATGCCTGAGCAGTGTTCCTGGGGGCCTGGTTAGCATGCATGCAGCTAACATTAGCGGCTTAAGAAAATGTTACTTCTAGCCCACATAGATGACAAGCTAGTTCCAAAAAGTAAGTTACAAGCGTTTGCATAAGTAAACGCCGGCACTACAGTTCTTGGTGGGTTGGTGTCTTAGAAATGAAGAATACGAACAAATGTGACCAAACTACAGTACTGTGATTGTGCCTTGTCTTGATATAGTAAGACATGAAGCACATAAAAAAAACAAAAACAAATGTAAAGCATGCTGCCTGTATCTCCAAATGCTAGGCTAATTAATTTAATAATGTTATGCAGTGTTGCCAGAGTTTTCTAGAACCAATAGAGTGCCTCAGAAATAAGTACTAAAATTAATTAGCATTCTTGCACTCCTGGTTACAAATTTGCAAATCCTAGGAAAGCACAGAATTGACCTGCCCTAGACTGGCCAGTACCTGTTGCCTTCGTTTGTTAGATTGGTTAGGTTTAGGCAAGAGAAGTGGGATTGGTCAGGATTAGCATAAGAAAGTCAGGGTAGGCTAATCGGAGGCAGA
Source organism: Chaetodon striatus (assembly GCA_029783705.1). Classification (NCBI taxonomy): domain Eukaryota; kingdom Metazoa; phylum Chordata; class Actinopteri; order Chaetodontiformes; family Chaetodontidae; genus Chaetodon; species Chaetodon striatus. Next base: position 15,490,279 of record JAPZEB010000005.1, read on the forward strand.
GTTAAGCGGGCCATTCCTTCGCTATCCTGGGATTCGCAAATTTGCCACCCGGTTCCCTCAACTCAAAGTCAGTGGGTTTTGTTGAATGGGTTTTTGGTTAGATGGCTGAAATAAGGTCTGTGGCTAACTACGGCCTAAAATATGTCAGTAAATACCCCACTTGCGAAGTTTAAAGCATTTATTTGTCTCAAAAAAGATGGTTGCTATCAAGTGGCTAGGTGAGACTATAGAACATCATTACGCCGAGCACAGCTTTACAGCTTCGTTGTGGTAAAGTTAGGGATGTCATGTCATGCGACCAAGGTGGAGTTCATTTATAGCCTAATGTTAGCTTTTTGCTTCTGCTGATTACATTTTCATTTCAAAAATCATAAAAGTGGTGTTAATTTGAGAAGATTCTCTTGCTGAACAAAGCATGTAAATATCATAAACGTTCATTTGCCACAGAGCAATTATCATATAAAAATTCAATGGAAAAATCCCACAGGCTATCTTGACAAATCAGAGTGATGCTAACTTCCGTGTCAGCCTACAGAAAAACGTCATCCCTGCAGCACTCTACAGCCCAAGTTGAGCCTTTAACCAGCCCATGTAATATTATTAAAGAGATATTTTAAAAACAACAACCATATTTTACTGTTAACACTCAACATCTTTAAGTAATTCTGAAGTGGTATTATTATTCTGTGTTAAATTTACAAATAAGCTGTCCGCAGTTGACTATATTTATCTCAACTGTCATCATTTTGTGAGCTTAATAAGCACATACTGTATGTATATTGACTTCAAGCAGCAAACATTCACGATAAAAAGAAAGACAAATCATCTATATACTTTCTGAAAATCAGATTGCATATTTAATGCATAGCATTATTTAGTATCGGGAGTGTTTTTATTTGTCAGTTGCTCCCCATTTCCTTGATCCATTATTAATGAACACTTTTTGCACTAGGCTTTATTACGATATGCCTTTATAAAATTAGTCTCTTACACCAGAACATCAATTTTACTTGCCAGTCTCATGACTAGGCACTAACCCTGCCAGAAACCAGAAACCAGAAACCAAAAGACTTTAATGCTTGCCATGTACTTCTAAATGGGCTGTAGAAAATTGATTCAAACATCAGTGACTCATAGCAGCAGGCTGGTGCTCATTTGTGTGTATGGAAAACTCACCTTTTTAAGGAAACGCACTCCGTAGGTAAATATGTAGAGATAGAATGTAAATCTCCACCTGAAATAAAGAAAGAAAAAAATGAATATAAAGCCCAAAACATTCAACTTGTTTAGGCAACTAGCCTTTCATTACTTTTGCAGTCTTAATGTTTTTGCTTTTGAGCATACCAATAGTGCTTTTTAGTAGGCTGTGGGCCAAATGTGGAGGACCCCTACCTCGAAATTGCAAGTGTGACAGACAGTAGCCTTTAGCTGTGCAATGTGTTAACAGCTCTTTTTATTTATCCTCTTTTCTTTCTCCTTTCCACTTTGATTTCTGGAGTCTATGCTATGTGGATTACAGATAAGGATGAGCAAATTAGACGGAAAAGCAAAGTGTTTTAATATGCTAAAACGCATTTGTAGAGAATAAGACAGCTGCCTCACATCATGGAGTCAAACCATTAAGATTCATCCCAACAAATTACCAGGGGACGTGTACATGAACACAACTTGTTTTGTGTACTACTTATGTAGTTTAGTCACTAGGTGCAGCACACTGTGGCACTCTCTGTGGCTGTCATGCCTCTAATCAGAAATTTGAAGTGGTGTGAGGTCCTCTTACTTCCCCACATCTGCAGTCTGGGGTGAGTCACCGAAAATGGGACATCACTGACTTCACTTTGCTGAGGTCCGGGGGCAAAGACAAGACACTCGTTCTGTCCCAGCCCATCTCGCTCTGTGCTTTATATAACCCTGCACATAATTTACAGTAACTACAACAACACAATGGTGGGGAAAGTGATCATGAGGTCTGAGCTTACAGGCAGAGGAGAAACTGCTTCAGCTGACACTTCAGTGATCAAAGCCTTGCTGAGCAGGGAGATGTGCATATATATACCCAACTTATAACAGTCAGCAACTGGGAGGAAGGATTTAAGACTGGCCAACTAGCAAGCCCTCTTTCTACACAGCTCTGGAAGTTGCATCAGATGAAACCATTTCTACAGAAAACAAAAGCTAATTTGTTTTCAGGGCTTGAATGAGAGACCTCTGTTGCACAGTTCACACATTTTTTTCTTAGTGGAGCCCATGTTCTAGGACAATGGTTCCCAACCAGGGGGGGCGGGACCCCCTTTGGGGTTACTAGGGGGTTGCGAAGTTCTCTGGGTTTTAAAGGGTGTAATAATTTTGATGTGTTATGTGTCAAAATGTAATTCATTTATGTGTCAAAAACAAATATATTTAAAGGTTGTATTAAAAGCTTATTAATTTATTAATAAATAAATAAATGAGTATAGAACATTTTTAAAATATGGGTCCCTCAAGAGACAGGTCTGAAACCACTGTCCCAGGATATATACATCAGAGATATATAGCATACACTTCTGAATACAGTGCAATACCTTACTGAAATAAAGCATACAGGAGAGGCACAAAACAAGACTTGTTCTCTGTAACACGGAGGAAAACATCAACTGATGGCTGTGACAGAGGCTGTATAACCTGTCATGTGAGACGAGGTTTTGCATACTTTAAAAGTTGTGCCGTGCGGTTGTTCCAGCTGACCTCAAATACGTTTTACATTTTGACATCCACGGTCTCCAAACACAACATGACATGAACACTCAAAAAGAGAACAGGATAAATCAGCTTTTCGGTGCAGGCAACATCCAACAGAGCTCATCCTTTTATGTGGATGTTTGTTCAAGATATTTAGTGTTAACTCTTTAATGAATGCCGGAGAAATTCTAAGCATGTTAATGCAAGGCCTGTGGAAGCCGTCATTAATTGCTTTTTGTGCTTGATCAACAGTATTGTAAAACCAAATTAACTGGACAAGTCTACCTGGCACAGTAAAGACTGTTGCATGGCAACTGGTTCATCAAGCTGGCAAGAGTCTTTTTCAAGTGCTGTTGAATCGCTGCTATATACTGTATGTATAATCACAATGACTCACAACTGCTTTTCGTGAATAGTTTTTTTTTCTCTCCAAAGTCAGACACAGATGTTTTTTTTTTTTTAATTTGAGTCAAGTTTCTTTTTCAGATAGAAAATCGGTTGTGGGAAAACTAAAATGTCAATGCATCTTAGTATCCTTGAGCTGCTGTTTATTTTCTGCACACGATGTGGCAGAAACTAGCTGATTAAACTTTTAAATAATTTAAGAGCTGAGTAGTGAGTGTGGTTTACAGAATTATGTTATGTTTTATCATGATTTTGTCCTGTAAAAACGTACAAACTGTGGTTATATGACACAGCAAGAGTTGGCGTATGTAAAGTGCTATGGTTCATAACACCATCCTTTCATAACAGCTTGATTATACATAATGAATCATTCACAATATCCGATGAGACTGTGGGTTTTCAAATGGAAGAGATCCACTGATCACTATTAGATCAAAAGTACCTGTTTGGACAAAGCATTGCCTGAGGAAAGGAAAGATTGTGGGGAGGAGGGCAACTTTGATTTGATCAAAAACTCAGTAATGAGGCTGGCTTTATTCTGAGAGGAGCTACTAGCTTTGGAAGAAAATAATAAAAAGCAGGTCATGCTGGCTCATTTAATTCCACATTGTCACTTCTCCAGGTGGGTAGTCTGAGCACCAGCTGGCTGCAACTGTTTGCATTTGGATGGTTCAACATTACAATTAGTCATGAAGCTCAAGCTTTGATCAAAATTCAGTTGTGCGAATAAAAAAAAAAGCCTTGATATGCTCCCTCTTTGCTGTTAAATCAGCAGTAACACCTCCTTTGCTCTTCAGGCAGTAATAGCTGTCCCTTCCACCTTTGTGTATTTGTCTAATTTGGTTTGATTATCAGGCTCGGCTTTAAATTGGCCAAATGAAAAAGCTTGTTAATAGCCTGTTATTTTTAATGTGGTGCTAGAAGACTGCGACTAATTTAAGGACATACAGGGAAGGGTGTGGCTGTCCTCTCTCAAGAACACATGTAAAAGGCTCATCTCTCAGCTGGGCCATGGGCATCCGCTGAACACAAACGTGCTCATTAGCTGTCGACTTGGTGTCTGCTGTGCTGCTTCTGGGGAGGTGTGTTGGTTCAAAGGTATGAAAATCATAGACCACCATATCGATTAGAGGAAGAGCAGTAATGAGGGTATTGATGAAAGTGCAGAGGAGGAATGAGAAATTAAGAGATCATAGTTATGGGGCATTAATTAGCAAGAAAATAGAAGTGTTAGCTTTTTGGTTATAAATCTGATAAAACTCGGAGATGAGGCATAATTGCAGTAAGAATCCACCTCCAAACAGCAAAAAAAAACTTAAAGTAATCATTTTACATTTTGGGAAATACACTTATTCGCTTCCTTGCATACAGTTAGATGAGAAGATCAATACCACTCTCATAGCTGTATGGTAAATATGGAGCTGCAGCCAGCAGCTGGATAGCATAACTTAGTACAGAGGCTGTTAAACTGGGAAACTTACTCTGCTCAAAGGTGTTAAATACATCTAACATTGCCTGATAACACCATATTTTGCTTGTTTTGACAAAAAATGAAGTGTAGAAACAATCAGTTGTGGTTGTGAGGAGTTACGTGCTGGACTATCTGGCTCCCCGAAGTCTAGGCTGGTCACATGAGGACCACACAATGATGACAAAACTGCAGGAAGTGACCGCTCCCGTCCAAGAAACAGCCCAGGATATAATAAAATATACTGTTATAATTACCTTTAGAGGTATTAAATGTATTTCATCACCTTGGGGTAGAACAAGGGTAGCAGTTTTTCCCTGTTTCCGGTTTCTGTGCTAAGCTAAGCTAACCAGCTAATGGTGATAGCTTCATATTTAGTGTGTAGATATGGATTTGGTTATCAAACTTAATTCAAGGACATAAATGTAAAACTATTCCTCAAAAGATCCATTGTACATGGTTGCAATATTGCAAATGGAGGTATGATCTTTAACATATAATAAATGGTGCTGCAGAACATATGAAAAAAACATATTGTGGTTATTTTGACAGATATTGTGATAAGACTTATGATTTTAGTAGAAAAAAAATTCACTGAAAAAAATATAAAAATGGAAAAACAAGTAAATAAATAATAAGATATTAAATTTTAAAAAATTCCCTTATTCCCTTTCCCTTATTCTGGGATTTGATTTGTTGGCCTGGGAATCTCTGTAGCACCACAATGCTTCATTTATGATGGTATGCTGTGACACGTTTTACCTTTGTCAAACAATCGCAGCTCCTGCAAATTTGATATCGGACTTGGCCATATTGCAATTTTGATAATATTTTGATTATTTGTTCAGCCCTAATAAGCATCATTAGTAAGACCCATTGAAGGCCATTCAATTTTATCATAAATCAAATATTAACTGAAGACAAATATAGACATCACAGGATAAAAATAGTAACTATATAAATCATGTTGCAGAAATACACTGTCTCTATATCTTAAAAGAAGCTGTGAGTTACATTATTGTGCTTATGGTAATTTCTTTGTTCTTGGTGAAAGCCGGGATGAGCAAGGATGGATGAAGATGAGATCAGACAACAGGGGCCACTGAGGACATCAAAGCATGCTCGTTCCTTAGCCTGCTCTACCCAAGGAGAACTGAGGAGAGGAGGGACTCTTGGTTAAACTACACTGAGAAAACCTCGCATCTTAGTTTGTCATTTAGTCTCTTATTGAGGCTTTTAATCGAATTCATTTCTCTTGACATAAATAACTTCCACCACTGTGCTGAAATACTCGTATCCTGTGATTTTTCCATTTCTGTCTTGAATTATTTCTCGCTACAAGTGTAGAGCACCAGTTTTAAGAATTCTGGAAGGATTTCAGTTTCTGTTGCAAAAAAAGAGGTTACTGTAGGTTTCTTACAAAAAAAAAAAAATCAATACTTGAACTTGTTGGAATGTTTTTTTTGCTGTATATCTTGGAAAAAGAGAGACAGTAACAATAGCTGGTAAACAAACTCTATGTCGAGTCTTCATTATTTCCAAACCAAATGTGTCTGCTAACATACTCTGTGTTTGCATAATGAAAAGAATAGACAACAGATCAGCCGTCCTGACGACTGAGAGACAAAGAATGCTATCAGTCTGCAACAGCTGTGCATGAGGGCCTAATTAGAGCACAATCACTGCTGGAAGGACTGAAGCTGGCCCCGTTTGGAGAATTGCACCGTAAGCAACTGAGACAGACAACCTGGCCAAACTATTGCAAAGCCCATCATCATCTGCAGACAATTATGCTGCATGCAGATAACGGCTTTGGTACAGTTGTTGCTAAAACAGACTGAATGCCAGCTAAGCATGTTCAATAAGCTCGCATACATTACTTAGGGGGGCGAACTCGGCCTATCCTGGTGAACCATATAAGAAAGCAGGTTTGTGTTTACAGATCCCTCTGCGAGGTTGTGATGGGAGTCCAGTGGTTTTATCAGCCAGCAGTGTTCTCCTGAGTGAACAGCAGCCTCAGGCAGATCAGAGGATGTGAGGCTCCCTGTGTCTCAAACTGCCAGATTGGCTCCACTCGTGTCAGACATGACTCTGCTCTGACAGCCACACTCGCTTGTTGGCCTTTAACATCACACTGCTAAGTAACTACAATCTCCCTGATGGCAAATGCTCTACTGCAGATTAGCCAGTTCTCCGTTACGGCCTGAGTGGGTTTGTTGGTGCGCACTGGGACACATTTGACTCTTATCCCACAGCAGCACCAGCATTCATGTTGCAGTCTTTATAAGCCATGTAAGACACATTAACAGTTACCGACATGGAAGAACCATCATAATGGCTGTTAAATGACCATACCAACATTTATGTCTCTGTATGTTCATAGAGCTAATAGAATTAGTACATTAATTGATTATTCAATCAACAGAAAATTAATGTTTCAGGCAAAAAAGTGCTGATTACAGTGTCTAAAATGTGAGGACTTGCTGCTCTTCTCTTTTTTACAACACTGTAAAGTGAATATCTTTGGGTTTAGGACTGTTGGTGAGACAGAACCAGCGATATGAAGATGACGACATTTTGTGGAAAATTAGTTACAGCCCTAAATATCACCTTTACATCACTGCCACCATCAAGTTGTTTTGTTTAAGCAGCTGCACAGTGTCTCCTCATTTCCATACAATATGGAAATGAACTTGCATGAGCATGAAACTTGCTCCGATTAAGCTATCTATCACAGTGAGCATCGCGCCTGCTTTTACTGCTGTCACAGGTGTGTCATACTGATGAATGATAAAGGACTGCAGCCTGTTTAAATCAGCCTGTACTTACTGTAACACTACACACAACAACAAAAAAAACCCAGATATTATCTTCACTACTTCAGGCAAGTTTAAAGTCTGTGCAAGTTCATTTACACAAACATGGGTATTATGGCATGCAGAGAAGAAAATGGCTCGCAGCTACTGCATGTTGCGGTGTTAGATTTGCCTTACATGCTTTCGCAGAATCGTGCGAGAGTGCTGGGCTTCTCCTGGTTTCGGCGTTGCCTGAACCAACGCTGGATGGTCCGCACATCCCAGTCGAGCTGCTTGGACAGGCCCTCCAACCTCTTCTCATCTGGGTGCTGTCAAGACAAGACAAACACTCATATTAGATGTGGTTTTCAAATGTGGCACAAGTGTCATTAGATGAAACATTAAAAAATAATAATGACAAGAACACGTGCACCACCTTGGTTATAGCAGTGAAAACCTTCTCCAGGATAGCGTTGGGTTGTGCTTTTTGTGGCCCGTTGGCTTGGATCTTCAGGCCCATGGCACATGGTCTTGCGATAAACCTACAATGAAAGTATCATGACAACCTTTTAAATCAACAGACAGTATAACTGAGATGAATTAAATATGCATTGTTTATATTTAAGGATTTGAACATGAGACATGCAATCACCAGGGAGCACAGTGCTTGGTGGCAGTTATCTGCACCTGTATGTGTGCATGTGCTTCTTCCCAAATCTTCTTGTACTCTACCAGGATGTGAAAATGTTTTGAAAATGTGGTCTTCCACAGGTCATCTTGAGGATGACCAGCTTTGGTAGTAAGGTTGACACTTCCATGTAGAATAAAAGAAGAATTGGGAACAACATGACACTGTGAAGATCATTTTCTTTGTCCTTTTGACACAAAGCACCCCTCTTTACAAATCATGTGCAGCCTGCAAATTTCAAACTATATTGCTAAATTTTTTTGGCAAGCAGTGACGCTGGGCTGGGCTAATAAAAGGTAACAAGTGACTATGTAAATAAACAATAACAGTATATGAAATCAAGTAGTATCTCGTGGATTTATGGCTGTTGCCTTAACTTAATTATTTAACACACTGTATTTTTAAGGATAAATGCTGAGCATGAGTGAAGGGTTTAGTTGAGAAATTTAAGGCCTCACTCACTACTCCCTAAAGAGACTTCTGACCCACATATCATGGCTCTGTGCTTTACTGTATTTGATGATTGTACAATAACAGCCATGGATAAGATGATGCAACATGCACTGTATCATAACTGGAGCAGCAGAGTTACAGCAAACCACCCAGATTAGTTAAAGAAGCCTGTCTCCTGCATGATGCTTTGTTGAAATTCAGGTTTGAGCTCAGAGGACAGTAACTGGATTTGGGCAGGTATGGCAACTTGGCTGCACTGTCTGTGTGTGTGTCTGTGTGTGTGTGTGCTCTGACAGATGCATCAAATGCAGACAGCGCGTAATGCTGCAGGCCTGCAGAAAGAAGGATGATCAACCGTGGTGATTTGTGGGCTAACCAGATAAGATGCCATTGTTTAGATAACAGACTGACAAACACGGACAGCGAGGTGTGCTGCATCATACACCGGAGCATTTCATCGACACACAACAAACCGTATCACAGCCACCTGGATTATCGCATGTGCTTTAGACCCACCTTTCGAAAACCAGCCGTATCATAAAGATGCAGAATGCTAAAGGACACGCCAGATAGAGATCCTCGGCTTGCGGGAACGTTGCTTCATCTGTGTTTTTTAAGTCAGCCCAGGTTACATTATGGGGGAGCCAGAACCTCTCGTTCCAAAACCACGCCAAAATACCGGCCATCTCCCTGCAGCAGACACGGGGACCGGGTGGAAAGAGAAATCGATGGCCCGCTGTATCCCGGAGGTCTCTCGCAGGCGATCTGACCGTGCACACTCGGCTGATGATGAGATATCCGTGCGAGATCGCCGTCCGTTCGCTTCCCCTCAGCTATTCCAGTGTAGGGAAGTAGACTCAATCAGCTCCTCAGCAAGTGATTGGTGCGTTGAAATGTCATGTAGTACAGTCTGTGTACGTTATGCCGGCCACACAACGGCGTAATCAAGGTAAACCACGTTTTGTGTCGCACCTTTACAGAAACTATAGGTAGGTTTCCGTATAAAACAACCAGGGAGAGGTTTTTGTTGTGTTTATTTCGCTAGTTTTACACATCTTCTGTTGTTTTATGACACTAGGAAACACACCCTACATCACCTACCACGTGAGGTGTCACCTTGAATGTGTTATTAATACCAAATTAAAACTGATCGTTAATCGATTTTTAGTAAAACTGTGAAATTTAAGCACAATTGACACGGCAACACTCAAGAGATGGGCTTCAAAGCCACATCATGTTGGTAAACCACGCCACCTATTGACACTTTTGATTTAGTTGACCTCAGGGATCTGAAATTCTTAAATGATGTAGTCTTGTTATTTTTTTATTTTTATTTTATTTTTTTAAACCGAAGCATCTCCTCTTTTTATATTTGGTATAGCTTGGGGAACCTATAAACTATATTTATGTAAAAAAAAACCAAAACAAAAACATATAAACATATATATTTATATAATGAACAATATAAATAAAATAAAATAAAATAAAAAAAATAATAAATTTTGTAATATCTTGTCCAACCATTTATTAGTGAAATATTAGAAACATTTACGGGCAAGTAAACAGAATTACACCGTCTGAAATTACCTGTAAGTTACATTGAAACCTCTTTAAAACAGTTATAACAAAGACTGAATATCACAGCCTTCATGAAGGTAGGATTTATTGCATGGTTGTTGTATTAAACTGCATTTCTTTTGTATACAAGCAACTCAGTGCAGGCTATATAAAACACACTCTTCATGAACAAAGTACAAAACATGAACCAAAGAATACATAAGGCATTTTTACTTTTTAGGAATGCTGTGTGCCTATGTAATTCAAAATAATCACATAATAAATATATAATAATTAAATGTCAATTAGTAGGCTCTTATCATAGATAGGGTCTACTATCTTTCTAGATAGTAGTAGATAGCCTAGGCTATAGTTCTGCATTCTGCTATTTAATAGTAGACACACCCTATATATAAAATTTAACAAATATAGCTAATATTTTTTTTGACACAGATTAAGTTGATATTTGATATTTATTTCAGACATGTAAAAAAAAGACATGAGCATACAAACAGGCAGACAGAAAGTAATAGTTACAAATAATAATAATAAAAAAAGCATATGAGAAGCAATTGTCAGTGTATAGTTAGTTTGATGTACACATTGGAAAAGGAGTGGCAGGAAGTATAAACTTATTAAATCCCACCCCTTCTCCATAAGTCACTGAGTGGAATAAAACAGACAGCGTCCTTATATCCTTATATCTGATGATCATTCTGTTTTTGTTTTGTTTTATTATTATTATTTTTGTCCTACAAACAATCAAAATCACATGGATATTCAACATACTATCACATAATAGGGAGACAACTTGAGAATGTTTGGCATTTTGGCTTGCAAATTAATTTATTAATCGATTGTTGTTGTAATCTCATGTTTATTGACAAACTGATTAATCCATTAATAATTTAAGCTCTAATAACAAGTACCTATGTATGTCCAATTCTTCAGTATGGAGCAATGGTGACTACTTTGTCCCCCAGCGTCATGCACAATACAATACAAAGATGTGGTGGCGCCATCTACTGGCCAGTGTTTACAACATCACTTGCAGTTTTGAATACATGTGACATATGAAATCGTCACACACACGTACTGTCTCACACAAAGCAGCTGCCAAATCCTTCTTCCTAATAGTAATAAACCAACACTGACAAGATTTAGAAACGACTGAATACATTAAAAAAACACACTTAATTAAAGATTTAGACAACAGCGTTTTGAACCGTCTACTAGTCTCCCAAAATGATTAATAGTGATTTTAAACAGTGTCTTCCTGTGTGTATTGAACCATCGTGTAGTCAACTGGCATGTCACTGAGAAGTGTGCGCGCGCGTGTGTGAGTTTGTGCGCGCGCATGTGTGCGGTCCGTTATTTTCCGGGTTGTGTCTCCTCGCTGGCGGTAGTTGCTCCGCTGCAGCCGCCAGCTGACATTTGTACTGAGGAGGTGAGGTCAAATTTGACTGTCTCTCTCTCCCTCTCAGTGTCTGTCTGTCTGTCTGCCACAGAGGCTGCTAACAAGCGCAGAATCATCATCATCATGGCGGATCAAGGCGAATCTCCGGCTCCCGTCCTCCACCCGCAACCAGCGCTGACAACCAGCTGGCCAATTACCAGGGAGTCGTACGAGCTGCAGGAAGTCATAGGTTAGTACCCGGGGATGTGATGAACGCTGTATAATATCATGGAAAGGCATGTCGCGGCGGGTTATCAGCTGTGAATGACGATGAGGGGCCTACCGGCTTTTTTCATATGCAGTAGCCTCCTGCAATGCTTTGCAATGCGGATGTTAACGGGCACGTTTTAGACACTACCGGTTTACAGCTGTGTTTTGTGACCCTGATGAAGCCCGATGAGTTGAAATGCAGGTTACTGAGCGGGGTTGGAAATGTCACTTTGCCTAAGTGCGCTCGGATAATAGAGACCTACTCCGGCAATGCCAGTTTATGGCACGTGTCCAGTTTATTAGTCATTACTAAAATCACAGATGCTGTGGCTGTGTGAAACCCACACGGTGTTATTTCACTTGTGTTATCTGTGATGGCAAGGAAACATAATGAAATAGCCTGTCATCTCAAGTGGGCAATGTTTCAAATGTAAAATATACATCATAATAACAACAGCTTATCAAAATATTCATGATAATAATAGTAGTTGTGGTAATAGTAGGTCTGAAATTGTTCATTTTAACCACACTAAAACTTTGAGTTACCCTAAATAAAGAGTGAGAGACTCAATTCCTTTCAAGGCTGTAACTATTATTTTTTATCATTGATAACTGTTAACTATTCTTCTATGTATCATTTAGTCTGTTAAATGTTAGAAAATAGTGAAAAATGGCCAACATGCTTGTCTTAAAACGCTCTTCTCATATCAGACCAACTATAAAAAGTAATATTTTTTGCCTAATAACTTAAACGATTATGCTGCACTCAAAAAAAGAATCCACTGGTTCAACTTAAAATAATTAAGGTCCTGTAAAGTAAATTCTATGAGTCTTTTATAATCTAACAAACTCACTTAATTTGTTTAATACAACCAACATGAAAACTTAATTAAGTTGAACTTAATATTTAGCCAAAAGTTGTGTTAACATTCAGTGGTCAGACTGTTTTAAGATATTTTTACTTATTTATTTTAATTCGATCCTACTGAAAAATGTCAGAAATGTTTGACCAACTTATTGAAATAAGCTGTCAACTGACTAAAACATGTTAATGAAACAAACTTGATGTTTTTTATAGTGAAAAACCTCTTTGTTTTAAGTGTTATTCACTAACCCCTTGAATAATTTTCTAGAGTGTAATAGTTGGTGATTCATTTTCTGCAAGCAATGAATTGACTAATTGTTTAAGCACTGACTCTCACAATAGCTGTGGGTCAATGGCGGGTTAATGTATACATGCTCAATCATGTTTTCAGTCTTGTTTATATGCGTACCTAGAATAAAAACATTTGACAGTATGTGTTTTATGTGTGTTATTATGATTAACCCTGTGGTTATGTGTTTTCCTGCACCATTACTTGGGAGACTGTGGATATGCCTGCTGTAAATTTATGAAATAGTTATATGTACTGCAAGATATTCTTCATTTAATTTAACTTTTTTCAGAGTTTGTAAAAGTAATGTGTTCAGCATCAGTCGCAGAACGCTCAACTTCAGTGCTTTCACAAATCAGTTAAATTTAGAAGTATTAATTACTTAATTCAACAACAATTAAAATCTTAAATGCACTGAAAAAGCACAAAAGGAAGTCGCCTGAATATTTTTGGCACATGCATGCTCTGTGTAGATGAGCTGACAAGTCATATCATCGCTGATAAGAAGTAGCACCACAGCTGTTTGCTGCTGACTGTGATGAGTTAGTGAGACCCCCCCCTCTCTGTTGTCATAATCAACTGGTAAGCAGTCAGATCTCATGTGTTCTCTCCTTCTCCTTATCTGCCACTAACAGTTGGATAGCAATATGCTGTGTGTCGCAGCTCCTTGGTGTGAACAACTTCACTACTCCAGCGTGGCCTGATTTGTAATGAACCAAGTAAACAACACATCATGTCTGAAGAAAGAGTTCTGTAGTGAAAATCAGCTGCATGAAAGATGAATATCATAACACAAACACAAAACCTGAGGAACGGAAGGCCAAAAAAGAATCACATAAAGCCACAGAGTGATGCTGAATTTCAGTGTTGTCTTCCAGCTGTGTGCGCTTTGAGACGCTCTTTGCTCCTGTCCACTTTGTCATCGCTCTGTTGTGGCTGTGATTCCAGGCAGCGGGGCCACAGCTGTGGTGCAGGCAGCCCTCTGTACCCCCAGACAGGAGCGTGTTGCCATAAAGAGAATAAACCTGGAAAAATGCCAGACCAGCATGGATGAGCTATTGGTGAGCACAATAAATACGGGCTTATTTTCTAAGTGTGTGCATGGACTGTTTTTGTACCACTATGCTGTGCTACTACTTTTCCTCTGATCCATATTATTATTGTTCTGTGTAAGCCTGAATAACGGTAATCATTAATGCACTTAAGAGGTTTGTAATACTGAATCATTTGCTGTAAGGTTGTATACACTGAGATATATATCACTGTCCTGTTATATCCTGTTGTATATCCTGTTACTCTGGCTTATTTATTTTTTACAAAAAAATACAAGCTGTGATTCAAGGACAAGTTCACTAAAACTGGCATAGTTTAAACATATAAGGGATAATGCACAGCAAAATGAGCCCTGACAGGGCCGATGTGTCTTGAATCCTCCCATAGGGGTTCATTTTACCATAATGACCTGCTTGCCTTACATTATCCCACTTACTACATGGCTATCTATTAAAGAAATCAATTATCTGACACAAAATACTGATTCAATCCTTCATTCAAAGCATTGTCCTACTCTTCAGAAATAACCCATCAAGTGTTCAACAGAGCCGTGTGATAAAATTTGACATGTCACATCCTGTTGTTTCTCTCCCACTAATAGAAAGAAATCCAAGCAATGAGCCAGTGCAACCATCCTAATGTTGTCAGCTACTACACCTCCTTTGTGGTGAAGGATGAGCTTTGGTTAGTGATGAAGCTTCTGAGTGGAGGTAAGCTTCAGCTGCCGAGCTACATGGAACCAGATCCTACACCTCGGCTGATAATACAGGCAGTGAAAGTGATGATGCTTCATGTTTGTGCTTCGATCCGCTGATAACCATGTAACAGCTGCCTGGGTTATAACTCACTGTACTGTAGTCTCAAATGAAAAATAGTGCAGTCGTGCAGAGTATGCTAATTGTCTATTGATTACATGAGTTACCATCATATATTTAAAGGGACAGTTCACACCAAATTCAAAGATACATATTTTTCTTCTTAACTGCAGTGCTGTTTATCAGTCTAAAGTGTTTAGGTGTGAGTTAGGTGGTGGTGGTAACAGCTGTAAAGATGTCTGCCTTCTCTTGAAGATAATAAAACTAGATGGTACTTGGCTTGTGGCTCAAGCTTGTGACAGTGCAAGATGTAAACATTACAGCATCCATGGCTGAGCTATAACACTAGCTACCTTAGTGTTGCTAGGTGAGCTAGCAGTACATGCACACTTCCCTTTGTGTGGTGATTTGGTTGGTGGGTGCAGTTTGGTAGGAAGAAAGTAGTTCCTACATGAAACTGCTATCAACAAGGTCATGATTCTGGAAAGAAACACTACTGCTTTTTCAAGTGTATTTTATTGGCGCTTTGAGCACCACAAGCTGAGTGCCATCTGGTTCTATTATATTCAAGAGAAGGCAGACATCTTCGCAGATGTGTCCAATACTTGACAGCTCACACCAAAACAATCTAGACTGAAAAATAACGCCACAGGTAAGAGGAAAATGTATTCATGATTTTTGGGTGGACCGTCCCTTTTGTCTGTTTTTCCATCCAGTAAGTAAAAGAGACAGCTGGCAAAAAATAAGACAGAATTTAAATAGTTGTCAGAATGCATGCATAAAACGATCAATAAAACAATCTAATCAGCATTTCAACCACTATTTCTCATTATGTATGTAAGAAAAAAAAACATTGGATCTAATTCCCTAAAAATATTCTTTCAGTACAGTATTTTGGGCTGGCTTCATTATGGTCATTAGGCAGCAGTAACAGACTGTCGGTTGGATGCTATTGTAAACAGCTTACGGCGCTCACTTCTGAAGGAATCACAGCTGTGATGTTACTCACTATAATGTACTGCCTATTGCGTTTTACTGTTTAAGGGACAACAAGCAATTATCAGACACTGAAGTAATTTGCGCCTGGATATTGATCACGTAATGACTCAGAGTAACGCTGCAGCTGATTTGTGTTTTTCATTAATATGTGAAATATTAACTGAATGTTTCTGTTTTACTGTGGTGTGTTTCAAGGCTCTATGCTGGATATAATTAAGCACACAAACAAAGAAGACCACAGAAATCGAGCGCTAGATGAGCCAATTATTGCTACCATACTAAAGGAAGTCCTGGAGGGCCTGGACTATCTGCACAGAAATGGACAGATTCACCGGTAATTCTTTTAACATTTTAACCTGATTTTTTTTTCTCTGACGTTTGCTGTTTTAATTTTAGTTTTGATTTGTTTATTGTAGGAATTAAGAAATGGGTTGTAAAAGAGACAAGTATTAACAATCCCAGTTTAAAATGCACAAATGTATAAAGGTAGTTTATTTATATACAGCACTATACAGACACAAGGCAAGTCATAAAGCTTTTACAGGAGCATAAAAATACACTAAACATAAGACATGAAGAAAAAATTAAAATTGCATTTAAAAGACAATAAAAAAGAAGTGGAAACAAGCAACTAAATAGTTAAAGAATAGAAGAAAAAAATGCATCAGAAAGACAAAAAAAAAAGAAAAACATGAAGCAAAAGCAAGCAAATACATAGTCACACATTAAAAATAAGTCATGTATCTAGTTTATTGGGAAGTTGCAGTGATCAATAATGTTATAAGTCCACACTTAACTGAGCTGACAGTTTCAGCAGACCTTCAATAAGCTTGTTCCACAGGTGCAGAGCACATAAACTAAAAGCGGCTTCACCTTACTTGGTTTTGATCCTGGGAACACTGAGTAAACCTGTCCCACATGACCCGAGGGGTCTGGATGTTTCATAACACACAAGTAGATCAGAGATGTATTTAGTCCTTTATAGAAAAGTAATAAGATTTTGAAATCTATCCTTTGACACAGTGGAAACCAGCAGTGACTCAGGGACTGGTGTATTGTGCTGCACTTTCTTGGTGTTACTCTGGCAGCAGCATTCAGGACAAGCTGCAGCTGTCTGATTGATTTTTTACTAAGACCTGTGGAGACACCATTGAAATAGTCCAGTCTGCAGAAAATAAATGCATGAATAAGTTTTTTCTGTACCCTATTTAGTCAGAAACCCTTTAATTGTTGCTGTTTTAAGGTGGTAATAGGCTGTTTGTAATTGTATTTATGTGGCTGTTTAAATTCAGGTCAGAGTCTATGACTTACATAAAATAAACAACATACATTAAATGTATAATCATATAAAATGTCGTCACTCTCTGGATAAAAGCGTTAAACAAATGGCTAAATTCATAAGAAAATGTAAAATGAAACTCATCAGATAATTACATTTATTAAAAAGCAGTGGAGTTTGTCGTGTTCTCTAAACTTCCTGTGTTTCAAGGTCACCGAGAGGCATGATTAAACCACTATCAGCCCCTTGGGCAGAGTTCCAGATGGTGGTGGGCTGTGGGACTTGTTTGCACGAATGGAAGAATCAATGCTGCTCCACATGACTTTGTTGTTTGACTGTGTTTGCGTTTTGTTGACCTCAGGGATGTGAAAGCTGGGAACATACTACTGGGAGAAGATGGATCTGTTCAGATTGCAGGTGTGTTTAACGTGATACTGCTGTATTCTGTGACACTCGTGATTTTCTTTAATTAAACTAAAAGCAAGAATGCCTCAACTGTGTAACTGAATTCACAGATAATAAATAACTGATTAACCTGTGTAAGGAAATTGTAAAAAACATTTGCTGGATTTACAGCTACAGGTCCTCTGTAAAAGGTGGAAATCCTATCATATTTGGTGAAAAACATGATGAAATGATATCTGATAACAAGTAAAACCTCACTTTTGGCCCAATATTTACTCTTTATCCATGCAGCCATGTTCATTCTGAAATACCCATTCAGCATATTCAGGTATGAATAAGGCACTGGTTGTTTATCTATATTTTCAGATTTTGGAGTAAGCGCATTCCTATCCACCGGGGGGGATGTGACTAGAAACAAAGTACGAAAGACCTTTGTTGGCACGCCATGCTGGATGGCGCCGGAGGTGATGGAACAGGTGAGTCTATCTTTATCCGTACAAAAAGGCAGCTGCAGGTGATGTCATGAAGTTCACCATATCTCATTCAAAATGTGTTTGCCTCAGCTTGCTTCTGCAGGACTTAGTGCTAATCCATTTCTTGACGTAATGCTATTAGCGGATGTATTTTAACCACTTAAATCATGACATTAACATAAAGCCCCTGAGATTTAAAGGAACAGTTCACCCCAAAATCAAAAATCCATATTTTTCATTTTACTTGTAGTGCTTTTTATCAGTCTAGATTGTTTTGGTGTGAGCTGCAGAGTGTTGGAGATAGCAGCCGTAGAGATGTTTGCCTTCTCTCCAGTATAATGGAACTAGATGGCACTCAGCTTGTGGTGCTCACAGGGCCAAATAATGCATTTAAAAAAACTCAACAGAAATGTCTCTTTCCGGAAATTATGATCTGGTTGCTCAAGATAATCCACAGATCTTGCTGTGAGCAGTTTCATGTAGGAACTACTTTCTACCACTACTACACACCACACCACACAGAGGTAAGCATGCATCTACTGCTAGTTCACGTAGCAACACTGAGCTAGCCAATGTTATAGCTGAGCCAAGGAGGGCGCCATTGTTTACATGTTGGCTGTCATGAATACGAGCCTCTCTTGCATGAGTAGATGCACACTTTCTTCTGTGTGGTGGTTATTTGGTGCTTTGAGCTCCAAAAGTGGAGTGTCATCTACTTTCATTGTATCCTTCTAAGACCCAACCTTTTGTTACGTATACATTTTTAATTTCTGCTACCTTTTTAGGATCAGTAGGACCTGATAAGTATAAAACGCGAAACGCTGTCAAAGATGGTAAAGTTGCAAAGTCTTCAAACGAGACAAGTCCCAATGTCCTTAAATGAGTACTTCCTAATTAACTTAGCTTGTTACTGTTGTTAAAGTTGGTCAAATTTGTTGCCATATGAAACTACAAACATTATATTAATCATAAATAAACAATTTTCAAGCATAAAATGTGATCAGGTTTTGACCTTTTTGACCCACTTTTGTGTCAGAATCAGCTGTGGACTGACTTGGCAGAGATGGCTGCCATCTTGTTTTTACATGGATTAGTGTATTGTGCTCTCACTGCCACTAGATGGCACAAAAAAAGTGTCCACGAACAACAACAACAGGTCTAGTTAAGTAGAATGAAGGATAAGGTCAAGTAAACCCAAAATGTATGTCCTCATTTGAGGACACAGGGTTCCCCAAGATATTGGTACAAAGACAGACAACTCAACAGCTGATATCTCAGAAACTTGGCTACTCACATGAAAACAATCTGTACTGATCAATAGCATTACTGGTATGAGAAAAAATATGTATTTTTGATTTGGTGGTGAACTGTCCCTTTAAATCACGACATTAATATAAAGCCCCAGAGACTTAAGTGTATTTGATTTTACAGATTATTATAATTATATGTCCATAGGTTCGAGGCTACGATTTCAAAGCAGATATTTGGAGTTTTGGAATTACAGCTATAGAGTTAGCAACAGGCTCTGCACCCTATCACCGCTACCCTCCCATGAAGGTGAGTCTCTTGGATGTTATTATTGGCTGTTATTTAATCAGTGTGGTGTCCTAATCACAGCTATTTTTGTAGCTTTCACCAGCAGTGCCCTCAAACTGGAGGCTTACTAAATTCTCGTCTAAACCAACTTGTTTCTGTGAAGTTTCATCATTAGCTCAGAAAGAAAGTGGAGATAACACATTCTGACTCACTGCTTTTGCTGTAATTGGGATACCAAACAACTAATAAAGAGGCAAAGTTTTCTTGCAACATTTCTTCTACAAACATTTTCCTGCTTGGAGTTTCTTTTCCTCTTGTACAATATTTGTGTTGCTGCAGAAATGTGAAGGCGGTTTTGAGCTTTTTTTTTTTTTTGTCTTATCCTTTTAGGTTTTAATGCTTACCCTGCAGAACGATCCACCCACCCTAGAGACGGGCGTAGAAGACAAGGAAGTGCTAAAAAAATACGGCAAATCGTTTAGGAAGCTAATAACTATGTGCCTTCAGAAGGATCCTGCCAAAAGGTTAGCACCACACTCCATAAATCTACCAAATATTTCAGCGAAGAGAGCTGATGCAATTTGTGATCGATAAAAAGCGCCCGATGAGCATTCAGAGAGCGCTGTGTGGTGATGTATTTTCAACAATGTGCTTCTCTTTATCTCTAGGCCCACAGCCGCAGAGCTTTTGAAGTGTAAAATCTTCCAAAAGGCCAAGGTATTTGTTTCATTTCAAATATATGACTTGCCATCTTTGTTTGGTTTCATTATTAGTGTTACGCTTATGGCCTTGTGCCAACTCCAACAATGATTCAGCTCTGTATGTTGGGATTTTCTATTGGTTTATGATGGTTATACGTAGGTTGATACATTAAGTACCATACAGTATGAAAAGTCAACAAGGACACTGTATTTAACATCATATTACAGAAACAATGACAATGGCAAAAGGAAAACCTGTAAATATTTCCCTAATTAAAATCTATACCCGTGTTGATGCTTAGGTCAATATTTGAACATAATGTTGATTTACAAGGGTGTACTGATATTCTGGTTCAAAGGAAAGAAATGCTGTTCAATAGCGCAATATCTGCAATGCACAATAAAGTAATTATTTGTATCTGTTAGCACAGTTGCAGCAATGTTAACTATATGAATGAGATTAAGTAGGACCAAGTAGTAGAACCTCACTGTATTGTTTGCATTGAATTTCATGAGTTTTTTGTGACTCATTTTCAAGTTTTGATTAATTTAATCTATCAGTTCTTATGTTTATGAATGATATTTTTGATTGGTACTTTTGTTTTTCTCTTGCAGAACAAAGAATATCTGGTCGAAAAGCTTTTGTGTCACGCACCAAAGATTTCCCAGAGAGCGAAGAAGGTATGTTTACGCAAACATTCCCTGTAAAATAACTCAGCTATTGACTAAACATGAACAAATTATGCCCGAGTGCTGGGATTGACTGAAGTCCACCAGAGTGTTGCATTTACAGTCAACACAAGCTACGTACTCTGACTTTCTTCAGCACCTCAAACACTCCATGCCTAAACTGTTGTGTAGATTATGTAAAAATATGGGCCACTGCAGCAGGAGAGTCAGACAGCATCGATGCACTGACATCTTGCGTCAGTGGCTCCCAGTGTGGCTCTCTGTATGTGGCACACTAAAAGACAAACAGGATTAAATGAATTGTTAACATAAGGGATTAGAAAGGAGCACTTTATTGTTCAGGTTGCTTGCTCAGTTGCCCACTGGTCACAGTTTACTGGGAGGAAGTGCAGTTTTCAGACACAGCTGATATTGGCTTCACATAACAGTCCGCCTGGATGGCCGGGACAAAAAATGGGAACAGAGGGCTATTGCCGGAGGCAGCGTGGACAAGTGGAGGGGTGGAAATTCACTGATTGCTCGGGAGTAAATGGAGGGCATAGTGGAGAGCAGGGCTGTTACGATGTATGACGTTAGTGTTACGCACAGTCAGGACAGGGTGTCAATAAAGAGAGAGGCAACTGTTGTGGGATGGGCATAATGATGTTGAGGTTTGTTGATGGGTAAAGTGGTAACTACAGGCATCTTCAGCTGTCATAACAATACACGAGGAGGCACTTAACGTCCCCTTCTAGACACTTTAAGTGTGTAAAAATACTCTGCTATTATTAATACATTGTTTAACATGGTGATCCCAGATATAATTTTTTCTTTAAAAAGGCATTGCGTCTTTATTCTGCCTTGCTGTTCTGTATAAAAGGTACGATTGTGGAATGGGAGGACAGCGGAGGTAGTAACAGCACCAAAATGACGTTTGTGTAAAAGGACAGCTGGCAGGATGAGACTATGGGCGGGACAGGTGTGACGTTATGATGATGTGTTATGTAGGCGACTCACCACGGGAGATTTAAAAGGTAGCTGACAGCTGTTAGCAGCTAACTGAAAGATGAAAACAGCATTCTAAAATATCCTCATATCCCACGAGCAGAGGACGAGATTCACCAGCATATAACAGGCACAGTAAATGATTGTTGCCATGTTAATGCCATTGCTATTGTTTAGAAAGTGCTGGCAACGCATTTGTTATATATCACACCAGAGGCAGACTCTGATGTGTTACATGTAGCGCCTGTGACGTCTCTTTCGCTTTCACAATGTAGGCATGCAGTCTAAAATCACACTCTGCGGTGGTGTGATGTTGCTGTTGTTTGGTTCTGTGTAAAAATGCAAAGACGACATGAAGAGGGATTTTCATAGTGCCCTTGTAGTGTGATCTCTTTGTAAAAAGGGCTATTGAGGAATTCAGGATATGGCCTCGCACCCTGCCCACCATGCTGCTGGCACTACATTGATCATTAAAAGACTGTGGCTACATTAAGCTTCAGAGGGAGCATCAGAGATTCAGCTATACATGTTTGAGCTTCAGTCAGACTCATATGACGAGTCTGCCAAGAGGGGAACATGCAGTTGGATGTGTGTGTGTGCATGTATGTATTTATCTGTCTGTCCACAGCTAATCTCGCAAACTACTGGACCAATCAGCTGCATATTTTGTGTGCACATTTATGACTGTATGTTCAAGGGCCTCTCATGGTCACGGTGATCCACAGATTTTGAAATACCTCTTTTATTGACTGTTAAAGACCATATTTTGTCATGGCAAAAGTAACATCCATCGAAAGGTTTTGTCTCATTTTGAACTGGAGCATCTGCAGATTAATTCCATACTCGATATGTTATGATCCACTAAAGTTAGGGACATTACAAGATGAATTTGTCCCCGTTTTTATTATGTTTTCTGCCTTTTTGACTGTAAGGAAGCTGGGAGGGACAATTTGCATATTAGTACCAGGTGCAATTGTGCTACATTCCTGCTGCTACCACCACACGGCATCATATAACATGAGGAGCTCAGAATATCTGGGCTGCCTGATTTTGTAGGTTTGCAGATTTTGTTCATTTGGTAATTTTTCCTTGATATTTTTGTTTCTACCATAATAAAGTGAAGTGGGCTAGTATAGTTAGATGTTTTTTTTATCTGTTTTAATTGTTGTAATTTCCTGCCTTGTTGTGCTGTAGGCTACAGACAAGTTAATACTGTTTAAAGTCTGGTCATAAATGACATGAATTGAAGATTTGTGGCCGTGTTTTAGTCATAAAAAAATACATTTGTCCTCATAAATACATTGTATATATACTTTTCATACTGACATGTAGCAGGAGAACTCACTTTTGAAATGCTGCAGTGTGTCTGCTGCTTAAGTGGCCTGGCGGCTGCCTGGTGGAGATCTGCGCTCTACTGAGTGCACTTCTCTAGTTTTTTTATGTTGTTTGTTAGCATGTTAGCTTGGAAGTAGCTGTGGCTGAGACAGCGTCAGTGGCTGTAAAACATATAATAATATCTGCTATGATGTTGCAGTGTGTTCACATTGTCGCATTGTTATTACATAACGATATGTCAGATGTGTAGTCAAAGTTTACAGAAAGATATATTCTGTCTGAGATTTTTATATTAGGTTCAATAAGTCTGCCCTGCCTGGAGGTTTCAGGTTTCTTTGCCGACAGTTGCATATTAGACAGCGATGGGCTTTCAGAGTAATGACATACCTAATCTAGCCTGCTCAGTGTACATTTGATTCTCGGATTTTAGGGAAGTACACAGACATCACCCCCTTTAGCAGAGGATGTGAAAACACCTCTCTAGTGCAAACCTTTATACATGTACACAGTTTAGACTATATTTACATCTTTGAAGAACATTAGGTGAGATTGGATCTAAAACGTTGGCACTTTGTGGATGAACTTCTACAGATAAGAACCTGTATGCTGTGGAGCCATTTATCCCAAAATATTAATGCACGATTGCTGGGCGCTTATTGTGATTAATCCAGTTCATTTGTATGTGCGGAGTCCTGTTTAAAGTGTAACACAGACAACATGCTCAGTAAATTCAGCCAGGTAATGTCAGATTCACTTGATACCTTCGCTGGACTGAATGTACGAGCCACAGAGCCAGTGTCCTTGTTATTTTGTGCTGATTTGACCTACAGAGTCATCTACATTATACATTCAGCAAACATTACCCAAAGCTTGCAGAGACATGCGATACTGCAGAAACATTGTCACCTGAGGGTGCCGTGACCTCTTTATACAAAGACTACCGTGGCCTTGCTCTTTTAAGATCATGTCCGGTTACTCTCAGACCTCCTTGACCTCTGTGAACTGCGCTGTGCCACTTTGCACCTCTGTTCCTCTGTGCTCTTGTTATGTTTCTGTACTTTTTGTCCTCTGTGGTGAACACGTGCAATTCTACTCCCAGGAAACAAGCACAATGTGGGTTTAAGAGACGAGAATTAAAGCCAGATAGCTGCCATAAAACCTCCTTAAATGGGACCTTACTTCTCCTTGAACATACTGCAGTGAATGAAAAGGAGATGGCAGATCCTCCGGTCAGCTTTCACCAACAAAGTAATTTTAGATTAATGCTTAATCTAATGAAAGGAGGGAGAAACTGGGGTATGATTTCCTAGAGAGAAAAAAAGAAAAGAAGTAAGTGAGAAATACAGGAAATTGTCTCTTATTGTGTCGCATTTGAAATATGAATGTAAAAAAGATGTAGTATGAACTGTAATGTGAGGTGAGTAACCAGCAGAGGGCACCCTGACACCCACTATAGAGCTTCTAAATGGGAAAATTGAGTCTTGAATGTTTAAAGATTAGACATTAGGGCTTGAATCATTGATTTGTTAAATACTAAAAAGTTGGAACATATAAAAATATTAATATTAAATACAAATGTATGGTCCAGTGCACAAATCCTGATGGAATACTGTTTGACTTCTGCATGGATGTTTTCTGAAGCCTGATTTCAAAATACAGAGCATTTTAGTCGAAGGTGTTATCAGTTTTATTCCAGTATCAACACATTCACTCTCTGACTAACGTTTCTATTTATATTCAATACAGTTTCATATGTGTACAGTGGGATGATTTTGTCAGCTGCATATTTTGTGTGTGAGCTGTTTTTTATGTATGAATGTCGGTCCGGTGATCACGAGTGGCAGCTGGGTGCATTGATCTGTGTCTGTTTTGCTTAAGGACCCTGAGCAGAACTGGGGGAGCCTCGGTTCTATGTCAGGTTTGGAAAAAAATCCTGACACCAGCAGAGCGGTAGTGCTTCTTTAACTTTGACCTTGTTTAACGCTGGGACGTTTGAATTACCCTAGTGCTAGTGGCTTATGGTTTCATGTGCCTTCTCCTCTGTAACACTGTTGTGCTCTCATATATTACCTCACACTGCTAGACTAGTCGTGTGTTGCTTGCCTTACACACTCCTCCAGACTGTAGAGCTGCAGCAAATCACTGGCTTTACCAATGACTCTGCCATACTTAACTGCTTTATTATGCTGGTTATATTTGCAGTTATATTACTGCTGCTGTGCAACCAAGTCATATTTGATATCTCTCTTATGTTGCCTCTTTGTATGATTTATAGAGTTTTCCCTTGGACTGTGCTGTAGTCATTGTGCTGTACCCAAGCTGTGCCTACTAAACTGATAGAATTACTAGAAGCCTCTGTATGGTTTCTATTGGAATACTAAGCAGTTTTGTATTCAGTGTACTGTATATCACCCATGTCGTCATGTCACACCAGTAACCTCTGAAAATTAGCCATTAGTATATACATATATCAGTACAAGCTACAACCTAATCTGATGCACCAGGGGTCTGTGAAATATTACATGGAGAAATGTACAAGATAATATTTTCTACAACTGTATATTGTCTTATTAGATACTTTTCATGTTATAACAGATTTTTTCATCATTACTACATAACAGATTATTCCAATTTTACAAGAAACGTTTACTGTTGTAACAAATAATGCTCAATCTTAACGATGTAGGCTACAGTGCCATCTACTGATCTTTTTCGTGTTTAAAGATTAAATTTGTTGTTACACTAATTTATCATGTTATGATAAAAAAAAATTCTTTCTGAATAATGCAAATTTTTGTGAAATAACGAGAACATTTTGTGACAAAAAAGATGACATTTGAGATAGATGGAATAATAGACTGTATATTAAGATGGATGACGCATCTCCACTTACTCTCTCTCTACAAAAATGAAGCTAAAATATTTCAGATATGGCCCCTGCCATCTTGCGCTGGTGACATCATTTGAAGCCAGTCTGCGCAGTACCAGCCTTATCGAGCAGTATCAATTTCCCGCCCATACACCTGTTCAACCAATCACGAGCAGCGCCACTGATCATGTGCACACTGAATTTTTAGTTTGGCTCGTCCTATCTGTAATATGAAGGGGGCGGAGTTTATGACCTATTTGAACTATTCTGCAGCCAGCCACCAGGAGGCGTTTGAAATGCTGTGACTTTACTTTTGGGGAGCTGTCTTGTTGTCCTTCGTTCTATACAGTCAGTGGTAAAAATGGAATAATTTGTCATGTTGTAATAAAAAGAAGAAAGTGTCACAATGACGTGATAAATATCTAGTTATAACATTTAAAAACAAGAAAATGTTCTTCTTATAACCGGAAACTGGACAATTTTTGTGTGTGGCAGCAAGATACTGCAACGCCAGATATATTCAACAGGCTAAGTAAGTTAAATGTGGCTTTGTAAATGTACTTTTAATGTCACAAATATGTGGCAGGGGTTCCCAGTAGTTTCTGTCAGGGAGAAGATCATTTAAGTACATCAGCTCATCATAAGGCTTCCAGGGGCGCCATCACAGAAACTCTTTAAGTCTGAAATCCTATCTTATCTCAGTGTAGGATGACATTTAGGATTTTTGGTATCACAGAAACATGTTTCCTAACTGCATTTAGGGAAAAACCCTATCTTATCTTAGTATAGGCATTACGCTATTGCTAAGCAGGGATTTCCAAAGTTAGGATTTATAAGTTAGGATAGAGTAGAGCCTGTTTTCTAAATTCACTGTTTGGGGAACACTTAACGCATATGATGACACTTAAAATTTTAAAAATAATTAAAGTAAATAAATGAATTAACTAATAATGTGAATTAATAATCAACTCAAATAACTGAGAAGAAAACTCAAAAGGTGGGGTTTCATCATTGACATGATTAGTTGCTATGACTCCTCATAGCTAAAACTGAACGCCCTTTTTTTTGGTCCATGACAGCAAGCTAGTTAGCCCATGACATGTGAGAACCTATAGGAACACTCTAATCAAAGATACAAGCAGTCTGTGTACATTTTAAACTTAGATACAGGCATGAAAGGACAAGTGCTGATTAAGAATTTACAGTTATAGTTAAGATCTCTGAAGTTAAGATCACATAGGATGTCTGAAATAGGATAGGACACAGCTATTCATTTAGGAATTGCTTCTGTAGTAGGAAGACAGGGCTTTCTATCTTTGAAACTGAAGATATGACAGGCAGTTAGGATATTTTTCTGTAATGAGGCCCCAGTACTCCAGATACATTAAGATCCACTGCTCTAATGTGACGGCCTGTAAAACAGAATCATGGGTAAATCACAATGTACATACATGTTCAATTAAAAGAAATACTATAAGTGGCATCATTAACATGAAGTGTGCTGGCTGTGTGTTGTCACGGTCCAGGTGAGGAGAGTCCCAGGCTCCAGCGGCCACCTGCACAAGACGGAGGATGGAGATTGGGAGTGGAGCGACGACGAGATGGACGAGGGCAGTGAGGAGGGCAAGGCAGCGGTGAATCAGGGCAGGGTAGGTGAGACTCCACAACGGCCAGTCTCAGCAGTGCGTATTCTTTCATATTTACTCATGATTTGTTGTATTTATCCTCAACGACACATCAAATTGGTCATTGTAACAAAACTCCAGTGTGTGTACTGAAATTTAGAATATGAGTTATTTAGGTGTACGTGCCACGTCTAACCCCGATCACACCGTTACGTAACTTCCCCTCTGTATAACCCTGTACATTCCTTCCTTCCCCGATCAGTCAGTATTTTTTTGGATGGCAGATGGCTTATCTCTGAGAGAGCCTGTCATGAGGTCGCTGTAATGAGGTGGAAGATAGCTGCAAGGATTTGAGGCAGGAGGAAGTCGGCAGCTATGATCAAAGAGCCCTTTGATAGAGATACCCAGCTTTAATGTATGAAGCAACAAATAATACGTTACCAGAAGTTGTGATTTAAGAAATAAGTTGTTGATGATAGTATTTTTACAAGGTCGTGTTTCCTTTTCATCGATCTCAGGCTTGTTTCTTTTCGGCAGCTGCACTGTACTTTTTTCATTTAAGTGAAACATAGGTTCGGAAAGACAGACACAGAGAGAGAAACAGAAAGAGACATACGCTGTTTGGAAACTGAAAAATGCATTGAGGCTGTACAGTACAAGTTTTTGGCTTTTTGAGAAACCCAAAAAAGGAAATGGATAATTATTATTGCTGTGTGCCTGTGAAAATGTAAATGTGTTTTTTCCCCCCTCCAGTCACGAAGGGTCAAAGATGAGGCCAAAGATGTAAGTTAGCTCCTCCTCTCATGCACCAATTTTAGCATGCAAATAAAAATAAAAACACCCATTTGTATTTTGGTGAAGAGACAAGTAGACAAATAAACTTTATCCTCTCTGCTGCTGTATTACTTCATAGCTTGGCAGAGGGGCAGTTTTTAGAAATGCAATTAACTTGCCTGCTTGGGCTGAAGCTTGTGTACGAATAATGAACTCAATTATGAATGTTTATTTCATCGCACACATTTTTATGCAGTTTAATCAAAACAGCCGAGCACCTGTTTTAGAGTGTCTGACAAAGCCAGCAAATTGCTCCTCGTTGAGTGTTCTGAATTGACTTTCCTGTGTTTTCTTTATAAGATGAACTCTGATTTGATATTTACCAAGGATGTAATAGCATTTGCACAATTATGCCTCTCATTTTGTTGCTCCTAGAATGAGGAGAATGCCAACAATGTCCCTATTGAAGGGTTGTCTATTCAGCATCCCCAGGTGAGGGATTCAGCAGCAGCACTAATTTGTCATGATTCAATGACCTTGATGCCACAGTGATTGTGTGTGTGTGTGTGTTTGTGTACATCCATGCGTGTGCAGTACTGTACATGTGTGTGTCTGTCTGTGAATGTGTGTAGGTGGGCTAATATGTGCGTGTGTGTGTGTGTGTGTGTGTGTGTGCGTACATGTGTGAATGTTGGTCTCCTGGAGGGATGCTCTCAGCAGTAATAACTCAGAGTAAATGGCTGTCTGCCTGACAGTGCCAGCTCAGTGCCTGGGTGTATCTCATCTAAAGACTCACTGCCATTGCAACCCATTTTCTAAGGCTATTGTCATTTTGAAAATGAGCCAAAGCAGTTTGAGGTGTAGTCTTGTGCTCTTGTCAGAAATTAACTGTGACAGCTACTCGGCAGTCATTTCTTACCCGTAATGTCCATTCTTGGCCATACAAAGAGCCCGTTTGTAACATGGTATTGATAACAGTGATGGGTCCTCACGCCTTTATGTATTGTCCCTTTTCTTTTCCCCATACAACTTTCCCTGCAGCTGCAATAAATGGAAGACATTTCTCAGAAAAAATAAACCACATGAGCCGAGGGTTCGGCCAGCTGATTTTTTTCTGACTATATGTTAAACTTGCAGTTACCAGAACTTCTTGCTCTGCAGTAAAAGCTGTGTGCAAAGCTTCTTCCTCTTTTCCACAGAAAGTGTTATTGTTTGTCTGATCTCTCAGTCTGTCAGTGAACCACATAAACTGCCTCATCATCAGGTGTTTTCTCATGCAGGTTGAGCCATATGGGGACACTCCGTACATTCAAGGTGCTGTGAACATGGTACTACGGCTAAGGTGAGACAGACATTTCTTTTCAGATCATTTTCTCAATCATCGACTGATACACAAGGCAGTGGAAGCCCCAGAGATACATGTTTTTCCTCTTACCTCTAGTGCTGTTTATCAGTCTGGATTGTTTTGGTGTGAGTTGCAGAGGGATGGAGATATTGGCAGTAGAGATGTCTGCCTTTTCTCCAGTATAATGGAACTAGATGGCGCTTAAAGCATAAAAAAAAATTCATTAAAAAAACTTTATCTCTGCTACTGCTTCCTAATGACTGTAATAATGCCAGCCCAAAATATTGTGCTGAAAGAATACTTTTAAGGATTTGGATCTGATGTTTTTTTTCTAACATACATAATGAGAAATAGTGGTTGAAATGCTGATTAGATTACTTTTATTGATCATTTTATGCATGCATTTTGACAGTTATTTAAATTCTGTCTTATTTCTTGCCAGCTGTCTCTTTTACTTACTAGATGTAAATACAGACTTCACCCAAAAATCCAAAATTCACTTTTCTCTTACCTGTAGTGTTATTTATCAATCTAGATTTTTTTGGTGTGAGCTGCCAAGTGTTGGAAATATTGGCAGCAGAGATGTCTGCCTTCTCTTGAATATAATGGAACTAGATGGCACTTAGTCTGTCATGCTCAAAGCACCAAAAAAATATATTTAAAAAAACTCAACATCAATGTCTCTTTCCAGAAATCATAATCCAGTTACTAAAGATAATCCACAGACCTTGTTGTGAGCAGTTTCATGTGGGAACTACACCCTGTAACTGTATCACTGCTATGAAGGAAGCGTGCATCTACTGCTAGCTCGCCTAGGTTACAGCTCAGCATCTCATGCTGTCACCACCACAAGCCTCTCGTCGATAAGCAGATGCATGCATTCTGTCTGTACAGTGATACGATTGGCGGGTGTAGTTTTTAGAAAGTTCCTACATGAAACTGCTCACAACAAGGTATGTGGATTATCTTTAGTAACTGGATCATGATTTCTGGAAAGAAATATCACTGTTTGGTTTTTAGATGTTTTTTTTCTCCCAATTTTTTATTTATTTTTTTTCAATTTTCTGAATTTTTTTTTTCAATTTTAAATGGGAAAAAAAAAATATATATATATATGTTTGTTTGTTTTTTTTTTTTTTTTAATTTTTCTATGCTTAGAGCAGGACAAACTTAGTGCTGTCTACTTCCATTAAAAGGCAGACATCTCTACGGTCGATATCTTCCGCACTCAGCAACTCACACTAAAACTATCTAGATTTATAAAACACACTACACATAAAAGCAAAAATATGGATTTTTGATGTGTGCTTGAACTGTCCTGTTAAGAAGTTGTTTAAAAATCGCTTTGTTTCTGTGGAGTAAAAGCAAAAATGCACAGTAGATTAAAAAAAGACTAATCATGTTTCTGGATGCATCATCACTTTGTCCTGAACACGCAGGCCATTAATAGACCTAATGATGTTTGCCTGCTGCAGAGGGGATCTGGCATTGCCATGGATCCCTTCATCTCCCTTTGTTTCACCAGTCGTGTCGTAGGGAGGAGAGGGTTACACTCCATTGGTTCCCTGGCTGTGCTCCACACTCTGCTTTCCTCCTTTCATAGCACCCTTTGCCTCTTGCTATAGGATTCCAGACACTTCTGTTCATGCTGGCAAAACTGGAGGCTCGTGAATTGGTCTCAGAATGATCAGTGCAGATACTACCTGTTAGAAACAACTGAATTTAGCCCCCTTTCACACTAAAATAAGGTAATGTAATGTATGTGTAATGCATGTGTACACATTACCAGTGTGTTATCTGTATATCACACACATTCCCTCTCCATGTTACTAGTTATGCAAACACACTGATAAAGAAAGCGAGAGGACATGTTGAGTGATGCAACAGACAGACAATGGTGCATTTTTGGACAGTAGCTTGCCTGTAGCTCCCCGATGAGCTGGTCGCAGAGCACACTCTTGGTTGAACGGACATCTAAAGGTCCCTCCGCAGGCGTCCAGCATGGCACAGAAAGCCTCTTTATTCTGTGCTTAATAACAAAACAGCGGTCTAGATGCAATGGGGTACGGCTTACTGTTTGAAGGCTGGTGAAGAGTCGTTATTCTAACCTGGTAGTAATTAAAATTAATTGCCAGTTTCAATGGTTTGGGCTTTTTCGGGTCCTCAGTTTCACAATTTATCCACAGATTTAATGATGTTTGTTCGATCTGTGGATTTTATGGCTGAAACACAAGAAGCAGGATAGATGTGATTATCAATTAACTCAATTACAACATAAACTTTCACTGGAGCGCTTATTAAACGTAAAAACACCGTTATCCTGGTTGTAAAAAATGTGTCAAAGCAGAGTTGTGTGGCAAGTGATTTAATTCCTACAGAGAAATGCCTTCACTGTGTTTAATGTGATCCCAGCATCAGGCTGTCAGGTCATCTCTCTGGTTTGTCAGCTGGAATATTCAGTATTAGAGATGCCGACATGTGATGGATGTCTTCTTAGATGTAAAGCCATGAAGCTTGATGACATTTTTTTTCTTTGAAATATTCGGTTTTCAAATGCTAATATATTCCCCGGGTGGATTACCAAGGCCTTTCACTATATCCTCTGCTCTGACATGCTCTGCAGTACGACATAGGGGATGTGTTAACGATGGGATTTTTGTATTATGCTCTATATTCCTCTTGACTAGAAAAGATACACTTGACAGAACATAACATTATATTAGACGTAGCAGCAAGATACAAAAAAAAAAACCCTTTTCAAAGGGTAGATACATCAAGCCCCTCTTTGTGTACGATTTATCCTTAAAATGCTTATCTTTATACTATCAACAAAAATATCTCCATCTGAACAGCAGATGTTATGCTGACAGAATCCACGTTTTAGGCGCAGTTTGCTTTATTTTGGGTTCTGAGATATTTGCTTCTGACTGAGGAAATGTTTCTGTAAGAGAAAATTGACTTTTTTTTTCATTGAGACGGATTTGGCTGGTATGTTTTTAAGTGAATCAGCACAGGAGGTATTATAGGATGAGAGACTGCGTCATATTTTTGGATTCTCTTTGGCTGTGTTCCTATGTTTTGGGGGCAGCACAAGAGATATTTATGGCCACAAATAGTGTGAGGCTGCATAAGAAGCAGTGTATTTATGTAGGGTGATTAGAAAAAAAAAAAGTATCTGAGATATCAGTGTTGCTAAAGGCTTCAATTTAAATTCAAAGCAAATTGTTTTTCCTAAAACCTTGTCAGTTAAAGTACTAACATATGGGTTTGTTGGAAAAAACACAACAGTAAAACTCTAATTGTGAAAATTTAAAGTTAACTAGTGAATCCATGAAAGTAATTGCATTTGAGCGAGCAAAATAAACAGCTAATTGGTCTCCTCTTTCTACTAATAAGGGAGTTCAGCTGATTAGCATGAGTTTATGGTAATATGATCCCCTCTGTAGCAGAGACAGGGGAACGGCAGCAGCATGATTGGATTTTTGTCAACATTTTGCTTGGAACTCATTCAATCTTTTTTTTTTTTTTTTACAAAGGCACAGAGGTCTCCTGAGAAGAGCATTGTCAGCAGTTTGAAGGGGAAGTTCAGACTTGCATAATATGCTTGCTGTTGGTGCAATGTCATTGGAGCTTAAGTAGCCAAAATAGCACAGA
Source organism: Chaetodon striatus (assembly GCA_029783705.1). NCBI lineage: Eukaryota > Metazoa > Chordata > Actinopteri > Chaetodontiformes > Chaetodontidae > Chaetodon > Chaetodon striatus. Next base: position 15,523,720 of record JAPZEB010000005.1, read on the forward strand.
TGCAAATTGATAACACTGAGCAGTTCAGTGCGGAGGTGACATTTACGTGTTTTCTAAAGGTTCTTCTATATGAAGGGTAACTAGAAGCTGAGAAATGTCAGGGTAGCCTCTGAAATATCTTTCTGATTCATTTTAGAGAAGCAGTCGTGCCTGTGATGTCATCCTTATGCCTGAAGTTGGGTTTATAGCCAGCTGCTGTCTTCAGTGGCGCCCCTAGAAATTTGTCATAGGGGTCACTGATAATCTCGGGGTGGCACGCCAAAACCAAAAGCTATAACTGAATTGCTATCCTTACTAATTATATGATGTAATTAAAAAAATACTGGTCAACAGGAGGCATCTGATCAGGATGCCTCCTGGGCACCCCCTATTAGAGGTGTTCCAGGCACGTCCCTCTGGTAGGAGGCCCCAGGGCAGACCCAGAACATGCTGGAGGGATTACATAGCTCTCTGGCCTGGGAACGCCTTGGGGTCCCCCAGGAGGAGCTTGAAAGCATTGCTGGGGAGAGGGACGTCTGGGGTGCTTTGCTTTGTCTGCTGCCCCTGATAAGCGGATGAAAATGGATTGATGGATTTATTGTTTTTCAAATAGGCTGGTTGTACATTCCTGTAAAAAGATAAATATGCAGCTTTAATTTGAAGGAGTACATTAATTGTAAGAGACGATAAATTTCATGGGAACAAGCCACTCGTGGGTACTCATAGAACCTGTTTTCATTCAGATATTTTGTGGTGAGAGTTTAAGATTCCCTTTTGAAAATGGTCATGCCAGTGTCCCTTGTAAAAATTTTGCCTTATTTTGAAACGTTATTTAGTCCCCTTGGTGACAAGCTATTTTGACATGGTTGCTACATGGGTGCCACAGCCTCTTAATGACAGTAATATCGGCCTCCAATTATTTTTGCCAAGGGAAGCCAGTGGAGGGGCCAATAATTATATCAGGGGTTCGGGGTGCAACTGGCCATCCCTAGTCGTTTCGAGCCAACTAAATCCTATCCACTGGAGGCATCTCACTGTACAATAACAAAACAAAAATTACAATAACAAGCCTTAAATCCCTCCTTGGTTATCCCCCCCCTAGGGGATACGCTAGCAATTAGTAGCAATTAGCAATTAATTGAGAGTCTAGGGATTGAAAACTGTCTTAATACTGGGAGATTATGGACCCGTAAAATAAAGCTTTACCAGTGAGGGTTAGTTGCACACCTAGTAAAGTTTTATCACGTTTTAACAGTTTTTTTTTATTTGCAAGTACTAGACACTTTTGTTTTCTGTGCAAAATCTGGATCTCAGCTTTAACAAGTGCATAAAATTGGCTGCCTGAACTTATTCCTTTTGATGTGCGTTCAGCCGTGTGATATGCTATAAAGATATGAGCTTTGGGTGCTTTTTTCAGCCATAACAGTGGATTCTCCCCGTAGATGTATTGACTGTTTGTCAGTATGTGTAAAAACACCTGCCTCCCTGTCAATGTGACATAAAATTTAGAGTACGTAGTTTCAACACAGTGGGGCATCGGTGTGTCAGCCTAGGCATCATGGTGTGTGGCATTTTCCGTGATATATCTACACTTTTCTTACCTAAAAATACCCGTCGGCTTCCCTGTCACCTCTGACAGCCAACAGTGCAGGTCTGTAATGCACTGACAAACAGTACCTGGTGTACATGTGAAAGTATTTTTAAAAGACACCAGTCTCCATTATGTTTGCATGTGAAATGTTAATGAAAGCCTCTACCTAAAATCACAGACCTGTATTCTGTAGTGAGAAGGCAGTATGATTATGCTGTGCCTTTGTTGTCAAGGTACTGTGTCATAAACCTGTCGTTGGACATTATACAGTCATCCCACATATGCAAGTCAGTTCACAGTGTGTCAAAAATAAAAAAGGTTTGGTGGGTGAAATGCAAATGTTATTGATGTCGAACTATGGAAACACTGACACCTCAGAGTGGTATTTAAATAGGATGCAGATTTTAGGCGTGATTTATTTGGGCAGGATTATGATCCTTTTTACATACATGTGGCCTCGACAGCCTTGGCAATGTGCGCACTCTGCCTCCTCTGCTGGGAATAGAGATGTTGTTTTTGTCCATCTGCTCCACCAGAGTTTTTACCCTGGTTTTTCCTTTTTCAAATGTAACTCTAAAATTAAAAAAAGTCAAGTTGACTCATAGCTTAGCTGATAGTAAATCCTCTCTTTCACTATGTTGCATAGACTTACCACTAACAAATTCATTGCAGATATGTCTCTGCTTATGTGTGTGTTGACTTATTGCTGTAATCTCATCTGAAATAAGGGTCGTGGGCTGACCATGTGATTTATTTAACAAGACTACATACCAAATTAATCTTCTCCCTAACACACCTCTTCTGGGCAGCGCTGACACATCCTGCTTTTATCAGCAACCGGCTACTCCCCTGTCACACACAAAATTTAAAGGCAGATTTCTAATTCAAGTGATGCAAATGAATGCAAGTTGATGCTGAAAAGAGGCCCGAGGGCACGTTTTATTAATGCAATCAAACAAGCTGGATGTATATATGCATGCACATACACATGTTTTTCACTTTTTACCGCAGTGTAGAGCTGAGGACACATTTTACATCAATCCTACAGTTACATTACAGCATTATGTAAATACTAAAATCACATTCAGTCACATTTAATCTTAACAGAATTTAAACAGGTAAATCCACACAGATAAGCTGATGCCAACACTTTCTGCAGGTCTTCGTGTATTTTTGAGAAAAGTGTTTTTGATACGCAGTATATCTCAGTGGATGCAGAGGGATATGCAGGAGAAGCAGTTAGACAGCCGTTAACTTCATCCTACTCAAAACCACTGAGGCATGCCTGCTGCACATTCTCTATAGTTTTTTCATACAGTGCTACAATACATTTTTCTCACAGGTGCTCTGTCTTTATGGTAATCCTCAGTATGTAACAACCAAAGTTGCTCAAAGCATCTTTTCAAAGTAATTAGAAATTCACAGCCAATAAAATGTCCATTGCTTTTTCATTTTAACTTATTTACCTAATCATTGCAGGGAAAGGTGATTTACATTTATATTAAACAAAGGATCAAAATAGCCATGTGTAATGTGAGAATTATTACCAGACTCTCCTCAGCTTTGGAGAATGTTTTGGTATCTTTCAGCTCATTGATTTGGTTTTCTTGCCCGCAACTTTGCTGTTTTAGTTCACGTTCGCTGCTCCTATCGAGGCCTTTTCCAGCATAAAAGCTATAAAGAAATCCGCTGTAGGCTTCCTGGCCAGCATCAAACAACACACAGACAAAGTTGGCGACCACCTTGAGAGCATTGTGGAGCATTTAGTTGCCAAAGTGCCAGATAAACACCCTCCCACTCTCCCAAACGACGGATTGTATGTTAGTGTCTCATCCTGTGTTGCGTTGAATTTGTTAATAAATAGAAAATAAATAAATAATTGTATTTCTTACATTCCTCTATGTTAAACACAGAATTCAAAAACTGAAAAAAATATTGAGATTGAATGTTGGGCTACTATTTGTCAGCTGAAGACAAACATTACTCCAAATTAGTACTAATGCTGCTCCTTGATGAGTAAATATACCACTGTTGGCTAGCATGTTCATTACATTACTACAATCAGGAGAAGCAGAAGAATGAAGTTAAGATAATATTTAACACAGAGTATGAGTGCACAGACATCTTTGAAGCTTGGACATCAGAAGGAAATATTTTGTAATTGAGGGACATTTGAGTGGCAGCAAGATAAACCCTCCCATGGAGTCCAGACACTGGTGGTGGTGGTGGTGGTGGTGGCTGATGACTCTGAGGGTGCTGACTGCTGAGGCGGATGAGGCTGATGAATCTGTAAAGACTGGGTGGTGTTGGAGAGGTAGAGGGCGCGCACAAACGGCAGCGAGAAAGAACTTTGGCAGAGAGAGAACCATATTTAAAATGAGGAGCAGTAAGATGATAGGCTGACAGAGAAGGTGTGTCACTGTGCTATTGGTTGATTGTGAACTGGCTGATGACTCAACTGACCTACCCAGACAATGTTGCCCAGTGAAAGTGAGTGAGCTTGTGTGCAAGGTGTGAATGGCGGGGTGAGAAAGACACCTCTAGCCTGAGCATGAAAAGTATTGTCTTCCTGACTGAGCTTTCGCTAGAGCTTCATTTGGTGACAGTGTGTCAGTGTTGTGTACACAGCTTGTTTCCCCTGCCTCCAAGTGGCCAAAAAAATCAAGTCACGCAGGTTCATATAGCTCACATAAGTCATGTGCAGCTTCAGTCATCTCTCTGCATTCTTTAAGTTCTGCCCCTTGTTTTTGCTACCACAGGAGGCCCCTAAAAACACCACTGTTAACAGACAGAGCTGCAACAAACTTAAATCTGACATCTCAGATACCATTCATTCAATCACACCCTACTGTCTCTCCTTGCAGGAACTCTAGAAAGGAGCTGAATGACATCCGGTTCGAATTCACTCCTGGGCGAGGTAGGAGCTCTGCCTATATGGATCTGAATGTACTATTCCCACTGTGATAACATCTTCAGGCACTGTGAATTGTTGTGTGTGTAATGGGTAATGGCAGTGTTTGTGCTCATGACAGTATCTAATTCAATATCAAACACAATTACCTGCTAAGTGGAATGCTGCAGGCCCAATATTTGTCATGTTATTCCCTCACCAGACACTGCTGATGGCGTTTCCCAGGAACTGTTCTCGGCCGGTCTAGTCAACGGGCACGATGTTGTTATTGGTAATGTTACACCTCTTAATTCTGGTAAATTGTGTTGTCTGAATACATACTTATCCAAGCCCTTGTGGTATAAAACATCACTTTAACAGTATCAGCATTTTCCCTAGAAGTGCTGTTATCTGAGATGGACATTTATTTCATTTGGCAGGTCAGCAGACATCACTAAAACTGAAGTTACTTGAATTCTTTTTAATATACGTTGCATCCAAAAGTTATAAAATCACCTAACTCTAGCCTAAAATGGTACCAATCATGTAATATTTAATTTTTGCACTGTTGATGTAGACACTAGAGATCTACTTTTGTAAATCATGTGCTAAAATTCACTCTGGATATTGTGAAACTTGTTTGGTATTATCTGAACATTATGTTGCTGTATGCCCTCTGCACTGCAGTTGCTGCTAACCTTCAGAAGATTGTAGATGACCCAACTACCTACAAAGTATTGACCTTTAAGCTGGTGAGTTTCCCGATGATTGATGGCTGATGACACCCTCACGGGTTTGTCCTGGCTGACGATGTCCAGCTATAAACAGTTTGTTGATGAAAGGTTCAGTGAGGAATGTTGGAGCTGGAGTTATTAGAAAGGCCAAAAAGACAGAAAATAGCCTTGGCTTGAACCAACATCTGTTGCTGAAGGTTTTGTCAGTCGATGACACAAAGGATTTATTTTGAGGATGTTTTGTCGGTGAAGGAGATTGAAGGTATTACTACATGGGGGTGGGGGAAAAAATCAATCCACAGAAGAATTGTGAGTCTTACCCTCCATGGTCTGAATTAATTCACAAATAGATTTTTGTACGTTGTTTATTAAGTTATGTGGGTGCAACTGAGAAAGCTGAACTCAATTGAGCACAGTTCAGCACCCAAACGATGTACAGTGAAAAAAGGCAAGCGTTTGGGTAGTAACCAATTTCAGATTAAATGACTTAATAATTAGCTTTGCATGATGAAAGTGAAGTATTTTGTGAAAAAAAAAATCCCAGCCAACTCTGATTGATTTTAAAAGACCTGTGCCTTCACAGTGTTTTAGACGACAGAGAGATTGCAGCAGAGAAACTGTTCTCATTAATGGAGATTTAACATTAAAGGGATAGTTCAGATCTTTCGAAGTGAGGTTGTATGAGGTACTTATCCATAGTCAGTGTCTTACTCTAAGTAGATGGCAGTCAGTACGCCCCGAGTTTGGAGAAGCAGGCAGAAATACTGCTGTAAAGGCTAAGCTGCAGTGGATGGGGGCAGCAACAAAACATATTTTAGCCTGTTAAAAACAGGACCACCTAAAAACTCAATATGAGTTTAAATGTCTGCTCTTTAGAATAGCCAGACTAAATTTAGGGTGCTTTCAGACCTAGAGTTGTCTTGCTGTGGTCTGAACCAGGGACTTATTTTATTACAAAGTTGCATAATTGCCTAGAGTTGGTTCGTGTTCTCACAGCAAGTGGACCAGCAAGGCCTTGTGCGAGAAAGCTGCTCTTGATTGGTCAGAATTTCCATGTGGAAAAAATCCAGGAAGTAAACAAAACGCTGAAGAAGAGTACACTTGCAAGATAAATGCGGCACTTTCTAATGTCACAATGGAGGGACAACTACGCAGGTTTATTTTAGTGCTGCTCATCGTGGACTATATTGCTGTCATTGTTCATTTTAGTCAAACCATGCAGTTTGAAAACGAGGCGCGGCTCCAACTAGAAAACAATGTTTGGATGCATTGGATGTGCTGAATGTGCATATTAAGGCAGTACAGGAGGAGGCGCACATTAATAATCCTCCAGGACTGTAACATGCTTGTTTAACCCAAAAGATGCATTATGCGACAGAAGTTGGTTTGGATCAAGGTTGGAACATGTTCTCACCACGAATCAACCGCACCAGAGTTCGGTTGTAACCACCTCTTTAACAAGGTCTCGGTCCAGTTGTTGTGGTGCACACCCGTGTATGATTGTTGTGTTCACACCTGCCCAAACGGACCGCACTTAGAGGGAAAACAAACTTGAGTTTGATTGAACCGAACCAAACTTAGCAGGTGTGAAAGCACCCTTAGAAAAACAGTAAAAAAAAAAAAAATCTGTATCTTTATGTTTCACAGGAGTGTACAATAATCAGCCAGTGGGTTATTATACAAACATAACAGTACATAGAGTATCATGATATCCCCCATCCTTTCCTTCCACCCCCTTATTCCCTAGTAGACGGTTTGTTTGTGGCATTGTGTGACTTTGGTGTTTTAGAGGATTAATCCAGATTTAAACTAACAGATCGGGGCAGCGGTAGATCAGCCACTGCTGTGTTCAGCAGTGCTAAATAACTGTTTTTGTCAATGTCTGATAAGAGCATTGATGGGGAACTGAAGCAGCTAACAGCCTTTTTTAGGTGGTTTAAATAGGTTTTGCTGTGGCCCCCATCCACAGCAGTACATTGCCTAACTTATTTGGCAGTACTTCTGTCTGCTTCTCCAAACTGGACATCTACTGTGGGTATTACACTGACTATAGACAAGTACCTAATACAACTTCACTTTAAAAAATCCAAACTATCCCTTTAACGACAACACAGCTGAGTGGTCTACTTGTTTTCAGAACACACAGACAGACAGACAAAGATGAAGTGCATGTTGCGTATGTGCCATTTAAAGAAGCCACCTTTGTATGACTATTAGAGAAACAGTGACCTTTGTGGGGGGAAAAAGCAATAATGTCAGTCTGTTTGGATTTGACAAAAATATGTAAATTAAGTTTTATTGACCTTTCTGTAATTGTGGGTAAACAACATCTGTGCTTCAGGTCACAGTGCTTTACAAAATGACCTTTCTGCCATGTTTCCCTTATCAGCAGCTAGTGAGTGTCGCAGGTGGACCAGTCTCCAGAGAGTCAGAGTGAGGGCAATACTGTTTCTGCCATGTAGATATATGGCTATGCTTCTATTTCCATATGTTAACTCTGCTCCACTGCAGACGTTGTAAAATCCTCACCGTGGCTCAGCTCTGCCTTTCTAAACGAAGAGTTACGAGTGCAGTGTCACAAAACCCTGGGAGTGAGAATAATTACCCTCGCTAGAGGAACAGTTCATAACACTTTATGCAGGCAATTCATGGTGTGGTGCCACAAGAGCAACTTAATGATTTAACTGAACAAGAGGTCACAAAGAATGACCTGTTTTCATAACAGTCCCTCCATGTTGATCAGACAACTGCAGAGCTTTCAGACCCCCAGAGAAATTGAGTGTCTCTCCCCAATCAGGTGTGAATTGCAAGAGGGCGGCAGGTGTTAGGCCACCCATTCACACCGGCTTTTCCACTAGAAAGGAGCTGAATGAAAACGAAAAACTCCTTTTAGATAGATCTAAATGCACACCGCCTTTGATATTGCCTCTGTGAATAGCATCTGAGCAGCCTAAAATTGGGGTGAGATGTAGGTGCTGAAAGGTTGAACTGTCAGCAAAATAAACATTGGGCTTTTTCACTGGGAGCTGTTAAATTTAGGAAGTATGTACAAGCAAACATGGTACGGACATAGCTGAACGTTACAGTACATCTCATGATGGATTGTTGAATATCTTATTCCAAAATCATGGGTATTAATATGCTGCTATAACAGCCTCCACTCCTGGCTTTTTTTCCATTCAGCCACAGGAAGCAGAGAGGATGGGCACAGATGTTGGGTGATAAGGCCTGGCTCAAAGTTGCTGTTCCAGTTTATCCCAAAGGTGTTGGATGGGATTGAGGTCAGAGGGTTGTGCAGGCCAGTCAGGTTCTTCCACACTAAAGCAAAAAAGCCATGACGGGCCCTAGTTCCTGCATGGGGCCTGCTGTCATGTTGAAATGGTAAAAAAGCTTTTCTAAAAGCAGCTACTGACCAAAAGTACACATATTTATATTCAAAGATGAAGGCACTGACACTTAAAAGCCGTTTTATTTTCACATTCAGTAAAATAATGAAATAGCTGACCCTGCTAAACAGATTGGGTATTGGCCAGATGTGACTCATCCACATTAAAATATGGTTTATTTTTCACTGGCACTACAAAATTGTGAAACCTGCAACTTTTAAAAACCTTTTAGAGCTAAATAATTTCAAATCTGCATGGCAAAAAAATAATGCTGATGTAAATGTGTCCACTTAGATTTCAAACGTAAGGCTTGCAATATTCTTTCTGTTTCTCACTGTCAACAAATCTCACGAAAAGACCAAAACCAGCCATGCATTATACTGTCTCTCAATACTTTATGAAGTTATAATTGTTAGATTATCAGTTATTTTATAAGTAATAAAATAGTGTTTTCCAAATGCAATGTACTTTCATAACCATGTTCCTTAAACAGCTGGACATTGGTTTTTTTTTTTTAGCGAATATTACTTAACAGGAGAAAATTGTTCATTTGCTGGGGACTATTTTCAGCTGTGGATTAATACACATTTGCTTTGTCAGAGGGTATATGTGGGATTGACTCAAAATACAATGGCTGCGTCAATGGCAAGGTTATATTTAGTTAATTAAAACAAAATTAAAATGAGGTGCGTAAAAACATTTAAGGTTACTAGACTTATTAGACTTAAGAAAAGTAAAACCTAACTGAAACAATATAGTGTACTTACAAAACTAACTAAAATAAAAAGAAAATATACAGAAAATGTCAACACGCCTACATGTCTACATGACCTTTGCAAAATGTAGTGTGTGTACTGTGAAACCTATTCTGAACTACAACTAATACTGAAAATATTAAAAACTAAAATAAAACAAAACATTTTTTAACAATAAAAAAATAAAATATAACAAGCCAACTCAAGCTTAGTGAAACGTAACTGAATTGAAAACAAAAAGGAAAACAAAATAAAGATTATAAAGAATAACAAAAAATTCAAAATTATAATAACTTTTCAAGGCCTCTTTGTCAACAGCTGGAGGCAGTATGTTTTTGAGTTGTCTTTCCTATTCTTGAAAATGCAATATTTCAAGGACAGCAAAAATGTTCACTTTTATTCAAGGAGGAGTTGATTAGATTTTGGTGGTTGAAGGTCAACTTCACTGTGACCTTGCATCCATCTTATTCTCGAGAAGCAATATCTCAAGAACAACTTGAGAAAATTTCTTCAAATTTGGCATAAACATCTACTTGGATTTAATGATGAACTGATTAGATTTTGATTGTCAAAGGTCAAGGTCAGTGTGACCTTGCTTCCTCTTTGTTTGTGAACACTGGATCTTAAAAACACTTTATGGGAATTTCTTCAAACTTGGCTCAAACTTTCATTTGAATTGAAGAATAAACTGATTAGAAATTAGTGGTTGACGGTCAAAAGTTAAGGTCACTGTGACTTCACAAAACATGTTTTTGGCCATAACTCAAGCATTCTTGCGCTAATTTCAACAAAACTTCACACAGATGTCCAATAGGATATAATGATAAAGTGACCATGTTTTATATTCAAAAGGTCAAAAGTCAACTCATCATAATGTTCTGCATAAAACACTTTTCTGACTATTTCTGAGTGTCATATCTCAGAAACAGAAGGAGAAACATTTGGTCAGATACTGAATTGACCTTTCGCTAAGCCCAGCCCCTTTGTGATGGTCGGACAAGCTGTCAGAGTAACCATGGAGCCCGCACCGTGACTAACTGCACTCCCTGAAGAAATATTGTCACATATTTGGAAAAATGAAACAGTGATTCTAGAGAGAAGCAGACAGAGGGGTCTACAGTCTGTGTTTGAAGGATATATCCAGGATGTCAAACTGACTC
>JAPZEB010000005.1:15559852-15574512 GCA_029783705.1 Chaetodon striatus
ACTACATTTCTTTCAGTGCTGTAATTGTTACATTTGCTTTTGAGTCAGCAGCAACTGTATTCATGCAGTTCTGTGTGTGGTTTGTTTGTTAAAGTGGTGTTCCCGTACCTCTAACTCACACATGCGGTACTCAGACCGGGCAGTTCATTGGCAGAGACAGGTAGAGAGGAGAGGTCATCAGCAGGCGGTTGCGTTTGTTTATGGTTATGGGGTTTTACTATGGCTACGACAGCAGATGGAGATGAAGATTCCCCACCAGATCACCCATGGCTATGCCTCAACCACATACTGCTTGGAGTAGTAGTAGCGCTTGGATTCACGCAGGACCTGGTCTGTGCTGTGCTGTGTGTGTGTGTGTGTGTGTGTGTGTGTATGTGTGTTTGTACAGCAATGCATTAACATGAAAAAGAAGAACTTTCAATACTTAAGTTGTTTTAAAAGCAAGTACTTTAACTCAAGTGACTTTTCAACTTTCCCTTGAATTGGAGTGATAGACCAGGAGTATCTATACTTTGACTCAAACAATAAAGTTGTGTACTTTGTCCTCCACTGATATTAATCAGCAGTTAAAAATAGTCCCCAACAAATGTAATATTGAAACCTGTTTCAGTAACATTTATTCATTCTAAAAGATACAGGAGTTTTTAGCCTTAAAAAACACAGCTTTGTGCTTGTGTTAAACTTTAAAACATTTAAACTCTAAACCAGTGACAGTGAAATCTTCAGTAGGAATCAATAGACCTGAGGTTCAAAACCACAAACAGAACAGTGAGATCTAAAAGTACTGAGAGATGGTTTGATTTTGGTTTCTCGGTGGATTTTGTTGGCAATAAGAAAAACTTAGTCTACAATAACAGCAGCCTTATCCTTTAAATCTACAACATACAGCAGAGTACATGCAGCAAAGTGGAGAGCAAAGTTCAAATATAGATGTTTTGCAAGTCTGTGTAATGTATCATGACATGGCTGACACCCTTTGATTGAGATTAAGTATTTACTCCATGCTCAAAATAATGAAAATAATGACACAGACATGGATTTTCAGAGCTTCCAGCAAGACGTTATTATGCAGAAGATTATCTTACACAAAATGCCAACTGCACATATAAGTACTATTTTCAAATGTCAAGCGAGCACAACTTTGAGTGATGTGTTCAGTGTTACAGAGAGTGCCCTGCATGTTTGGCATTAGCACACAGCCAGGGGATAAATTGGATCGGGGCTATCAGGGCCCTGGCACACAGGCTCCCAGACATCATCAGGCTCAGCTAAGCCCTGACATAAGAGACAAATTATTCACTCACACTTTTCTGCTGTAGGAACAAAATAGTATTGTTTACATGGTCGTCATTAAAATGAACTAAAATGGTTTATAGGGACGTTATTTTCCAGCTTTAAAAGACTGTCAGTCACTACTGCCCACTGCGTACTGTGTCAGCACCGACATGATTAATGTGTGTGGACGAGCAGCACCAATCAGTCACACACTGTCAGTCATGCAGCTGAGGTAAACGAGGATGTACTGGGTGAACTAGTCTTTTGCCTCTAAAGTGCACCTGATGTTCTGATTTAACAATACATAACTCAGACTGTGGACTGGCAGTTGACTGTATTATTACTAAAACAAATTAAGTTCAAATTAAAATGTTAATGTGAACTTTACTGATTCTGTAGCCAGTGTAGTTATCCTCCACCTCCCTGTAAATTAGCACAATGTCTCTCCTTGATTGCAAGGTGTTGTTTTGGTACAGTAACAGAGATTATAAAGCTGTAGTTGGTAACTTTTAGAAAAAAATACCCTGTCTCATTTCTCATTTGCTGAAAGTGTCACTATATTCACACAGCACTAAATGAGACAGAAAACCTGTGAGAAATATCACATTCCTCTGCCTACTCTATTACTTTGTAACACTTTTAATTGCTTTACTGCACATGAACAAAAACAACCAGAGCCAAGGAGTCTATAATGCAGCTGTCAATTATATCAGTTACTATTTGCAAACCGTGGTCAAATTGTTTAACTAGGCAGCGCTGATCAAATATGAATCAAGATTGTATAACTTCATTACCTATATTTCACCTCTAATATCTTTTAGAAACATCTTTTAAAGTATTGTCTAGCTGTAAAATGAGAAATAGTTATAAACTCCTCAACTTCGATTGGTTGTTTTTGGTGCACCTCAGTCATAGACTATTTAAAATAATGGATATATCTACCATGACATCACACATTGGTTTGTGGACTCCCATTCTAAATCCTCAATATCGTAGGTTGTTGCGAATGCCTTTAGCCTTTAGAGGCAGTAGAAAAAGGAGGAGTGATGTGATTTTTTTCACAGATTATATGTCTCATGTTCCTCTTTCAGAATATAGTGACAGTTTCAGCAGACATGACAAAAAGTTATTTTCATACCAGCTGTAGCTTTAACAGGGATCTGTTTCCTGTCTCGATGACATTAAAATATGAAATTGCCATGGCAATTCTGGCAAGACTAAAAACAGCAGCCTTGAAACCCAAAATTCATTTACCTTGGAAATCACATAATACTTGGCAAAAGCTGGTATTTACACGAGCTCTTTGTGCCACCTACAAGGTTGTGAATCATTAAACTACCCTACCTGGCTCAGCAGGTTCAACTTTTTCATTAACCCTGTAGGAAAATTCATCTTCTGCATTTGACCAATCTAAAATATTTCACATCAGTGGGCAGCAATGGTGCAGGTGGACCAACTTCAGGTCTGAGTCCTATTTCCTCCCATGAAAACAAGCAAACTGTGGACAGCTGTGAGCAGACAGTGTTAACTACTGAACCACTGCAGCCATCGAATCACACCTTTGTAGTCGCTCAAGGAAAAAGGACACAGAAATGTGAGAGCTGTGAAACAAGAGTCTAAAATGACACACATTTGTAATGTACATGGCAATTGAATGCCTCTGGCCAATAAGGAACAATAAAAATACACACTCTTTATGTAGGTGTTGAAGGACAGCATATCACATGTCAATAGACTGCACCCTTGTTATGTAAAAGTCATTATTATCGTAATAAAAAATATAATTTGGAAAAGTTAAACTGATGTTTTGCCTGAATAAAGCAATAAGTCCAAATCTTTGTCAGCTGTGAAACAAAATTATACTGCACTGCATTTACCTGACAGTAATTACACCAGCAATCAGAAGACAACTCTCTGAGAAGATAAAAATATATATTATGAAAACTATAATTTTGTGCATAAAAAGCTTTGCCTTCTTCTTCTTCTTAAAGGGATACTTGGCCAATTTTCAACCAACTCGTGTACTAACTGTCTCGTAACAATGTGGGTAGTATGAGTAAATGAACTATGTTAAAGTTCCCTCTATCTTAGCAGCTCCCAGATCTCTCTGCTCAGTGTATTTTTGTTGGCTTTAGGGCTGTTGCTCAAACTACAGATTGTACTTCCTCATTTTTGTACGCCCACTGCCACCACAGACAGAAAGAGTATGGAAGCGTTGAGAAAGAGAGAGCTGCCCCTCTCTGTCTTTCTCAAACTCAGACCAAACACAGATCAAACAGTAAAACTAAGCAGTGCTGATAAAATATGAACCAAGATACTGTTACTGAGCTGCCTGTTTCTCGCTTATAATGTTTCAGAAACCTATTTTTGCTTGATACAAGATGGCCTGTTACCATACAGCCACCTTATTGTTTTCGAAGGAGCTGAAACCAACTCACCCACCCACAAGCGTGAGTGTTTATTGTTCCAATGCGGCGCATTGCATTCAGGTAGTTGTAGATTTTCTACCAGCAAAACCAGCAGTGAAATATTTCTTTGACACTATAGGATATTTAAACTTATTTCCTCCTAGTTTATCCACTTATATTGTGAGTCACTCATGGGATTATATAAATCCTTTAGTAGACCATTACTTTGCTATTCACATGAGTGTTATGGGACTATAGTGCAGGGATGTATTCCAAATTTAACAGACAAATTGAAAACAAAGAAATATGCTGTTCACTTTACTTTTTATATTCTGAAATAAAACCATAAAATCATCATCATCACAAAGGTACCTTCTTCTTCCCTGTTGCAGACGGGGCATGGTAGGAGCATATTTTTGTGTGTTAGAGAGAGACAGGCCTGATCATGTCTCATCAGTTGTGCAGAGTTTGGTAGAAATGCAGAGACTTAATGAGAGGATGTTTGCTGTGGAGCCTCTCCAGCCAACCGTGTCACATCACAGAGCAGCCAGGTAGTCATTAGAGGGACAGATGGTGCTGCGGCTGATTGGTCTCTCCGCTGACCTATTTGAAGGTGTTTTTTCCTCATCATGCCTCTCCTCAGAAGTAGCGAGCAATGTAGGAAATAGAGAGGCTCAAATAAAGACAGAAATGCAAAGTACACTTTTGTAATCTGCAGGATACCTATTGCAGCTTTGATGTGTGGGAGACTCAAAGGGGCTCAATGAGCTTGTGAATTACTCATGAATAAAAGTGCAAAATATGTCTTATTACATGAAACCATTTAACTGAGGGTTATGCATATAACCAACGAGGCACAACACAACATCAGTATGGGGATTGCGTACTCATGAGACCAACCTGAGGAACCTCTCTTTTAAAAGCCGTGCTTTTCCCTAGGGCTGCAAAAGACCCAGTGCAGTCTTTCCTCTTCCATCTAAACTGCACTTCACAGAGCTGGAGGGCAGTGTGGTGTCTGACTCGTGTTGTACCTCGTTTCCTTCCCTCAAGGAGCATTGGTTATCTGCACAACCTCCAATTTGCTTTGGGTCGGCACACTGGGCACATCAGTTATGGGGATATAACATCATGCCCTGAGACGCCCTTACAGACAGAATGAGAAGATCTGGCTCCAGAACAGCAGTAATAGGGATGTCAGCTACGTCACATTTCTGCCGAGAGCATAGACCGAGGGACAACCTGAGCTGTCAGATACAGGCAATAAAACTTCATGGATGTGTGTGGAGAAGCCTAGCTTGGGGCACAGCAGACATTTTCCAGTGGAAAAAACAGGAATCCAGGATGCAGCCATGCCCCTGGTGGAGTAAGCGTGTATATCATTGGACACCTATGCACCTTATAGAAGTAAGCCTGTGAGATCACCACTACAAACCACCAGTCTTGGAAAGAAACAATCCTCAAACACTTCCCAGCTTTGCTAGCTTTACTGGACCAACTAGGGAAACTTCTTTTTCCCCTCGTGCTATTCTACTTTGCAATTTAACAAGTTCAACAAGCCAGTTGTTAGCTAAGTGGCAGGAAATGCGGCTGGTTAGTAAGCTAAACGAGCGTAACGCAGGAGCAAGCGTTGATAGAGACGCCTTAGGGAGCAAACCAGCTCACCTCCTGTTGGACTGTTAATTTGCTTACAAGAGTCCTGCATGGGTAAGGTTGAGCTCTGTGGAGGGCAATATTGATTGTATGGATGCATAAAAAGAATTGGATACAGCGTCCATTCCTGTGAAAGTTGCTCAGTGGTGCATGAAGCCAAAAAATGTTCAACTGCTGTGTATAAAATGACCTTGACAATCAGCCCTGCGTTCACATCATAGGGCCGACAGAGCAGGTGCACTAGAGACTTTCACTGGCTGACCTGCTGACTTCCAGTTTAGCCTGCCGCTAACTTAAGTAACTTACATGGTCATAAAATGATTTAATCATGCAGCTCTTGTGGACTTTTCAAATGCTATCGCACTGAATAAATCCCAACAGTGATAGTTTTTGGGAGAAAGTCTTTTTGGGCCCAATGGCATCATGTGATGGCCCCCGAAGTTGTAGTTTGGCCGCTATGAAAATTGGCTTCAAAGCCCTGCACACATCCTAGGGGCCTAGTTGTACCAAGTGTACTGACCGAAAGGGTACCGGCTGTCCCATTGCCATATTAAAATGCTCCTATTTAACAAAACTTATCTGAAACCAAGATAAAAGACTGATTACATGCACAATAAAAATGGCAAAATTGGGTTGTATAAGAACATTAACATGATTTAATGTAGGTCCATGCTACAACGAAATATTGAATCCCGAGCAAAGGGGAAGGCTGTGTCACTAAGCCTGGGTGGTCACAAATCCCCATTATCTCCTTAACAACCTGATTTTGACATGAAGAGATAATGTCAAACAACCTTAAGCCTGTAATCTCTCTTGATGATGCCTCAGAGATTCCTAATTTACATTTGAAGCAATGCATTTTTACTCGCACTAGAAATAACACAGCAACCAGGAGAGAAACAGACAGGACTTTCACATTGCATAACACCTATTGAGTTTCATTTTGCAACATTTCTGCACAGAATGAAACAGGATGCAGCATCCACGGCAGGGATAATGAAGGCTAGATGGAGGAGAGATGAATTATGGGTCACTTCTGCTGTGGCTGTCACTGCATGTCTGGCATCAAAAGACGGAGTAAAGGGTGAGGAGGAGCCCTTCTCTTGAAGCCATGATTTTTCCAGATGGTGAATAAACTGAATGAGGGAATCTTTAATTTTCATTGTCTGTTGCAAATATGAGAAAATAAACAACATCTTGTGAGGGGGGGGGGGGGGGACAGCTTAATCAGTCAAGGATGTTGTTTTCAACAGGATGCACCTTGTCTGTTAATTATTATATCTAAGGAAATCTCTAGATATGTTTTAAATGTTGGTGAATTTCTTTAAAACTCAACAAGACTATTGACCTCTCAGCACGATCTGAGTCTGCCAAAGTAACATATGGTACAACTTTAACAACTTTGTGCAATTGCACCGTCTTTAATCAGTGTATGAAACTGCTACTGTAAGTGTGCGTGCTGGCACCCACTGACTTTTTTTATGAGTATGATGGCCAGTGAGGAGGATAGCACATTTGAAGGGTTGTCTGCCAGGAGTTCGGGGACCTGTGCGTCATACCCATACAAGGCTGGGAGCGAGTCCAAAGTACATGGCTACATTGGGGCGGGGCTTCTGGGGGTGCCGGGAGGGCGGCACCCCCTGAAGCCTCAGAGGGGCCCGGATAGGAGGTAGGGCTCTACCACGGCTGAGGGGAGCCTCCCATGACTTGTGCCCAGAGGAGCCCGGAGTATGGGCACAGTCTGTTTAATATCACCCTTTAAGCAGATTTATACAGGGGATTGAGTCATGGTTGCTAAAAACTTCACAAGACCGACTGACTTCAGTGATGTAGTAGGTGTAAAATATTGAATAAAATGTTGTGCTGCATGACTGGCTTTATTTTCACTCTCACATGTAACTTTATGACGCACAAATTTACAAGTGGATCGCAAACTAGGTGGAGCATTTTTACGGACTAAGTTAACGTGAGTGGCAGTGGCACTTCATATAAGCATAAAAGTGGAGCGGCAAAGCAAAAAGAAAAGGAAAAAGGAAAAGCCAAGTTGCAAAAACTGGAGACATATTTTGTTCGTCGTCCCTTGTGCTGTGTGCCCCCCCACCCCCTACCCCAGATTTGTCTCTGACAAGTTACGGCACTGGTGAAGGTGGACTTCCCAAGCTGTAAACAGCCCTTAATTGCCGGGAATTAGTGGCGTTTTCTGAAGTTACAGGGCCAAAAATCCCACTTTTCATGCAGTGATTTCTGGTATAATTTACTTGAGGCAGTTAAATTTTCATAATTGAAATGAACAAATTCAAAGCAGTTCTCTGTCGTGGGTGACAAAGAGATTTGATTGTTTGATCTGTTAAATATAGTGAATAAAACAAGTCCTTATAATAGATATATCTTGATTCAAGAGGGCAGTGAGGATGACAGGCTGATTATAAGATAAACAACTGTATAAACAGAAATGACAGACAACAAGCACAATGTGGACCATAGTGTCAACAAGTTTTACACTGTAGTTTTCTTTTTTTTGTTTCACAATAACAAAAACTGTGCAAGAGAAATGAAGCAAAATCCATTTGTAATCTGTCAGATGAACCTTTCTCTGTGTAAATGAAGTGAGCCTTGGGGCTACTTGAGACAGCTCGACTGATTTGCCATACTCACACATGACAAACTCTACTCGCAGCAGTAAGGCAATGTATTTAAGATGTTAATGCTCTGCCCACAGTTTTGCTTTTTTACCTGTGCTAATTACATTTCCCAGTGGCATTTAAGTAGAGTAGCTACTTTTCTAACTTTGTAATGTTTTAAGTAGCAAGCAATTTTTCTACTAAGTAGAGGGGTTGCATATATTATTGAAGAGGTTTGTTTATTATTAATTTACAGTAGATATTTCATGATGTGAAATTGCTTCAGTGTATTAAGCTTCTTCCTCTGAGTAGCTCGTAGTGTAGATTTCTACTCGCAAAGTGTAGTGTTACTGTAGCCTAACTAATGAAGAGTAGCATGTGGCTTCACTACAGTTTAAAGTAGCTACTGGCTGCTGCTTATGTAGCATTTCATAAGGAAGCTCGCCTGCCAACAGCCAAATCATGTCTCTCTCCAGCACAGCACTGTGAGGTTCTGTGGTGCGCTCCTTGCTACCAGTATTTGGTGATGCCATTTGTCACATCATGTGCCAGCCTCAAACATGCAAGCTCAGTTAGATAAAGTATTATCTTGGCTCTGCTTTTGTTTGTGTGCTTTGGAAACATCAATACAGTTTACTGCTGTCAATGTTCCTGGCTGTTTTATCACATTTTACCTGATCTGATTTTGGGTGCTAATTTCTGTTTGTGTGCTGCTGCTGCTGTTTATCTATGTACAGTATTTGCATGATTTTCAATTCTTGTGGTGACTAAGCTTATTTCTCTCTTGTTGATTAGTGAGTGCATTATGATGCTTTCATGCTGCTTCAGGCTGAATTAATTTTGCTGAATTTCTCCCCAGGTTGTTGTCGTTTTTGAGGGCTCTCCAATTGGCTCACTGCAGACAGGGGTCTGGTAGATTGTTATATTGTGTGTTGTTGCTTTAGGTGTTTTTCTGCAGAGCTCGGTGTATGCTTGTGGGGAGTGAGGAGGTCAGAGCCTCGAAATGAAATACCTCTGTACACATTCTGCAAATACTCTGTTTTCACATAATATATCTATTTCACAGAAGTTTACTGACTAAGGTTTTTTAACTCTGTAATGTTAAGTGTAGTGTCCTTGCAGAATAGTTTGCTTTAGAGATATTAAGTTGGACTGGACACAGAGAAAGAAAACCATTACAGCATTTATCTTTTAACGACTCAAAATGAATCTAAAGTACTGGACTGTCTGTGATAAAATATGCCCTTACCATGGACAAAATATACAGCAAATGACTTCCCAGACTTCATTGTGTAACAGTACTAAACCACCTCCTCTAATGGTGCCCATTACATCACTTCAGCCAGGACTCACACACTAAGGTTTTCGGTGGAAGTCAGAGGTGTGGCAGAGGCAAATCTATGCAAACTTGACACAGACTGTCCCTGTGCACACAACCGCCCAAACAAAGCCTGAGATACACAACACTGAATGAACATGGACATATGCTCTAGAAGTCTCTGGAAACCACATCTGAATGCTAATGATGCAGTGAGCTGGGAAAATGGAGGGAGTAAAGTAGCAGGTAGCACAGAGGTGTTGAGGTGCAGTGTAAGCACTGTTAGAATACAGTAAATAAGTGCCAGCCTTGCTTATATGGACTGTCTTGGTGTATCAGGTCAGTCACAGCCATACATTATTGCATGGTATATGAAACATGAATCGACTTCTGTGCCTCCCTGTGCTACTGCAAGGCTCCATTATATAACCACACATTGTGATAGCACTGTACGTGACCAAATTAAAGACAAATGTAGGTGTGAAAGGAGATTTGCATCCATACTGAGTCTGTTTACACCTGGTATTGACATATGTTTTCGTGATCCGAACACAAGCGGACAGCCGAGACACATCTGTTTAGTACCTGTCACCTAACTGCTATGCTAGTCAAGTTAGCAATTATGTTGACATCGTTTTCATCTCTCTCATATGGCAAAACACTTTGTCCATCAAGTAGTAAAATGGGAAAGTTATAGAGCATTAACCTGCAGTGATTAAGTATCCTGTTGCGTGCTGTTGGGGACGCATTACAATGCATTAGTGTTTACACCACAAAAGGTACCTGGTCAAATGTGTCCCAAACCGCCTCGGCAAGTGGTTTCAGCGCTTAGATCACAATGCATCTCTGTGGTTGTGAGCACTTGAATTTAACACTGTCCAATTGTGATTCAGTTTACAAAGATGCATGTCAAGACCAGATATAAACCATGGATGTATAAAGACAACTGGATACAGCATTACAGGCAGGTCCCCGTTTATTCCAATGAAAGTTGCTCAGTGGGGCATGAAGCCAAAAAGGCTTGATCTCTGCAGTATGAAAAAACCTGGATCTTCCAGTAGAGCAAGCGCGTTAAATTTGCTGGCTAAGCCGCTAACTTCCAGTTTAGCACTCTATTAATTTGAATGGGCATAACAAGATGTAATCCTGCGGTTCTTCTTTACTTTCTAAATGTCCTCAGACTTAATGGATCAAATCTCGACAGTGAAACGAGTCATTCTGCGGTGGTTGTGACGCTCAAAGATTTACCCACTGATCTACGGATGTCTCTTTCACCATGTAAGTCTTCGCTTGGCATAAACAAGCTAAATGATACCCCTCTCCCTAATTTTGTCTCAACCAACACCATAATAACCAAATTATGAAAACAACACAGCATCTACTAAGACATTACCAGATGAAATTCTAATTAGAAGCGTGTACGTTAATGTATTGAAAGTTTCTAGCAACAGTTAGCTCTCAAAGAAATCCAAGCAGCAATGTGAATTCAGCTAGAAGAACTAAACCGTCCTTAATTAACATAAATGAACAGTCAGTCTTTGTTAAATTAACATTACCAAAATCTAAGCTCATATAGAAAAGATTGGGATAGTTGGTGGGATCAGGTGGTGGATGGCAACTGAGAAGTGTCAGGTTATAATGGCTACACTCACTGTTCACCTGCATGAATTCAATTGGATGTTACTAGTCAACTTGTGGCCAAGCAGCCAGTGCTTGTGAAGCATTAATAAAGCACCCAATGCCAATCAGATAGAGTCAATGCTCTGTCTGATCTAATGCTGTCCTCCATTGCACCACTTAATGTTTTTAAACTGTTTCGCTTGTAAGCAAAACTGCATCATCCCAACTGATGATACAAGTTTTATCCACCCCACAGCAATGCCAGGGTCAAACAATTTCAGCCTTGCCTAGCCTTAAGAAATTTGTCCTCCTAACATATGGTTTCTATATTTAATTCTGAAGCTGGAGGCTAAATACATAATATGGCATTTGTACAAGAACTCCTCCATTCAGCTGCTCTCAGAGTTGGTGGGTTATCTGTCCAGATGGCCGCTGAAATGCTGAGCGACCTGTATCATCTCAACTCAGGTGGCAAAATGGACCATGTGCTGTATGAAATGGATGCCCCACGCCAGTGGTCATATGGGAGAATCAGCTACAGATCATCAACTCTTGGAGCTGGCACTGATTTCTACAAACACACTTCCACAAGGCAGATGCCTCCTGACATGGAGCGTGAACCCAAGCTGTCCAGTTGACACTTATCTGGTGCACAAGTATACTGAAAGATCCAGCAACTAGCAACAATAAAGTAAAATACTGATGACGGTGGATGTTTATAACACAGACGTTGCTTCAGTATGTCAGAGCACAGTTTTTAGGCTGTGAAGCAGCAGTGTAACATTTCCATTTAATGTGAAACAACAGGGTTAATGAGGCTGTTAACCAGCACTACAGTGACTGTATTTTGGCTGGCTGATGGTAAATCATTTTATGTGCTGATCACTGGGAATAGAGGCAAAAAGTGATTTTGTTGACTGTAAAATTTGGTGTACCAAACTCCTAATGAGGTTCTCCTCTCCAGGTTAATAGGGGTCTGTAAATATGTGGTTTATAAAGCCAGGCATTGATGTATCAATAGAGTAAAAGCAGCTGTGGGACCTGCACATGTGACAGGAAGTAATTAGGCTTCCATTACGCAGCGCTGCTCATCTTGGCTAACCATTAATGCACTCCAAAGATTTTCCTCTCATACGCTCCGAATGCACAGTCGCAGTTAATGTAAATAGCCGAGCATGACCCTCCTGTCACCACAGCCTTTCCCTTCTGTGGTAACATCAGCATTAATGATGAATCATTATGCAGTGGAATCTGGCTTTTTCCTCTCATTATCTGACAGGCTGCAGCTCCCCCGTCAACCCCAAAGACACCTCTGTCTGAATCCTATTATCCCTCCGCTCCTACAGCCCCGTGGCAATTTGAAGAGGATCACCAAACCTCCTTCTAAAGCACTTCACCATGACACATGTTGTTGACCACAGTTACACGTGTGATGTGCTGCGCTGGTGTCAGACGACTGAATAAAGAAATGCAATTTGAACAATTTGATGTCACACTGTACGCCCACACATGCACACGCAGGCCACACAGAAGTGTTTTTATTATCATACACACCCACACATGAACACAATCACACAGCATGCAAAATGCAAGACACACAAGTTTCTTTTGTGATAACACTGCTGTGTCTGTGTGTACCCCTCAAAAAAAGCACCAGGTTCTCTTCGATTCACTGCCATTCCCTCTCCCTTACTCCCAAAGCTCTGTCATGAAATATGCATTCACATTCAATACGTTGGGAACCAGAGTCAACACACAGAACCGAAGGAAGAGCCTGCTTCCTTTGCCAGTCGCAATAGTAAAACCTACTACTTTTAGCTTCTAGGCCTTTTCATCAGAACGGTGCTGTGGATAATTCATGATACAAGTTGAAGCTGTGAGGCAAACACAATTTCAGTTGGTCACCGTGAGTAACTCTGACACAGACCTTTTGTCTCCATTGATCATCAAATGAAAAATGCGGCATCCTGATGGTTAGTATCCAGTGTCAGAATCAGGATTTTGTCGGCACTGAAAGCAGATTTTTCTTGTATTACTAAATAGTGAATGCTATACATGTATGTAGCTTGTATCTTATATAACTGTCGCATCATGCAACTTGGCAGTGTGAAAGCATGAAGCAGAGAGCCAGACAAGCTGTTTGAGAGACTCAGCAAGACTGAAAGCAGAGCATGGGGAACATACAGCTCTAGGGCTCCCATTACAGGTACAGGATATAGAAAGCTAGCACAAGACAAGCGTCTCCAGAGAAACTCTGTCCAAAAAAGTTTAGCCTGCTCTGAAACAGTGTGTCAGTGCCACGTGAGGTGAAAGAGATTGTTACAAAACCCCAACATTTTAGAGTGTAAATGGATCCAGTTTGAATCAGTATGAGTGCGGAGGTGGAACTCTTCTTAATTTGCATTGCAACGCAAAAAAGAACTATTAGCCTCAAAACAAAATCCATTGTTGATAACTGCAAATTGTAATTTTCCCACATGCACTTCTTGAAGGGTAAAATAAAGAGGTACTCAGAAACATAATTAATGATGCCAGCCAGGAGTTCTTAATTAATACGTCTCTTCTTCATAAGCAGATGGCCATAGCCACAGAGACAAAGATGCTAATTCCAGCCCGACCCCAGAAATACATGTACTTCAAGCAGTTGGCCGTGTGTCCACACAGCACCCCTGCAGAGACAAGCATAAAATGGACATCCAACACTCAAACTCACAAGGACATTCTGGCAAATGACACATTCGCTGTGATAAAACAGACATGACTTCAGTTTTCTAGGCATCCATGCGATGCAGTATGTCTCCTCCATCATGACAAGAAACACAACTAGCTGCACAATTTAAAGCAAAATCAATACAATCTTCATTCTCAGTGATGCAGCGACAAAGTGATTCATGTCCACATCATCAGAGAAAAAGCTTGCACCATCTGAAGTGTTGTTCAAGGCAACGTATTCAGTTCAATGGGCACAGTCACCTAAGATGATGAATGAAAAGAAAAGTGGAGGAAGACATGGTAAATGTTGCACCAAATCCTTATGTTCTATTCTATTTTCTTCCACCTGAAATATCAAGGCACCATCGCACACGATGCATTCAACTCAAATTCAAAGTGACAGAACCTGTGAATAGACCTTGCTGATTCTTGTGTGCTTTGTTTGTATTTTCAGCCAAGTCGATATATATAAACCTTCTGCTGCTTCTATTTGGCACAAAAGGCTGTTAGGGATTGTAGTTATTATGCTTTAAGTCAAAAGTGCATACACAGTAATAATATATGCGTCCACTAAGCCATCCTGGCTGGGAGCTTCAGTCTGCTAAGTGTTGTGCAAATAGAGAAAGTAAATTACCATAATGCCACACTGGCTGTGGTAAAAGACACCAAGGACATCGGAACACACCGCAACAATAAAAATTCTTGTAGCACCCAATGATGTAATAATTTCCTGAAAATGTAATAACGCTTAACCTGATCGGAAAGTATTAAAACCCAATAATCAATCCCTCCAGGATTTCGCAGGCTTTTTGTCATGGGACTGTTGCAGCCTACTTTGTCTTCATGTCAGCTTTTCTGAAAAAAAGTAATGCTGTAATGAAGATGCAGGGCCAAGTGAAAATTGCTTTGCAACACTGTCTCGTATTTGGAGCCTATTATTATGTGCATTCAGTGTTTCCCACAGAATTAGAATCTATTTGTACTGGTAGGGGGTTGGGTGGGTGGGGAAGCAACAGCTGAATGCTGATGATCAGCTGTTGCGGCAGATCGGAAGAG
>JAPZEB010000005.1:15581900-15621749 GCA_029783705.1 Chaetodon striatus
CCCCCAAGGGGATGGTCAAACAAACACAGGACTTTCACACAGAAACCAAGTGAGGAAAGAAGAAGAAGATACACTTTATCAATCCCCAAAGAGAAATAAAATTTTTTTCCCTCTGTTGTCATATACACACAGGCCCAAAATACACACACATGCACAAACGGGATCTATACATGCATGAAATGGAGAGATTTAAGAGCGAGGGTGCTGCCCATGGACAGGAGCCCCGAGCAGTTGGGGGTTTGGTGCCTTGCTCATGGGCACCATTATAAGCAGTAACCACCATATGAGTGCAGTGCAGAGTGGCAGTGATTAGCTAGCCACTGGGATACACACAGGGACTAACATGCACTAACATGCACACACAGCTGGACCAATCAACCTCAACAAAGGACGGTGATGCGACCGCTTAGCTTAGGAAATAAAAGTGAACAAACTACACAGTATTTGTGCTTTGAATCAGCAGAGTGATCCATGATTTCCACCTCTACTTCAGTATGGGCTTCTTATTTTCAGTTCAAGTAAAACTAAGAACCGCACAACAGAATTAATATGATAGTAATAAATCAAACAGAGGGATTATTGGTTGTTTCTCCGAGCACATACTGTGAGCAGTAGAAACACATTTTATAAAGGTTTGTAGCCCTGTGCAATGGATATGATGGATGGCAGTGAGACAAAATGAATGTCCCCCAACACCCGATATATTCTGTTAAAGGACCAATAATTTAATTTTAAGTTCTCACTGATGCCTGAGATTGTCTCTGCATGGAACAAAGCTAGTCTAGAGAGATGTATGTAGTGTTAGATTTCCACCTACTTATACTGTATCATTTACTACTTTCATTTTAAAAAATATGAAAAAAGCATTGTTGCTCGCAGAAAGCCTTTCAATATATTTCAAAATTAATAACACCGCATGCTTACTGTGCTTGTTCGATCTCAGTTAGTGCTCTTGAGAAAATAACTTGTAATGTGAAACTGTCAGTGTTTGTGACATTTTATAGCTCAATTATTGAAAAGGACAGCATCAGATCCATAATACATCAGCAGCTGCAGCCCTAGTTAGGAAAATTACTGGACGAGCATGGGAAATGATTTGACATCCTTGAGAGCAAAAGCCTTTTTACACTGAGGCCAGTACAAACACAACCAAAAAAATCCTTTATCTATACTTTGTCCTGAAACATTGCCCTTCTACAAAGCAATTACAGAGGGAAACGAGGAGCCGCAGGTACTCTTTTGGAATACAAAGGACGACACTGCAGAAAGGCTTCGCGTCTTTGAGCACTTGGACACAGAGTGATTAACCTTTATCTCTCAACCTGTCCCTGTCAGACATCATTAGTGAGGAACGCTCGCAAGAAAAGATGGCATGAAACAAAGAGGAACATGATGTATGTAAACCCCATTCATTTAGTCACAGATGGATGTCGAATGATGGAATGTGTTACAATGTGCTAATATAATGTATGAAGGAAGACAGCACTGCACCATGTTGCTAAGAATAAACAGTCATACATTATAGATTACTAAATGCACTGTAATTAAGCTGAGATCACTGTCACATTTTTGTAGACACACATTTCTGGGCTGCTTATAACGCCATTTAAAAGGTATACTCACAGTGTTTCATTTGAGGTGCGCTTATTGTTTTTCATCATTTTGCAGTTTATGATGGCTTTTATTTCCTCACTGCTTTTCCTTTTCTTGACGTCCATTGTCTGGAAGCTCACGGTGGCCTTGACATGTCATGACTTGCATCACTCATAATGACTCAATAACATCATGGGCACGCAAGGCTAATGAGGAAGCTGTAGCAGGTGAATGCAGTATTCTTTTTCCCCCGTATTATCCCTAGAGGTGTGCTCATTACAAACGAGTATAATCCTCAAAGTGGCCCCTTGGTTAGACCTGCTACATAATATTCAACTATTCTGTGGTTATTAGATCCAAAATGTATAACAGTTTAATCAATGCATTTTATATTAAAAGACAGAATCCAGGCTCTGTAAAATTAACACAGACATACAGTACATCGTATACTACAGTGCCCTGCCAGCCCAGGATTGCAAAGTAGCCTGGTTGATAAAAAAGAGGGGTGATTTAAGTATCCTGTATCTTCTGTGAACCTCATTTTCCAGTCACAGAAATAGACTATTAGCATGATGCACTAAGATTGACCACCCTGAACTGAAGCATCTACATGGTAACTGTGCACCATATGAATTTTCCCATTTACTGAAAATCAATTTTCAATCAAACCTTCACGACAGATTCTCCTTCTGAAAAGAAAAAAAACAAAAAGCAAAAGCAGGTCGAACAGACAGAAAACACAACACATCAGATTATTATATTTGTTTCATTTGAGTGAATTGAAATAATGGATGCTGAAATGGTGAAGGGAATATGGCAGCAGCTTTAAAGAAGCTTCTATCCACACTAAATCAGACATGTAGTGTTTCTGCTGCTCATAAAATATGTAGCCCATAGATCAACGCAGCATGTAAAACCTATTCTTTAACAAAATCTGTATTTTACAGCTAAGAGAATTATCCAGATTCATCATCAGTGTTGGGGAAGCTACTTTGAAAGATCAGCTTTGTGCGCTACCAATTATGTCACACTGAAAGAAGTTGAACTAAAGCAAAGTTACCCTGGGGAGAAATCCGGTTTAGTTAATTAAAGCTACTCAGAAAAAGTGGTTCAAACTACTTTGAAAAGATGAAAGATCAAATTGACAGTTTTCACAGGAAATGAAATTATAATAAAAAATAATGCAAAAAGTCACATGCCAGCAAAATGGGAAAGTGCAAGGAATGTCCATCAGTCAGACACCTGACGAGTTGAGGTGGGGGTGTTGCATCAAGCAGAATTACTTGGTTAGACAGGTAACTTCTAAAACAGCGTGCAACAACTCCTCTTAACAGTTGTTAATAAAT
The DNA here is from genome assembly GCA_029783705.1 of Chaetodon striatus. Taxonomy (NCBI): domain Eukaryota; kingdom Metazoa; phylum Chordata; class Actinopteri; order Chaetodontiformes; family Chaetodontidae; genus Chaetodon; species Chaetodon striatus. The sequence continues at coordinate 15,584,840 of JAPZEB010000005.1, forward strand.
AGCAATAATCAAAACTCACTAATTGTGACCAAAGGGGGTTTAATTACAGCAGAGAAGCAACAGTAAAATAATGTTTAAAAATCATTCCTTTTCTTTTAAGGCCCAAAATTGTTTGTAATTTCAGTAGTTTACTGCACAAAAAATGGCAAAACGTAATTCAACTACCTTGCTATGCAAATATGAATGCAGCTGAACAAACAGGCTACTGAAAAATGTAGTTAAACTGCTAATAGTTACATGTAGCTCACTACTCCAATACTGCTCACCATATGCAAAATATGCTGTGTGTGCAAAGGTCATTTGTATGCTATTGTAGACTTCAAGTGCAACTGAAAGCATCTCATCCAGGGGCTTGCACTCAGAGTTCAAATAAACTGAACTGCTAACCTCTATAGTTACGACTAAAGGGAAAGATGGTGATCGTGTGTGTGATGCTCAGATCAACACATAAATAGGGAAATGGAGAGAAAACTCAGCCCGTGTCTCTTACATCCATACTTTATGATCACACTGGGACCCTGAAAGAATATTACTGCTCTGAATACATTTTTTAATTAAACCATCTCACTGGAATATCTCTTATTCCTCAATCGTCTCCACCCTAGAGACAACACTGGGCCTGGAAGAGCATTTCTAATAGAAATTTCAATTAACTCTAATGTTATAGGACTAGTTGAACTAATCACACATTTAATAGCAGAGATGTATCACGCTGTAGGTTGTGCTGCACCGTATCGTGTCCTATCCGCAGCTTTACTGGGCCACGTTGCTTCTAAAAACAAAAGTCTTAATGAAAGTTAGATGATATTTTACTTCTGTGTGCTCAGTGCAGATCAGCCTAAGTCAAGCTGAGCATCACTTAGAACAAAGAATAAAAATAGATGGCAGCTGCGAACCTAGCTATATCAAAGTTAACATCTTTACATGTTGTCTTATGTATCTGACTTACTCACAGAATAAGGAAATATGACACTGGCCCTAATGGAGGAACCACTCATAACACCAGATTTGTTGTCAATTATCAATTGATTTTAGAGATTTTTCATTTTGATAGCATTGCACCTACATCAGCAAACAGATACATAATGCCATAGCTTTAGTTTATTAAGTGGTGTAGGCAGTGTAATAACTTCTATTTGTAGTGCACAGATATAGTTTCTGTGCAGTCACACTTAAGTCTGTTTTTAGATAAGTTTGCCTTGAGTCGTTCTACTTCTTATTTATTTGAGTGCTGAGGATGACGCTGCTGGGTGCTGCTGGTAGGACATCTTGTCAGGCCAGAGACAAAGATGCACCCCTTAAAGGAGGGCTGTTAAATACAAGACATGGCCGATCAGACTGCACCAATACAACTTTTTGACAGTCGTACGCTGGCTTGGCTTGGTTTGGTTTTTCTTTGGTCTCCTGCAGACAGAGCTGAGTAGAGTCTGAGTAGTACACACATTGCTTATTTTGGGGAGAGAAGAGGGTTGGCTGGGGTCGGCGAGACATCACCGCTACCCACTTAAAGGCAGGCAGCCTGGCTTTTGGACCTACTCTGGAGAAGGGCCATCACGACATGGCCAAAAGTGACAGAGGAAAAGGCCCACAAATGTCCGCCACATCATGAGGGAGATTGAATTAGTTTGTTGGTGCTTTTTTTTTTAAGTCGTTTTAATGTATTATTTATACTAATAGACTTACTGTCCTGTTTTGTTTTATTTGTAGTTAAAGTGGTTTAGTTTGTCTCTGTGTTACCCCTTTGTTTCAAAAATTGGTCTGATCAGTCGTTACACATGTTCCCCTTTGTTTTCCAATTCAGTTGTGAGTCTGTTTATGCTAAGTTATCATAGCCTGAGTTTAACTGACCCATTTTTAGGGCCCAGAACTTTACTTTATATTCCAATAACTGTTTGATTCATTACAGGGTAAATAACCCTCAATTCTTTGGTCCTCAAAAGTTCCCTGTCTATAGCCTAACTCAACTTTTTGTACAAATTTTGTGTGAGCTGTTGTGTGATTTCACTTTTGACTGGCTAGCAGTTTCCTCTTAGCTCCCAGTATGCTAAGCTAGGCTAACAGATGAAACAGATGTGGAAAGAGTGCAAACAAAAAAAACATTACTTACATTGCTAAAAGTTTTTTCTGTGTATGAATGACTTACTTAGAGTTGCTGTTCATAAACCTGATATATTTACAATGTATTATTTTATTGGTACACTGATCTAGACAGTTCTGTCCTGCAGGAAATCTTTTCCTGTCTGTGCAGAAGATACCTGAGAGGAAAAAATAATATGCAATGTTGCCATGACAATTTCTGACTATGGCTATTTTTTTTCTTTTTTTTTTTTGTTTTCCCTGTCAAATAGCTTTTAACATCATTTCTCCCAAGTGGCCTTGGACTGCATGCCTTTTACATTTTAATGTGCTGAATATGTTAATGAATAATTCTTTGATCTGTCAAAGTTATTTTTCTGCTGCCAGCAGAAAATGACTTGCTCCTAGGAATGGCTTTTTACACAAGACCCCAGGCTGGTCAAGCAATCATGCCCAACGATGGCTGCAAAGCTAGATTTGACTGCAAAAATATCCTGTTTACAAAAGATATTTTCATTTGGCTCGAGCTCCCTTAAGCTAGGAAAAAAAAGCCTCTGTCTCAGATTTTTCCATCCATCTAATTCTGGCAAATATTACCCCAATTCAGCTTTCAATAGCCTCCAAGACAAGCCCTTTAATCTTGTGCTGATATTACTGCAAATGGACCAATGAGACCATGTGCATTCATCTTCCTCTGTCAAATGCCACCATCATCTCTTGTTAAAATCTTGTTCTTGTGTTGTTTTTATCATAATAATTGATACAATTATTGGCTCACTGATGAATACACCACCAAGAAGCAAATAAGCAGGATATTAGTTTCCATCTAAGGTCTAATATAGTTCAACTTGCAGTCTTTCATGCTGGAGCTTCAACAAGCGAATGGGAGGTCATGTAATTCTTCTCACACACATAACATTACCATTCTGTATTCCCCTTAACAAATCAATAACATCCTCAGTCTCAGTTGATTTCAATCACGTGTTCTCATTAAGCGCGTCTAACTGGAGAGCTTTTCCTCCTAACATATCATTGAACAGATGTTGCCTACCACGAAGCAGAGGAGTTGACCTTTTCTCTCCTCTGAGGGAAAGAATACCACCCGAATAGCAAATTATCCTGTTCACAAAAATCTGAGGGTGTCGTTACACTGCTAAAAAGAAAAACGTCATCTAAGGTTATTAAGATGATGAGGTGAAAAAGTTTTTTTTAAAGCAAAAGCAAAAAAAGTACAATACTAACTTCCCTTCAGCTCTCCACAGACACGTCAGAATAACAAGTGAAAAAGTGCTGGAGGAATGCTTTGGGGAATGATCGAATGGTTGGGTTTCCTCGACTCCTTCGGCTAAAATGTTTCTATTTAACTCAAGTTTCAACTAAAAGCTCTTTTTTTCAAGCAGCCACTACAGTGACAGCTCCAGTGCTTCAGGATATATAGATTCAGGACACTCTTCCACTTATACAACAAAACACAAGTCAGAATTGATGTTGCGCTTAAAGCACATCATACTGTATGTTTCAGGACTGAAGTACTTGTCGTCCTCCTGAGCTATGCCTCATGCGTTTTCTGCAGTCACCACCGAGCCTCCACTCCAGTAATTGGCTGGGGATTTTGAGGAATATCAATTCCAGGCAGGCTGTGCATTGCTTTGTGCAAGGTGCTGGTACAGTGTCACCTTCACGGGCCGTCCCGATGCTCTGCGCCCCAGAGAGAGAGAGGAATAGCACTGAGATCACAGGCATCGCCTCATATTTTCAGCGATAACTACCCTGGATCAAGTGGGAGGGACTCTCAAGACGTCTTTGACTTACTTGACTCATAGTGCAGGGCACAGCATCAAGGCCTGGCTTAATGATGTTGACACTAACGTCATTATAAAGACTAAAGCCCAGCGCACTGCCACACATAACACACAAAATGAATGCACTTTTAACTACCACCAAAAAACTCTTATTCTCTCTCTAACTGTCTCTAGTCTATGCTCTTATGTGCAGATTTGTTGTGTCTACTTGCCATTTTGGCCCCAGATGACACAGCTATAAATATGGATACAGAGAGGCACCAGCTCGCGTTCTTTTGTAATGCAAATGCATGCTTTTAAGACACATGCTCTCAACTTGAGAACAAGTAGAAGAACCCAACAGATCTTTGTCACCTCAAATGAACTATAATATGCTAACTAACGCAGCATACTGCTGTTGTTGTTGTTGATATTAGTGTTTCTGCATTATGCAAGAGATCTGGCTATATTTTGTCTTCTGACCTGCGTTGCGCAACTTGCTTGTAATACCTCACTGCCGATCAACCAGGTTCAAATACACCTGTTTTATAATGGTGCTGTTAACACTTCTTGTCTTCACAGATCTCACATTTGCCTTAATGATGCAGGAACAAATAAAGATAAAACATTATGTTATCTTGATGCATAGTATCTAGGTGGAGGAAAGGCTGGCGTGTCTGTAGGTGATAACTTTAACTGTCAATCAACTTCAAGTCAATTACATCTATACATGTGAAGTTTCAACTGTAGTTTCCTTCATAAAGCCCCTCATTCTGTTACACAAGTGCAGCTCAAATGGTGCCTGACTTAACAATATAAATAAAGAACAATTTGTTTGCAATTTAGTTTTTCTTGTTTTTGCCTTTTGGCAGTGGGACCAAGCTGTGACAGCAGGAAGAGGCAATGTAGGATAAGTCTCTTGAATTTCTTGAATGAATGAGACATGGATTTTAGTTCCTCATACTAATACAGTAAAGTATGTTAAGTTAAACAGGAGGGACAGTGTTACTGTGTGAGAGCAAAACAGATCAAACATCCTACATGTATATTTACGTGGAAACACTCCATGTTCTGCTGAATTAAACAAGCAATAGTATTTTGATATATCCTCAAATTTGAGCCAACATTTGCCACTTTAGCTTAATTAATAAAACTATAAAAAATAATTATCCTTTGAGTCCATTATTTGGCTAAAGATTTGGGCAGAAGAAGAACAGGCTTGTGATCTGTTATAAGCCATTACAGGATAATGGCTTATTTGTACCCCAATGACAGATCATAAGCTATGTAACATGAATCAGGCTAAACCAAACCCAGGACAAGCCTTAAGGATCAGGATGAGCAGGAGCGATGTAATGACTGAAAATGTTCAACTGACTGACATAGTGTACCATATTGCATATTCAGATAAGTACTGCCTGAGAGAGTCTACAGCACTGGGACTTCAGTGGGAGTTTAAATGAAGGGACCCTCAGAGCTCCAAAAGAAATAGCTCCTGCTGGCAAACAGAGCTGACTTAACATATCCCAAACTGCGTCAGATGAAATTTTGCCTTCACAGCTCTCTAAACTAATAGAAGCCTACTTTTAATTATGAGGAGATGATTTCTAAACATTTAGTTAAACCGAACCAAGAAAACAAGATCCGCATTTTCCTTTTATAAATTTACTTTGCTGAGTGGGAGTGAAACGTCTTGGTGTCACTATGAACTCACATTCCTGAGTCTCTGTGAGAACATGTGCAACAAATGAAAATATACTGTAACTTACATTTGCAAGCCAATGGCAGCTTTTTTCATGTTCTTGCGTCAGTATGGTTAAAGACCCCCTCCAGATGTATTTAAAATACTCATCTTTGAATATTAATGAGTATCTGAAATGTTTTGTTTTTCCACTACAAGTCAAAAGTTCTTAAATAATTATGACAACTTGAAAATTCAGTCTCTCTCTCAATATGCAAATATTGTTCATGTCAACACTTGGACACAAGGTGTCCCCTACTTCAGTGAAAAGTCTGTTCTCAGAGGTTTCAAGTTTCCACATCACACTTCTGTAAGTTACACACTACACTGTTATCAACTCACAAACTAGTTGCGATGTCACAAAATCTTGCTTGTAGAGTGAGCTCAAAAAACCTATAAATGTGAAAACAGTCTTAGGGCCCTATCTTCCAGTGGATTCAAACCGATACACAGTGCAGCATAACAGACACTGCTAGTTTCAAACTCATGCAGTTTATTCTCGAGACCAGTGCCTACATTGAGTGAGTCGCAAATGTACTTGCTCCCATCTCTGCGCCAATGGGCATCTAGGTCTTAAAATGAGGTGTGGTCAGGCGCACTGTTGGCATATTGCTATTTTGAGGCAGCAGACTGGCCAACAAAAACCTGGTCTTAAGTAAATATTTTCCTTCAATTCAAAGGGTATCTTATCTAGATAGTAAGACATGGTGGATTCACAATGCGTTTACACTGTGCCCACAGAGTTGTGGGTGGGTGAATAAAGCATCATTGATGAGGAAAATAAAACTTACACTCATTAAAATATAAACATAGCAGAGATCAGAGCAGACCTGCAGTCTGTTGCTGCCCTGCAGAAGACTCACCATAGAGACGCTGTGCACATTTATTCACGAGAAGCAGCGTAGCTTCATTGATTATTTCAGAAGCCAAAAGTTTAGTTCTGTTTCCTCCGTTAAGTTTATAACTACAGCTTTGAGTTTTGCTGCTTATATGTCCCACAATATTTGCTGCAGTGACATCACTGCTATTACTGCATTACTCTCAGCAGAAAACTGCTCACTTCTCCAAATTGCCGAATCCGCCCTGTAAATAGCGGTGTGACAAGTGCAGGCGCACCTGGCTTTTAAAGGGAATGGGAGATGACACTCTGACTGGTTGAATTCATGCTATGCCCAAAACATACCTATGATTAACAAGGGACTAAATACAAACCCTTTGCCCCTTGTGCCTTATTGTGCACATAGATTACGTGTCATTAAACTCACAAAATGGAGCTGGATAGGCACTAAATGCAGTTATGCCATGCACTTTAGACCATGTACTATAGATCACAATGAAACGTAAACAACTACGTGAAGTATTAAGCAATAAGCAACATGAATTTTTGAGTGGAAGGGGACTTTGAGGTCACAACAAGATTGTCATTAGGGCAAATAAACTATGCTCTGGGTTAATCAACCAAAACACTTGGTTATGGAGAGAATGTGGTTGTGGTTAGTGAAAAGGTAGATGGTAACTGTAGGTCAGTGACTGGATACAAATGAGGTCAGACACTGGACATATATCATCCAATATGAGCATACCTCCTATAAGACAATGGGCTAGATAGGAGGATATTTTAGCATCAGAACAGATATGACAAAGCTATGACAGCATCAGAACACTCCTGTAAGAAAGCTGACAGATGGGCTACAAATTAAAGGAAAACAAACAAAAGTGTTCTTCCTCATTTGGTGTTTTGATAATGGTGTTGGAGAGTGCTGTCTAACAAGTCAGTCCAAATTTTCAGTCCAAAAAATCTGAATAAACTGGGCCTGCTCAGCATTTTTAAACCACAGAGCATGACAGGATGTTAATTGCTTAATTGTATCATGCAGTGCACCTGTGCAGAAGCATCTGCATTTGTTATATTTCTCCACTCATTTACTCAGGTTTTCTCTAAATTTGTCATTTGTCTGTGTCCCAATAAATTCACTCAAGATTCTAAGACAGTTGTAGACTGCAGCTTAATACCGTCAAGGGTCATTTTGGATTATTTGTTTTGTAGATGGAGACAATTCTTTGCTATTTATGCACATATTTTTGCATTGGCCCATTTTTTCCCCCTGGAGAGCAATTTGTTACCTCAGAATGTACAAGTTGATTTTTGAGGCATTCAGAATCGCAGAAGCGTGAGGAAAATAAATCAGATTTGGGCTGAGCTCAGAGACTGTTAAAGACTATGAAGTTGCTCAACTGACTGAGACAGGCTGTCACTCAGAGAGCATATATGTTAAGGGATTACAACACAGCGCCGCTATGGTGGACTACAGAGAGTATCTTACTGTACCAGCTCCACTGGAACCCGCCATAAGCAAATTATATGAGCCAAAAATAGCAGCAGATTCAGAGTGGAAAATCATTAATATTGACTGAATGACTACAGACTCTGAAAATATTATTATTTTAACAGTAGTAGTGATATTAGAATTAGCATTAATATCTGATATTTTCCCTGACTGCAACTGTTACGCTAATTTAAATTCAACAAAATAAAAAAGACCAATAGATTTCGGAGGATTTAGTCTGTCTACAGTGTAGTCTCAAGACAAACACCATTCAAAATAAAGCACCATTTCACAAAGGAGTCAAAAATGCTACAAAATATCATCTGTTATCTTGAAATTCACAAGAACAGACATATAAATGCTGCTCTGCTCTTTTTGCAGAACAAACGATTCTTGCTATTCACTTCAATTTGAATCACACGAGTCAAGATGCTTGCTCATGTCAGGAGCAGCAACGATGTTAAAAGCTGCTTTGTCATTTGAGGGTCATGGCTCCTGCAGAACTTGTCCAGGGCCCTTTTTGTCACAGCAATAAAATGGTTTGGTCTGCTGGTCACTGGGGAAATCAAGTCAAACTTCAACAGCCCGCAGTTCAGACTCATTCCTCTAATAAGGTGGGTAGAAACCAGTCATGGACTGGAATTGTTCCTCAGTGCCTCCTGGTGAAATGCATTTCTTCAGTCTTGGTATTTGTACCCATGAAACAGATGGAATAAAGAAGAAAACGGCCCACCACTCTGTGTGATCATGATGCTTTTTCACATCAATTTTTTAATAAATCTGTCAATAATCGCAGTATATTTAATAAGACAACATAAATATGATTACAAAATTGCCAATACTTTCAGTTTTTATATAAAGCTGAATCAAAATGATTATATTATATATTTGAAGAACAGGAGGAAAGAATGTTGTTGTATCTACTTAGACAACACATCAATGGTAGCACAAAGCAAAGGCCAGTAAAGACAAAATGTAATCAGCAGAATATGTATAAAAATTGCATTTAAAATTGTGATGTTATAGACAGTTCTTGCTGCGCTCTTGTAAGTGAGAAGAGTCTAATGAATAAGAAAAAAAACTAACTAACTATACAGCTGGGAGGCTGCTCCAGAGTCTCGTTAAGAGATTGAATACAAAAAGTAATTACAGTATGTGTGTAGGCGGATCAGACTGATTAGAGCTGGGAACATATTTGGATGCACACACACAGTAACAAGACACTAAAAAGCAGGTGACTGCTATATATAAATGTAATACAGCGAATAAAACTGTAGCAGGGAGGGAAAACATTTCAGTATAGGCTATGGGCGGGGTGCATTTCATTGCTTTGCCAACGCGTTCTCAAAATAAATTTCATTCTTCTGTAACATTATTGCTTTTTTTGTGAAAATGAAAATGTTGCTGTATATTGTAGAGTAAATGAGACACAAGTGTCCAATATGTAATATTTTACAATTTCACAATTAAGGGAATCTTATAAAACCATTCTAATACAATCTAGACAACTTAATTCATTTTACTGGACAGATCAGCAGTTTGAGAGACTAAAATAAAAATGTTTTATTACTGGAAAGCCTGTTTAAGTGGGTCCTATGAATAGGAAGTGGGATTGAGGCTGTAATCGCCTGGGGTTCTTCCAGACACGGAAAAGGCAATATAACAGTTTATAATTCCAGTTGATAATTTGAGGGACTTGAGTGGGCTAATCATCACTTCTGAACCATTTTGGGTATTTTCCCATGAGGAAAAGCTCTTAAGATGTTCCTCGGTATCAGATGAAGCAGCATGTAGTAAACAAAATTCAGAGAGTTAATCCTATATATAGATAATATCAAAAACTGCACATACATATCCGTGTGTCTGTTACTTTGTCGCACAAGTTTACTTTGGTTCAGGAGCAGGGCCACGCCTTGACCACTTCTTATCACCTGTCAAACCTACTTATACCTAACCTCTTGACTAAGCCTTTACCCTTGCACCTTCCACCTTCACCCAGCCCTATTCACATCCATTCATCCTCTCATACTTTATTTTATCCCCTCCATTTTCTCTTCCTCTTCTTCCCTAATCCTATGCATACATACCTCTCCTATGTCTTTCTTCTACCTCCCCCCACATGTTGTGACGGGGTCCTTTCGGGTGAAATTTGCTTTTGAATTTTGTCTGTAGGCCACAATTCATGATAAAACAATACAAAGTATGCAGAGTCTTTGCAGGCATCTCACTATCTGATAATCAATATGAACAAGGATGTCTCTACATGTCTCTGATAACTGATAATGTTGCCCCTACACTGTGCTAATTACAAGTCTATTCAATATAAGTAGAGCAGTCTTCAATCAATTCATCATCTCATCTGGTAGTAAACTGAATATTTGGGGTGTCAATCTGCAAAAGAAACAATTTCAAAATGTCACCGTGGGATTAAAGAAATATTTTGCACCATTTTTTACATTAAATCAACAAAACAACTGATAAATAAATCAATAATGAAAATGATTGTTAGCTGCAGCCCTAATGTAGATCCTGAGCTACTACACTGAAAATACAGCAGGTTATGAAAACACACAGTCTACAACTGAATATCACCAAACAAAGTCATAAAGCAAGCACGGTTACCAGTGGAGCATATTCTTAATGTACATACACCATATGAATCATAACACCCTGATGGGAAAAGCCACTAATACCCCCTGAGTCATATGTCCGAGTGCCACACTGCACATTAGAGCAGGGAATTATAGGACACAATCCTGGGCAGTGATGCAATATGTACTGTAAACACACACACAGGACAGTTATACAGTAGCATATTCACACTGGAATAAGAATACATAAAATTTGCATAAAATTTCAACATGCACAACCGAATCGTACAATTTCTGAAAAACACACTGCACAGCAGCTAAACAGGAGCTGCACTCAACAAACCAACTGGTCTACAACAGCTTCTCTGCTGCCTCACAGACAAATGATGACACAAACTGTTATTCATGTGTTTTGCCTGATTGGACCTTTTGTCAGGACGATGGAGGCGTGTACAAACTGGACTTTATTGACATCTCCCTCATTCTTTTATGGACATTTTGTTGCCTATATGTTAGAGTTGCACAAATAGCACTTTCATGGTTCTTTTGAGTGTGTGGAGTTGATTTATTGAGCCGTTTTGCAGCGTAGCTTTAAACCTTGAAAGCCAAAACAAGCATAATACATTATAGTTTTAGCTTAGTATATATTGTGTAAGCTGGGACACGCTCTGCACCACAGCAATAGAAGTAAAATGAGAGTAGAATGGACACACCCATTCAAAGTAATGTAGTAGGATGGCCATGTTGCCATTGTAACTGTTGCAGCGGGCTAACTAGCACATAAACTTTTAAGCTTTAAAGCTTTTAAAATATCACTGTAACAGTTTATCTCCCTGTTTCTTTTGTTGCCAGTAATTGCATGTCTGTTGAAACATGATGTAACGTTACTGTAGCTAGTGAGAGTCGCTATTCAGAGGACAGCTGAGAGGATGAGAGAGAGACTTAAAGAGAGGCTGCAGGGATAAACAGTGTGCTGATCAACATATTTTTACATCTAACTCGATAAATTAAGGGTTTATTTGGACCAAACCAGGGTTGGTAATTGTTGGAAAAGTGGACTAACTAACTAGATGACTTCAATAGAGACATATCTTTCCTATTCATTCTGTTTCTATGACTGTAAAAACACAGTAATTCTTACATATTAAAAAAGTACATAATAATTTAAGAGTGTTTGACATCCTTATCATAGTTTAGAAATTGTACCTTAAGTGGATTGTTATTAAATTTATGGAGCAGATGATTTGGTTCATATCTCCATGTTTTCATGTACTAAATTAGCATATCACCAGCAATTTTTATTAGTATGGGCATTAAGAATTAGCTTTAAACCCATTTAAGTAAGGTTTAAAAAAGAAGGCATAGGCAGTCCAGTGTAATGCACTGTAATATATAACTTCACTTGTTTCAAATGGATCTCTGCTCTAATTATTTACTGTAAAGCTGCCAGGAAGAGGCTGGCTGCATTATGTGTGTGAGTGTGAGGGAGGAGAGGACAAGTACTGTCGAAGTTGTTGCCATACATCCTGGCATTTTGCCACTCAAATAGGTCAGATGATGTTATACATTTGTTAGCAAAGAATGTGTCAAACTGTGCTTTTAGAGAAGAGAAAGAGCTGCCAGAAGAAGAAGAAGAGCCGTTCATATGTGAACCTATTATTAGCAAGCGTATGCCTGCGCTGACAAGTAAATGCTGCGCTATTGTCTTGACTTGATACAATATCCATTATAGACCTGCATGGACAGGATGTAAGATTATGCAGAGAATAGAATGTTTTAGCTGCAGATTTCACAACAGTAAAAAACAAAAGCCACACACAAAGTACATTAACAGCAACTAAATAAATGCTGATTGTAAGCCCAGTGTAACACGCGAAGCAACACTGACTAAGCAAAGATACCGTAAACTTAAACCGGGGATTAAGGCTTCAGACTCCCTAGACTAATTACACCTTGCAGAAATGTGATTAGTGAGAGCAGTCACAGTAAGCAGGGTACACACACGGAAAGGGGAGTTATGAGCACGAGCTCTGCAGCAAAAAAAATAAACAAAAAGATGCTCTGGACACACAGGCGTCTGGCACAGAGCGATACTAACTCTATGAGCAGATGGACATGTAATGGAAACCATCATGTGGCTGAACAAGAAGGGGACTGGCGTTTGATCCAGATAATGATCGAAAATGTCCAAGTCATGGCAGCAACAAGAAACACAGCTCCACTGGAGAGCTCGCTCACTCTTGACTGTGAACTTTTGAAGCTATTCTGATTATTTTCACGATATTATTTGCTGTTTAAGTGGTTAAATAACAAATAAAAATACCATGAAAGAGTCAGATATTGATAAGTAAATAAAGCTGTGTATCTCATTGGTAGAAAAATTATGTAAAATCAACATCATAATAAACTAGTGTTATAATTACTTGTCTAAAAGATGCTAAAAGTGATTTTCAATATTATGCATTTCACTAAAATGAGTTTTAATAATACAAACTACATCTTTATGCGAGATTTTCATGACCCTTTCATGCACAGTTTGACTTGAGCTTCCATCTCTTTCTGACATCACTACAACAGTAGTCTTTTTTTTTTTTTTTTGCATTGGGCCCACCACAAAAAGGATAAAAAACATGTTCACACAGTTTCTATGACTACTCAAAACTTCATCAGCAAACACACAAAACATCATCTGAAATAAAAGCATCAGATCTTTTTGATTTTTAATCTTCAGTGGGCTAAAATTGCAACTGAACATTGAAGTCTTACTGAGCATCATTCATTATTGACCTATAAATAATAATAATTATGATTTTAAAAAGGCATATTTTTAGCCTACAAGCTGACAACTGAGGTAAGGGCCCAGAGGGACATTTCATTTATCTGTAAGTGAATGCTCTCTCTAAATCTTGTGTTATTATTCATCTGTCAAGTCAAATAAAAGGCTACTTTTTAAATTTAGCAGCAGATGAAAAATTACTTTATTAATCCCCTGAGGGCATTTTCAATTGTTTGTCCTTTGTTATTTTAAACACAGACATTTAGGAGATACACACAAGCATTGTGCACACAGGACCCATACACATGCAGTTAAGAGTGAAAGATGAGTTAAAGGTGCCAGCACTCTGCAAACGACATTAAAATAATAAATATGTCCGTTTAAAGTTTGATATGCTACTGTGTAACTTGGCCACCTGCACCTCCCATCGTCCTGGACATCCTACGCATTTGTATCCGCTAAGTGCAGAGGTGTGAATAGGATGGAGATCAGTATGTGCTCAACGGGGATTGAGCCAAAGTAGCTGCATCACTACAGACCCAGACGGATATAACCGCAAGGCAGGGATCAAAGCCCCAACAATAACCGGGACACCCGAAAACCTGCGGCTGAGCGCACGGAAATGAGGAAGGACAGATTATCATCTGCGGATAGGCGATTCTACAAACACTGCATAAATTACAAAAAGTACAAGCATCACATTACACTGCATTCCGCAAGATGAGTGAAGCTCATCCTGCATTACGCACGCCATTAAAAAGACAGAAAGCATCCTTGCTCTGCCTACCTCACTCAGTGTCTCCATCCCACTCAGACTTGTGGTCCTGATGATACGCTACTGCTCTGCTCCAGCATCCTAAAGCACTGTTATTCGACTAAAGGGGAGGAAACATGATGGTTAGTGCAGCCGGGGCTGACGTGCCCCCTGACGAGACAGAGCCGGCCAATCAGAGTGTAATCCGATAGATCCCTTACCAATCCGCTCAAAGGGAGAAAGTGGGAGCTGCACGCAGACTGGAGCAGCAAGGTAGATTGACGCTGTGAGAGAATTTCCAGTCAACTCCTGCAAAGTGCTTCATAGCAGACAACACATTTAGCTGCTGTCCTGTCCTGCTGGAAAAGCAGACACACACAGAAGACATGAAGGGACCAAACAAGTCTGTTTTTATACTTGATATTAGGATATAGTTTATCCTAAATAATATGGGGCTTCTTAAAGCCTTTAAGATAAATCTTTGTGGGTGGCATGACTGTGCCAAAAGGCAAATTTTATATAAATAAACTAAAAATGTATGAAGATAAGAGCCAAAATAAGAAAAAGAAAAAAGTGCAATTTTCCAGTACAAAGTTATGTTCCATGTCACAGCTGTATAATGCAAACTATGTTAAGTTTATTAGTTTATTTAACAGGGGGTTTGCACAACATAACTTTCGAGCCAAAGTTAGCTATATAGCTAATTTGCATCCCCGTCCCTGGACAGGAAACTATTACAAGACAATACAGTAAAATAAAGACAGTGCAATTCAAACAATTCTAAGTGTAACAGGGTCAATTATACAGCAGTAATAGGTGTAACAAAGTCAAATGTACAAATGTAATATCCTTCTGAGACCCTGTGTCCTCATACAAGAACTTAGACCTGTTGTCCTTGTTTGAGGACACTTTTTTATGCCATCTAGTGGTAGTAAGAGCACAATACACTAATCCATGTAAAAAAACAAGATGGTAGCCATCTCTGCTAAGTCAGTCTGCAGCCAATCCTGACACAAAAGAAGATAAGGTTCAAAACCTGATCACGTTTTATGGTTGAAACTTGTTTATTTATGATTAATAATGTTCATAGTTTAATATGGCAATAAATTTGACCAATTTTAGGAACAGTAACAAACTAAGAAACTGTTAACTACGAAGTATCCATGCAAGACATTGGGACTTATTATTGTTGACAGTGTTTGTTTTTTTTTTATTGGGTCCTACTGATCCCAAATAGCTAGGATAACTAAAAATGGACACCAAACAAAAGTTTGGGTCTCAGGAGGATGTTAAGTATTATAATTACATAAAATTAGTTTCAGTTGTTATTACCTGACATGCTTAGCCCTCTATAGTCAATTTGTAAAACGTCTGATACTCAGTTTTTGTACCCCTACATTCACCTTTGGGGGTACTCCAGCTATAAAGGGGTGTCTCCCGCTTTACCACTCTCCTTTTGCTGTTGTACTCCATGGGAGAGGTAAGCGACATTGCTCTTGTAGTAACTTCCGGGTTTTAGCGCTGTTCAGATGTTTATAAGTTCATTATTTGGACTAATATGTTAACATATTCCTTTGTCACTTAATATGCGTGGGGGCTGGAGTTATATGGTCATAATTGACGGAGGATTTTGTTTTTACCTCTTGTTGTCAGGTAGGTTTTCAAACATATAATCAAATGACATCATTGTTGCATAACTTAAGTTTGCCCCCACCGCACGGCTGTAAAGCTGTGTTTGCCGTGTTGATGTTCCCATTTAGCAACTTGTGAGCAACCACCCTTTTAAGACACATTACGGCTTCAGAATTTACAGGCTGGGTATTTATTGACATATTTTCCGTTGTAGATCAATACATGAAAGTCTCTTAAGCTTGTGTTAACCACAGACCTTATTTTAGCATCTAATCAAAAACCCATTAAAAAAAAAAACCCATTGACTATGAGACCAGGAAACTGGGAGTGCAAAAATGCTAATTCATTCCTAGGTTTCAGGACTCATTATTAGAGCTCTATACTTCTGTATTGTTATAGTAATGATATTGTAGCATTGAATATTGATGCTTTCACAAAATACTTACACAATAATTTTTTTTGAAAAATAATCATTAGGAATGAGGATATAATGACTAAGTAAGAAAACACTTACAATGTTACTATATCCAAATCTAAGATGACATCTATACTCATATCATGATATGAATGTCGCATCGATATATTGCCCAGCTCTAATAGGTGGTCCATGTCAGCAAACTGTGCGCTAAGCTGGTTCACACTGAGGAGCAGTAAGAGGATGAGTAACCACATTTGGTCATAAGCTTATTTTAGAAGTGACTATAAAATTCAATTAGAGCATGTGCTGTATCCTCTGCTGCTGTATCACACTGCATGTGTTCAAGCTGTCTCTCATCTGCCTTTTTTTAATGTTCAATGTCCAATTTTTTTCTCCATGTGGAAATGATTTCCTAGTCTGCTGTAGGCACACCTGTGGTTTGAGCTATGAAATCCCCTCCAGGGTGGGGACAGCTTCTAAAGGAGATTAACCTGAGGGTGTGAAAAGGATCGGCTGACCTGCTCCAGTCTGCTTGTAGGCTGCTTCAACCAGACACACACCTGACAAACTCTGTGACAGTAGGGAAGACCGGGTATGGTTGAACCAACATATAATAAACTTATTTTTTTAATATGACCACTTCCTTCCTGATCTTGCATGTGAAATTTCATAGCTGTGTGAAGAAGTCTGCACATTTCACAGCCAAGATACAGATTTTTAGACGTGAAAGTCACATTCTGGACCAGGCCTATTAGCTTTTTAGCAAACATGTATCATACACTCTAGTATGATGTCCATGCATTAACTCAGATTTCCCTGTTTTCTTATTATGTCCAAAATCCTGAGGATCTATTTCTACATATTCTCAATGTTTTCAATAATTACTCCAGATTATGACTTCAAACTTTAGCGTTTGTGGGGAAAATGTACAGTGATCATCAGTTTTACGTCTCTTAAACACATCTACATCACTTGCTTACATTGGTGTTCCTTTTGAATGGGTCCTCCAGCTATTTAATAACTCTGTAAACGTATTATCTTTCTGCCGAACATAAGTCTTTAACTCGACAACTTTAAATGCATTACACCACAGGTTAACACCTATATCGTCAATATACTATGGCTTTCCTTTCACTGGAGGCAACTGGAAAAAAACTCCAACAGCAACCACACTTACATCCCCAAAAGGGGAAAAATCACCACTTTGTTTGAGCTGCCATAATCCGCAATGAATATATGCCATCAGTGTATGATCAACCATGGATATTCCATCAACTTGTTGTGGCAGAAAATGTCACAAAATGCAAACACAACCAGCAAACCTGGAATGGTTAAAGGCAGTTTATTATAGACTGAGTGGAGTGTGAAGCTGAAGGCTTGAATGAAGTGATGGCTGAGATGGGAATTATGAAGCAGAGCAGACAGATTAGTTGAAGGCAGAACAGTCCAAATCCGGAGGCAGAAAATGAGAGCGAGGCTGAATGTGGCGGGTTATGGTTTAGGCTGGTGTGGTGACCTACCTGAGACACAGAACAGAGTGTGACTTGACGTCCAAAAGTACAAAAAGACATAGTGTCAAGAACTTGAAGCTGGCCTTGCTGTCTGCACCACAGAGGTGACTGAATGACCTGGCAGAGTCTGAATGTCTGAGCTGGGGCTTTAAACTGCAGTGGCTTGATTGTAGATGTGGTTCAGGTGTGCAGGTTCAGCAGCTGCTGGCAGTCAGGAGGACTGGCAGGAGGAGGGAACCAGAAGGCCACACCCAGAAAACACACAGAGAAAATGAAACACTTGGAAGGGGAAACAGGAAACACAAGGGAGAGGCAAAGCTTCAACCCTAACACAAGTCTTCAAATGTGCAGATTACTGTATTTTGCATGTAAACTATTGATCTTTTCTCCAGCTAAAGGTGTATATGGCAAGTTCATGTCTGTGCCATTACTACATGTATAATACATAGTTGAAGCATGTGAAATTGTGTGCAGCGGTGCTAATCAGAGCAGTCAATAATATACAAATGGTTGCTGTTGGAGATTTTTTCCAGTTGCCTTGAAAAAGGAAGCCATTGTGTGTTGACGATGTAGGTGTTCACCTGTGGTGTAATGTATTTAAAGTTGTCAAGTTACAGACTATTTTTAGGCAAAAATATGCTGTGTTTGCAGAGTTATTCAATAGACAGAGGACACATTCAAAAAGAAGGACAGTGTAAGCAAGTTGCGTAGATTTGTTGAGGAGGCGTGAAACTGGTGAAGACAGTTCTTCATTGTGTATTTTCCCCAGTCATTATCTAGAGTAATTATTGAAAACATGTTGAGAAGGTGTAGAAAAAAAGCTCAGGATTTTGGACATAATAAGAAAACAGGTAAACTTGTGTGAATGCATGGATCTAATACTCAACTGTATTTTGATCAGTACTGATGCTGTTAAAATAAGAATTATGCAACTTGTATTAGGTTAGAACAGTGGTTCCCAACTGGTCCGGCCACAGGGACCAGATTTTTCCTTTGTCATTAGTTTAAGGTCCACACAGTTTAATACATTCAGTGCGTACACTGTATATAAATATGGATGACACGTCTGCACTTATCCCACTGTAAAGAGGTGAAGCTAAAATATCCTGGATACAGCTGCTGCCATCTTGCTCTGGTGATGTAATTTGAAGCCAGAGTCTGCACAGTTGCAGCCAGCCACCAGGGGACAATGGAAGTGATTTGCCTCCACTTTTGGGACGCTGTCATGTTGTCCATCTTTATATGCAGTCTGATTCAGCGTCATACTTGCTTTAAGCCTTGTTGTCGAGCTACTTAATGGTCTCTGTCAAGTAGTTGTCCATTAGTCACTCACTCTACAGCAGGAAATGGCACTTCAAAATAAAAGGTCTGTGCTGGAAATTTACTGTACTTAAAAATAAAGTGTGTTTTTTGACAAACCTGACACATTTGCGAGTCACTTGCGGTCCATTCAGAATGGACCTACGACCCACTTTTGTACCGCAACCCACCAGTTGGGAACCACCAGACTAGAGAGTAGTCTCTTGGGTACGATGTGAGGCATTTAGTCTTTGCTTATTTAAGACCACTGTGCTGCTACAGAGGAAGGAGTCTCGCCTTGTTCCTCTGCAAAGTAACAGACTTCAAAGAGACAAATGAAACAATTAAATTCAATATTTTATTGCCCTTAGATCAGCAATAAAGTTAGTGAACCAGCCTGACAGCATGACAGAATCAGGAATTTTCTTGTACAAAGCAAGGTATAACCGTCTAATCTAAAAAATAAAATTCTGCATTGCAAAATATTTGTCGTTCAAAATAGGATACAAATGTCCAAAACAAACATGATTATCACCAATTCACTTGTTTATATTATATACTTTCAATATTATAAATAAAATAATTCCAAGATGCTTTTAGTAGTCGGCACACCAGGTGCTAAAAAAAAAGGCAAATGCAAAAATGTTGATATGTTGAAAGATAAAAGACCTGACAGAATGATACAACAGAGTGAACACAGACGGAGTCTATTTCCATAAATACAGTAGCAATAGAATGAAGTGAATTGTACAATAAACCAATTATTTTTAGAATAAAACAAAAGAGAGGAAAAAATAAACTGGGCCGAATTATATTGGAAAATGTCTCTCATGGATTTTTTTACTGAGCTACTTTCAAGAGCAGTGGGAATTGTAAGGTTTTGACGTTCAGTTAATGTAAAAGTGACTAATTCTCTGACTTAAATCCTCCCAGAAATGTAGATTGAAATCAACATCAAGACTCATTTGGTTAAATTTGTCCTGATGCCGTTTCTAGCCAGTTGAACTCGTCTAACTACAAGGCAATTGTTACAGCAGTTAAAACTGATTAAATCCTGTTGTGTCGAATACTAAATGTTACATCAGTGTGACTGCTGACTGTCAGGAAAGATGAAGATAAAATACAACGAATGAAAAATTACACATGAGATAAGCCTGTTCTTTCACACTGCTTCATGTCTACGTTCCACACTTTCTTCACATCTATCTCTCTAGCACTTACTATTCCAGTTACAACCTGCTTTTCTATTCACGCCCCATTTACAAGTATGTACAGTTTCCTTTCACATCTTCACTTTTCATGTTCCTTTTTTAAATCACATAACTGCTCGACCTTCAACCAAACACATCCTTAATTGTACCACCAGGACAGTTCTTTCATAGCATCTTATTGTACCGTTCATTCTCTTGTGCTTCTTCTTTGGGTTTATTTGACTAAGCTGTGTAGTTGGGTGATTTTATTTCAAAGGACACTTCTGGGAACAGCCTTTCTGTGTTGTTGTTTGGGTGACTTGGGGGAGTTGTCAGGAGGGGGCCACTGCGGTTTAGTGAGCTGAATGTCTTCTTCTATTTTAAAGGCTTTCTTCGGGGGATCGGCCTGTGGGGGCCAAACTACAGATATTTTGTTGCAGTGTGGTTTGATTTCATTGCACGTTTTTGTCGTTTCGTTTTCACCGCCGTGCGGTTTGTCAACTGAACTTATGCTGCTCATGGAATATCTCCATTCAAGTTTCTCATCTGAGGGGATAGGTCCACCACTTCCTGCGGGAAGTTTCTGCCCAAGTCCATTATCGTAGCTCCCTTTGGACTTGAGGAGTTGTTTGTAATGGGGTAGACAGTAGAAGTGTCCATGGAGAGAGACGTAATTTCCTAGGCTAAGAGAAAAGAACATTCAGAACAAGACAGTTACCTCTATTTTCTGAACAATTATACTGTCAGTAAGACACTAAGGTATTTACTAATTAATACTGCAATGTTTAATTGTGCCCGAGGTGACTATTTATTTGAATGAATGCCACATTTACCTCAATTTATTTCTGCAGTGCTCACAGTAGAAACAGGATTTATGGTACTTTTTTTTGTCCACTATCAGAGCATCCATCGGATAAGCTCTCCTCCGACATACTGCGCAGAGCTCCGACTTCGGAACTCGAACCTGTTTGAAAGAGATAAAATGCAAATCATTGGATTTTTTTCCATTCATCCCATGTGCAGAGCATTTCTTTTGGGCTGCCTCACAATGCAACGGCTTTTCTTTCATTTTTTATAATGGTTAATCTTGTTAGTACAAAGCATTAAAAAAAAGATTATATTTGTATTTTAAAACTACCTCATATGGTTTATAAATGTCTTTAGTAAAACATTAACAGTGGTCATGAGAGTGACTCATTCAGTGTATTTTTCCTTAGGATTTTCTTATATTTACTCATCCCCCTACAAACACGCATGCATGGATATCCATAACTGCACTTTGACATTGTTTATGAGCTCTATAAAAAGGCTGTCATCTGGTTAATTACAAACCCTCAGCCACTGTATACTGTAATTTGCTTGTTGAAAAGGTACATTATATGCTGTTTTTTTTTGGGTCAGCAAATATAAATCCTCATGAAAAGGCTGCAGTGCTTATCATGAGCAGTTAGACCGATTATGTTCAGAGTGACATCATTCTTACTGCAATGTACAAAAGGTTCAACAAATTCATTTTTAACAGAGTTGGCTGAGTTGTCATTAGATCATGATAGGTGGTTATAAAAGGAGGGAAGATACTCTCTGTTTAAGGTTAGTTGCTGCCGTTAGATGTTATTGGAAACATCCTGCAACAACTCCATTCCCTGATGAAGACCATAAGATGTGTTTAAAGCTTCAGAGAACAGTAATAGTTATCATGGACATAAGATTATTTTGTCAAACTGCTGTTTCCAATGTTAAGGATGAACTTTCATACAAATGTTATTGAAACTGTTCTCAGAGAACAGAGTCAGCAAGAAAAAAAAGAAAAAGATCATGCTAGCAGCATGGCAAGGCAATGTCGGTTAGTGGATGTCAATTTCATTCTAGTTCATGCACCACATACGGCCCAATTGTGATCTCAAGTTGGCTGAACCACTGAAATCATTATGCAATAACCTCTAAATAACAAACCTCCCATTTTTTCCTTTCTTTCAATGTAAAAAAGTAGTCCATTGTGTAAATGTTCATCCATTTATAAAACAGATAATCTGAGATGTCTTAAGAAAAATAAGTGCAATTTTAACAATATGTCTCAATTTTTCCACATTAGTCTACGACTCCCTGTCAATACATGATCCCCTGACATTTCTACTCCTGTGTATTCATGCTTTTGGCAGTGCTGTAGCATTAGGGTTCCAGCAATGGGTCATTCCTAGCATTCGGTGCCATTTGAGTCCCCATGACAGAATATGGGGACTTTAAATGGTAATGTTAATGACTAATAGTTGTTATTAATGTTGTTAAGTAATGTGTAGAATTGTTCATGTTCATACATCAAATGTTCATGTGAATATTAATTAAATTTCTTTTCTTTTATGAAATGTGTTGTTGTTCTCTGGTGTAACGTCCAGCCTGTCAAGTCCTGTCCATCCTGTTGTGTGTTTTTTTTGATGATAAATAAAGAAAATCAACAAATATTAAGTATATCTTATTGGGTACTTGCATGCTATGAATAGGAAAAATGATATCACTTAAAAATTGGCCCAAATTCCACTGAAATTCCCTTTGATTCTAAAACAAAAGTGTTGAAATTAGATTGTGCCTTAAAATAGAGCAAGACTTTTTCTTAAAATAATGGTTGTTCTTGAATACTTGATAAAAAAAAACTTTTCAAGGATAAAGCAAGGGACATTTTAACTGTTAGGAAATCTGAATATTATAATAATTGTGCATTCAAAACACATATTAATAGAGAAGAGAATGTCCTCTAACAGGGTGGACATTTTGTGGCTGTTACATGCAAAGAATTTGGTTAAAATCATTAGATCATAATATCCTGAGCTGGACTGACATTTTTCTTGTAGTTCAACAAGCCCTCATTTAGATGAAACAATAAAAAGATGTAAAATTTAAATTTTTTGATAGAGGGCTGAAACCAGGCTGAAATGCCACCGAATATTAGAAATGACCCCAATATTGTTTGAAGGCCCGATAGAAATTCTTTTGTACTAATGCTGCTGATTGACATTATTTTCAATATTGTATAACATAGTGTTCAATGTTTTCTTAAATATGATTTATTGTTATTCATAGAACTGTATTCTGGTCAGGGTGGAAATGCCTCTGAAGCAGCATTTTACATGAAGTCGACTATTCACTGTTTAACTTGCTCCTCAAACCTGACACCTCTTAGCCTTCACGAGGGCATCAATATTAACTTTGAAAAATCATCCAGTGGGCCTGATTGGACCCTTTGGCAGGTCATATGTTTGACTCCCCTTGTCTAGAATATTCAACATAGTATTGTGAAATTCTGTACAGATATTCATGATCCCCTTAGGATGAATAATAATCTCTTTAGTAAGCCTTTCCTCTATAACAGCTGTCATGACATCCCATCAGTCTCAGATGTACTTTGTGGTAAATGCAAATTAGTAAGTGTTAGCATGCTACTATCCTAAACTAAGAAGAATTACCTGCTAAACATTAGCATCCAATCACTGCCATTATGAGCACATTAGCATGCTAATCTAGCCCAAAGCACTGCTGTGCAAACATTCTGACAGAGCTGCTAGCATGGCTGTAGACTTCTAGTCTTCATGATTATTACCAACACCTTTTGTTTAACAAGGAAGCTTTCACAATGCATGAAACACACTAATTTTAAATACTGCACACCACATGCAGTTCTTCAAAGAAATCCAATCCATCCATTACAGTCCATGCCATTAGTTTCCTTTGTTTCATGCTGTTGCAGTCTTTACCAGTTGTGACAATCGTCTGATGTGACATGACTTGTGATGTCGTCTCCTCAGATATAGTGTAGCCAAGGCTTTTGAAAACGGATTCACTCTCTGTCCATGTTTTGTGAAAATTACTCAGCAACTTCTCAGCATCGTCATCGTAAGGTTCTGTTTGCTTCACTGCTGCAGTTTTTCTTTTGACTGCATCAGCGTAGGAAAAAGGAACCCGTTGGGTTGAGGAACTCTCAGAGTGCTCAGTGACAGCTGTCCTTGTTCCTGTGACCTTGTTACCAAACTCGTCAACATTTGAGAAATGTTCTGTGATTGATTTGGTTTCAGAGAAACCTGATGGTTCTGCTGGCACAGTTTCTACCTCATTTTTCTGGAGAGGGAGGGGGGTGCTCTGCCGTGAGCCTCTCTTTGTCTCTTGAGGACTTTCCCTCTTTGAAGTGTCTGCTGTTGTTTCACTCAGGCTTGACACAGTCTCCTCCTGATCCTTTTTCTCCTCTCTGAATGAGAAACTTTGCTCATCCAGTTCAAAAACATTTTTAATAGCCTGGATGTCAAAAGTTGGCATTTCCTGTTCCAGGATGTCTGGTTTCTTTTTGTCACAATCTGTGCTTTCAGCGTCATTGTTAAGCCACTCTGTGAGTGGGATTAACTCCTTTCTGATATATACTTTCTCTTCTGGTGATTCAAATTTGTTTACAAGACTATACATGTCCGCCCTGTGAAGCTCTTCCTTTTCTTTGTTCTTATTTTCCATCTCACACTCCTCCATATCTGGGCCCAGTCGTTCAGGGATAGCAATGGGCTCCTTTCGCACATAGGTCTTATTAATTTCAGCCTTTTGAGCCTCTTCGAAAAACTCTCTCTTTTCCTTGACAGATACAGATGATGACTCTGAAATGTCCGAAGCATCAATAAGATCTGGGTCATTTTGACACAATGGCATGTGGGAGTCAGACTTACTTTGTGTTTCATTTGCATTCAAACCCTCTGAAGTATTAGCTTGATCTTCTTCTACATGTGCAGGAATTACATCAGCCTGCTGAACCTCCCCGGACAAACTCTTCTTGAGCCTTTCTGTTGACGTCCCTGAAGTCTCCACCAGTTGGGACTCGATTTTAATTTGCCGATGGAACGACGGAGGTGATTCCACAATCTCTGATTTCCTCTCTGAGATTTGTTGAGGGAGAAGCGGTGGTGGGGTGACGCCACGTGAGAGTTTGACTGTCGTGTCTTTGAGCCGAGCCAAATTTTCTGCTCTGTCGAAAGTCGGAGAGGGTGTGATTCTAGTGAGCCGTGATGTCGGGGTGTCACACCTGCGTGGTGGCGGTGTAGGAGGTGTGGGTGGCCTGTGCAGCAGGGTGGGTGACGGAGTAACTCTCTGGGGTGAGTCAGTTCTCCGTGTGGATTCAATGGTGATAAACGTTGGTGAGGGAGAACGCATTTTCAGTAACGGCGAGGGAGCGCAAAGGTCTACAGACCTGCTCTGACTCGCTTCTTCTTTCCGTCTTTCATGGGACGTCTTCTTCTTTGTTTGGTTCTCAACCTTGGCCGAGCCAATACTGATCTTAGATATTCTTGGTGTTGCCCCACCAGAAGCAGATTTTTCAGAAACAGGCTCACACTCGTGCTTCTCCAATGTCTCGTTATCCTCTAGATGCATTAGTTTAGCCTCTGCAAGTTTCCTCACAGAGGAAAGAATTTCTCCACTTTTCTGAGCATCACTTTCCACCACAGATCCCTCCAGTTCACTTTTTCTTTCCGGACTCATGAGCCAATCTGGAACTGTATTGAGCAGAGTCTTCACAGACTTAGAATCAGCCTTCTCTGAAACTCCTTGTATCTCTGTGATGTGAGAGATTAACACTTGGACCTCTCGCCTCTGAGATTCCTCTGTTCTCCCCACTGTGGACTTTACCCGTTCATTTTGTTCTGACTCGCCTGTCACTGTAATTGGGACATCCCTTCTTTCTTCTGATGGTTCCTCTGCGCTCTGCTGAATATCTGTCACTCCTTTCTTCTTTTGAGATCCCTTCGCTTGCTTTTGAACTGCTTTTTGTTGCTGGGAATTCTGATCGTCTTTCCTTTCTGTGGTAATGACTTCTCTGTTGACTTGAATCTGCTCTTCTTTTATATTTTTATGAATTTGGGAAACTGCAATCGTTTCCTGAGTTTGGTTTGTTTTTTCAGGAGCTTCTGTCTTGGTTTCAGTAATGTCTGTCTTTGATTCTGTGGAAATCTCTTTACCTTGTCCTGGTTGTGCACTCCCTTTTGACTTTTTGGACTTCTTTTTCTTCTTTGCTGGAGTCGGAGTTTCTGGTTGGCTGTCAGTTATGCTAACAGTAACAGCAGGCGCGGAGGCAGCAGCGGGAGAGGAAGTAACTTTCTTAATCCCCTGCTTTAACTCTGTCTTCACTTCTTTAGGTTCACTGATCACTTTCACCTCAGTAGCTTCCTTCACTTCCACCTTAAAGCTTTCTTGTGCAACACTCTGCTTCTCACTCTCACTGGATGTTCTTGTCTCTTGCTTTTCTTGTTTGTTGTTCTTTTTCACCTTTTGGTTTTGTTTGCCAGCTTTCCCATTTGTATTGGCAGCTGTCTTTTCTGCTTGCATTTGCTGATCGGAAACTTTCTCTTGGCTCTTGGTGGGAGAATGATCTGTTTTCTTCTTGTTATCACGCTGTGGTGATCTGGACTCCTTTACATTTTTGTCTATTTTCTCCAACTGTGATTTGCTTGATTTAACATTCTCCTCTGTATGGATTTTATCAAGGTGCATTTCATTTTTGTTTTTATCCTCAGACTTGTTGGGACCCTTTGTTTTCTGATTTTTCGATTCTTTCGTGTTTTCAGTTTTTGCGACATCAGTGATTGAGCTCTGGACTTTGTCAGAGATGACAGACTGAGCAGACTGCTTGGAGGAAACAGAAACAGTTTTCTGTGTAGTCGTATGCATCTGTTGTTTAACAGCTGAGACAGATGAAGTCTTTTGAACTGAGACAACTTTAGAAGTCTCATTAGAGACAACTTGCTGTTTGGCTGAAGATATAACTGTTGAATCAGTGAGGATTTTGTTGTGGCTAGCAATGGCAATGCTCTGCGTGGAATCTGAGACATGCTTAGATGAGTCTGAATGAACACTCAATGCCATCTTTTCAGCGCTTTCCTTTGTGATTACTGATGTGTTTTTATTTGACTGCTCAGTATCGCTGGTGGAAAGCATTTCAAGAGCAGCGGTAACTGAGTCATGTATGAAAGTGGGTGGTGGAGTGGTTGGGGGGGTGTTTTCCTCCCTCAGCTTCCTGTACTTTCCTTCTGCTTGTATTAATGGAGTGTTGAATTTACTCATTTTTCCTCTCATGAAAGGTGGAGGGGAGGGTGGAGGGGTGAATTTCACAGGAGAGATGCAAACTTTCCTCAGTGGTTTTGGTGACTCAGGCGGTGGAGGAATTTCATATGAAACAGTTTTTGATGAGTGTGTTGTTGTTTTCGATTGGTTTTGGCCAATCTCTAGCACTTTCTCCGATGTAACCTCCACCTGTTGCGTTTCACTGATCTCCACTTTAGGCTCCAGCTTCGGGACCGGATGTAATATGGGAGCTTTCACTTTTTTCACCGTCATCTTTTTTGCTTTGGCTGGTGAAGGATGAATTGCCTGTGCTGGCATGCTCTCCAGTTCTTGTTGAGATGGAGGAGGTGGGAGGAAGTCCTGCTCGCTGGTGAGTGGTGGTGGTGGAGGCGGAAGGTGATCTATGTCAGAATCAACAGAGGGAGGTGGAGGAGGAGGAGGAAGGTCAGTGTCTGCCATTGGTGGAGGTGGGAGAGGCAGCTCAGGCTCTTGTGGCTTTAGGACATAATCATCGGTCTTTACTTTGGTTTTATCCAGTTTTATCATTCCCTTTCCCTTCGACTTTAGATTACGAAACTCTGTCTTGACTGTTTTGATGCCATGGTGTTGAGTAATTGTTTTATGCTCCACCACAGTTTTTGATTGCTGAGCAGACTGCACCACAGAACTTGACTCTGTTCTAACAATTTCAGTGTTATTAGAGATGGTATGATTTTCTTTGGATGTTTCAACTGCATTAGCAGTTTTTATCTTTTGTATGCTCCGCTGTGGATCAGCCTTTAGGTTTTTAACTGGAGGACTCTGCTTAACTCGAACTCTTCTGTATGATCCAAGTCTGACTTTGGGAGCTTGGCGCTGTGCTGTTTCCATCAGTGATTTAATAGTGCCTTTAACATCGCCCTTTATCACTTCCTCTTTCTCCAGCTGGGATTGCTCCTGCATCTCGTATAATGACTTGATTGACATCTTGACGTCACCCTTTATGTCACGTTCCAGACTTGGGCTCCTTTCCATCCTCGGTGAGGGTGGAGGCTCCATTAAAAGCTGTATGGTTCCTCTGACGTCTCCCTGAACGTCTATTCCTTGTGAAGCCGTCCTCTTCTCACTGGAGGCATCGTGCAGACTTTGCATCGCTGTGCGAATATCGCCCCTCACAATTTCTTCCTTTTCAACTTCCTTCACTGCTTGCTTTGCCAGCTCCAGAGATTTCAGTGTGGCCCTCACATCTCCAGGAACTAAATCCTCCATAACTGCTTCAACTCTGGATGTTGATGATTTCTCGAGAGACTTCAGAGCCCCTTTGATATTTCCCGGTATGATATCTGGCTTCTCCACCTCCTTGTACTGCTTTTGAGCCCTCTCCAGGCACTGCAGGGCTTTCGGTATGTTGCCTTTCACCACTTCCTCTTTCTCCATAACAACCCTCTGATTCGCTGATTCAGACAATGAACTCAAGGCAGCTCTTAAATCGCCTTTGACTATCTCCTCCTTTTGGACTCCTTCCAATGAGAGGGTTGGCTGTGACATGAAAACTTTCACCGCGTTGTGAACATCACCAGGTATAACATCTTCCACCGTGCGCTCAATTTGTGTTTGATTACGGCCGAGGATGAGTTTAGTGCCCTTGATGTCACCTCCCATGATCTTCTCTTTTTCTTCACTGTCAGGCAGAGTCTCATCAGGTTCTACATGAAGCTGTTTAAGATAGTCAAGAGCCCCAGATTCGATACATGTGGAGTAAAAGTTGACATTTCCTTTTTCGGTCTCATCTACTGTTATCTTCACTGACTGATCCGTGTTGTCTGAGCTGGACAATTTTTGAAGAGCACTCTTTATATCCCCCCTTACAATATCCTCTTTTTCAACATTAACATTCTCTTGTTTATTGAGAAGGGAATATAATGTCATCTGCACGTCTCCTTTCTCATCCTCCTGGATGAGTATTCCATGTTTTGCTGAACCGCCCTCATTGAAAAGATTGTTTATAGCTTCCTGAATGTCACCTCGTAATATTTCCTCCTTTTCAACACTGCTGTCTCTCTCTTGGTTGAATAGCTGATGCACTGTAGAAGTGATATTACCCTTCTCTTCTGAGTCTATAACTATCTGTCTCTCCTGTCTTTCCTGTCTGTTCAGCAGGTTCATCATAATAGTCTGCAGATCTCCCCTGATGACATCCTCTCGTTGAATTTCCGGAGCCTGCTTATTCATTAGCTGGTATTTTGCCATCCTAACGTCGCCTATTTCATCAGCTTCAATGAGTATTCCCTGAGACTTCACCATTTTCTGACTGTAAAGTTCCTCAAGAGTTCCCTTGACACTCTTGCCAAGGATTTCAGTCTTCTCCATTTTTGTCTCATTAAACTCGTCAAAGGGTGTCGTTTCAAAGAGCCATGTTGTTGTCTTTACATCTGCTTTCAAAATCTCCTCCTGTGACGTAATGGCTTTACCTTCGTCCTCCTCTACCTCTTTAATGTGGTCAAGAGGATTTTTCTCAAAGAGCCAGACTGATTGTTTAACATCTCCCTTTGTGACATCCTCCTTTTTAACCGTTTCAATCAGATTTTCAGAGCTCATGCTTCTTATTTTGTCAATGGACTGGGTCTCAAATCTCCATTTCGCAGTCCTCACGTCGCCTTTTTGTATTTCACTCACATTAACCGTTCTCACAGATTCCTGCAACAGGGCGTCAGACTCAAAACGATCTTTGTTCATCCTCACATTGCCTCCCTGAATATCATCCACAGTTCTTATGAAAACCTTCTTTTCTTCCGCAATCCTGTCGAGAGGCTGCGTCTCAAATTTCCACTTGGCGGAAGTGACGTCTCCTTTTTGCACATCCTCTTGCGTGACAGATTTAATGATATAAACCTCATCTGTGTCCCTGATAGCATCAAGGGGTTTGGTTTCAAACTTCCACCGGGTTCCGACGACATCTCCTCGTGTTACTTCCTCGCTTGTGACAGTGGTGACCTCGTGGTAAAGGCCCTCTCTATCCTGAATGGCATAAAGGGGCTGATTTTCAAACATCATGGTGTAATTTCTCACATCACCCTTCTCATCTTCATCACGAACAATTGTTTGCATTCTCCTCAGCTCTGTGTCTGTCTCCTGAATTTTATCTAAGGAGTAGGTCTCAAAAATGAAACGGCCCTTATCTACATCTCCTCCTTGTACATCATTCACTGTGCGGCTGTTCATAGATTCCTCTTCGCTATCATGTATTGTATCTATTGATTGGTTTTCAAAGAGCCACCTACAGTTCACCACGTTTCCTTTTTGTATGTCCTCAGCCTGAACTCTCTTCAGGTTTTGCATTACTTCCCCAGATGTCGAAGTCATGATATCAGATGTTTGGTTTTCAAAAATGTACTTCATCCCTGACACATCTCCAGATGCAATGTCTATCTCTGTGACCCGTTTAAAGGAGCCCGCCTCCTCCCCAGTGAGGTTCTCCAGTTTTTCCGTCTCAAAGAGAAAACAAGCCGTTCTCACATCCTTTCCTCTAATGTCCTCTTGATTGACAGTGCATGTTTTCAGAATGGTCTCAGTCTCATCGTGGATAGTATCCAGTGCTTGTGTCTCAAAAAGCCATGTGCAGGTTTTGACGTCTCCCTTTTGCATTTCTTCAGATTCATTTTCACCCTTCAACTCAGTTTTTTCATACAGGACGTCCATTGGTTTTGTCTCAAATAGCCACTTGCAGGTTTTCACATCACCCTTCATCACGTCAACATTCCTAGATGTCCCCACAACCTCTTCATCTTCAATATTGCTAAAGTACTTAATGGCATCAAGAGGCTGTGTTTCAAACAACCACTTTGCGGTTTTAACATCACCAGACTCTATTTCTTGTTTTGATATGCCCTTGATAATTTGGTATTTATATATGCTTTCATCAAACTGATCAATTGGTCGTGTTTCAAACATCCACTTGCATGTTGTTACATCACCTTTCACGACCTCTTCACGGCGCACTGTTTTCACCTCATGGAAGTGCCCTGAGCTGTCTTGCATGGCATACAGCGGAGTACACTCAAACAGGTTTTTATTTGATTTCACAGACCCAGATGTTACTCCCTCTATGAGAATCTTTTGAGATTGATCCCTGCAGTTTAAATCTGTGCTCTCAAACATTTGCTTGTAGTTTGAGACGTCAACTCTATCGATTTCTTCCATGTCGATTGTTCGGATGACTTCCTTCTTTTCCTGTCTGATCTCCTCCAGGGGCTGGCTTTCAAATCGCCATTTCTGGTGTCTAACATCACCCCTCTCCTCATTAAGTGCTACTGTTTTTTTCAGTTTGCCCACCTCTGCAAGCTCTTTCAACTCCTCAGTTGGAGCCGTTTCAAAATAATGTCTGGCTGATCTCACGTTACCTGCAATGATGTCCTCTTTTGTCATGGGCTGACTATTTGAATCATCTTTTAAAGTATCCATTGGCTGCGTCTCAAATACCCAGCAGTTCCTGCGAACATCTGCCCTGCAGCTTGTGCCATCCTCCTGTGTGAGGTCTTCCTCAACATTCACAGTGCGAGTAACCTCTTTCTTCTCCTCTCTTATTTGCTCTAGAGGTTGACTCTCAAAGCGCCACTTTTGGTGCCTCACATCCCCTTTCATTTCTTCATTTACTGCAGCCCTTTGAAGTTTTCCGACCTCAGGGCCAGTTTTCCTCTCTGCTCGAGGGCTGCTCTCAAAAAAGTGCCTCGCAGATCTAACATTGCCCCCGATAATTTCTTCAATAGACTGGGGTCTTGCATTGGAGTCATCCTTCAGAGAATCCATTGGCTGGGTTTCAAACACTAAGCAGTGCTTGCGTACATCAGCTCCAATAATCTCTTTCTTCTCCATTTTTGAGCTTTCCCACTCATCAAGAGAATCTAATGTCTTTATCTCAAACAACCACCTGCCCCAGTCTCCCTTATTGCTGTCCTCCATGGAAAGACTACACACAAGTTTCAAAGGTGTAGGTTCTCTGTTTGTCATGTCCAGGGGTTGGGTGTCGAAAAGCCAACGTGAGGCGATGGAGTTCTCCAGTTCACTTTCAATTTTGCGCACAGACTTAATCTCCAGCATTTGGCTTGACTGTCCCATTATGATGCATTTGAACTGAGTGTCAAAAGTGCTCGTAACAGTTTTTACTTCTCCCTGAATTTCCTCTAACACTGACCTCAGACTCAACAGGTGGCTCTCATCAATGGTCTCAGTGTGGCCGAGGCTTTCCATGTACCGATTGTCAATCATGTAAATGGTAGCATTTCCATCCTCCTCTGTGAACACAACCTCCTTAGTCAAATCCTCCTCCTTATGCATTTTATTTAGACTATCCATTGTTTGGGTTTCAAACAGCCACGCTGCAGCACGGACGTCTCCTTTATCAAATTTGTTACATTTGTTTTTATAATCTGTGGAGTTGATATCGTGAGAACTCAGCTCGTCCATCGGCTTGGTCTCAAACATCCAGGCTGTACGTCTCACATCTTTTCCAAGAATAATTTCCTGCTCAGTTATTTTGTTGTTGTCGTCATCCTCATCAGGAGATTCATCTTTAATGGCATCCAGTGGCTTATTTTCAAACCTCCATCGCATCGCCTGCACCTCCCCGGGGAGAATCTCTTCCCATTCCATGTATTCTTCATCGTTGATTTCATCGGGACTACCTGCTTCTTCCTCATACATGTACTTTTGATTCTCTACCTGGTTGCTCTCAGTTTCGTTGTAATCACTGTAGTATTCCTTCTCTATGTTCTTACGAACCTCAGGATGAATATGCCTGTAAAGACGCTTCAGCTCAGACATACCCTTCTGCTTGAAGTAAGCCTCTTTGTTGAGTGGGTATTTGGAGAGGTTTGCCACTTCTGGAGGCTCAGGTGAGTAATGGTACGTCGGAATATTTTCATTGTCTGATGGCATTTCTAGTAAGTCTGGAGGCTGGGGTGGAAGATAGTCAGAATCCTCAGCCGGTGGGGGCGGAAAGTCCTCATAATCCATCACTTCAGCCGATGTGTCTTCTGCTGCCTCAGTAGCGGATGTTTCATACACCTCACTAGTCACGGTGTTGTTGTGTGACACGTTTGAGGACCACTTAGATCGATTGATATCACGTCCAATCTTTTTAAGGAATAAAAAATGATATTTGTGGGTGAATACCAACAAATCCATAACATTACCCCATGGCAGAGTTCTATGAACATTGCATTTCACCTTGTTGTAACACTTGCAGACAAAGTTAAGATCATAAAACATGAATAATCTTACACAGCAAAATACTTTTCAATCTAAGGTTAATGGTACTGTGTAAATAAATTGCTTCCTTATTACACTCTTTGCAGTGAAGTTATAATCCTCAAGATTTCCATGAAGTCATTTTTTAAGCAGTGGCAGTTTGGTGTAGTTTCATTCTGTTACTACCTCTCTTTATAGAAATTTTGTTGCAGTGGCCATTCAATCAGTCCGTCCACTTTTCCCATGCTGGATTCAGATTGCCCTCACACAAATGAGGGATTCACAGTTGATGATGCATGTATGTGATCTAGTGTTACTGTTTTTAATATTGTCAAATTATATTAGCTTCACTGTTGGCTGTTCTTTTATAGCTGCATCACAACTGTAGATCAGACCACTATGCCAAATCATTTTTGACTGACTTCTCTTCTGTCGCTAGGGGTCTCTTGGTCTAAATATGAACAAAAATAGGGGCAATGTGGTCACTGCAGTCAGTTTATCCAGGTTAGGGTTCCTTTAGCGTTCAATGTTCAGGACGTTTTTACCAGGAGCTGAATTATCCATAGAGGTCTCCACCTCTCTAAAATAAACCGAATAATTTAAACAGGTAAAAACACTGAAGAAAGCAGATTCATGTTAAAAATCTGTGTTTCTTTGATGCTGTTCAGCTCACCATGGATGGGCTGCTAGCCCAGCACCTGTTCATATGTGCTCACTTTTTTTCTCTGATAACTTAAGATCCCGATGTTTAGGAGGCTTTAATTGGGAGCCAAATTATCCACAGAGGTCTCCACCTCTCCATAACAAACAGACCAGGTGATATAAACTGGTAAAAACACCAAATAAAGTAGTTTCACATTAAAAAGCGGCGTTTCTCCAAAGCTGCTAAGCATGGCAGGAGCTGGAGCCAAGTTGCTGCTCAGCTTATTTTTCTGATAACCAAAACAACAGACATCCAATGACTTAAAATCTTTTAAGATATAGTTAAAAAAAAAACAAGATCCGAAAAGTGGATCTAAAAATGTGGTTTAAAACTTGATTAAAGTGTCAATTTATGGCAGTTTCTGGCAGACAACCACAACCCTGATGCATGAGAAAAGGGGATATGACGCCACTGACAGGTGATGGCGACCACATAACACAGACTGTGTCTTTGATTATGTCAATGTCTTTGACATTCAGATGCAGAAATATTACATACTAAATCTTTAAAACAGCGTGTTTGTTTAACTTCCCTGTAACCGAATATACAAGTTGCTTTTCTGTATTCCTAACAAAGGCGGTGCTAAAGGAGTCTTTACTGTGATATAACCATGCTTGCTGTTTCCACCAGTAACCACAGGTGTTGTAAAATAAACCCGGACTAAAATCTTAAGGATTGCAACTTTAAATAATAAACTATATTTACTATCTCAAATTACACTCACCCTAAATTAAGTATTCTGTCCTATCATATTTCCAATGCTTACCTTCATTGGTTTCTGTGGAGCAGCCTCTTCGATTGTTTTTTCAAAGTGATCCCTCAGTTCTTTTGTTGTGTATCTGGGAAACTCCTCTTCTAAAAGTCAGCACAGGCATAGGTGTAAAGGCAGGCCATAAATTAGTCAGGCAGTGACAGCGTATATGGCAGAGAATAAAAATATTGAAACAACATCCTACCTGTTTCATTTTGATGGTTTTCAAAAGACGATGCCAAGTTGTTGCCGCTGTATGACACCTATATATTTCACATGAGAAATGGAAAAAGGATGTTGATATTATACACATTTTTCCATTCAATGTAATGTAATCTCTCCCAAACTCACAGAGACTACCAAACATGTATTACACAAAAGTGATTGATTGCAATCAGTTCCATTTTGTTCCCAACAATTTAATCAAAGTGTTAAGCTCATTAGCAAAGCCTGTAGGAACACAGTGATAGAAAAAGTTCAATACCATTGTTTCTTGGTTGAAATTTAGCTGCTGACTGCCTGGGACGATCTGCCTGCTGCTGCTTGACACTGTCACCTCAGAGTTGGACATTTCCTGTGAAGGTGGAGACATTGGTTGTCAAAAACAGTAAAAAAACACACATAAAACTCTCTCGGTCTCGCTTCACCACATTGTCCCCCTCGCCATAGTCACAGATGTGAGTTTACATGAGTCCAATTCTCTCCACCAGCCAAAGCTTAATAGTACACAACTGAATACCATGCAGAGAAGATGCTAGACCAGATTGCTCACCGCAGTTTGAAACGACTAATCACAGATGGAGGCAGGATGACAAAGAATGTGTCAAGCTGTTCACTCACACTGTACCATAGCAAAACAAGAAATAAGACAATATTTTCCACTGTGTTGTGAAGTTTCCATCTACCGAATGGAGCTACAATATAAGTGTTATAAAGCACCCTCAAGGTTTTCATGAAAGGTGTTAGAGATGTCAAGTAATGTCTGTACCGTAAACCCACGCACTTTGCTACACACTTTTGGTACTGGTGCAAGAGGATGTAGCAAGAGCCTCAGTTAATATTCAGCCTTAATTTACCTATTGTACTTGCAAAGCTCCTCATGCAGTGACACCACTGCGAAGGTAAATGCAAACATGCTCAGGTCAGAAGAAATGTTACGGTCATTTGACCACAGTGATCTTTTTCATGCTCTCAGGCTCGTGAACGAATATACTGTGTTCTACATGTGTACCTGCACAGTTCTGTGATGGAAATGGAACTGGGTTACATTGTGTGATGTTGCAGTTTCCTGGCTCTCAAATTGTTTCCTCACACTGGCAAGTCCCCCAGGCAGGGAACAGACCTCCGACTCCTCCATGACCTAATGAAGCAGGAAATATCATTAGCTGCCTCCACTTCTGCATGACCTGAAATCAAACGGATGCTTAATAGGGCTATTCTGTCTGGTGCGCACGCCATCGAACGTGGTGCAGCTCACGCTTTGTGCGGTTTGCTCTCTCACCAGCCCTGTCTCCTAGAAATTACATTCGTATGTTACCGAACTTCCTTCTTAATTATGTTGCTGTGGCAACATAATTGCTGCCTGGATTACGTTTAGAGACCTTTCGTTCAGGTACTGAAACGCTATATGTACTACATAGGCATAATGCCAGCAAGTGTACAAAGTGCAGGACCTTGACACCAGAGCTTTGGTTTGCATCCAGACTCCTGGCAACAAAAGCACTTTGGTTAAGATTAGGGAAAGTTTGTGATTTCTGGTACATGTTGATAAAAAAAGGTAATTAAAAAATAGTGCTGTTGTCTTAACGACTGGATACTGTATTACAAGATTGCCTGTTAAAATAACTGAAACATATTGTCAGCACCACTTGCCAGGTACATTAATTAGCTACATTTCCTCATTGTGTAAAAACAAAATAGAATATGCCTTGCATTATGCTTCCCTCAAAACGTATTTGCTGTTTCAAATGAGCTGTACATAAATGTAATATCTAAGAGACAGGGCTTATCTCACATACACAAACTCATTTAAATGCTGGTCATGTAATAGTT
>JAPZEB010000005.1:15638659-15653408 GCA_029783705.1 Chaetodon striatus
TACTGTTGCTAATAATTAAAACAATGTTCAGATGAGTTACCATCAGTTTACTGTGGAAAAAAAAAAATCTGTGATGAACCATGAGATATATACAATTCGACCCTTCTCTTCGCCTATTTAAGACCGTAATCCAAATTGCCAATTAAGGAGGAATGTAGAGAATGCATGGCTGTACTGTACCACTGCTAAGGAAAAAAAAATACACATTTAACTAGCACATCAAACTGCATAAGGCAGATTTCACACACTCCAAATGCTGCTGTGTTAGTCAGTCTGTCAAAAACATTCGCTGTTTCTCATGACACCAGAGAGATTCACAAATTCATTAAAAAACAGAGCGAAAACAGTGGAATGCCTGTAAAATAAACAGACACTTTATATTAGACTGGGGTCTTTGATGCACAGAGGCAAGTGTCCTCTGGAGCAAATAATCAATTCTTCCTGGCACTGCCTACCCACACATACACACAAGCAGGTACTTTGTGCTTTTAAGCCTCCAGCCAGCTTTCAGAGCTCCCACCACTGAGAACAAAAAGCAGGCAGCACTTTGTTTCAGACGCTCAGTGGGGTGGGGCCTGCGTCTGCCCACCACACATCGTTTTTGTTTGTGTGTTTGTGCATCCATAGGTGTTTGTGATGGTAAATTGACATATGCTAATAACGCTGTGGTTGATCTTTCCTCATGACTGGAGTGAGGAACAGACAGCACGGGGAAAGCTTTGAGTTGGTTGAGTACACTGCGACAAACACACACACACACACACACACACACACACATGCAAAACTGCACTCACTGTGGTTCTGCAACAGTTCATGATTTACTTTGGGGACTCCCTGACCAGCGCAGCAGGTTCACTGCTGGGCCTTTTGGGTGACTGCCAATCAATATGACACTAACTTTGGAGAAAAAATATCCATTAACGGAGTAGCACACTGCTGAATACAGATAAAAAGAATCACTCAGTTGCACGGCAAGGGCAAAGTCCTGCACTAACATCAAGAGATCTTCAGTCCTTTGCAAAGATTTTTTCAGATCTGTAGTTATGAGATTAGTCAGCATGACATGACTGCAAATTATAGCCTGTGTTCTGCCCTTAGATTTCACCAGAGTCTTACTTATTTATTCTCAGAGTACTACTGTGATAGTTTTTCATTCACGTTGTGCTTCAGAACATGGATTGAATTCCCAGTTCAGACGAAGGAAAAAGAAAAAAAATGTCAATTAGACATTGAATTAATTTACATTCAAATGAATAATTAACACATATTATGAACATTATATATTCAGCCATGATATTTCACTTTGTTGAAGACTTGCTTTGGTGTGAAGTTCCTTCACATTGATTCGTTTCTCACAAATCAGCTCTGAATACCAGAGCTTTGCCATGGCAACCAAATATTACTGAAAAGGTCACTTCTTTCAAGTTTATAAAACCTTGATCATGTGTCAACTTTCAATTAACATGTAAGATGAATAAAAAGAGAAAAACGTCACACACCCACACACACATACAATACATTAGCCTTGAAGTGATAGTTTATTTGAAAAAACGGCCCTCCCCCCCTCGCAGCTAAAGGTTAACATGTGACTGGAATGCATCGAGGCATTTTTAATATTTCAACATGTTTGCTGAATCGGGGCAATGCAATGACCTCTATCCATAAGCAAAGAAAACCTTCGACACTTCAAGACCCACTGGCAGTGTTAACCTCCTTCCCTTTTCCTATGACATAGATTTTTGCAGTAATCTTTAAACCAGTCATAGAAAGTAAATGCTG
The DNA here is from genome assembly GCA_029783705.1 of Chaetodon striatus. NCBI lineage: Eukaryota > Metazoa > Chordata > Actinopteri > Chaetodontiformes > Chaetodontidae > Chaetodon > Chaetodon striatus. Next base: position 15,640,439 of record JAPZEB010000005.1, read on the forward strand.
CTTTTAATCATCCTGAGGTACAGCTTAAATTAAACACTCATCAACTCATCACAGCAAACAAAAGATGCAGAACTAAGAGAAGTACAGACCAGTCCTCACCTTAATTACATCTACGATATCAAAATGAAGATTATCAAGCATTAAAAATTAAGTGACCTGATTTCTTTGAGGGATTATTCTTTAGAAATATTCAAATAAAAATATTACACTGACCCTAAGGATGGATGTTTCTAATGTGCTGTTCTGCTCCACACATCGCACCACGATCTGATCAACTTAACTTCTATGGAGAAAAAAAAATCTGTAGAAACAAATATTACAGCTTTCTTGAATCTGGGTCATTCTTGCAGAGGAGGAACATCATTAAAATGGAATGGCAGGTATGTGTTTCCTATGATCATCATGTAGGACTGTGTGGCAGATACTGTACATGGCTCCTAAGTGCCTCCACCCACCACTGCCCGTCAATTAGGGTGTCAGATTTCTGTAAAATAATCACCCAGCTCTTTTACCCTGATCAGGACTTTGTTGCTCAAAATGTGAGGCTCTGTATGACCAACAAGTTCAAAAAAAGAAGAGAAAGATAGCAGCACTTTATAGATCCCGCCTGACAACAAATAAATAGTATAAATGTTAACACGGAGCGGTCATTCCACTCGATTCACGTGTAAATTTTCAGATGCCTTGCACATACAATATGTGTGAAATAAGCTGCTGAGACAATGACACAATCAATTTGCAAAAAACACACATCAGCAACATTCATAGCAACAGGGCGTATATTTAGCCCCTGCTTGTCCTATGACATCGTCATGCCTGACACCCAATCTCGGCACCAAAAGCCACGACGGAAACTCAAAAAGAACCTAAAAATAACTGTCTCAAGTGACAAAAGACTGAGCGCCATGACTCAAGGGTGACCTACATTACTGTCAATAAAATGTTCAGTGTCTTCAAATGCATCCTGACGACAGAGTTGACCATATCCCTATGAGGCTGGGTAAGGATACAGTAGATCTATTGGTATGTCATGTGAAAGGCATTGGAAAAGAGTGACTTTTACTTTCTGCTTTAAAAATCAAAACCATGTTTTTGATGTTTTTTAAGAAAAACTACTGCATGACATAAACACTTACTATTAAATCTGCAACAACATTTTAAAAAATCATCTGTTGTCTCCTCACGTTATTAAGATCAGAGATGACAAAGTTGGATTTCTCTGTCGGCACTGAGCTCTATTCATCTTCCTTTTTGCACTTGTCAACTCCTTTGACACTCATCAATCAAAAATCTATTTACACACCATTGTTCCATTACATTCTGGTCATTTCTCTGCTACAGGCTGCTGCAAGGCCAAGCAGCTCGACCTCGTTTGCTTAGTCTGTATATTCAGCTGAAGCTTACTTTCTTAGTCATGCTCTGACTTGGTATGCTGAGCCATTCTTATACTGAAGACACAAAAGTCTTGGGTGCTACAAACCTATGAGTACTGATTTTCTCAGCGGTATGTCTCCAAGTGGCTTTATAGTGGGCAGTAAAATGGCTACAGAGACCAGTGATGCTGTTATCTGAGTATCTATCTTCGTGATAAGATTTCCACAAGCTCTCGCACAGACTTTCCTATGCTTCTTTAAAAGTGGCTGTGTGATTATGATGTGTTAACTATACTGTTACGGTTCATGGGGCTACTTTGTGACTTCAAATTGAAGGAGCTCTGCAGCAGCTACAACATGCTCTCAACATGAGGGTATCTGGCAGAGCTAACAATATCAACCGGAGGAGAATTGAGGGGTTGGTGCTCTGCATGCTTCCAGAACAATGCCAACAACCATTGCATGAGTGCATGCAGAGCAGTGGGGATTAGCTAGCCACTGGGGTACACACACACAGGGACTCACGGTAACATGCACACACTGTTGGACTATCCACCCAAACAAAGAACAAAGAGGCTCAGATTACAACACATTCAAAGGGAGCACGACTTTCTGCTCTGCTCTATCTTTACATAGGAAATATTTGCCTTCTAAATCAACGCTCTGAATGTGGTATACAGAACCTTTGACAATTTAAAACATATAGAGACATAGAGAGGAGTATAAGTTTTCTCCTCCTGTGAAAGCTTTCTTAACGTAATTGCCCATTATATGTTAGAACCTGCATTAAATTTGTAAATTTCAGTTGTTCATCTCTTAACTATACTTACCCAGTGTTAATTGGTTTGAACAGGTACATAAACATACATAGATAAAAGGATTTTCCAACCAGGAAATAAGAAAATAGCAAAAGTGCAACTTTTCAAAGTAAAAAAAAAGAAAAAAAAAAGTATTAGAAATAATGAAATTTCCAGATAAACGTTACATTCCTTTAGCAAATAACTATGATTAAAAACATTAGGTCTTTCCTGTCGCAATTTGATACACATTCAATACAGAAAATGAAAAAACATGCCTGGTATTTAAATTGAATTGAATTTTACTACTGTACATGAAACATCAACAGTTATAAAATAACTGTCTAATGGCAATATCCGTATATCAATGAACATTAATAGGGGAATATATATGTAATTCATAGTGGTCAGGAAGATTGCAACTTTAAGAGTTGGGACTAAAACAATAAAATCTAGACTGTCCTATTAAAGGTCCAGTAAGAAGGATTTAGGGTGATATATATCTGCAAAAATGGAATAAAGTATTCACAACTAAATTTTTTTAGAATCACATGAAACCAAGAACTGATTGATTTTTTTTGGGAGGGGTTGGATTTTTATGTAGGACAGCTCAAGAGTGACAAGAAAGGGAGCACAGAGAAGGTGGATGACATGCAGCACAGGGCCACTGCAAGGACTCAGCCTATATGGCCCAAACACTCTATCAGGTGAGCTAGAGGTCAACCTGAAACCATGATTTGTTGTGTTTTCGTTACTGTAGAGTGAGCTGTTCATATCTACATAGGAAGCGGGTCCTCTTTTACCCATATGTGTGGTGAATTGCTTTATAAAGTACAAGTGCCTTGTATTGAAAGATATGAAACAATATGATTCCATAAGAATGGAGACAGTGTATTATTACAACCATACTGATTTTAGAGGATACTATATGCTATCATGGCCATTTGTTTTGAGGTAGACATTGTCCTGTGGTCATGCTAGAAAGCTCACATCACATTTGAGACGTGCATAAAAAACAAAAACCATTCCAAAAGAACCAAACTCCAGACTCCAAACAGCTCCAAGCACTAAATTAAGTACGATATTAAATTAAATAGGCCATCATCATGAGACTATGCACACTTTATTAAACTGCGGTAAACTTGAGGTCCATAGGTATACGGCTAAATTTCATCATGAAAATCATTACAACTGATATACAACACTTTGGCTCACATTAATTAATAGGGCAGCCATGAGACACTCTAATTTAGTGTAGCATTAAACTGCTACAACAGAGACATAATGGCGTGAAGGTGGAATAGTTGCACCCAGTAGACTGTGGAGAGGCTTTGGTTCTGCTCTGCAGTGGTTGGGGCAAACTCAAAGATACCCACAAGACAGATTTTTATCCCAACATCAATTACAAGACTGCCCATAGTGATTTATGTTAACTGAAACTGTTTACTAAACACAAGTGCCCATTATGCAAAATGTATCATGCTTAATTAATCTTTGCTGCAGTGAGAGTGTCTTGCGGTGTAAGCATATTAAATCATAAGTCACATCAGCTTGAGATGAAACCTATCGCCATTGCAATGGTCTTGACTCACGAGAGATTAATAACAGAGGGCAAGGGAAACATAATGAATATTTTATTCATGTGTTTTTAGAGGCACAACATGTTTATTTGGATTTGATACATTTCAGTCATTAATTTTTTCATTCATTTGTGGTGCGCAGTAGGGCCACACAGCGTAAGAGGAGCCCCTGCAGCAGGCATGTTGCTTAATGGTACTTAAAAAGTGATCAAACCATTGTCATTCAGTAAGACGAGCAAAGGTAGCTCATTAGAATTTGACAAATTGCTACCTACTTATCTCCTCTTTTAAAATTGAATTATGGAAATTATAATTTCTGTTCGTGGGACTTTTTGGGAAAGCTTTTCGCTTTTCGAAACCTACTGCATAGAACAATCTACAGACTGATCTTAGAGGTCTGGGGCCATATTCACACACTTCCTGAGAACACTTTCAGAGAGCTCCAAACTTAGCCTAAAATTTACACAGGAGTCCTAGCTTAGGAGTTACTTAGGAAAGTTCTCAGAGCCACGCCAAGCAAGGAAGGGACAGAAACTTCTACTTTAGTGAGGAGGTGTGTTTGACCTAGTTGTTAGGCATGACACATTCTTTAAACAAATGTGATTGGTTGTTAATAACACAATCATTTGTGAGCCTGCAAGGTGTGGACACCCAGTGGAAATGAAATGAACTGCTGACTGTGAAAGTGTTGTCACTATTAGTGTGATCACTCTGCTGATGGAAGGTTGAGACAGACCCATGTCATCACTGCTGCACTGTTGCATTTTTCCAGTTTTCCAAATTTCTTATTATTGTGAGCATTTTATTTCTGGTGTGATAGTATTAGGTGGGAAATGTGTGCATATCCCTTGTGACTTCAGCCATACATATTATCCCTGCATGATCTAATCTGCAGCATTTCATTTACTCATTAAGTGTTAGGAGAATATTTTATCCGCCTTCTTTGTGTTTCCACCATTTTCTCCTCCACTTAAGAAACTCCTAAGCCTTTTAAAATTCTTCCTCTCACTCCGAACAGTTTTTCACCGTAGGAGCTATTTTAAGGTCTGAGATGCTCTGTGAATAACTTTTATCTTTACAAGGACCTAGTCTTAACTTGAAAGGGGAAATTTCACAATTGTAAGATTTTTCTTAGAATTTTGTCACTAGGAGCAACTCTTTGTACAGGGAAACTTTGTGAATATAGCCCCTGGTGTGTAGGATTTAGTGGCATCTAGTGGTGAGGGTGCAGATTTCAACCAACTGACACTTCATACTGAGCCAGTGTTTGATTTGTGTGTTCTGTGCTAGTGTAGAGCCAACATGTCGGACTCTGTGGAGGAGGCCCCGCTCTTGAAAATAAAGGTAATTATACACCAATGAAAACATAGCCAACATGAATATTATATTCCATACCTGCCAATATATCCCCCTAAATGCTGCAATACATGGGACGTGGATGTGGCACACGTCTGTCACAGCAGCAGAGCACCTCTGTTATAATCAACTGAAGCTGCTACACTGACCACTGATGCCACAGGTACCTTTGTGAGCATTGTGCGTCTCTTTTCTATTTTTTACGCAGCTGGTCTATTTTTATTTCTCTACATGTGACTCCACTGCCCTCCAACACAACAGGTAAAACTGACATAAATACTGTGGGAAAAAAATGCCCACAATCTATTATAAAAAGATTGAAATGAATACCTCATTGTACCTGAAGCAATGCAACACAGCAGAGGAGACCTGTGGGTGTTTTTACATTTCACATTAAAATAAATCAATAAAATCAGAGCATCCTGTTGTTACAATGATCCAGTTAATTAACTCAGTACCAGTTAATATAGTCTATATGCTTCCAAACCCTGCAGAACCAACTGCATTATTACTCAAAACTCAATATGCACACTGTTAGCTGGCAGCAAGGCAACCACATGTTACAAAGGTGGAGTCTCTGTAAAAACCCTGCTTATGTGACCCATTATGTACATACCAAATGGCAATCTCTGAGGCTGAAAAATAAAGCCAATGCAGAAGTGCCGAAAACTGCAGGTCATCGAATGGCCACTAGAGGCTGGCGCAAAAGAGTAAATATCCACAGACTCCCATGTTAAAATGGCCAACTTTACAGCAGAAATAAACATTTTTACACCCTGGTACATAAAGGTTTAGGTCTCTATGGCTAATTTCAACATTCTACTGTTCTGGGGATGATTTTTTTTAAACTCACGTGTTAACATTTCATTAAGGTCCAAAGTTACACTTATTTAAGGGTGGGGCCACTTGAGTGATAGATTGTTTGCAAGGTGCGCCATAGTCTGTGAGTCAGATCCACCCCTCGCTCCTCCATAGCTCCAGCTTCTCGTCCAAATATGATAACTTCTGGCTTTAAAAAAACAAGATGGCACCAGCTGAAATGCTGAAGTCGAGGCTTCAAAACTGGACTCCACAATCAATGGGTGACGTCATGATGGCTACATCCATTATTTATACAGTCTGTGGTTGTACTCCATGTATTTTGGTTGTAAATTCTATACACTGAACCTTTCAGCTTCAGAACAAAGTAGCCCTGAGTGGGTTTAAAACAATGGTGAAATCTGCAGAGTCCAGGCTGTCTGTGTGCAAATGTTTTATCTGATCATTTGAACTGTAACTTAAATATATGTACTTTTATGTTACTTGTTGAAAATGTGTTGCTGCTATTCCTGGCCAGGTCTCCCTCGTAAAAGAAACTCAAAGGGACAGACCTGGTTAAATAAAGGCTGCACAAATAAAAAAAAAACCTACACGATAGCAGTTAAGATTTGAGTAGAATTTCAAGTATTAACAGACAGTTTTTATATTCCAGTACAGTACAATAGTAGTAGATGTATAATATATTCTGTTTTGCTTGGAGAAACTGTAAGAAGCCAGTCAACATAATATCCTTGACAAGCCAAGGCAGAGTCCCCTCATGATTTCTGTATGTACCTTCCAGCCATATTGTGGACAAATAGAGTTACTACAACATTAGTTAAGTATACTGTACATGGTATACAATGAAACACAAGAGATTCATTAATTTCCTCTGCCAGGTTAATTCTTTTCAGGGTGATGGGAGGTTGAATCCTCCGCCTACATACCTTTTACTAAAGAGAAAGAAACAATGGCTTTGTAAGTGTATAACAAGAACAATAGAGAGGCAGGAAGTATTCCTGCTGTGAAGTGATAATCACCGAGCCAGTTATTCTATTGCTGTGAACATAAACACCCTTTGGTTAATATTGATCGTACAACACAACATCGACCGCACATTAAGTTGCAGGTTTTAGGCAAACTAGGAAATGTTTTCTAGTGCAGGACTGGAGGGTCTGTACATATATCAACTGTAATTTCTCAAGCCTGTTGCTCCTACAATCGAATGCAAATGAGCCATATGCATAAAGCCAGCCAGCCTGCTGAAACAGTAATTCACTGCTCCTAAGCCCCACAGAGTGTAATGTTCATCCACTACTTCTGATTTCATTATTTATGTAAAAAAAAAAAAGAAAGAATTCTGGCGGTGTACTCTGAGATGGAGAGATCTGAAAAATGTCAATCTAGGAAGCTAATACGCTGCATGGTCCATTTGACATACATGCTGATGTCTTTCAAACTAAATGAGGATTTACTACTGCGCACAGATTCATTTATTACAGTTGTCATGGATACCCTGTCATTCAAATACATCAGCGGTTCACAGTGCTGAAACATGACATGATTGGCTGGCACACACACTGCCAATCATGCCTTCTGCCAGATTGTCTTACTCTATTAAACTCAAACATGTTGGACTGATTCTGCCCATTGTTCTTCTCACATTGTGAAATTACTGAGAACAAAAGCAGCCAATGAGAAGTAACTAATTCTTCACAAAATCACGCTAGAAGTGGCACATTCATAATACTAATGCTTTGGTAGGGAGTGGATTCTGAATAAGCGCTGACTTAACACACTCTAACTACCTGAACACTAATCATCACATGCTGGAAAATAAAGAAACTTCACAAAAATATTACAGCTGTAACAGCTGGCTACTTTTTTTAAAAGGTTAATTTAGACAAAATCAGAACACTTAAAGCAGCATTAATATTTTTTTGGCTACTAGAGGCAGTGGGGAAAAAGCCATAAAAGTTGATATGGCAAACTTGTTAGAAAACCACAGCCTATTTCAATGCTGCCAAACATACGGCCTGGGGGCCAGAACCTGCCCGCTAAAGGGTCCAATGCAGCCCACTGGATGACTTTGCACACTAAATATTGATGCACTTGTGAAGGCTATGAGATGCCAGATTTAAGGAGCACATTAAAAAGTGAGTAGCCTACTTCATGTAAAATGCAGCTTCAGAGGCTTTTCCACCCTGACCAGAATATAGTTCTCTGAAATAACATAACAAACTTGTGGTCACGTTTAAAGATACTGAACATTGTGGAAAATATTATCAACCAGCAGCTTCAGCACAAAAGACTCTGTGTCAGACTTCTATCTTAAAACAACTTTGCTGGAACACTGCTGCAAACTTTGGATTTGTAAATGGTTTGTAAGGCAGCTGAAAACTAAACCTGATTTCTCCATAGCTTCTACTTTTGTTTGGTATGATGATACCAGCATTACTGCACAGGAGTGGAAATGTATGGAACAAATGCACAATGCAGTGAGTAGTAGAGTGACTGAATGTGGAAAAAATAAGACACATTGTTCAAATTGCACCTTTTTTTCTTCAGGCTGTTCATCATCCGTCCGGTTAATGCCTGAACATTATCAGAATATACATCTTTACGCTAAAATAAAGGTAAAAATTTGGAGGTATTGTTATTTAGAGATCATTATAGGAATACAAATACAAAAACTTTAACGACATACACACAAATGAGCGTTCACCATAGTGCATCCCATAAAAAACACACATACGACAACATGAAGGCTATGTAAAAGCAGATATACAAAAGGCTATAGGAGGCTTGGCAATAAACACTGATACAAAAAGACAACTCCTAACATACAAGTCAGTGATATACACATTATACAATATGCAATGGTTTAACTGGTCCGCCTCACTTAAGATCAACTTGGGATGTTTGCTGCCCATGATGTGAAATGAGTTTGACACCCCTGGCCTGTTAATATATCCAGCAAGCATGGAAGAAACACCAGCCTTCATTTGAATGTGTGTTTCTGGCCATCTGACAAATGTAAGTCTAATATTCACTTTCCTTATAGTTTTATTTTGTTTTCCACCAACACCTGAGGACAATGTTTGGCTCCTAAGCTGCCAAATTCTGCACTACATTCACCAGCAAGACACTAACTTCGCCTGTCTGCAGTCTGATCCTTGGCAGGCAATGTCAAGAGGTTTTATCAAAGCTGCAGCTGGAAACAGAATTCATGAAAGTGGTGAGAGGAAGTAAACGGTAAAACTGTGAACCGTAAAATCAAAACTAGGAGCTGAGAGATGCTAGGACATTCTGCAGTGCTACGGGGGGTTAAAGGGTGAAACTTAAAGGTGGGTTCATCACTATGAGCAACCCCTTCACATTACCCACAGTCATTTGAACAAACATTAAAATAAAAGAAACTGACTACTGCAGCTTTGAAAGGAGAATGCACCGTTTATTTTGCAGCACATGGTTGTGTTGCACATGCTTGTTTGGAAGACATTCACTAGCAAACTGTACATAATGCAGGTTAACTGATGATTAAGCAAGCCATCCATCAGTATCCATGGTGATGGATGCTTCCCTCCGAATGGTTGAGAGCAGCAAGTGAGTCCCGCAGTTTACCTTTTTATTTATACTCTCCCATTAAAGTGGAGTGGTCTCCACAGCTATGTGACTTCATAATGAGTGACTCTCTGCGGTGAAGTGCTAGTGGCAGCAAAAACATGGGAGGTAAATATTCATGAGGAAATGACAAGCGAAGGCCTTCACATATATATAGTGGAAACATCAACGTGTCTTTCAGTAACAGACCAGCAGATTAAAACTGAACACGTTTCTCTCTGTGTTGCCTTTTAGCTGATTCCTTTGAGCTGATAATGCATTTTGTTGCCTTATGGCTTCCCACATCCATCTGTCACTAAATCACCATTTGGACAGCTTATTTTAGCAGCCACAGGTGGATTTATCTGAAATTGATTCCGTGTAATAGGCATGAGATGATATGAAAATGTCATGTCAGAGTTATCCTTGCCCCCAAGTAATTGTGATTTATGATATTATCCAGATAGTCATCAAAATATTCTTAAAACTCTCATCCTTTTGCACATCAAACACTAATTTCCTGCATTTTGGTGAACTTTTATGCATCAATTTGCACCTTTTCTGAATCAATTTATGGTGTAAATGTCAAAAATTTTGCCCAAATAAAAGTTATCTGCTACTTTGATGTTTTTACTGAGGGGTGACAAATGCATTTGTTTAAATATTGAGGGTATTAGATGCTGAATTCCCCCCAAAATCTACATCTACATCTCTTTTCATGCCTTTTTAGTGAACATCCTTTTAATGAAAAAAAACGAACAATCTTAAAAAGCCAGGCTTTTTTTCTTTTAATATGAAATATGCCAACGACTCATTAAGATCTTCTGCATTTTTTGAGATTGGTGCATATGCAGCCTGTTTTTGCAGAGTCTCTTTTACTGTTCGTTTCCCAGCAGTCTTAATGACCAGCTGCTGGACATGATATTCATGATTAACTCAATAATGAAATTCACCACAATCCACTTATTGTGGGTGTTTCATCATGATCAGTGATAAAATCTTATACTGTCCCATCTCTACAGCGTAGGACCACATACTGTAACGAAGCATAGTCTGTCATAGTCTGTCATTCTTCTCATGAATGGTGTCAGTGATGCCTGAACAGCAAACCCACCAATAAACAACATGGTACTCTTCACTTGACACAGTCATCACTGATAAAGTGCATGGTATTGGTTATGTGTCACTGTATAAAGCTTTGACTGCAGGTGACAGCCATTATACACTTCCCATAAAATGACCTGACATGCAATGACAATAACCGTACTTACAGTTGGTGAAAGTGAAGTTGATGATCTTCTCCCCCAGAGCACCCTCGAATACTGAAGATGTGTTTAAAGCTCCTCTTTTGATTAATTGATCGATTAGCAGGCCAGCGGGAGTGGGACAGGAGAGTGGTTGCTGCTCAGTGCGGTCCATCTCTTGATTGAATTTCCATTGTGGTGCAATTGTATCACCCGGTACTCTGACTACAGGAGGGAGGGGACACAGGTCACTACACTCGACAGGGTTCCACTTTCTTTGCAGCCTGAGGGGCCTCTATCAGCGGCAAAGAATTGACAAGCTGTGCACAAAAGCTCTCTACAGCTCCCTAAAGAGAGACATGCTCAGTGATTCTGGTACCATGTGCGGCAGAGGCCTTTCACTCACAGATTAACACCCCAGCAAACACACACATGTTCACACAACACAACATAGATGTTAAGTAAATAATTAATCTGATCTGACACATAGAAGCTCACCTTTTTCTGAAAATGGTTAAAAAAGCTTCTTGTGGCTGCTGGAAAAGAAAAAAAAAGAAAAAATATTCATGTTAGATTTGTCCACGGAGATGTGCTGAATGGACACCGGATAGCCGCTGTTAACCTGAGAGGAATGCATAATTTAGAAAGGCCAGAAAAGGGTGTCACGTGTAGCCTGGGCCTTTATGCATTCACAGCCATCAGGTTACACTGACAGGGGAAGACTGACCACTTTGCTCCACAGCAAACCCTGACTTTTCAATAACACAACAAGAGGGAAACAATCAGTGGTGACTCTTCCTATAGGCAACATAGGCAGCGCCAAATTGCCCCCCTCCCCTTTTCTTTTTGACATTCAAAAAAATCGAACATACAGTAAGGGAAATGTTTGAGTGGAGTTTATGTGGAGGGTATACAAATAACAGGAAGTTAAAAGACAAAAGCTATATGGGATGCAGTGCAAAAACGACAGTTAAGCAACACTGAGCTCATCGTTATCAAGTATTTGAGTAAAGTATATAGGTTCTGTGGCTATGACATCACTTCCTGGTAAGAAAGAAAAAAAGAACAAAAAACATGGAAGATGGAGGGTAAAGCTTAGATAACCGGGACATTTGCACTTTTTGCAAAGCCAGATGGTGATGAGAATGATCCCAAGAAGACCGAAGACAGCATCATGTGCATTGTTCGCTCCATGAGATATGTGGTAAGGAGAATGGCCTCACCGAAGACGGGGAGGCGTTCACTAGCACTAGCTGTATTGACATGTAGACTAACCCACTGTACAAAAAGCAGAAGTCAAATTTAGACTGTGAATTAATTATAAGACAAGATATTCTAAAAGGTTCCTCTTTTTAAATTAAAATTCATATGAAATAACTTAAGTCCATTATAAAATATTGTGAATGGGCGAGGGAGGGGTGGTAAGAGGGTAAATCTGCTGTACCTGCAACCCTCTTTAAAAAAAGTTACATTCATTTATTGTTTGTATTATTGTTGTGTATTCATTAGGCCTACGCTTAAATATTCACTAGGCCTACATTTAAATAACAATGTGTTTAAAGTGTCCCAGGGTGCCAATAAAGGTGTCCCACTTTAACAGTAGCCCCAGGTAAAATAGAAAAGAATAGACTTTCTTGTCATTGCACAAGGAGTACGATGCAATTTGCTGTGCCATGCCTGAAATATAAAAAACAGAAAACAGACAGTAATAAATACAGAGCATATACACATACATAATCATCCCAAATCAATAAATATATAAAAAATAACATTAAAAGCAGTATTGCACAAGCTGACCCATTATTACACGAATCTCAATATAGTTCACGACACAATGTTGGGGCAGTGTTTGATCCTGTTCAGTTCAGTGATGGCTCTTGGATAAAAGCTGTCCCTCAGTCTACAGGTGTGAGCTTTGTGGGCTCTGTAGCACCTCCCAGAGGGTAACAGAGAGAACAGGTTATGACAGGGGTGGGTCGCATCTTTTAAGGATGTTCTTAGTTCTGCAGAGGCAGTGGGTCCTGAAGATGTCCTCCAGAGAGGGCAGTGTGAGTCCAGTGATCTTTTCTGAGGTTCTTATGATCTGCTGGAGACTTTTCTGGTCTGCCTCTGTACAGTTCACATACCAGGCTGTTAGACAGTGTGTTAGAACACTCTGGGTGGAACAAAATGTCGTTTTAGGTCACTGTGTTTAAGAAGTCATCCATTCTGTCCTGCTT
>JAPZEB010000005.1:15685368-15699889 GCA_029783705.1 Chaetodon striatus
GCCTGTTCCATCAGTAGAGACTGACCTCTGGTGGTGAATTCTGTGCACTACATCGCCTAAATACAGCATCTCTGTATCAGTTTAAAAGAAAAAGGAGCATCTGTGTTTTGCCAGTATTGAAAATCACAACTTTTAGATTTCTAAATACACTGGTATACTGCAACACCCTGATTCTGCCCAAGCCTAGCTGTGATATCGCATTAAAAACTAAAATGTCAACCTTACAGTGGTTCTAGAGGAAAAGTCATTAGGACTCACCTTCTGGGCACCAGGGCTACCTGTATCAAATTTCACCGCAATCTTTCTGACAGTCTGTGTTTCACTGACTGACACTGACATAGAGACATACTTTGACATGTCATCAAATTAAAAAATAAGGCAATCGACCACATCACAAAAAAAAGAAAATATGAATATTCCATGTTGGATTTCTTTTCTAAAATTTTACTCTGTCACCATCACTTGACTTTTCTAAAGTCAATGACTGTGTTCCAGTGCTCAAACGACTACTTTGTTGTACAAATTAACTACAGACAAGTATAAGATCACTGTTCCTTTTAAACAGAAGCGTAGCAGCACATTTAAAAGGATTTGCAGGCACCTCACGCTCTTGAATAATGAGAGCACTTACTATAATGACGAGGATGCTGCTCACACTAGTGCACACTGATAGCTACTACAGTGGATTCCTTGAAGCTGTTGAGGCCGGCATGTCTGTTTGAAGCCAGCGGGAGAGGGCTGGCCCGCTCTGTGAGGTACAGCCCTGAGGGAACTGTTTATGGCACCTACGAGACCACATGTTGGGAAACGCTGAGAGCCTGTGTCATTTACCAGAGCTGACTTCCTTCAGGCCCCCTTTTTCTCTGTCGGTTAACAGCTTTCAGGCCCTAACAGCTAATCTATCTCTCTCCGTTTCAAAGAATGTGTTTCACTTCAACATAATTCATGTATTGAGTATAACAAGAGCGAATGCTAGCGTGTGTAATTCTATGCTTTTCCCTGCAGAGGATGTTACATCACAATCAGGCTTAATGGAGGCTGTAATTCACAGACAGGACTTGGATTTGCTTAAACTTGTCTTAAGGGGGTGTATAATGAGTAGTCTTCAAAAACACATATGACCATAAGAAGCAGAAGTGAAAGACAATGGTGCAGAACATTTGCTGCATTTGAAAGGATCACGGGATAGGAGCACAGGATTTTAAAGGCGCACAAGTGTCAGAAGCATTACGTACATCTTTTGCCATCTGCGCAGCTTGCTGGTTACGGCGGTAAAAGATCTCCTTGTAGTCGTCCATCCAGACCTCCGCCAGACGAACTTGGTTACGAGCAATCACTTGGGTGCCCTTGGGAAAGGTGTGGGGGCTCTTGGTGCGGAAAACATGACCAACAATGGAGCAAGGGATGATCTCCAGCTGTCCACCACACTGCCACACCTGCAGGTTAATGGGTGACGGAACAAAGAGATGTATAATGACATACAGACACGCCTGTATAGCTGGATACTGTGATGTAATGTAAAGTAAAAATCAACATGCACAACCAGAATGACCGCTCAGCAACATCTTACCCTAAATGACATTTCAATATTCTCTCCACCCCAGATTTCCATTTCTTCATCATAGCTTCCAACACGGTAGAAGTATTCTTTTGAGATGGAGAAGAGCCCACCAGCAAATGTGGGAGTCCTATGGAGAAATGTAACAGTTTTAACGATTTCTATCAAGAAACAAGAGATTATATGAAGTTGTATATTCTTGCACAAGGTGTACTGACTTGATAGGGTATGTTTCATCCTTCCTCTTCTGTTTCTCGTGATCTGGTAGACTCTCCCAGCCAAAAGAAAGGCTCCAGTCAAAGTTGCCCCGGTTGTGGTTCTGGCCGTATGGGGACGGTTTCATGAACTCAAAAGTATTGAGATCAATAGTAGTTATATCAGGGCTCACAACTACAGTGTTATTCTCTGCTATCCTGGCCAGCAGGGGCTCCAGCCATCCATTAAAGCATTCACCTGTTAACACATGCAAAGCAGACATTACTTCACAACATCTTTTTTTGCAATAACTAATGAGCTGCAAATTTCTGAATGGCAGCCATGCAAAGCATTTTAAGGAGAGCAAACATGAGGTGGTTAAGCTAGGGGTGTGTCAGGGTGTGCCTGGCATGCAACTGGTTTTAATGTGTGAGTAATGCCAGTTGTGTTGACTAACAGTGGGCATCCAGAAAGGTGAGAGTGTCACCAGTGGCGACGGAGGCACCCAGCAGGCGAGCAGTGATGAGTCCTTTTCTTTCCCGCTGGCGGACAACTCGAACAATGCTGAGACGCTTTAAATACTCATCCAGCCTGTCCTTCAATGCATCTGAAAGTATGGGATGTCCATTAGACACAGAGTAAAGTATGCTGAGAAAAACAAAAAGAAAAAAAATGATAAAAAATACAGTTTTTTTCCAGGCCAAGTGCCATCTAGCTCAAATATATTCAAGAGAAGTCAGACATCTCTGTGGTCTATACCTCCAACACTCTGTAACTCACACTAAAATAATCGTGATTGATAAATAGCACTACAGGTAAGACTAAAAATATGTATTTTTGATTTTGGGGTGAACTGTCCCTTTAAGTGATAAATACATAATATTCACAGTCTGGAGCCTGGAAGGTAAGACTCAAACAAATGAAAAAGTACAAAGCTGTCCTCCTTTCATTTTCAACATGGCTGGCTGTAAGGAGAGCTGCTGTACAGCAGGCCTCCATCTGTGGCCTGCTCACTACAAATAACTGAGCTTAGATACTCAGATGGACTGCATTTCCTGAACCCTTTCTCCTCTCCAGCATTTGTTTCCTTCCTACATCAGACCTGTTTACAAGAATTAATGCTGACTCACTTCTTAGCACAACCACTGTTAATTCCTCTTAGGAAAGTATTCACTAGCAGCCCCTCGCTTCCTGTTGTAACCCAGTTCATGGGCCACAGAAGGAGCAAGGAGCTCCTCTCTACACGTTTCGTGGCACACCAAAGAGCTGCCCACCCAACATGCTGCATGAAATCGAACCCAAAAAGAGCGCAGGGCGGTCCTGAAGGGCCCTATTGAATTTTACCGTCCACGCTGGCGTCGTCCACCAGGATGATCTCCTTGAGGAGAATGGCAGGGGAGGTGTGGAGGACACTGTATACTGTCCTTAGCAGGGTGCTCCAAGCCTCATTGTGAAACACAATTATCACACTGGTGGTCGGCAAGGAGGGGCACCGCTCGAAGGTTTGCTCAATACATCTGCAGCAAGAAGGAGAAAGAGCACAAAGATCTGACTGTCCTGTACAGTTCCTGAGTGGCACAATAGTCTAGTTATTACATCTGCAGACTCTCCCCTGTGGGGTGTCCATTTCAGCCATGACACTGCATGTGTGGCAGCCTTTGAAATACCTGCCATATCAGAATGGGAGAACCTTTGTAGTTCACCCTAATAAGATGGCCAGTACACGAATAGACTTTATGTCTGTGTCATGTACTGACTATCTACTGACACGTACTTGGACTTAGACACACTTGGATGTGCTGTAATTTGCCAAACATAACTGAGCTTCTCTCTGAACTGGCCACAGTAACTGGGCAGGAGTGCTGAAACAAAGTCCCAGTCAGAACAATTATCTCTGTGGTTTCTGCCTGAGTTTTCCTCCAGTTGCAAAAAGCAAATATGATGAATGTGTGTGGGTTAGACCCCATCTATATTACACTGATCTGTTAGGGCGGTTTTTAGTGTGTGACTTTAACTTCTAATCTGGGCCAATACATCAGTCCATGGAATAGTATTAGGGAAAGAAGAGTACTTCTTGTACAGCACCAAAGCTGCATTTACACCCACTAGGTGGTGCAATTATATGTTGTTTCTAAATCTAAATCATGTAGAAAAGGAATTGAGCATTACTTAGTCTGCTATGCTCACTAACACAATGATCCTCCTGAGGTTTCTTGCTCATTTAATGAGATAAATGTGAGGGATTGTGCACAGCTTTATCAAAAGTGTAAAGACTGTACAAACTGACATACTCTGGCGGTCTTGTGTCTGCACCCAGGTCTCTGCTCAGGGAGATGCGGTCACTGGCATACAGGTTGAAGCAGTGTTTCTCTTCACCCCTCTCCTTCTCCTTCTGCTCCTCAGGGCTCAGTGAGTCTGTGTTGAAAGGTTTCCCAGCTGCTCCAGGTGCAACAGGGTTCTGAGGTGGCCTCTCCAGAGCTGGCCTGAGCTCGGCAGCAGTGTAGTGACCCGGCAGACAGGATGCGCTGCCCGCCTTGTCCGGCTGACGCACAGGGGCCCTGATCTGCATCTTTGGAATCACATCCCTGAAGTTATTGACAGCTCCCATCACCATGCCCAGCATGGCATCCCCCTTTACTGCCATCTCCCTCAGCCAGGGGTCCTCCTGTTGGCTTTGGCTCCCAACTTCCCATTGTATGAAGAACACAAATGTGACAAAAACAAGGGCCACTATCACCAGTTTGACTGGGTGCAATCGCCTTCGGAGCACTCTGCGGAGAGCTGTCATTCTTCTTAAATGGAGAGCAAGCTGGCTTTGGACTGAAATTCAGCTGTAATCAATAAATAAATTCAAATGTTTACTGATGATTATGATGACCAGAATTAAAGGAATAACCTAATTTAACACATTGGTTTCAGAAAAATACAAAACAGTGATACATTACTTGCCATGCCACTACATTAACATCTTAGAAGCCTACTTAAAGCATTTTTTGTTTCTGAAATAAAACAAATCAACTGTGTAGCAGTTCCTTGTAAAGCTAGAAGTTCTCTTCTGAAATCTACACATCTCATAGGCTTTTTAAAATCGTCTTATGAAATCAGCAAACACTGATCTGGATCCCCTGAGAAGAAAAAGACACTTACCACAAGTCGCTGGACAGACTCAGGTAAGAAAAGTCCTTTAAATTGTTCTTAAAAATGTCAACCAATGGCATCCTGCTTCGACTGGAGATCCACTACTTGTTGCGTGAACTCCAAAGAAACTTTTCACGAAGACAAAAAGACTTTCTGTGCTGTTCCTCCACAAAAACTTCCGTCTCGCTGGATCCAGGTGAGCTCCTCTCAGGTAGAGGGAGGGGACGCGGTGGCGCGCTTGCGCACAGAGAACTTCTGCGTGTCACAGTCCATACCTGGTACATGAGAAAGCACCGCACGATCCCGTTTAACAAGTTTGCCGATGGCACTGTTTGCTCTGTAGTCTGATTTCCTCTGATAACTTTTGTAAAAATATAGCCTATAGACAAAATCACAACTGAATCAAACATATCTTGTGACAAACCTCTTGATAAAAACGACCGAGTGGTCTGCAGCCACTTTGACTCCAGGAATATTGCAAACTGTGATCTCCACGGAGTTCCTCACATTCAATAATGGTGCCATTAATAGGATTTGTTCAACTGGTCATTCATTGGGACAGTTGCTGGGTTACAGATAACGGAGGAACGCGCTATACCCCACACACAGCCCACCGCATCCAATCAGGATCTCTGAGAAAACACCACATCTTGCACACACAGCTTAAATTTATTAACACGGACTAAAAACGCACATGGTCCGAGCGCGCATTTGGAAAAGTTACGCGTCTTTTCGCACGGAGGCGAGTCTGCCTAGATGATCAATCACATCTGAGCTTCCATTACTGCTGATAAAAAAAAAAGTTGTAAACGCTGACACTCACCAGCGGACTCTAGTTTATCTGATCCTTGAATTTCCCAGGTTCCCCACGATGGTCTTCATAAAGGGCTGGATGCTTGGAGGAGTAAAGACGCGGATTCCAGCCGCAGGGAGCCTGCTCTGGTGCCCAGTTTGACTTCTTTCTGCCTTTGACTCGCACAGTGACTCCATCTGTAGTGACTGTGTTCCCCAGCACTTCCTATCCACGGCAGGCATCCAGTTTATTATGTCCATTAAAATGTTCACTGTGTCCTACTTTTTCTCCCAGTCACGATTGTAAATGTTTGTCTATGTGGCAACTGTTTGATGATGGAAATTGTCTTTTAAGGACATGTATTAAGTAGTTGAATAATTAGTAGGAAAAACAGGTCAAAAAGCAACAGTCATGTATGTAAATATTATTTAATATTTATCATATAAAAGCTCAACAGTAACAAATATCCACATTAACAACATCCTATGAATATTCATCACAAGATAAAACATCACAATATTATTTTTTATTTAAATCAGCTGTAGGAAATAATTTCAAAGACAATATGAATGTATCCTGTATCAAATCTGAAAATAGGTTGTCTAACAGATGGGGGGAACACATTTTTTTCTATGAATAAAGCTTAAATGTAAATGTTAAAGACTCACTTGTTTTTATGTTCCAAAATAAAGAAAGAAAAATGCTTTCAGCTGGGTATGTGCCTGAACCCCTCTGCACTGTTTCCCCTCAGGATTGCCAGCAACCAACTATTCATATACTCAACTTTACATAGCAGTGTGTTTCAGGGGGTTTTTCCCCACAGAAATAATACACATAACTGCACATTCTTGTCACCCAAAGCCAAACAATAAAAGTGGATTCGATCAAAGCAGCTCATTTTATTACAGAAACATTGGCTTCTTATCTCTGTCTCTCACACAAAGTACAAACACTAAGATCTGAGAGCAGCACGAGCTTTGTCCAGGATGTCCTTTCTCATTCTCGGGTAATTTGGATGAGCAGCCAGAACCTGTGGACGGAAGCGAAGATGATTCACGGTATAAAAACGGATCTAATCTTTCAAACAGTAAACAACCACAGGTGGCTCACCTTATGACACACGTCTATGGCATCAACATGCCTCTTTGCTTTTAAGTAGTTGAAAGCAAGCTTGTATCCTGAAATAAAAACAGACATGACATGTTAGAAATTTAATTGTTTTAATCCCTTTAGTCCTTATAAATAGAACTGGACATGTGATTTTGGTTGACATACCAATAGTTGGGTTCGTCCGATTTCCATATTTCCAAGCCAGTTCATAGTTGAGTGCTGCATCACGGAATGCTTGCTCTTTTTCCATTATGTAGCCCAGATATTCATAAGCTTTATAGCATGACTGTGGAAAAAAAGTGCAATTATCATCACTAAGAAGTGTACATAGAAGACAGCCTCTATATAAAAATGTAACGCAAATCACCAAAATACGAGCAAAATGTTTTGGACTGTGTGTGATATTCAAGCAGTGACCTTGTTATGATTGTGGCATCTCTTCAAGAGGTCCCCGGCCATGTCATACTTCCCCGAATGGATGTAGATGTCTGCCAAGAGCAGCCAGCTCTTCTCAAACTCATCGGCGTCAACAATGCTCCAGTTCATCTTAGCTATGCGTTTGAGCTGGTTCCTGGCTCTTGGCGTCTGTTTCAGCATCATATAAGCTGTCGCCATGGCCAACAGTGCTGGCACATGGTCTTTCTGAATTTAACCAAAGAATCCTGGTTAGACAGGATGAACTGACAGCACCTCCCCCACCACCCTACTTACATTTGTTTACACTGAGCTTTACTTAAGTACATAAAGTGTCTCTTTAACAAATAAAAGTCATAAAACTGAACTACAACTGTACAAGTGATGCCATATACTGTAAATACTCCATTAAAATTCAGCCTGACACAGTGTAGTGTTCAGTTTACAACCAGATGGAATGACTGACATTAAAAGGGAGCCTGAATAAATGCACAGCTCCTGGTGTGAGTATATTTACACAAGAGAGAGTGATGTAACTCCGCTACACCATCTGGGGTTTACTTACCTCATTGTTTGCGATCTCTGTGAAAACACTGAGGGCTTTCTCTATATTGGCCCTCTGTTTTGTGGCCAGAATGCAGTAGTTCTCCAGGATGCGGAGCTGTATGTGTCCTCCCGGTGTCTGAGGCTTTAACTCCTTCAGCAGCTTCTCGGCTGTTCTCACTGCAAGCTGCTCCGACTCCTGTTTCTCTGTGGAGTTCCTGGTGAGAGACAAAGTCAGCATTGGAATGAAGTCTGTAGCCTGGTAAGACCATCCTGATGATATGAGCTTAACATTCTGTTTTGCTCTGTTTATCAGTCTGGAATTGGTGCCAACTCGCCTTGTATACAGAAATTAAAATCCAATTGGGGCCAATCGGGGATCCGCACCCTGCTTGACAATGTAAGCAGCCAATCAGCATTACAGTTGATGATGTAAAATGCAGGCCACACCTTGCCGAACAGTAATGGCGGCTCCCAAAGCAACAAGCTAATTCTAACATCAGTAGAGTAAACACAGCAATACGTGAAGTTACTGCAGAAATAGAGTCAATAACAACGATTAAACAGGAACAAGGGTATGCATCGCAGAGCTTTTCAGAAAAGTTTTGCCATTCTTCCAACTGATTTGGCAAAAGCTTGATTTATCAGCTAGCTCCGTTGGTGATGAAGATGTTCCAGAGTCCAGACTGATTGTGATGGTCTTACCAGGCTAGGAAGTCCAACAAAATATTATAAGCAGTATTAAACTGGGGTAGGCAGTTTTTTTAATGTCACTGAGGAAAAAAAATCTACAATAACCTTAACCTTAATACTGTAATTCAAGTGGAGTAAGAGAACGCTAGACTTCTGCACCTCCTATTGGCCCTGTTTTCAGGCTTTAGAAAAACTAGGTTGTGACGGTAGATTTCGGCCAATCACAGGCTGTTCCATAGACGGCATTCTTATTGGCTGTTCTACAAATACAGATGTATGTGCCCTTCCTTTAGATGGTGAAAGCTGATTCAATGACGGAAAATCTTGCAGACAAATTTGCCATTTCAGCATTGGCAACAACTGTCTGCAACGCAAAGCAAACCAAAAAAGGAAGACAGATTTATCAAAAAGAATGTCTGACAAAAAATGGAAAAAAAACACGTCAATATTGGCAAAGTGTTTCAGAGATGGAGAGAAAATGTTTCCAATAATTTGGCCTTCTGCTAACCAAGGTCACAGCTGTGGCTAACTCAGGTTCATAGCAGGCCCCCAGAGACACCACTCAGCGTTGCTTCCAATTTTTCCCGTTGGCCACTCGCAGTATAGCAGCTAAAAAAATCTCCGAAGCACAAAAGCTTTTTTCCCATTATAAACGAGACATCTGTAAAATTGCTGACAGGACACCTCGAACTGCAAACAAGGTCAATTATGAGTCTTTCTATTATGAACTTTTGATCCATGGAGGTTATATTTCTTAAGCTGAGAAAAGCTTTTGAAAAATCTGTGACGTCAACACCATGGATCATCATCTGGTGGGCTTCAGCAAGAGAGGAAAGAGCTGCTGTAGGATGGCTGTATTTTCAAATTCTGGTGTTTTTTGCCTTTTCCAGAAAACTGCCTGCCCCAGCTTTGAGTCCCATCATCCTCTTACTGCCACTCACCCAATTTCACCATCTAAATTCTCAAATACTTCTCCTCCCATGGTGTCATTGTCAGGGTTTAGGTAGATTTCAATCATGTTATACACGGCATTTTGACCCCAATCGTTGTCTTTCCGTGCTTTGTTGAAGTGCCGCAGAGCATCATTAGCTTCTCCTGTGTACCTGAGCAGGAAGAAGCACAAGTTTAGTCACTAATCTTAAAACGGATGTTGCCATATTCCGAGGAAACACTCCCCCAAACTTACCAAAGATAAAGTCCTTTGCAGTAGTTGAACCCAGGGTCAAACTTGGTCCTGGAAGAATGTTTTTCTGCCATATCAAGAAATCTGGGAACTTCTTCCAATTTCCCAGCCCTCCTCAACAAGTCAATGAGACGTGACAGTGTTGGGTAGTTGTCTGAAAGCAACAGATGTAAGTTGTTATGCTTTCCATTTATAGAAGGTCAAATCATCAATTCACATTTACATCCACTGCAGTTTTTTTGAAACGTGACTCTATTGCACCTGGTTTGCGCTCCAGGAGTTGTTGAAAGTGGAAAACTGCCTGTTCGTAGTCCTGCTTCCTAAACATAATGTCAGCCATCATCTAAGGACAAAAATATGCAAGAAATAACTTCTATGAACTACTTCCAAAAAAAGCTTATGGTTAAAAGTGTGGTGAAAGACAGAAAAAACAAACCAGAGTTGCATCTTCATTAAACTGGTCATTCTTCAAAATGATGCTGCACTGCTCCTGGCACGCATCAGCCTCGTCTAAAGTAAGGTATAACCGTGCCAGCTCCAGCATCACCTAGGAAAAAGGAGAGCGTGCATTGGAATTCATGTGACAGCATTCCTGGTAGAATAATGTAGTCCAGATAAATCAGACCTTTGCCTTAAATCAAACCATAAACAACCAAGATCACCAAATTTCACAAACACGAGCAGCCGACTCTAAAAGATGCCAGTGCTTGTTGACCACAGCTGCAGTGAGTACACAGAACGTTTTTGATTCAGCTGCACTGACCTTGCGATCAGTCTCACAATACACAAGAGCTTCTTTGTAGAATTTGACTGCTCTCTCATAGCCCCTCTGACTTGTGTAGTGTTTAGCGATCTCAGCGCATATCTCGGCAGCAAGCTGCTTCTGCACGGCGACGGCGTCAGGCTGCTCCAACTGCACCCGCTTCAGCACCTTGGCCTGAACATCCCGAGCCTATACACGGGAAAAACACAGCCTCATTTTGAAAACAATAATACCATCCTTATCATGTTACTCTGTGGTTGTCTTTTTAGGCAGACCAGTAAGATATTTCATACAAAATGTGAAAAGATGACAAAGTCTCAGATAGCTGCAACCACTCACTCTTTGTAGGGAAAGTAAAGCTTCCTCATTCTTGTCAACCTTATTTTGGATCTTTGCCAACAGGACCAGATAACGGCAATCATCTGAGAGTGCAGGCAGTTCATTCGCTGAGGAAGTCAGAAATAAAAGAGAAGTCAAAGAGGCAACAAACTTTTTTTATGCCAATTGGATTGAAATTTAAAACCAATATTACAACTTTTCCTAAATGTTTACTGTAGCCTAAAACATTACTTTTTTGTCATGTGTTGGAGATGAAGGTGGAACAGAACTGGGAAATACCTGGTGTTTCTTAGTGGGTTTTATTGGCAGCTTCATGTTTCTCACTCTGCAAGTGGGATTCCACTGCCTTGGTTGAAAAACCTTTTGCATAAAATACACCCAACTCTAAGCCCTGTGTGCATTGCTTTATACTGGTTTCAGCCATGCTGCAAAATCTTGGTTATGTAGCCAGTTGTGGTTGAATTTGCACCTCCCCATGTTATCCAGGGTACAGTGACAGTTAGCTAGCAGACAGTGGATCTGGTGCTCTGAGCATCCCGTCCAGAAACAAAATATGAGTGCTGTTGCTTCTACGGTCTTGAATTATGACATTAATGAAACAAGCATTTGGTAACTATTTTATTTTTTTAATGGGTGTTAACCAATTATGTTGAGATCTTCCAATGCAATGTCAGAAGGAAAAACAGTTCATAAAGTCCTACTTCCTATGTCCTAGCATTTTTAAGACTTTTGAAAGATAGATTTAAGACATTTTAATACCAATTAAGGTCTTATTTTTAGATTAATGAATGCCAATGCGTGTCAGTGCCTTTTAATACTTTTTAAGGGTGCGTGGGAACCAGTTTGGCATCGCCATAAACAATATTTGCAAACATTTTCTTCTTTTGCATCAAGTTGTTCATACCAAAGTACTATTCTCAAGTGCAAAATTTATCATCATGGCTAGATTCCCTTGTGGTATTTTTGACATCAGGGAGTTTACTGTGTGTGAAATACTGTGACGTTTTAAGTACCTGGCTCATGGGCCAGAGCTTCTTGCAAGACTCTCTCACAGCGCTGATATTGCTTCATCTTCATCAGCAGCTCAGCCAGGTCATAGCGCAGGAAGTTCTGTTGCTCTGTCTTCAGGGCCGCTTCATAGTAATTTATTGCCTGTGTAACAGCAGCCCTGTGTCAACACTGTTTTTTTTTTCTGCTGTGAGTGAATCATGTTTACCTCTAAATGAGTGTGCAACACAAACCTTGACGTAGTGATGAGTCTTGACCAGGGCTTTCCCAATCTTGCTTGCTAAAGCCCCATCTTTGGGGTTTTTCTTCAGAGCATGTTCATAGACCTCAATGGCTTTCTCAGGCTGAGGATAAACACATGACAAGGTAAAGTGGTGTCACAAGCTGTTGTTGGTTTGAAGTTCTTGTAAATATTATTCAGGAAGTCTAATACATTTCATTAATTACAAATGGTTCACAGCATGCAGTAAACATCTTAAGGCTAGGATTGAGAGCAGCTGTTATCGAATAAAGATACATTTTCTGATAATCAAGGCTGTGAAATCTATTTTTAGCCTTGAATGGAAACATCTTTACTATCACCACAACCACAGTATGTGTCAACACGCCTGTCCTCCCTTATAATCATGCAAGTGATCACACTTCCTGCTCGTTGACTTCCTGATTCGTTGAAAAAACAACTCTACTCATGTACATGCAGACAAAATGTGTCCTTTTTCATTGAAAACTACTATTTCAACAACTTTCTGATAAGACTTTTGTTGTATGTTATGATTATAGGGATTAGTCGACTACAAGATCTTTTTTTATATATATTAATTCATCCTTCCCTATTAACTAAAATTCTGGGTTGTGCATAAATGAGAAAATTGTTTTCTTCAATTATTTCTCCAGCATTCCCTTTAGCCTTTTTCCTCCTTTGTATACTGTAAATGAAATACTGTGTCACAATGATCCCCTGTAAACTACCATGCTGTTAGCTGATTTTATAGTACTTGATTCTTATCTAGTCCTAAACATAGCTGTAAACATAACTTCCTCTCCTTTCTCATTCTCAAAACATTATTTTCAAAGACATTTATTTTCTTCTCTCATATTTGAAAACTACTATACAATTTTCCAGGTTTTCCAGGACACATGGACAACTGACAAAAGGCCAGACTATTCAGATAAATGTATTTTAACTCTGTGTAGCGAATTACAATGTTTTATGTCAGAACCTCTCAGTCTGATAATTCACTTCACCATCAATGTGGTCAATTCCTGACCTGCCATAAATGGGCTTCTCTTTTAGGAGTATGTGCAGTAACACTGTGAAGCATTCCTTGTACATTTTCTATATTCTGCAGAAAAGCCTCCCCCAAAACTATAGTGTTTCATCATACTGCTCTCAACTGCAGGGCGAGGATTGGAAAAGGGACGTCCTGCGTTCTTTCTAGACACTAATCATCCAAGGTGAGACCTTGGTCATGGGCTTCATTATAGCTCCAACACAGTAAAACAGAATGATAAAGATCAGAAAAAAGCAAGGCTCGTTTATATATGGTAAAAACAGGAATGCAGATGTATAATGAAACTCGGAACAATAGTGATAACATTGCCTGGAGGCTCCCCTATTTGTAATCTCCCTATGAAGGACAGCTTTTCAGGTTCATACGGTTTAAGAGAAGTGAGATTTAAGACTTTTTAACATTTCTAATGCCACTCGGATTTAAATTTAAGACCCATTTTACAATAACCAAAACTGAAGAAAAAAAAAAACATGAACCAACATCAATTATGTAGGGTTAGGGAAATTTTTTCATTTTTGTTTACTGTAACATGAAACATGACTCTTTTGGGAAATACCTGACATTTGTTGGTGGGTTTTCTTGCTGAATTTGTGTTTCTCACCCTTCAAGTTGGAATCCACCATGTTAATTTCCATCATGAGTTTGAAAAATATTTTGGTGAAAACACACCAAGCCTTATGTGCATTGCTTTGTTGTGCCATGGTTTCAGCCATGCTGCAAAATTATTATTACATAGCCAATTTTTGTTGAATTTGCACTTCCCCATGACGCTTAGGGTAGAGTGTAGAGGTAGCTAGCTAGGAGACAGCGGATACTCTGCACTGAACATCCAAACTGTAGACAAAACATGAGTGATGTTGGTTCCACTATCCTGATCTGTGTGATGTTAATGCAAGAGGCATAGTGTAAATTATTTAAGAAAAATAAATGTTATCAATTATTTTGAGATTTTACAATGGAACATCTTAAAAATACGATTTAAAAATCCTGCCTCCCATTTCTTTGCATTTTTAAGACTTTTGAAAGATTTACGATTTAGATTTATTACCGATCAAGCTGTATTTTCAGAGTGATAAATTCAATGCCTTTTAAGACCTTTTAGGGATCTGCGGGAACCCTGTTTATTACACTTTTGACTTTTTGGAAAAGGTATACAACGGCTTGGCTAAGATAAAACTGGGATTAGACAGCACATTACAAAAATCTGCTTCTTTGAAGCATGTAGCAGGTTAGTCAATATTTATACAAATTAGTTGTTATATGTAACAAAAATATCTCATAAAACACACATGAATCACATCTCCGACTTACTTCTTGAATGTTCATGTAGGCATCACCTAGTAAGAGGTATGTGTGAGGGCTGGGCAGCTTCTCCACCATTTCTCTGGAGAAAAGACAGAGATACCACATCACATATGGTGTACTTCATTATGCAGGCATACTCTGTGTCTCTGCTGGTCTGAGGTTCAGTCATGCTTAACTAGGTCTCAGC
>JAPZEB010000005.1:15699894-15710471 GCA_029783705.1 Chaetodon striatus
AGCTGTTGATACATGTAGCATAAGAGACCAGCAGAAGACTGACGGCAACTGTGCACATTTCACCTTTTCTGGATGAATGGCTTCAGTTAAATTTTTATTGAATTTACTTTATGCTTGTGGTCGTCTAAATCCTACTACAGACACAGCTGGATGAAATGTTGGTGCACTATGGCTGGATATCCTAGAGTCACATATTTAATTAAGTTTCAGCCATTACTGTTCAGGCAAACATTTACAATGCATTAGGTTTCGGATAGAGTATAGTCGCTCATATGTTCAGCTGCTATCTCACATCAAGATTTCAGTTCATGCTTTCTTTTTCTTCATTTGGATCCAAATTTATGGCTCACCTGTAACAGCTCGCATACAGACGTTTCTCTTTTCTGTGGTTCAGATATATTTCTGCCATTTTCTCCTTGGCTTGGATATAGTAGGGCTGCTCAGGGGTAATGTTTCTGAGCATACTTAGTGCCAGCTCGGTGTCACCGCGCAGCAGGGCCAGGTCCGCATTGGCAATAGTGACACGTAGTTCCTCTGGGGTTCCCGAGAACTCATTGATGGCATCCTGCATTACCTTTGTTGCTTCATGCTGAAATATTAAACCCATTCATAAGTTTATACTGTATTCTTTCCTCAAGACCGGGCATACACGGAAACCCCAAAACACTAATGGGATGAAAACCTTAAAAATATTCACTGCAGAGTGCACCACATCACAACCATAAAGAACAATTAATAGAGGGCTTTAAAGTTGGGGTAGACAGAAATCAGGTGAAGACATAAAGACTGCTTTAAAAATGAAACAGGACAGTATCATATACAAGCCTTTTAACATCAAAACAAAATGTTACCTGTTCTCCGTTGAGCCACAGGGCCTCAGCTAACTCCAAGAAGACAGAGAGACAGTCAGCAGGACTCAGCTCAATCTTCTTGCTTTTGGACTTGGACGAGGATCCAGCTCTGCGGACACCTGGAAGACTCATGGCCATCTGCAGTGTCTTAATTGCCTCTGTCAGCTCACCCATCTTCTTCTTAGCCTGAGCCTGGATCAGGTGGTACAACGGATGTTCTCGAATCTGGAATGGACAAGAAGTCATGACTTATTTGGACAAGCAATCCCTGCAATTAACTGATATCGGTTTGTGTAAAGTTGTCAGTTCATGACTGCAGCAACATTCACCACAGAAGTCTCTAATCACAACAACCCAGTTAAACTGTCTAAGATGACACTGACATTGCTTCTGTATAACTTACTTACTCTCAAACCACTGCAGCTTTTAAGAGGCCAAACCTGACTAAGTAAACAATTCTTAACTGCTGGCATCTAATACACACTGATATCTTGTCACTGTTGACAATATCCTGAAAATTCCCCTCTGTTGAGACAAAGAGTTTTTTGTTTTCCAGATGCGACTTTCTTCTTTCTGTCACCCACATCCTTTTCTGTTTTACTACACTTCACTAAGGACAAGCTGACATCAAACTATAAAGCAAGCAATCTCTGTCTGTGTGTCCATTGCATATCTCGAGAGCTGTTCATCTGATCTACTTCACACTTGGTGGGTGTATTGCTGGCAAATTTGGTGCAATTAGGACACGCCACACATATAATATTAATAAAGTTTCAATCAACATGTGAGCAGCACTGTCTAGTGACGGGGATGGGGCTTCAGGGCTCTGCAGACTGAGTTCACTTTTACTGCTGAATGCTGGATATATTAACGTTACAATCGAACTCTTTTCACTTTCCTGGAGTCAATAAGCAAGAACATAGAGGAACAGCACCACGATGCAATTACACCTCAAATTGTATAAGTTTGGCATACTACCTTACAACACTGATGACATTACTGCTGGCAAAATACTACTGCTAATTAAATCCATGCTCTACTCTATAATGCAGTGGTTATGTCAAAGCAAGTGGTTCATATGCTTAATTAGAAATTAGGACCTCTGCTAGGTGTATTTCAGCAGTGTTTCTGACCATGAGTAGCTGTGACTTAGGTGTGTTTTCCAGGGGTGGATTTAGTGAATTGGGGGCCCCGGCAAATGCTGTCTTGCTTTACTTTCACCCTTTTTCTAACTGGGAATGCTAGCATTGGCAATGGCAAACTTGTTCGTACGATCAGTTTTCGAGAAAGCTGCGTGCATCAGTACCAGAGCCAAAGAAATCAGCCCAGTCCGAACAAGCATGGGCAATTCATTAATGCTCCTACATGTTGCAGAACATGGCCGCAGAGCTGCAGTGTATTTGCACATTTTCTGTGGGTCAAATGCCTGAACACATTCTGTCCTGTAAAGATTTAGCAGCTAATAACACTGTCCATGATGATGGTGATCTTACCTCAAAGTTATGGCTGAGGCAGAGTTCAAGAGACTGGGAACACAACGTGAAGTTACCCTGCAGCAGATGGATCTGTGCCATTAGCAGATGAGCATCTGCATGAGAAGGACACTGGTCCAGGCAGTGTTGTAGACTGCTCTGAGCAGCATCAATGTCACCTGAATAAACACAGAAGCAATGTAGTTTAAAACAGCATTTGCAGAAAATAACCCAAAACGTATTTATAATACAGTGCTCACCAGACTGGTATCTGACTTTGGCCAGCAGGAAGACCCCTTGGGGGAGACCTGGTACAATCTTGACCACAGTATCCAACAATGTGGCACAGTGCTGGAGCTGAGGAGCTGGAGGCTGGCCCTGGGCTGGAGGCTAAAAACATGAACCGTAAAAGTTTTACTAACTGCAGAGATCCTTAGACCTTTTTAAACAGTCTTATAACAACAGAAAACACTCTGTCACCAATGAGTCTCCCAGTCGTACCGTAGCAGGACACAGTGCAAGGTATTCTTTAACGATGTCCAACAGGAAGTCAGGGTTGAGCTTCTCAAAGTACTCCACTCCAAGAGGCAGACCCTGCAGTGTGGAGAAGTGTGTATCCACTGCATCATTCAACAGATTGGTCACCTCTTCTTGGGGCCGACGCTTTTTCACTGCCAGAACAGCACGTAGGTATAGTAGCTCCTGGGGGGGGTACAAAAAAATTATTTACTTATAGGGAAAGAAATGATACAATGGTTTAAACACAAGCATAAAAACAAAAAAGTCTCTTGGGAAGAAAAACTGAGGAGAAACACTGAAGACCTGCAGGACCAGCTGCTGCCTATTATGCCAGGTGCTCTTCCTTAGAGATTTTCAGACTATTTTTAAAGCATAATAAATTATTCTAAAGCATCCTCTAGATACTCTTTCTAGAGGGAAAAGATGTCATGTAGTCAGCATTTATAAAAACACATTACCCCTGACTTTCCAATAGATTGTTGAATTTCTGTGAGAAATTCCAACTGTTGCTCTGCATCTTCAAGGTGGCCCTCCATCAGCTGGCAACGAATAATACCTGCGTAGTGAAAATAAAAAACAGATATATCTTAAGAAATGACAAATGCATGTATGGACACCGAGTGTCTAATATTTGTAACATGTTACCAGTCAAAGCAGAAACACTTGTCTCGTCCAAACTCATGGCTGTCTTGTACCACTTCATAGCCTCCTTGATTCTGCCCTGAAGCACCATCTGGTAGCCTAACTCTGTGGCTAAATCTGAGTCCCCTGATGCCACAGAGAAGGCTCTTTCCACCATCCTAAACGTCTGCTCGATCAATTTCTCATTTCGCCCACACTGTAACAAAAAGAAAAGTGTAAATGCTGAAATTCTGTGCAAGTCAAACAACTCTACAAAAGTAAAGATAACCGAAACTGTGACATTAGGAATTGAGAAAGAATATTGAAATATGTCTTACAACACGGGTGAAGGCTAGAGACATCCTATAGAAAAGCTCTGGGTTGCGTGGTTCCAGAATCTCCAAGCTGCTGGTGAGGTTTGAAAGCTGCTTTACCGACTGCCAAGGGGAGTAAAAAAACAGCTTCTGTAAACTGATCAGCTCAATCGTGAATGCCAGTATGTTATTTTAATACCTAGTGATTTGCATTCAAAGTATGAACATGTGAAAATGTGAACTTTACCTCAGTAATATCTCCATCTCTACATAAAGAATGTAGAGCTAGCATCCGTAGTGCCTCCAGGTTATTTTTATCCTTCTGTAAAAGCCTGAAATATGACACAAGGTGCTGTGAATAAAGTCCATCTCCTACACTTAATACACTTGGATTTCTGTGATTAATAGTAATAGAATATATGATACTGCTGCACCACTGTATTGAGCACCCGGACAAATGACATTAAAACTAAAAGAAACTTTGAAGGATGTAATGTATACTGTATGCTGCCTGCACCCCTCCCACCTCACAACATCCCAGTCAGGGCACCACAGCAGCTCTAAGCTTGGTGCAACTTGAGTAATCACCTTTCTTCCTGTTCAACAAACCTGCAGCAGCAAAATCCTTGGAATTGTGTTAGACTTCTGCACTTTGGCTCAAAGGCCTTTTTATGCTGTCTGACACTGGCCAAGGTCCAGAGGGGCAAGCACGAACAATGGCTTAATCAGTATGCACTGGTTTGAGGCATCATGCTAGTGTTTCATTTGCACTTGAATGCTGAGCTGTTTGTAAAGGCAGACTGTGTTTCTTCTTACATCCCTGGCGGAGATTACGAATGGTTTTTTGCTTTTTTTGCGTTGTGATCTCACCAGAGACACTGTAACCCTCACGTTAGCTTGCACTAAGAAAGACGTGACCTGTGTATAATTTCGGAGAAAGCTTCTAAGCACCTTACCAATTACCTGTGTGCTGCATCTATGGTTTGCTCCCAGTCTTGAAGGCTGAGCAACAGGTTCATCTTCTTGATGAGGGCAGGCAAGAACCCAGGGAAACTCACAATAACCTGGTTAACCATCTCAAGTGCTCCGGAAAAGTTCTGACGATATTCATAGTATTGTGCCTAAGACAGAGGAAATGTCACTTATAATACATCCATGCTAGGTACAAAATATGACTGTTGGTTTAAAAATCAGTATGAACAAAATGTCTTGATATCTAACAAGAATATCAATTGAAGCAATATTTGCAAAGTTACAAAGGAACAATCCAAACTATTCTGTCCAAAAGAACTCAAAAGACCATATTTCATATGGTGAATGGAATAGCTTAACTAAACAGTAAAAATACACCAATCACAGTGTCAGCAAGGGACACATCAAATAAACACGGAGTCAATTAGAAACACAGTGAGTGCTATAAATGCACAGGTAAAATGAGAAATAATGGCATCGTAACATATTCAGCTGTGACTGAGGAAGACTATTCAATATGGGTTTCTAATCCTCATCTCACCTTTCCCATCAGGGCAAAAACATCTGCTCTCTCTTTTAGTCCCTCGTCGAAGTACTTTCCAGCCTTTCTGGCGTAGGCGTCCTTACCAGATGTCACATCTATCCAGGCTTTTAGGATTATCCCCTGAACAACATATATCAGTCCAAATTTAGAATGAAAATAGATGAGAAGACAGAATGCCCTTCTTATAATTAAATACACTTCAAGACTGATGAAAATAATACTGATGCATCTCTCAAATGTATGACAAAAATGCCATTCTCACCTCTCTAGAGCTGTTGGAGAGTTTGATCATTCTCTCAATGTACTCCCTTGCTTTATCATTACGCCCTAATAGCCAGAGAAACATCCCAGCATAGTACAGACTCTTGGGGGATGCACTTTTGCGATCTTCTTTGACCTTTGCATCTAGTTCTTGAATGACTTCTCTGTCTGTAAATACAAAGACAGTTATTACTTACCAACAGGTGTGTGCAAACATCTGCAACATGAATAAATCTTACTATCTATGCTGGCTTACCTGGGTTTGTCTTTTTTCTCTCAGCATAGACAAGGGCCATTAATGTGCAGAGAGACACATCTCGGCTGTCTCTTATTGTGTCCAATTCTGCTGTGGCTTCTTGAATTTGATCTGGAGTAAATAAAATGACATGAGTGTATGCATGACAGATGGCAAAGAGACAGTAGTCTATACTATTTATTTATTTTATTAATTCAAGCTTACCTTGCATAAGGATACCATATGCATGGCAAAAACTGTAGATAGGATCATTGCCGAATTTCCTCTGTGCAGCTTCTGCAGCGTTTGCAGCGTGATTGAAATACTTGTCATAGCAATAGTACCTGATCAGAGCCTGTGGAGAAACAGAAAGAAGACAGTGTGCTTGTAGTTTAGAGGTGGTGATAGCTAATAGCAACAAAAGGGCTAGTTAAATACGCTCTCAGTTACTGCTGCAACCAGTGTTATGTTCGTACAGACCGAAGTAACGTCTCAACCAAAGTTAAGAGAGGAACTCTGCGGTTAGCTTGAGCAGGTCAGCTAACTTAGTTAGCGTTAAATATCGTCATCGATAACCGTCGTTAACCGACATAATTCTTCGCCACGGCCATAGCTTTTATGATTTTTAATAATTTCGAAAGGTCTGACGAAAGTTCCTCTCTTTTTTTATTGCTAATTCCGTTACTTCTTTTGCCACAACATGGACTGCTTTAGCTTTATATCTGGAGCCTTTAGTTATCACTAGAACACGTTAGCTTACCAGCGCTGTCTCTTCGTCCTCCATCTTGGCTGAGACGCTTTGTGGTTTAACAGTAAGTTAAATGACGAGAAAATAACCACACATTTACCCTCTCTGCATTGTACTTTAGCATAACAACTATATTATAGCAGTTTTCGTTGTGTTTTCGCCATCTTGCATCGAGTCCTTAAGCGTTGCCTGGTAACTTAGTAACCACTATGTACTGTATTAGTATCTAATCCCTGAGATTTGTCTTTCAGGCACCACTTCTTCGCTGACTACATCCTGCTTCATTTAGTATATTGACAGATGGATTTTATCTTTCTTGATGAACACTCGTAATGTTGTTTCTGCATACTTTACTATTTACTTGGTAAAGTTAATTTGGGCAATGTTTGGTAAACAAGTGTTAGTCACTAAACCTGGTACTGAGCCTGAAAGACTAAAATCAGGGAATATTAAACATAATTCCACCATCTTTATATTAGAGACACGCTAGTGTCGCCTTTGTTTCTCTAGGTGGCGTCCTCATCCCTTTATAAAATGTGATACTAGTACAACTACTACTACTACTACTACTACTACTACCAGCTGCTACAGTACTACTATTACTATCACTACAACAACTACCACTACTTCTACAATAACAACAACAACAACTACTACTACAACTACTTCTACTACTACAACTACTACTACTACCACCAGTATTACTACTACTGATAATATAACAATAATAATAATAATTCAGATGGTGGTCTAAGGTAAGGAAGTGTAGGTGTGGTTATAGCCTTTATATGAATTAATTGGAGTTTACCATGAGCCATGTAAAAATGCAAGTCAAACAACTTGAGGCAACATGTAGTAAAAAAAAATGTTGCATGTCAAAGTAGGTTAAATCCACTTTGAATATATGGAAATTATTTCAGGGAGCTCAGCGGCTTGGGTTACACTCACCGAGTTTGGATTATATGATCACTAGGCTTGTTTGCCAGAGCTACACTGCTTAGCCTGCTCAGAAACACATTTAAAGTTAATGCCTATTTTTTAAATTGTGTATCATTAACTATATTATAGTTCAACTAGACATGCCGTGTAAATTCACACCTATTAACATATCTTTATGGTTTACTTTGTGCAGTGGAAACATATTTCCATCTAGCCAGTGGTAATTGGTGGCCCAATGTTATGCAACACCATGCATTGACTGTGAAGTATGAACTCCTGATGTCTACAGTGTTGAGTCCATGACAAGAGCAGCCAGTGTCCAGCATGGGTGCAACTGTTCCAAGAGAGACCTTTCCATGCCTTGTCAGATACTATTTAGCACTAACTCTGGCACATAATCATTACTCTCTGCAGCACACATCAATGGAAGAGTAAATCAGGTTGGTATTGAGCTCTGAGCATGTGCAGCAATGGGGAAAGTCTGTGTACTGTACCATACAATTTAGCTCACAGTTTTGAGCCCACACGGTTACGGGTTATTTTACCAGAATAAATGTACATGATAGATGATATTAACTATTTCATCTGAACGATTTTGTATTTATTCATTCATTAATCCAAATTGAATTAATTAGATTTTCCATAATACTCATACAGAGTCGTTACATGGTAGATAATCAAGGTGTTGTTCTTGGCAAAGAGCAATAAATACTGCATGTGTTGTTGCACTTACAAAGAATGCATTTGAAAACCTATTAGAGGAAAGACTGTGGAATATGTACCCCCTGGGATGTAGTGCTATAGCATTCTAATGGCTATATCCATTGTGGTTTGTGCAGACCATTATTGATCAAAGAGCCATGCCCAATAATACAAGCAGATCACTTGCAAATAAACTATTTTATTTAGCCTATTTTTCCATATGTGTCACTTTAAATTTGATTGCATAGCACTTAAGTCCACATATGTGCATGCACA
Organism: Chaetodon striatus; assembly: GCA_029783705.1. Classification (NCBI taxonomy): domain Eukaryota; kingdom Metazoa; phylum Chordata; class Actinopteri; order Chaetodontiformes; family Chaetodontidae; genus Chaetodon; species Chaetodon striatus. Next base: position 15,708,349 of record JAPZEB010000005.1, read on the forward strand.
AATTTACCCTTGTAATATTTAACAGGTATTATGTTGATGGACTGTTTTCTTACAAAGTTGTGATACTTTGTAAAATTCCAGGAAAGAGAAAAAGAGGAAGAATTTCTGCTTTCTTCTGTTGTACTTGACAAGGTGTTGTCTAAACTGCGGTATTTTTGTTTGTGTGCGTTGTGAGTTACTGAGGGAGTGGTTCACTTGAAACTGTTTGTGTGTGAGTGTGTGTATGCGATATGGCGGTTGAGAGAAAAGTGAGTGTGTCAGTCTGTGTGTCTGTCTATTAGCAGATTGGGAAGGTAGGGGGGGTACTCACCAGAACCTAATCTAATGGGATTTTCCTCCCATCTTTCTACAGCAAATAAAATTACAGAGCTGCAGTGGGCAGCATTCTCAGATTTCCCTGTGAATTGTTCTTTCCCATGACTCTTCATGCATACCAGTGGCGAGCTCCAAAGCCAAATAGGCATCCTTTCTCATATAACATGTCCACATATTATTGCCAAGCATGTGAGCCTTCCCGGGTGGGGACGGCAGACCAACTTCCGACCTTCCACCCTAATGCAGTCTAACAAAGGAGCTTGATGTCATGTTGCTGGGCAACCGGTAAGGAGAATCTGCAGAATCATTCTTGATTTACTGGTCATTAAAACGGGCAATCTGTAACCCCACCTGTTGCCATCGGTGGAGCTGTGTGCCGGTTTCAGTCATAGGCTTCATCTCAAAATATATTGGCTTTCTTACATCAGACATTATGACATTATGGGCAAATATTTCTTGTGCTGATTAAGAATCTATTGACATAACCTAAATAATTGCCATTGTTTTTGTTTTTTTTTAAGAATGTCTTGAACTCTTCTGCCGAACATTTATTCATAGACAGTTTGCTTGTTCTGCTGTCTGGCTCGTCAGGAAAACATGTGAGCCATAAAGTACTGTGTGTGGGTGTGGTGCAAACTGATAATCACATCATTGTGAGACAGTATGGCAGGAATAATCAGCACTTTGCCATCAGCCTCTTGTTTACTGCCCTCAGGAATCAGCAGCCACAATAGGTAAAAGCAATGTTGGACTGTAATGAATATTTGGATTGTTATTAATAATTAATAAAATGTTCCACCCACTTAAGATGCTAATAGTTTCCGGCAGGAGCCACAAAACGCACTCAGAAACCCGATTCAAGCTTCTTGCACAGATGTTTGCTGAAACATACTGCACACAAACCTTTGCACATTTTCAGCTCTTAAGCTCCCTTCTTGGCCATGAGTCACAAACATTTTTTTAAAGACCTTTTTACATATAATATATATTGTCACATCACTTGTGATGAGTTGCTTAAAGTAAAACATTCATAAGTGCTTCAAGGGATCAATACAAGTTGAGTCATTTACAGTTTGAGTGCTCATTACATTTTGCACATGAAATGGACACTGATAACTTCAACATTTTACAGGTTCTGAAATGACAGTAATGCCGATTGCGGTTTGGTAGCAATCAGCATTGTAAAGCCTCTGACTGTAAAAGCTGATGCTTAATGCCTCTGACTGTGGTCGGCACTTAGATCCATTTTTAAAATTTAAATCCCCTCACTTAACTGGAAGTTATCACAACAGTCTGATCACTCATCAGTTTCATTCAACTATGATCATGAATTCTAGCCTGCCTGACATCAGTATTGTGGTTTACCAGCTGAAGTAGGGCACTGGCTCCTAAAAAAGCAGCTTTATGGTAAATATATATATATATAAATAATAACAATGAAAATGTCGACACATGAAAGTAAGTGCTTGTTAATACTATTGTAAAGACAAAAACAGGTGTGCTTCCACTATCTAGGAACACTTTGCAACTTTCAGATCGCTAGGAGCAGCTAAACATAACATTGAACCCCAAAATGCAGTCTTCTAAAAATAAATGAAATAAAAACAAAACCCAAAAAATAATCCCTCATAAATTAATCTTCAGAAATAGTGTCACCTGGTACATTTTCATTCATGCCTGCCAGGGAAAAGAGGGAGGCAGCTTTTGACAGTAAACTATCACAGGGCTGATACATAGAGACAGACAACCATTCATGCTCACATTCACACCTACGGACAATTTAGAGTCACCAGTTAACCTGCGTGTCT
>JAPZEB010000005.1:15710571-15723579 GCA_029783705.1 Chaetodon striatus
GAGACAGACAACCATTCATGCTCACATTCACACCTACGGACAATTTAGAGTCACCAGTTAACCTGCGTGTCTTTGGATTGTCAGAGGAAGCCAGAGCACCCGGAGAAAACCCACGCTGACACAAGGAGAACATGCAAACTCCGCACAGAAGGGCTCCCCCACCCCAGGTTCAAACCAGGAACCCTCTTGCTGTGAGGCAACAATGCTAACCATTGCATTGTGTTGTGGCTAGCATTGAACCATCGGAATATAAAAGGGTTCAAGGAAGAATCTCCTGGGTGGGTTTTTGTTGGCACCCTTGGAAGATGTAAAGGTTTTGAATACCCCCAGAAACTGGCCAGTTCACACCACTGCAACTTTTCTCTGCCATGTTCTAAAACCATTTCGTGTTGTCGCAAAATCATCATTGATCTGAACTGGGCTTAAGAGAGTTTTCCTATGGGGACAAGCCAAAGAGCCCTATATGGTTCTAGTTAGCATCTTTATTTCTAGGAGTGTACTGTGCATAACAAAAAGACTAATAAAGGACACTACCAAGAGCCCAGAGCCTGAACAATTTAGGTACTAAATAATAAAGCTCGTAAACACTCACAAACAGCTGCTCACTTATGTACTAGACTACACAGACATTTTTGTTTTCATCTTGAGCTAATATTCACTCACTGACTGGACTGCAGGACAAACATACATCTACTTCAAATTAAAGCAAAACATAAGAAAAGTTGTAGAATATCACATGATAAAACAGTTATTACTAGCACACAGGATTTGAAGAGACAGAGGGATGGACATAAAGTAGTATGCACAACATAGATGATAACAGGGTTATTATTACTGAAAAAAAAAAGAAAAAGGTAAGCACAGGTTAGTCTTAGGCTATGTCAAACCTCTAATCCCTACCTCACAGTCATCTCAAAAAGAAACAGTTATTAAATGAAGGTCCTTACAAACATGAAACACTATATAAATGTCTTTTATGTAAAGAAAATAAATGAATTTTTTTAGGCATACTTGAGGTACATGTAATCTTTATTCTTTTGGCGTTCAGTGAAATGGGTTATAGCAGTGTCTTGCATGCAGTTTATTTATTTAAACACTACAAGCAATATGCATATGAATGACGGGAGATGTTAAATTCTATGTAATCAAAACATTCTTTCATTATGCATAAAGTATAGTATAAGTAATGAACCTTTTAATTACATGCAAAATATACTTACATGAATGGAATTATACTTTTATAACATGGAACAACATATGTAACTGTGACACAGTTTAGGGTGGTTGTCATAGCTATGGGAAGAACTGACAAAAGTGACACAACTGCCACTATAAAATGTAAACAGAAGTAGGAAACATGAGATGTTTGATGCCTTGTCCTTGAGACAATCATTCAGAATATTCTGAACCGACATCCATCCAACTTCGATATTTATCGTGATAAAGATTGAGAGGTAAACTGTGAAAAAAAAATACAGTTTACAAAGCACACAAAAACATACACAATATACTACCCCTTTTTTACAGTCACCTTTTACAAATATAAATATGCAGTTAAAGGTTGAAAAGTAAAGCTTGGAAAGCACAGCCACATAACGTCACCAGTAATCAAACACAGGGCTTTGACTTATGAAGAAAGAATACCATCCATATAACAGGTCTCATAGACATTTACATTTTCCACCTCACAGCTCCTGCTGTATGTACAGCCTCCCTGTCTGCCTGAATGCAGCAGATTATGGAGAATATATTTGGTTTCATATCACAGGTGATAGATAGTAACTGTTCCATAAATTCCATAATTCTATAATCATTACATTGAGGTCCATCATCAAAAACAACTAGGAAAGAAAACAGACACTATGAGGAAAAAGGAGATACACGGAGGAGAGCTGTATTTTGAAAAGTCAAAAATGTTAGGTAATGCTGCTGCACTACACACAGGCAATATCACAGATAGTCCTCTACTGGACTAAGTGGTTTTGTTGTGAAGTAAGGTAATTTATATCTTAAATTTTAAATTTTCAGCTTTAATAAAGAGCAAATCTCAACTTGAAGACTCTGTTTTTAGCAGTTTCATGATAAAATCGGTACACTATTTGCAACATTGTAAATAGTACAAGCATGTGAATGATTTTGATGATTCAACAAAGCTGAATGTGCAAAGTATTTCTGCTAAGTGTTACTGCTCCGACACTGATACTCAAACATAATCGACACTCTGGCTGAAATTGTTTGGACTGTAGGCTAAACTGTTTTTTATGTATATAAAAAAAAACAGCCATGTCGTGACTGTGTTCTTTGCATTGTAAAGCATGATGGACAGGGAGAGAGCATGACAAAAATAGTACACTCTAACATGCATAATCATGGAGAAACATTCATGCAGGTCTACATTTCTAGTTAACTGCAGCAACTCCAACATTGTCTTTTGGATTTGTCAAGTATTCTAGTATCAGCAAGCAAGACTAGCCTTAAAGAAGTGCTTCTTGTTGTGAACACTACCCCTGAAGGAGCAACAGCTTGAGAGTAAAAAAAAAAAGTGTATAAAAAGTCAATTAGCCAAACCTTGAACTTTAAAGTAAAACATAAAAACTGTTTTTCCAGCTTGAAAAAGTAAAGTAATACAACAGTCAGTGATATAACAATAATTCAAGACACTCGATAGCAGAACTAGCTGCAATAGAAGTAAAGCCATTACTAATTTGTCTTTCAGAGTACTTAGCCATGCCCACAAACACCTTTCCTTATGAACACAGCCAAAAATGTCCCACTACAGCCTGAAGAAGCCCCTTTACACCAACCTGTAGACTCAAGGGAACATGGTCAGTTTGGCATAGATATCCATACTAAGGGAGGGAGTCCAATGGATGTCTTAGACACGTTCAAAGGTTGTAAACATTTTGTCATTAATTAGAATGTCTTTGTTGCATCTCCAGCATTTCTTTTTACGTATATTGCTCTCTGACATCTTTGCCCTCAACTTCCTTCTCACTTTTGTCTTTTTCATATTTGTTTGCTCCATTTGTTGTCACACTGTTAGATGAAATCTGAGGGGCTGTTGAAGGTGTCAGTTCACTTTTGTCAGCGCTGGAAATGTCTTTGAGTTTGTCTGTGACAACATCCTCTTTGTCAATGCATGATTTATCCTTTTGAATGTTATCACTGGAACTGTCAGAGGGCTTTGTGGCAACCTGTCTCTTTGCATACTCTCTATATGCTCTCTGGATGACAGCAGCTGATGTGTCCTCCTGTTTGCGACGGAGAGTGGTAGTGATGGGTTCGTAGGACACTTTGGAAGGATTGGAGGCCATGAAGCGCTCCTCCATCTGCGCCCTTAGGATGTCCATCTCCCCACCCTCGCCCAAAACACGTTTTGTGAATGCAAACAGGATGTCCAGACAGTGAATGCGCTCACCACTCACCATGGGCAGATCCATAGAGATCAGTTCCATCTTGTTAGGCTTGGCTATGCGTAATGGTGGGTCCAGAGCATCTGCAAATTCTGACAGCATATTGTACACTATGAACTGTGATGCATGAGGATCGAACCTTTCCCAGACCTCATAAAACGTTTCAAAATCATCCTCACTTAGTGGATCCGTGCTTTCCTCAGTGGCTACACCAAAGTTTTCTAGGATAACTGCAATGTACATATTCACCACAATCAGGAAACAAATGATGATGTAGCTCACGAAGAAGGCGATCCCCACAGAAGGACTCCCACAGTCTCCCTTAACACGACTGCCAGGATGCTCCGTGGTATTGTTACAATCATCTTCGTGTCTGTTGAGAATGGGAGCAAGTAGGCCATCCCACCCTCCTGAGGTGGTGATCTGGAACAAACAGATCATGCTGTTGCCAAATGTCTCAAAATTGAAAAGGTCATCAATGCCATCTTCCTTCTTGACATAAGCAAAGTTTGACATGCCAAAGATGGTATAAATAAACATCACCAAGAAGAGCAAGAGACCAATGTTGAACAAGGCAGGAAGTGACATCATCAAGGCAAACAGGAGTGTGCGGATTCCTTTGGCACTTTTAATAAGGCGGAGGACGCGGCCAATCCGAGCCAATCGGATGACTCTGAACAAGGTTGGCGAAACAAAATACTTCTCTATCAGCTTTGAGAGAAACACACCTAAGGAAAAAAAGCAAAAAATAGTTAACTTACACAACAATACACACATGTACTGAACAGATTAATGATTTTAATTTATTTGAGAACCGCAGTGAACAAAGGAGAGTCGTACCAATGATTGACAGGATGACGACGATGAAATCAAATACATTCCAACCATTTGTGAAAAAGTAATGGCGAAGCGCGATCATCTTCAATAAACACTCTCCAGTGAAGATGATAATGAATACTAAATTAATCCAGTAGAGGGTATTTTCCTTTGTGTCTGACTGATCTTCAGTTTCCACCATCATGGCTACCATATTAAGCCATATCAGAACCATTATTACAATGTCGAATGCTTGGTTTGTGGTGAAGTCAAAGATGTATCCTTGAATTTTGTTCTGAAATAGACACAAGGCAGAGAAACACAAAACAGTTTAGGTGCTATGAACCAAGGATCAGATTTGTTATACAGATTAGATGCTGTCATGATTTAAGTTACATACCGATGGTCTAGGTATAGGTTTTTGTGGTTTCTTTGACCCCAGCTTTTTCATGGCATTGTAGTATTTCTTCTGTTCTTCAGTCATGAAGATGTCTTGACCTCCAAAGTAAACAGATAAATGGAGGCATGTTAAATCACAGCAAAGGTGATGAGGAGATACTGCACAGAGAGAGTGAAAGCAGTACTTTCAATTGTTGCATTTCCGTCAGAATATCGAGTCAAAAGATCAAATTTTGTATAGAAGCAGATTTGATACTTATCTTTTTCTTTTGCTGATTGAAATTGTCTATGATGACACCAATAAAGAGATTGAGTGTGAAGAAGGCTCCAAATATGATGAAAACAACAAAATACATGTACAGTCGCAGGCTGATCTCATATTCTGGTTGTTGTTCTTGCTATAATAGTGACAGAAAATGGAGACATTAGTAAATTTAAGTTCTAATCCTGGTTGATTTGACGACGGCAAACAGCAAGCACAATTTAATAGAATAAAAAAGAAGATGAAAACAAAAGAAAAACCTAAAAAAAAGAAAAACCTCTGGTGCTACTGCCTCATGAAAACTAGTGACAGCACTCTGCTTTTAGAATTGGCAGATTAAACTTGCCCTCTGCTGGACACCAGTGAAATACAATACACCTCTTTGCTGTCTGTGTTACGGTTTGATTTTAATTTGATGTAGAAACTTAATGTCTTCATGAGAAACAATTCATTCATCTGTAAAATAAGCTAAATATTTTTCCATACAGCACCACTGTCTTATTTTTATTTATTTTGTTTAGCTATCTTAAATCCTCCACATATGGAGAAATAATTGCGTGGTTTTATAAACACCTCAAGCATTATACGGTGATATCAGAGAGCACAATTTATTGAAGAAATTATACATTCATATTAATACATTAAAATCTGATTACTTTGCTTTGAGAGTCCACAGCAGCATACATGATGTTCGTCCAGCCTTTGAATGTAGCCTTTATAGAAAGAAACAATATGCACAAAAGGTATTGCATTAGCCCTTTAATCTTTCCATCACTGCCTGTTTTACGCCAGTACAGCAAATAACATATTGGCAAGCTCAAATCAACGATAGTCTAATGTTCAGTGACTTACCACTTGCAGCAGTGCAAGGTAACCTGAGCCAACATTGTCAAAGTTGATTTTGTAGTTCATCCAGCGAGCAGCCTCTTTGCCTAACCAGTCACACTCTGTCTTGTTTTTCACTTCTGATGGGAGGAATGGCTCGTTTGTGGTTTTGTTGATACATTTGCCAAACTTCCCTGCAAATAAGTTGACCCCCATGATGCTGAAGATGAGCCAGAAGATGAGACACACCAGCAGCACATTGAAGATGGAAGGAATGGCTCCAAGCAGGGCATTGACAACCACCTGCACACCAAAACACGGACATAACCCATCTGTACAGCAAAGATCACCGCATGTAGAATTGATGCACAACACTGTATACTCTGGTTATGGTAAGAATAGGAAAACACAAGAGAGAATGTTTCTGTGCCAACATACACACCAGCATGAGCTCATTACAGCTATGATTGACACCCAAAAGCTCAAATGCAATGAAAACTCCATGGTAAAGGTGGGAAAAGAATTAGGAGAGGAGGCAGGAGATTGATGCTGTGTATGTAAAAGTTGTCTTAATGGGTTAAAACTAAATTTTAGAAAAACATTGAAACAGAACACCTTGTAGAGGCATGATGAGGCCACAAAATTTGCTTACTGTAAACAGAAACATAAATAAAACATGAAAAAAAAAATGTTAAAGAACAAATATCCAAAACATTTATTTTATTATATTATATTATATTATAAATGAAATTAATGTAGCGCATGAAAAGCTGTTCATGCAAATGAGGGAATTCACTGGCTACCACGTGAGGAAAGACCATCATCTTAACAGTGATGTAAAGAGCTAGAACACCACAACATGACAGCAACTAATCAATGCATGCTACATTGATTTCAGCAGCCGACAACCCTCCCCCTCGGTTACATAAGTTGTCAAACCCTGTTTAGACCGGGCTTGCATTGCACAGCAAAATATTGTAATGGTAGACGTGGCACCACTTAAAGGAATAGTTTGACATAGATTATCTGTATGCGTGTAGGAAGCTAGAGCCAGGAGATGGGTAGCTTAGCTTAGCATAAAATAGGGAGCAAAGGAAACAGCTAGGACGGCTCTACCGACATCTCTAAAGGTCACTACTTAACATGTTGTAACTTGTTTGCTGAATTTATACAAAGTGTAAGGTGCTTATGGGGAGTTTGTACTGGGCATTTTCTTGCCAAGGAGCAGTGATTTCCCGGAGTCTTGTGAGAAAACTACAAGAGAAGGAAAGGTCATGACGTCAGTGACAGTGTTCAAATTTGGATTGGTGGGGATCCTTAATTTGCAGTTAGAGCAGGCCCGATTATTATAGCATAGTTTTGAATGTATCAGATTCGTTAGGTAAACATTCATTCGGTAAACTCTAATCCAGCAGTTTCAAGATATGTCATGCTGTTCCCTACCCCACCTATGTTATGTAACTAAAAAATATTGCCATAAGACAATTGTTGCCTCTTTTTAGGCGGCAGGAATGAAAATTAATCATCTTCAACATGATTGTGTTATGGTTTCAGAATGATGAGGACAGTTGGTGAACAATTAGATACAAAATAAAAAGTAGGTTCTACAGGATGATTTTTTTCCTCAGCAACTACCGTGTTTTTGCCAAATGATATACAGATTTTAGGGTATTCTTCAGTCTTGAATGGCTGGAAAAATACTGCAAATAGCTGCTGAAAATGGCAAAAAAAAAATTCCACCAAAACTGGCTTATGTGTGTGGGTTTTTTAAACCAGAGAAAACTGTTAGAAATAGGTGATAGAGTGTTTTTCAAATGCCAGTAGACTAAAGCTGTGCACATGGCTCTGCAGTAGACAATTAGGCATTTCTTCTTCTTTTTTGTTTTCCCTGGTGTGTGATGTTCGACATCAAAAACAGGCTGTAAAACAGGTTAGTAAACAGTAAAAAGCACCATGGAGGCCAGTGAGAATGCTACAGTGGTTACTTCTTATTTATATCTTTTACTAAGTCATTCTCTCTCTCAAACTTGGTGCCGACTACATTTTGATTAATGATCAAGTGCTGCTTGGATGGAGACAGATGTTATTTGGTGGCGGCCTGTCACTGCATTGCGCCGGCAAAGGGCTAAAATTAGCACATCCACCTGGGTGTTGTATTTCCATCACTGACGATCAGTGTTGATTGAAGGTGGAGCTGCTAAATATACATTACTACTGCAGTCATTTGTCCCAAGAGTGAATGCTGATTGAATCCTTTCCTGTTAAATACAAGCGCCAAATGTTAGTGGGTTTTTTTTGTGTGTGTGTTTTTTTTTGTGCAATGGAAAAGAGGCTTGAGAAAGAAAATGTGTGCATCTCCTACAATGTCAAACTGCTCCTTTAACCCAAATCCTGCAATAGTGGTGTATAATTAGATGGTAATTTAAAAGAAAGTGACTAATATCAACTTTGTCATTTAAATATTTAAGTCACCCAGAGGTAAGTAACAGCTGGAGAAAGAGGATTAGGGAAGGACAGGAAAGCTTCATTTACGTGCAACACACTTTGGGGGGATCTGCTTTCTAAGTTTTGCAAAATCATAGAGCTTCATGCTGATCTTTGCCAGATTGGGGAGTGCTTGTATGCTGTACCACTGCCATGAGCTAGTGACAGACAGTGCACCGTGACTCAGAGTGGGTGGGGAAATCCAGTGACTCTTACCCTCATGCCCTCAAACCGAGACAGTGCTCTCAGCGGCCTCAGAGCTCGCAGGGTTCTCAGAGACTTGATGGCACCGAGTTCAGAAAATCCCAAGATATTGGCTATCATACTGACCAGTGAGACCTAGAGCACATGCACACACACAGATATCAATTAGAAACATGTTTTAAAAAAGTGTATGTGTGTTTCTGTGAAAGCAGAGTTGCTCCAACTTACATCGACAATGAGGAAGTCCAACCAGCACCAAGCATTTGTAAAATACTTGGCATATCCATACGCCACCCACTTCAGTAACATCTCCAGAATAAAAATGTAGGTGAAGATTTTGTCTGCAAATTCCAACATCGTTTTAAGGGTCTTCCTCTTCTCAATGTAGATGTCCTCGAGTGCCTGGATGTAAGAGAAACGAAAGTGACTAATTTAAATAAAATAAATATATTGTAATCACAGACTTGACCTTACTTTGCAGACTTTTTCTATATTTCTAAGGTGAGATTGCACTAGCTCCATAAAATGAAGCAAAATGTTATTTAAACACAGCAGTTTGACACAAGAGATACCAGATACAATTTGTACTATATGAGAGCAGCCAAATCAAGTGTTCTAAAACAACTTTATTGACATTTTTCTTCCTGCACAGACACTTACCAGTGCTCCACTGCTAAGCAGGATCATAAAGATGATGAAGCTCTCAAACCAGTTGTGCTCCACGATCCGGAAACAGGTCCTTCTAAGCGTCCACCACACCTTCCACCAGCCCACTTCCACATTTACCTGACAACACTGGAACCTTTGCACACAGCCTGAGCACAGACAGTGGAGAAATAGTGATATACTAGTTTAACATGGACTATTAGATTAACACCAAGGCTGTGGTAGGATAAGGGATATTGTAGTAGTATTCACCGTCAGGGAAGCAGGCGTCAGGTTCCATACATTCCTCCAAGTCAGAGTCTAAAGACTCCTCTCCCTCCCTACCTGGCAAACCATCTATTGTGCTGCCCTCAGAGGAGCTGAACTGGCCATCGTCATCGACAAGCTGCGAATATAGCAGAGCAAAACCAATGTTAGATGAGCAAACATAACAGAGCCATGGCTAATGTATTGAGGCTGACATGCTGAGCACCTGTCCATACACTTCATGCACTCCTTTAAATTGAATTTATTGTCATACAAAATTAGTCAAGAGATTTGCAAAAAACATGTATGAAAGTATATCTTAACTGCTACTGAAATGGATGTCTGCTGTATCTTGATTAAGAACATCAGTAAGAAGAACTTCACAAGAATCACTGACATGTATTCAGTTCAAGTTTGAATCAATGATGGATAAAATAAAAAACATGCACTGGTAAGTATTTGCTGTAAATAACATTGAACAAAATGTCAACATGAAAACACATTAAAAAAAAACCTACAAAAAAACAACACAAGGGCAACGTCATTAGCTTGATAGCAGAAGAACTCGTCATCGAGTGCTCATCGGCAGAAAAAACTAAAGGAGTCTACATTATAGTTGTTACTGTTGTCTACCCTCCTCATCAGCTCCACTTAAAGGTCCATCTCTGCTCTTTTCTGTGTTTTTCTAATAGAAATTTCCACTCAGCCATTTGCAAAAAGCAGTGACATAGGTTAGACTGCTGATGCCTTTCCCTCCCTTATCTCCCCACACACACCATTCGCTGACAATGTAAGTAATGAGAGAGAGGAAGATTCAAGTTTAGAAGTGGAAGATGGCACTATTTTATTGGTATTAAATCTCTATTAGACCAGGTGAAGACACACTGACATTCAATATATATTGCTGCATTTGTACTGTACAAACATATAGATCCATAGTCAGTGTATTACGTGTATGGTCAGCATACTCCCAAATTGGAGAAGCAGACAAAAGTAGGGCACAGAAGCTAAGCAATGTACTGCTGTGAGCACCACATTAGTTAAGTTATAATAGTCTCACAATAAAACAAACTAACTAAGGCCCCAGCCACATGGTAATGTGATGCTAGAAACGCGTCATTGTAACCAAAACCGCTGTTTTCCTATGGTACAGTGAACCTGATGTGCACACCCATCTTGCATGTCACTTTGCGTTTTGTCCATCGGTTTTTATTCACCCAATTCATGAAATTTTTCGCACCACCCGGCACTATCACACTTGGCCCTGGCTGCCAATCAAAACAAGAGAGGAAGGCTTTACTACTGTTTTGATGTCTGTAGATGAGTGTGAGATGAATAGTAGGACAATGCCAAAGGCATACACGAGGCTGATGTTAGCATTACTCAGTTACCAGGTGAACAGCCTGGGTGAATCGCTCTAGTGAGTATAGAGCCCTGTTCCCACCGAACAGTATGGTATGGTTCAGTTCAGCTCAGCACACTTTTCTCTGTTTCCACTGTGAAAAGTTGTGGATGGTACCGACGGAATAGTTCTGTACCATTCGCATTTTTGGTACCCCTTCTGCTGGGGCACCTGGCACAAGTTTCTGGTATGAAAAGGTGGAGCTGTGAGTATTACAGTCCGTTGATTGGCCAATAGCGGACAGTCACTCTGCTCATGGCCAAGTTGTGGCTGGGTTGGAGGCTCTTATAACCACGGTTCACATCGTGGAAAGATTCATTAGTAGACTGTAACTATAAAATGAAACAATGTTAATCTGTTAATCACATTTGATCGTTTGGGAATGCAACTCTGGTTGACAGAGCACCTGTAGCAATGCATTTCTGTGTGATCAAGTCCTAACTGATCAGAGGCAGTGCTGGACCAGTAATCCCTTGTGTTCTGCAAGGTAAAATTACTGTGTCAAAGAAGTCTGGTGGCTGTGGATGGGGACAGCAGCAAAGCACATAATAGCCTCCGGAAAAAAAAGGACCACCTAGAATAAATATAAACATCAGAAAGGCCCTTCAGAGAACCCTTTCTGAAGGGGAACTAAAGCTGTTATGTCGCCCTCTTCCAAGCCATCAGACTTCACTGACAGAAACACTAATTTTACCTAACAGCACACAGAAGGTGCTGGTCTACAGCTGACTTGATCGCTTAGTTTGTGTTACTGTGCGACTTTTGTAACTAAACTAAGGTGGCATCCACAGCAGTACATGTGTTCTGGTTTTGGTTTCAACCAAAATCTGACATTATGCCAAAGGTGATGGGGACACTGATTAGTCATTACCCTTCTACATTTTTTTTTTTACATTTAAGTTGCTGTTTTTTTTGTAGATCAGCAAGAGAATAAAAATATGAGCATACTGCAACTGTCTGCCCAGTATGGCAAGTTTTAACTGTCTAATGTTTGCTTATCCAATTAGAGACAAAAAAATACAGTACTTGTTCTATGCAGCCAGTTCTATGAAATATAAAGAAAAAGTACATCTAAACATAACTGAAGAAGCCTGGCAGTATTGTACAGTAGCCTCATGGTCTCTCCTTCAGCCTGCTGTTGTATGGCTTTCTACAGGGTGTGTCTCCTAATAGCTGTTAGATGAGAACAGCTTGAATGCCTTCCTGGAGAATGCAGGAGCACTTGGCTGTCCTGGGACCAGCTAATGCAGTGCAGGGAATGATGTAAGCATGTTGCTGCGATATACTGTGAGCACTAAAGTCAGTGTGTTGATGGTTTGTCCTTTAATCCATCCATTTAGTTTCTGTCAGAACGACTTCAGCAAAACTGTAAAACATTAAAGGTACTAAATGTATTTTTTTTTTTTACATGTAAGTAACATTACTGATTGTTTTTTTTTTAGTGCTGACGGGTGAAGGGGTTGTAACGTAACTTAAAAATTGAGACCTTGCCTGACTTTCTTAGCTGCCTATAACAGCCTGTGGACTGATTCCTGTGGAAGGGACTCGGGACAAATGTGATGTTTATGCGTAGTTCAAGTGCCTTGCTTCTATTCAGCTCCACCACAGCTCTACTGGTGTGCAACAGAAACAAATGTTAGCTAAGAAATGGAATCCACCAATATCAACAAAGGACCAGCAGACAGACCTTCACTTAGCGCCCTGAAGCCCCCAGGAACGCTGTTCAGCTGTTCCCCCTTACAGGCAATTTTCCCCAGTGGCCACTTGCGGTATTGCAGGACAAAAATCCCCTGTTGCCCATAGACCACTATTGTAAAAGACACCTCAAACTGCAAACAAGATCAATTAAGGTTCTTTCTATTATCATTTTTTGAGCCATATAAGTTTTATGTTTGTAAAACTTTCCTTGACCTAAGGAAAGCAATTTTAAAAATCTGTGACGTCATCACAAAGTAAAGTTTATGTGCCGAGTGGGAACTTGTGGGTAGGATCAGCAGGAGCAACACCACTGCACATATTCAGTGGGCTGTGAAAGTAAACCTGGAAGCTAGAAACTTTTTGGAATGAATAGGCGCCATCTTTGCATCCAGTATCTAGGTATTATCAAAATCGATGCAACAGATAGCAGATGCAGCGTAGCTTAGTTACAGTTCACTGGATTTGATGTCACAATGAAAAATTCATTCAAAATGTTGTTAAAACCTTATGAAATGAAATAAAACAAAAAGAAGGTTAATTATTTCAAATTTAACTGAATTTCACTAATGTTTAATGTTTGGCACCATCCAAAA
>JAPZEB010000005.1:15723679-15743452 GCA_029783705.1 Chaetodon striatus
GGAAGCAGAGAGCTGCTGTGGCAGCTTGACTAGGGTGTGGCAAAGGGTCAAAGAAAGAAGCATGGGATAAATGTGATTAAAAAAAGAAAATGCACTGTGATTGGCCCTTAATTGGATCATGATTAATGTGTTACTGCTGACAGCCCTAAACAATATTTTTACTGAACTTTTTGGTATGACGCTTTCAGTTCAATATCCATTACAAACTGAATGATTCATTGAGCTTATCTAATTACACTTAGAAAATAAAACACACAACTTAAATTGTGTGAAATATAATGTTGTCAGTGCCACTGTGCTCAACAAGTCAGCCCACATGACACAACAGGGAATGTGCTGTCTGTCCCTTCCACCTCCAACAGGAATAGAAGATCCGCCATTTACCTACAGGTCTAGTGTTTGGAGCCATTTTGGTTTCACTGTGAATTATGAGGGAATGTAATGTAATTGAGCCCCTTTACAATATTGCGTCATGAACCCATTTTAGTCAGATTGTAATTCCTGCTTTGTGCAACCCCTCCCCGAAAACCCAAATTATGATGTTAGCTCTTAAACACAAAAAAATGTAAAACATATGGGGTATTTTATGTTGTTTCTGAAACTGAACTGTTTCTTTGTTTCTATTTGTTTATGACTACAAATGAAATATTTCAAAAAATGATGGCAGGGCTGTTAAAAAGGTAACTTGATGGTTATCTTATATGTGGCAGGCAGTCTCCATTTCATGTGTGGAACAGTGTTCTTACAACATAAGAGAATTTGTAAAGCAGCAACAAGCTTTTTTCAAACTTTCACATAAATAATTCCTAATAATTGAAAGCTGAGACAAAATTTGATACAGTAATTCCACAAAGTAAATACGTCACAATTATACAATCGACAGTGACTGTGTTTCTTCTTTGTCTTTTCACTGAGAGCTTTCACAAAGCACAAACTGCCCCCTTAAGAAGAGGATTCAGCTCCCAAGCACTCAGACTTAAATGGCACATAATGAAATCTACTCACTGGTATTTTCCTGTCTATATGGCCTCTCCCCGTTAAAGGGTCGTGGTATATAGGATCGTTAGGGAAAATGTTACGTCACGTGCTCATACCTCATGGCCAGTGTGGGCAAAGTGCTTCAATATATGACTACTGTGACGGATGATACCACTTGGCTACAACAACAGATATGTTTGTCAAGAACCTCAAGCAACACTGATATTCTTTGTCACCCATCATACTTCATAAACATTACTGATATAACAGATAAGACTGGGTTTAAAAGGAGCAACTCATCTCTAGCAGTAAAGGCACCTTGACAGACCAAACCGACCAACCCACAAGAGCATCCTTACCACATGGCATCCTGCTGCATCAGACGAGGCACTGCTGAAGTCCTCTGTGTTGGCGTTTTCAAAGTCAGACTCTCCCACAGCAATAGGAACAGTGACAGTCAGACTAGGATTGTTGATGAAAGACATTATAGAATCATCACTCTTGCTGCTGACTATGTACTTGTCTCCATTTTTGTCCACTCCAGTCGCATCCCCATTTCCACTCTTAGGAAAGTCTTTGACGGTATGGTTGGGGACACCGTTCGGCCCTAAAGGTTTGTGGAGCTCATTCAGGGTTTTGTCCTCACCCTTCCCTTTCTTCTTTCTCCCGAGACAGACACTGTTGCAACTGCTACGAAGAAAGGACTTGACGAAGGCAATGCCCTTGTGAATCCGTGCTATGGCAATCTGCAAATTGTTGTCGCCATCATCTTCCGTCGCTGCCAGGTTATCAGCACTGAATGAACTCAGCAACAGGGCCAGGAACAGGTTCAGCACCTATCAGATAATGACATGACTTAATGTAAGATTGTTATCTTTTCGCTATTGTATTTTATGATAACATGTGTAGCTAAAAAAATGCACTATGGGTGTTATTCTTTGCAACCATCAAGTAAATCTACAAAGGTTGGACAAATTGGACATATGAATTGACTATAAAAATGATAATGTACCACAAGGTTTCCAATAACCATGACCATCATGTAGACAATGATGCACATGGTCGTCCCAGCCACCTCCATGCAGTCCCACATGGTCTCTATCCACTCTCCACAAAGCACTCGGAACACAATGAGGAATGAATGGAAGAAGTCATTCATGTGCCACCGGGGCAGCGTGCAGTCAGCAGAGATTTTACACACACACTCCTTATAGCTTTTTCCAAACAGCTGCATGCCCACCACAGCAAAGATGAAGACGATAATGGCCAGCACCAGCGTCAGGTTGCCCAAAGCCCCCACTGAATTACCAATTATTTTGATCAGTGTGTTAAGAGTGGGCCATGATTTTGCCAACTTGAATACTCTCAGCTGTAACAACAAAAGAAAAACAAGTAATTGCACAAGTTTCAGCACACAAAATGCACCTAAAAGTACTGGCTATAACACACATGTATTTGTATATGTATATAGACTTAGACTTACCAATCTAAATGATCTCAGAACAGCCATGCCACCCACATTTTCCAAGCAGAGCTCCATCAAGCTTAAACAGACAATGATTCCATCAAAAATATTCCATCGCCCCTGGAAGTAATAGTATGGATCCAAAGCAAGAAGCTTAAGGACCATTTCAGCTGTGAAGATGCCAGTGAATACCTTTATAAAGATAAAAATCAGAAATATTGGCCATTAACAAACATAACAACATTGCAAAAAAACCCCAACATTTTCTGTACTCTACACTTACAGTCCACTCACCTTATTGCCCACAGTTAGCATTTTGGAGAAATTGTCGCTCATTGGATAAAACTCCATGGCCATAAACAATGTGTTGAGTACGATGCAGATGGTGATTGCTAGGTCCGCAAATGGATCCATCACAATTAGTTTAATCACCCTCTTGATCTTTATCCATACAGGACAACATTCCCAGATGAGGAAGGTGTTGGCAAAATTGTACCAGCAAGGAGGACACTTCTGCCTCGACTCTTCGAGCTCTGATGCACCCAAGTGATGGAAAAACAAAACAAAAAAAATTATGTGTATTTATTTTTTATCTGAAAGTACATTTCTCTTTTTTAATATCCAAGACATAATCAAGAAATGACGCTCATGTTAGGGTGTACAATACCTACCCTCCATTGTGCTGGTTATGACACTAGCTATACTAAGAGCTCTCTGTCTGGCCTCCGGGCCCTCAAGGAAGTCCATGTGCTCCTGTTGTGCTCCTCCACCGGTCTGTCTGTATTCCGTGTCTGTAGTGTCAGCCTGGAGATAGAAGCACTTGTTACAGATGCAACTGCACTACAGCAAATAACATGTTACCATGGATATACAAACAAACATAAAGAAAAGTGTTCGTATTTTGCATCACAGTGAAAAAGCTGCAAAAGTAAAAGAAAGTAACAAGCAAAGGGAAATGCGCATTAGACAGTTACCAGGTTGACTCCAGTAGGTCAAGCTCTATAATGGCACCCTGGTCATGTAATCAGAAGCAGCACTTATGCTTGCCAATCACAGTGGATTAAGAAAAAAAAATTAAATTCCTGAAAATCAGCATTACAATTTAAATGTCAGCTTTACCATCCACTTAAGTTTTCGTGTCTTGTGACATGCTTCTCTTCCTGTGTGTCACTGAATCTGTATCACAGATGCAAATGTCTGAAGAGTATAAAGTCGGCTTAAAATACCAGTGTCTTTATCTTAAAGTTTGGAAAAGCTTTTTGAATATTACCTCATTACTAAATTTTTTAGCCATGCTAGCTGCATAATGACATTTTTGTCTTTTAGTGAAATATCTCGGCAACTGTGGCATGGATGGTCATGAAATTTGGTAGTACAGGTGCATGTTGTCAAGAGCAAGAAATCCTGGTGACTGGTGATCCCCTGGCTTCTCTTCTAGTGCTCTCATCAGGTCATTTTTGGGGCATTTTTGCCTTTTAATTAGATGGGAGACTCTAGTGTGAAATGAGAGAGAAGGGATGAAGATGTGTGTATTCGTAAAATACTTTGGTTTACAACTAAATACCTGCAAAACTAACAACATTCACATAGGCCTAAGCTCTAGGCCTTACTTTGTGCCTCATGTTAGTAAGCAGGTGGTAGCATGCTAAAATGCTATGATGGGGAACATGGTAAATATTGTGGCCTACCTGATTAACATCAGTGTGTTAGCATTTCCATCGTGAGCATGTTAGCATGCCGATGTTAGCATTAAGCGCAAAGCATTGCTTGCAACTGATCAGCAAAGCATAGCCTGCTGAAATGAATAAAATCCAGTAGTTGTCCTTTAACACATGCATCATTCTAAAACCAAAAACCAAAAACATGCTTTGTAAAAAAAAAAAATCATTGATTATATTAATATTGATATATGTTACATAGATCAGTGTTGTAGAGACAAAGCGCAACGTGTCACACCCTGAAAACATCGCCCATTGGAGGGGAAAACTATCAGCCCACAATATGCTGAAACTCCAACAAAATGACAGTAGCTAGTTAAAATATTAGATTTCAGTGAGTCAAAGGATTATTTTAAAACCCTATGTCTATTGACAAACCCTATATTGTTGGTCCAGCTCAGTCCTACCTTGCTTATCTTGGAGCAATAATCCCATTAAATGGCCAATTGTGGGGAAACTTTGATATTTATATTTGATTGAATAACAGATAAGATCATCATTTAACCTGACAAACTTTAAACCAGGCATTACATAGCTTAGTTAGCTTCAACCGCTACAGTTTGTCTGGACAACCGCTGCAGTTTGTCTGTGGGTGAACAGTACAACACACAGCGTGAGTCAGACAGGAAAAAGGACAAATAAAAAGAAGAAAACCGAAATAGAGCTAAGGACCACAGGCTATAGGCAAACTAAAAAGGGTCATCTAGGCTAAACAACACTCTCTTACATTGTCTCCAGTCGAAGCCATATCTACTGTCACTTTGGGCAGAAGGAGACCCACAGGTGACGATGGAAGTGAATTCCCACCCACCAGAGACACAATCCCATTGCAGTCTACAGAACTATGCTTGATCCCGTTGGGTGGAAGCAGGAGATGCGGCAAGAAGCTGCACTGGCTCATACTGCTGCTGCGTTGATCACGACGCGAGGGAAAAAACAAAGAGCCCCTCCGACTCACGTTGTCTCCAAAAATGCTGTTCTCATCATCGGCAAATCCATTTTCTGAGCCCGCGTCTTGTGCTTGGCTTCGGAAACTGAAAAGACTGGTCCTGCTGTTCCGTCTGGATGAGAACAGGGGTCCACGAAAACTCAGAAAGGACTAGGAGAGAAAGATATTCTTCAGTGGATACGTGATATATGCTGATTGTAAAGTGAAGAGACCGCCGATGACAACGATCAAGCAAATTGCATGAAAGAGATTTCTGGTGTGCGGTTAAGAAAGAATTGCCTGATGAGAATGATGATGATGATGATGAGGATAATGATGGTCATAATGATGATGGTGGGGCATGTAAGGAAACGGCAAAATTAAAATTACAATTTGGGGATTACTAAGAATGGTAAGAATGATACTAATGGTGGTGATGACGAAGAAAAAGATAATCATGAAAATAGTGGTGGTGATGATGATGATGATGGTGATGATGATTATAAGCATTGCAAGGAGGAAAATTGCAAAATAAAAAATGCATCTTCATGATGATTGACAATAACAAGAATATAGGAAGTTGATGAAGAAAAAGATGTATAAGAAGAATAAGCTGATGATGATGATGATGATGATGATGATGATGATGGCAATACTAATGATGATAAAACGAAAAGAGTGCCATTGCGATAGCAGAGAAAGAAACGCTGCTAGAAAAGCTGCTTTGGCCTCAATTGCAGGACATAAAAGTAATCACAAAAGGATCAGGAAAGTTAGCAGATATATATGTTGAATAACACTTAGGCTGTTCAATATTCTAAAATCTCACACTCACAGCTTTGTGCGGTTGTAATGTAAGCTTCATAATCACATAATCAGTCCATTTGCGTCTCCTGCCTGTCACTCATTTTGAGCTCTGCAAAGAGCTTGACAAAAACCAATGAGTCTTCTTATTGACAAAAGTTAGACATATCTGCCATTAAATTACGAGAACACTTAACACACGCTGGAGTTTTGATGTCTCCTGATCTACATTCTGATCTATGTGCACTGAGCTACACAACACTAAATATCCTATTTTATGCGACTGTAATTTGGTGGGACTGTTAACCATAAATATTTTTTTTTCCTAATAACAGTTATTAGAATTTTATTCTTAACTGATTCAAAATTACCTTAATGGTAATAATTAAGTAAAAATAATGGATAAAAGCAATGTGTAAAGGGGACTTTGGAGTTGAGAAAGGACATAAGCTGCAAGCAGGGCAACAGTTTCTGATACATTGGTAGCAGATTATCAGTGCTCTTACAAACAAATCATTCTGACAGATATACTGAACCTGATGTGCTGATGAGCATTTCATGTCATAGTTGAGCTGGTTTGCATCTACAGAGAAGCGGCATCGAGCTTTCTTCATGCTGTCCTGTGACTCGGATTTAGGAACCCTCTCACCAGCCCCTTTGCCCTCCTCTTCCTTCCTTTTTCTTCGCCTGTTTCGTCTCTCTTTGGCCGATTTGGAGCTGAGCTTGGAGGTGTCAGTGGAGCTCTCAGGGCCACTGGCTTTATCACTGGCCTCCCCAGTCTCTGCAGCTGCAGTTGCTGCTGCCTAAAAGAGGAGAGAGAGAAAAATGGGAGTAAACATGTGGAGTAAATCTTTGTGGTTCCTATTCTGCTTAGTTTTTGTTGACTACATTGTCAGAAATGTGTTCAACTACTATCCGCAGATAGATAGAAGAAACAGAGTATGTCTTATTGTAAAAAATGCAATGTGTGGGTAGCATCCTATTTAGAGAAAGCATCACCATGGTAATAGCATTTGATTAATTAGATTAATTTTTTTAAATCACTTAACAGCCCTAGTTTTAAATTAGTTTTGGTTTTTTTGTATTCTAGCTATAAAGTAAAGATTTAAATACTTTTGTGTTCAATATTTGTGTAACATTTATTTCTAAACACTAATGTCAAAGACTGAAATTCTGGTGGAGAATTGCTGAATCGTTTACTTATTCAAATTTGAATATACTGAGTCTAAAAATCAGCCTATTAAATACCTATCATATGTACGTTTTTTTAAATTATAGAAAGAGAACCCCACCTTGGGTTTCTTAAAAGCCCAAACTCCCAGAGAACATACAGAGACATAAACTCAGCTGCAACCATAATAACATTGCAAATCTGGGCAATGTTTCTGCATTACTCTTACATTTGATGCTTAAACTACATTTTGCTGTGTACTCCTACTTATGTAACATGTAAGAATTCACTTTCAATTATTTGTGGTATTTCAACTTTTACTTAAATCCTCCACCACTGGCAAAATCTTACATATTATGTATACATGAACACATACTGTATGTAACTAGTTTGAGGTTTGTCCCAAATAAACATCATATGAATGACTCATAACCACAATACCAGTGTGCATGTAAACACAGGCAGCTGAAAGTTAACGACCGTATATACATACAGCTGTCTTTTGAAGAAATCTAATAAAAAAAAAAATCAAATTTCTAGCTCGATCTTGGATTGTGCTGTACCTGAGCGTCCTCTTGTTGCCGTCTCAGCTGCTCAAGCATGGCCTTAAACTCTTCGTCCTTCTCCTGCTCCTCCTTTAAAGTGGCCTGGCTCTGCTCCTCGTAGGCCATAGCTACGACAGCCAAGATCAGGTTGACCAGGTAGAAGGAACCGAGGAATATCACCAGCACAAAAAAGACCATGTAGGGCTTTCCAGCTGCCCGCAACGTCTGGAAGGTAAATAAACACTTTAGTAGTGTACTTTATATATGATAATATGATTACTCTCCATTTGTTTTTCTGTGGCCAATACATTTTAAAAAATATTGTCCATGTTCACATTCTCATGAGTAAGACACCAACATGAAATCAAATTCAATTAACTAGATGAAATACCCTGTGAAATTTGCTGTTGTGACACCACCAGCCCAAACGATAAAAAAGAAAAAAGAACAACTATCACCAAGTGACCAAACAAGTAATGCTACCCTGTTACACACAGATAGTTTTGCCCATGGTAGCTTTGTTAAATTAATGTTTGCTTTACTTTCTGTTACTACAATGTTAAGCCTATTCTGTAGACGCCTATTTGCATCAGGGCCATTCAAGTTGTGTTTGCCTGAGTCACAGTGGGACTCATCATTGTTCCTTTTAAACAAGATGCACCTGCACTTCATTTAGAGGTTTGTTTGAACACTTTTTATCCCAGTATTGTAATGGCAGGATGCTTTGTCTTTGACAGAGCCCCTCCTTAACACAGCGAGTCCTGCATGTGTATGTATTTTGTGAGGCAGACTGCACTTAAACAGCATCCTCGACCACACATGAGGTCAAACATTTCATCAACCTGCCACCAAACCAGCCACTGAAACACTCTGTGTTACCTTGAATTTGTGAGGAAGTTTTTTTCTTGCATGCCGGGGAACAAATAATCCCAAAACGGTGAGCATTCTGGATGAACGTAAGTAAAGGAGGACCGAGTGTAACAACAGCAAAAACAATATCAATGCATCTGCTTACAAAGTCTTACGGAGCTCGTGCAGTATAATCCAAGTCTCGTTTACCCAGTCGTATTCGCCGTGCTGCCCAAACACATCCATTTTCACTAAAACTTTACTGTTTAAAACACTTAGGCCAGCACTGTAATGCAAACACGTGAGCCACTCTACCACATTTGACATAAATTAGTGTATGGAGTAATTATCAGAGCTTTTTAACATTACAACCCAGGCAACATATGTTTGTGGGCCCCATGTGGGTTGTAAATGAGCTGAAAAATGGGCCCTATATGGGATTGTCAATGGGTTAGATAATGGCCTCATGCCAGTTGCACACATGGGTGGTTTTACCCAAGTGGGACCAAGATAAAATGTCCATTTTGGGCCCACACCCACATGGTACCCAGGTAGTCATAGCATAACCCATGAGCGGTCCACTTGGGTAAACCCACCCATGTGTGCAACTGGCATGGGGCCATTATGGAACCCATGGACAGTCCCATATATGGCCTTTTCAGCTCATTTACTAACCACATGGGGCAAGCATACAAATGTTGACTGGGTATCTATAGAGTGTCACAACCACTGACCTCAAACATGAAACTGTCTTGCAAAACAACTAGTAAAAACCAAATCTGACAAAGCATTCCACTGCAGTGACAAAAGCGATGCTATTTTTTAGTAGAAATATGTCAGTCTAGGTCAGTCTTTTCATTGAAGAATTTAAAATCTGTTATATTTGCATTCATCACTCATAATGTACTGTCACAACTCACTATATACATATGTCAGCTGTCTACACTTAACTTAGCAAGACAGTTGCTGCTGCCATATTTCTTAAGACACATCTTTATGTACTTTGTTGCTTTCTTTAACACATTTTCTTTTGACCTGTAGTATTTTTATTGCATGGAATATGAGTTTTAACCGTTAATGAGTGATTTCAGTGTTGCGTTTATCTTTTAATGTATTTTAATTTTGTTTAAAGTATTTAGCAATTCATATTTATCACTCAAAAATCAATATACATGCATTTATATCCGGAAAAGTGCATCAAGTCTTTCTAATTTCACTGCTTACCTGCTGGTAAAGGTTTTCCCAGTAATCCTGTGTCATCAGTCTAAACAGAGAGAGGAAGGCCCAACCAAATGAGTCAAAGCTGGTGTAACCATAGTCTGGGTTCCTTCCCACTCTTTTGCATTCGAACCCCTCCGGACACTCCCTGCAACAGACAAAAAGACTGTGAGGCTCAGGAGGAGTCGTCCCTCCACGACATTCAAATATGCTGAAAATGTCCCCTTGATATTGATAGGAAAATATAGCTATATATAAAAAAGACAGACAACCGTGCCCAATGAGCTTACCCAGCACCACGGCCGGTTCCACAAAGCAATGGATCTCGTTTGCCTTTAAGGTAATACAAATTACCTGGGAAAAAAGGAAATCACACTTTATTTGCCAGAAGTGGTTGCAAAGACGTCCAAGTTACACCTCTGCAATCTAAGGTAATCCTGTATGAGTGTGTGCAATAAATAACCTCCCTCTTACTGTATAGTGTTAAGTTGTTTTACGATACTGGGTCAGAGAGGTGTGCATGGCCATTTATGTGACTGTGGTTTGTGGTGTTGTTGTAGTCGGTGGCATTATAATGAATAGTGTTTCTGGTGTTTCTAATGTTTTGTCCACCCAAATGACGACAAAAAAACAACAACATACTATTACTATGTATTGTATTGCTGACACAATGCTGGGGAAATTAAATATTAAAAGCCTCACACAGATCAAACATATTGCAGGACTGTTGTATTCGATTGCAGAGGTATGGCCAATGAGGTAGTAAATGTTAAAATAAAAAAGTAAAAATTGGTCTTGATTACATAACTTCCCATTTATCTTTTACGTAAGTAATATTTTTTTGTGCAGGATTAAGTAGAACAGAGGAGAGAATACTCACTCTTATTCAGAATGTACGTCTCCCAGTCGAATGTTTCGTTTGTCGTACCATTGAAGGTTGCATTGTCAGGTTTCCACACACACTTTTGCTTTAAATGGCCCATAAACAGTTGTAACCCTATGAGGGCAAAGACGCTCAAGCAGAAGACGGTGAGAATCATCACATCGGCAAGCTTCTTCACTGACTGGAACAATGCACCAACAATGGTCTTCAGACCTGCCAGATACAAAATCAATCGTTACTCTACGTTTAAGTGGTCAATTAAAAGACACTGTCAACATTAACAGTAGGCATGTGCAATCTCTAAAAAAAGATGCCACTGAGCTTTGCCCTTAAAAGAGTACTTCACTGATTTAGCATGATACAGTCCCTCCAGGATTTTTTGGGGATTGTTGCAGCCTTTAAAATCCAACACTGAGCTATTAATGACAATTAATTAAACTTTGCACAGCTCCCTCTAGGGAGCTTACACGTACTCCTCAAGACTTGTAAGCAGACTTTGATGTGTAAAAACAGTGGAGTTCCCCTTTAAAGGTCCCATATTGTGAAAAGTCAGATTTCCATGTCATTTTAGGAGGTATAGGTGCGATTTAAATACTATAATCATATCAAAACGCTCCGTCTGCAGAGAAATGCACACAGTTCATATCCAGTAACTGCCTTTAAATGAGCCGTCAGGATTTCTGTGAATTTGTTATGTCACGACTACTCTATGTAGACCGTTTAAAACATAAACAAAATTTGGTCTTTTTGTATTTCTTATTGGAATGTTTTGCAGTGTATGTGAATAACATCAGCTGACAGGAAGCAGACGTGGATCCAAGCTGTTGCCTTGTAATGTAATTTCAATGAAACCATCTATTCAGACAGAAAACCTGAGTGTTTTAGACAGAGGGTGATTACAGGTATATTAAGGCAGACATTATGAGAAAAATAATATGTTTTTTGATCATTAGAGCATGTAAACATCTTCTAGTAGAAACCCAAAATGCAAGTATGAGTAAGTGTATGAGCATAATATGTGACCTTTAAAGTAACACAATCCTTTTATTTTTAGTACTGGGAAAAAGGGAAACATTTGCCTTTCAATTTTTTGACAACATAAAGACTGTTAATCAGTCAAAACAGAAGATAGAAGAAAGTAACACAGTGAATTAGTATCATGCATGTCAGTATTGATGTACATGCAACAATAATAGGACACACCCTCACCACAGATTAAGTAGCATTAAGTGCCCTCATTGACCACAAACAAAGAGGAGCACATGGATGTCAAGGAAAGTGCAAGAAACACAAAAGCAGCTTGTTCAGAACACATAAGCAAATATCACAGACCTCACAGAGTAACTATTTAATCCACAGGTGGGACAACACACAAGAACATAAAAATGTTAATGTTGCTGCTTAAGATTCCTGATTTCAGTGGCTATACCGTGCATGAGAGCCAAAGAGCTAGACTCCGAAAATGACCCATTTAAAACCTGAAGACACGTCCATTTAAATTAGCTATCACCTTGGATGCCCAAGATTGTTTTTGGATTACAGATGTTTAAATTGCTGAACAGTTCTGTGACATATCTGTGATACGAAGGTAGACAGGTAGGGTCAGGGAGCTTTGTGCATAGATGTCATGACAGT
Source organism: Chaetodon striatus (assembly GCA_029783705.1). Lineage (NCBI taxonomy): Eukaryota > Metazoa > Chordata > Actinopteri > Chaetodontiformes > Chaetodontidae > Chaetodon > Chaetodon striatus. Next base: position 15,735,874 of record JAPZEB010000005.1, read on the forward strand.
CCTGGGATGCAACACTGGAGGGGGGGCAGCTGAGGGGCAACAGAGGCAAGTCATGCAAGAGGCTAAGTAACATGCGCTTGACCCTACTGCTTACCTGGGATAACTGAAATAGCTTTTAAAGCTCTCAGCACTCTGAATATCCGAAGAACTGAAAAATTGCCCATGCTGAAAAACTCTGTTACATACCTGCAGGGAAACTTTAAATTAGTATGGAAAATTGGCTGAGACAACAATACATGCACCATCAATTTAAGCCAACAATCTTAAATAGATAAACTATACTGAACAAAAATTTGAACACACATAATGATTGTTTTAGTTCCATTTTTTCCATTTTTGTGGCTGGTTGGATTGGTGAAGGTAAAATGATAATGAGGTCACTGCGATGAACAATAAGAAATGCACCAACTCCCATGTGATACAAACCTGTATAGAGGATAAGTCTGGTGATATTCTTATATTCTTCTGGTGATATTGTTTTTATTGTCAACAAATTCCCAAATAAAAAATCAAAACCAACAATTTCCTTCGAGCCATGGACTTCCATTGATCTTCTGGACAGGTCGCCAGACTATCGCAGGGCTGACACATAGAGACAGACTCTCACATTCACACCTACGGACAATTTAGAGTCACCAATTAACCTATCCCCAACCATGGGAGGAAGCCGGAGTACCCAGAAAAAAACCCCACGCTGACAAGGGGAGAACATGCAAACTCCACACAGAAGGGCTCCCGCACCCAGGATTGAAGCAGGAGCCCTCTTGCTGTGACGCAACAGTGCTAACCACCACACCACCATGCCGGCCCTAGTGGAACCAATTAAACATAAAACTTGTTTGATATCTATACTGAGGAACCGTTGAGGGAAAGACGTAACAGCTGTTGAAGCATTACTCCAATTGACTGAAAGTGTGGTAAGTACTTACGCCATGACAATGACACTGAAATCCAGCCAGTTCCAGGGATCTCTTAGAAACGTGAACTTCCCCATGCAGAACCCTCGAGCTAAAATTTTAACCAGGGATTCAAACGTATAGATTGCAGTAAATGTGTACCTGTTGGAAACAAAATGTAGTTAAACTAAAGTGCATTTTCATAGTTGTATAACCTGAGTATGTGATTCAGTGTGTAATTTATGGGAAACTTACTCTACAAACTTTAAGTGGTCAGGCACTGTACTATAAGTCATAAACACACAGTTGACGAGGATAGTGCACATGATCACGATACTGAACACTGTGCAGACAGTTGTCAAGGAAGCCACATCATTTATTGATGAATGAACACCTTTTTTTGTATGCTTCATCATAATCTCACACAATTCATAATCACTGATTTATTGTGGTCTCAACATAAACACAATTCATGCTACTCTGATTAATATCTTGATGAAAGGATATGAGTGTACCAAAATCATGAGTGATATTCTTCTGAGAAGGTTGAAGGGGCTCAGGAGGTACAAGGCAGGAGCGGCGTTGAAGCGGAAGATGTATTTCCCTTTGTTTATTACTATGAAAGTCTGACAGAAGGAGAGAAATATGTGTAAGACACTCTTAGTTCCTGGCTGACTTGCAATATCTCATTATAGTTTACAAAAATAATAACCGATAATATCATGTGGTTACTTATCAAAGACTGCTTATAATTTACAGCTCCATATTTCTTCACACATTTTCTTCGCATATTTTTTTACTGGCCTAGTCTTTCTCTCATCTCCGACAGTGATTCCCAACCACAGGTACATTTGCAAATAAATTAAATAACAATATGAGGTGTCTGGACTCCATGTGGGGATTTTAGCCAAAGACTTCTGTTAAATCTTAATCAGCACACATTATCTGTTAATGTGTACACTCATATTCTATATTAAATAATATCTTTACTTCATTCTTCTGTCCTAAATATACCTACATGAAATACCTACATGCCTAAAAGTGCCTACAGTTCAACTAACTTAAAGTAACAGATAACTGACTGAAAGAGTTAAAGGGCAACACCACCTAAATGAAAAATTCTAATATGTTATATATGAGTTCAATCAATATCTTTTAACATGGGCTACTCTCTCCTACGGCCCAAACACACAAAAACGACATAAAAGAACTAGCGGCGATGAAAGCCAACTGCTGCATTGCCTCACATTGCCTGTGTGTTGCACATGAACACACCACAGAGACAACACCCAATGGCCAACCACCATGTAAGTTCTTCACCTGCATGAGAGGAAATAATTCTCCACACCAGTAGATGGCAATAGTCTGTAATCAGCATTCAAAAAGGGAAACTGGACGACTGTCTTGACGCTAGTTAGCCAGTTAGCACATTAACAGCACAGTCTGATGTTAAAAGAATGACGCCTATGTACCGTGCGCCAGTGAACAATAACAAACCATCATGAAACATTTCCGCTACAGAAAAATAATCTGACCTTGTAAAACAAGTTTGTATTGCTGTCACTCTTCCTTGACTTTAGCTGTTTGTTTACTTTCCTCACTTCTCTTTTCGTGTGCTGACCTGAACTACAAATCATAATCATTCGCTGATGGACTCTGCTTGCTACGATACCAATTCAACATCCTGAATCCGCTAAACAAACAAACAAACAAAAAAAAAAGCCAATGAGGGCCGATGAGGGCCTTTAACAACACTGCCAGCTGCATGCAGTGCTAGATAAGGAACACAAATAATACCTATGTCTTAACACAGTCAAGAAAAAATCAAAATGTGTGTTATAAGGATCAAGTTTGAAATCAAGTAGACCTACTTTCTGATTACAGTAGTAGGGATCCAGGTCCTCCAGCGGTATTGACACCATGCCTTTAGGAGGGTCCCCATACAGAAGAGGGAGTGATTTGCCCGCCTCCAGGTCACGGCTGGGCTTGAGCTCATTCTCCTCATCGTCACGTTTTTCCTTCTCTCCCTTGGGCTTCTTGGCTTTCTCCTCGGCGATCCGCTCCTCGATGGCTTTGAGGGACTCACGACTAAACGGGCGGAAGCTGTCTGGACCTGGTGGTACAAGCAGCTGTTCCATGTTTTCATCCTGCACCTTCAGAGTGAGCAGCTAGCCTCCAACATGAGAAAGGCCTAAGGGGTCAGAACAGATGAGGAGCTCTGATTAGAGGTTGACAGTTGAGTTGTATCTAACATTAAATATTATTTAAATGTAAATAAATAACTGAAAGCATTTTGGCAGCAAATTTCTATTGGCAGATTAGAAGTGCTTGAAATGCAGAGGAGAGGAAAGTGGGTGTGGTTCAGCTCTTTGGCCAGAGATCATCATCTCAGGAAGTGGCAGGCTATAATGAGCCTAGAGATGGCTGTCATACACATAAATTCCTGCCAGCTATGGTAAAATTAGATCTAATTATCTGCTCTTCTGTAGATAAAATTAAGATTTGACATGACAATGATCAATTCCAGGTGAGACTCTTGCTCTTCTCCTCCATCCCTCAAAATGAAAAGAGTCCACTTTCCCCTCAGAGCATGGAGACAGAGTGGTGGGAGGAATAGATCCATCCTACTAATAGGCCTGACTGGTATGATGTGTTAGGCAGACCTATGCACTATTAAATATGAATGCACTACAGACTGCACTGCATCTCTCTGGGTGCCCTCTCACTGAGAGCTTTTGCCTGATCTGAATGTAATAGTGTAATAGAATACTTCCACACGTTGTGTCTGTGATGCAAGAAATCAATCACAAATACACTGGTCAATCAACTGCCCACAGCACTGGGTTGTACATGTGTGATGTAATTGCAGCAACAAAAGGGAGGTCCAGCTATTAAAGAGAAAAGCTTTGACTTTTAATGCGTGTCTAGTTTTCTACTTTCTTAAGATTTACACTGAGCGAAACCATACAGACAGCTAAGAGAAGACACAATAAGGGAGGAGGGATAATTATTTGCACATGTGCATCAGTCGTGCTGTCATCTCTGGACAGAAAGATGACCAATGACTGAACCGCTCAAGCAGTCAAATGCAGACAGTGCACAAGCCTTCCCAAGTACAAAGTGGAGGCTGCATTTATATACACCTGCTGTATTATTCATCTTATCAAAAAAAGTCATCGCCATCCAATAGAGGTCAATTAGGGATGTTCCTAACAATGAATTTCCGTCAGGTTTAAACGGAAGTTTGAACTCAGACTTGTCGACTAGTCTTTAAGTTAGAAAGCACTCAGAAAACAGTCTTTGATTGAGCACAATTTAATCTATAGGGTTAAACATTGTCCAAAAAACATTGCATTTTTTATTAGAACCATTTGAACACTGCCCATTATCCTGCAAAACAGTGGTGTAAGAAAGTTGACGGGCCTCAGTGCACACTGTCGTGCATGTATTGTGTTGACATTGGACAACATAAACATACATATTACCCAGCAATCATCATTGCACATCTGACAAAAATATCAAAGAAAGTAAGAAATGAATCATTTACTTGATTAGTTTTTGTAGTTTAATTGTAGATTTTATAGCTTATGTAGGAAAGCATATAATTTTGTTTTAAATAGCTACTGACTATTTAAAAAAATGTAAAAATAAAAAAGTAAACCATGACATAGATGGGTTTGCCTCTCTGGGGGACACATATTTAGCAAATGATGCCATTTTAAAATTAGGAACTTTTTTTTATTTATCATTCCTCTCCACAGGTGGCAATCTAAATCACTTGCAAAGGGCCCACTCTCTATATGGGCACTTTCACCCCACGGGCCCCAGTGCAACCACACTGCCTGCACTGCCAATATTTATTCCCCTGCTGTAAACATGACAACTCAGTAAATAAAATCAAATTACTCCCAAACTATTACAGATCATGAGATGTCATCTTTGTAAGACTTTCCACCAGGGCAAACAGGCAAATGAGGTTTTTTGTCCGTTTGTTTTTCCATCTTTATCCATTTATTTTTTGTATTTTAATCTGTCTGTTAACATTACTTGCTTATAGATGCTTGTTCTTTATATCGCAACAATTATTAAGACATGATATGTCAGCACAAATCATGCCAATGTGTAATTTACATGTGCACAATAATAAAATAATAATTTAACAATAAGTTTAATCAACTGGTGTTTCTGCTGCCGACAAGCAAGGGTAGCAATGTTTAATCAATTTATTGATAACGCACATCCCTCATCTTTGTTCACACTTTAAATGTCATGTATCTGTGTCCATCAGGGAACAGACCCAGCTTCAGCACGAGCACACTACAGCAATCACAAATGTGCTTTCTAACATCACATCTCACAAAATAAACACTTATCATTTAGAGCCAGTGTTCCGTATCATTTCCAGTCACATTTCACACAAAATACAGGTTTTTCATTTAATTACTTAATTGTATTCTGTGCGAATTACAGGATACATTTTATGTCTTTTCCATGGGTTTTGGTAAGTGGTACACACTTTAATGGATGATATTGTTCATGGTGCCACTACTCTTCCCTGCTCTTCATGAGTGAAACACAATAATAAATGTTTACATACTGGAATATATGGTACAGTAAGTAATGAGCCCATAGCTTCCATAGAATGCACTAATAACGTACCTCTGATGTGTGATGATCTTAAAAGACAAAAGTTCTTCCACACAACAGCAGCATACGACTATTTAGAGGAACATAAAATAGTCTTCGTTGAAAGGAGCAATTGAGGAACAACAAACAAGTAGACGTCTTCTAATAAAAAAACTTCTAATAACTTTTAATAAAATAAAATGAGCCTTGGTTCAGTGTTCACCCAACAAGGTCAACCTGCAGTGACTAACCTCTAAAGAGGTATGCATCATCCTGTCAATCTGTCCCCAACTCATTACACCACAACTTGAGATATGACCTGCCACTTTGAAGCTTCAAATAGGTCCACTTCAATTTATCTGCAACCTGTCGGCATCACGGCCCTGTGCTGATTACCCCAAAATGGATACATTTGCTCCCCTCCACTCTCGCTGGAACACAATGTCAACACATTAGTTTGGTATTTGCTATTCACCCTCCATGTAACTGTGTCCTGCTGATGAGCTTCAAGTGATGACTGACCTTGGCCTTAGGCCACCTAATACACCTACAAGGATATTAAACAATCACGCGGTGTCAAACGGAAGCTCAGCTTGAATATTTAATGTACATTACTCATTTCAAAATTTAATTTCATTGACCTCAAAATGCTTCTTAGCACTTAGATTAGGTAAGAGATGGTTTGGGACAGACTGTAGCCTCTTGCTTCAAAAGCTGCTGTCGGTGTCTGACGTCTGACACATTTATAAAAGCCCCAATTACACCTAGATTAAACTGTGTCTTAATTTTGGTTGTTGAGTTAGAAAAAAACTATAACTCATAATTCTACAGAATAAACAAGACATTTTAAAGTATGTTTGCTTGCCATCAAAGTGGCCTACGTTCTCACCAAGGTTCTGCCCCTGCCTTCACATCTTGAAACTGACCATTGAAAGCAGACTTCAAAACAGCCTGTGAGCTACAAGCATGAGAAAATAAAGACAAGTTGATCCTTATAAAGGTCATAAAAGAGACACAAGATGTAATACAATATTCCACAGGAATCAGTCTCTCTGCATTTTCAGAACGCTCAGTCACAGCTAGTGCCTACGAGGCTTTTTTTTATTTTTATTTGTGAGGCTGAGGGTTAGGGGAATGAGGGTTTAAACGATGGGTTGACATTTTCTGTCTCAAGAAAACCTTCATGCCTGTGTGTCTACTGAAAGACTTATTGGTGATGTAATCATTTATCTTCTACATACTAGCTGTGAAAAGATCCTATCCTTGTTGAGCTGCAGTGGAGGGATAGTAGCACAATATAATTTATTTAACATATATATTGATCTATACTAAAAAGACCATAACTACAGAGGGAATGCATTTGTACACAGACTGAGGATGGTGGTTTTGTCTGCCATCATTTAAAGAGGAATCATGTAATGTACGGGAATTCTACATGGACAGTATAGACAGGAGAATCAACTGTGTTTAATTTCGACTGATATATTGTTTTTAAAAGTTCTACCTCGCCTGTTATGCCGACCACCTCAACAGGCCTGCAACTGAGCTGCACACTGCAACAAACACGACATATAGCAGACTTTATGCATAGTTGGATGTTTTTCATTAATGAGCAGGATACCTAACTTGTAACATACATGTACACAGAGTGATAACGGCTCAGTATCTGAAGGCTCCTAAGGGACCGACACACTCACAGCTCTTAAGTGCTCACATCTAATGCTTGCTGCTGCCTCTCACAGACTAAAAGATCAGGGATTAGATCTCGCTCATTCAGGGCGTTGGCGAAATAGCTGATGATGAGAAGCTGTTAACATAGTTCACTGGAATAAATGCACTTTCTTTTTTTTCCCTTTACGAACAAGCTGACAGGCTACGCTGTCTGTGTGTGTATGTGTGTGTGTGTGTGTGTGTGTGTGTGTGTGTGCGTGTGTGTGTGTGTAGGCAATCTGGATAGAAAGAAAACAGGACAGTCTAATCTCTAATTGACAGCAATCTAATAATGATGTTGACAGTCATGCAAGCAGGAAGTTGTCTAAGATGGAGTGTGGGCTAAT
>JAPZEB010000005.1:15768717-15805264 GCA_029783705.1 Chaetodon striatus
GACTGTTCCCACGCTGTGATCGCTGAGATAAGAACGTTTCATAAATAACAAACAAACCCTATCATTGGACGATTTCTGTGCTCAGATCGGCGCTGGTTTGCCTGTTGGATCGATAAATGAGGGTCGATGTCTGTGCTGGTTTTCAAAATTCCCACAAAAGAAAAAAACATTAAAATCTAAAGAAAGTTAGAAATCTGCAGGTTATGTCTTTTTATGTCATTACATTTTCTGCCCGTGGAGAAGGACCAAAGGCAGATGTGTGTCAAAGGTTTTAATGGTGTGATATTCAGTTTTTACTTTCATGTGTTGAACCTTGCAGCTGCACGCTAAACTGGAGCAGCACGGACTATCAGACTTCAAACTCCGCTGGATTCAGACTGACGGGCAGACGTTTCACAAGGAAGACAAGGAGAAGAAAGACAAAGGTATTTCCTGTTGGCTTTTTATTAGTGAAGATAATAGTGTTTTTGAGTGTTTGTGACTTTAATGAACAACATGTCCTCCTACAATGATCTGTAAGATATCCTGTTTGTATGATATTCTACAAATGAGCAACCCAAGAACGACATTTTGTCCTAAACATGGTTAAGTCATTAACGTGAAGTTACTATGGTTGGGTTTACCTTAAAATGACTCAAAACTCACATGGCCTGGGCAGTGGTCTCTGGGGGAGACCATCACGTCTTTAAAACTCGTCTCAAAACTTTTAGCGGCCTTTCCTGACAGTTGACAGACTGTGTGTGTGTGTGTGTGTGTGTGTGTGTGTGTGTGTGTGTGTGTATTTGCAGCCGTGTGTTTATGGCATGCTTATTATTGTCATTATGAAGAACCTAACATCATTTGTAGGGTGCTAATTCATTAGATAAATACTTGTATGAAGATTGTTGTTTTCCCCGAAGTGTTTCAATAAAGCACAGTTTCCATTTCTGCCTTTTCAGGGTCGTGTGGCTGAGCGGTGGCTGCAGAGGACATTTAATCACTGCTGTGACACAACGTTTCAGCTCTGTGTTTAGTTTGAGTTTAACTGTGTGCTCTCGACATCATCAGTGGTAATAAATACATTCTGTGTGTTCATGTGTTTGATACAGTACATTATGTATCATCTGCCTGTGTTGTTGCATCACTTGCGGTTCATTTTTATTATTATCATTATTTCACAGGATTTCTTGGCATGTTTGCAGCGTAACAAATGTTCTGCTTGTGACCTCAGAGCATGTAGTGAGAAAAATATAAACATATTTTTGTTTATGTCATGTGTAAATGTTTAATGAGCGCTGGCTGAGTCCTTTGAAATCTGATGTGCAGCAGTGTCTTTGAAATACATGACTGTGTTAGTGATCAGCATCACGGTTAATCAGTCCTGATGCTCTGCAGCATGTTTCTCACAATGTGTTTTATCTTTGATTTGTGTGTGTGATACTTTATTAAAAATGGTAAACATGGAACTAGACCTTCTGTCTGTATTAAAACACACACACACACACACACACACACACACACACACACACGCAAAGAAAATTAATCTGCATAGATCTAATGGGTGGAACCAAAGCTAAGTTCATGTCTGACTCAACTTAACAGAGATCCTCCGGGGAGCATGTTGAGTAAGGTTTATGATTTTTTCTTTTTTTAATTGTGTCAATGTGTCAACATTAAGCTCAGCCATCAGCAGGCTGTTACTGCAAGATAACGGACTGCATTGATTTGTAAAGCTAAAATCCAAACAGCTGCAGATCACAATAGTGTAGAGACATTTAATCAAATCATTAACATCACATATATAAGTACATGTGTCTTGTCACCAGCTCTAAAATTTCAACAGATCTGTAGGAGTAATGATTGTTGACTGGTTGTCATGGTGTTTTTCTGTCATTTTTGCACATGCTAGCTATGATTTTCTCAAACTGGAGATCTGTAGTTTATATATGTGGATGTATCAACGATACTGCATCAGGGTCATACATGTAGGTGTGCAGCCTTGTCCTTCTTTCCTCTGTGTCTCCCTTCTGTGTGTCAGCACAAGGAACAGGTTTTGTTAGGTTTATTCGGAGGAAATGATGACAGGGAGATAGAAGTCATCAGTCAAATTGAAAAGCAAAAATTTCAGTTATTTAACTTAATCCATTAGAAGACAGATGAACTCTAAAACATGCTGACGAACACAGACAGCCCTGAAAATGGATGTGTCAATCTGACCTTATAGCGTTGTTATGACTGTGGCTTTTTATGCCTCCATGCTGGCAATAGCCGTAGCCGGGGTGTTGTGTTTTTGTGTTGTTTGCCAGTCTGTGTGTCCACACATACGTCCATGCATACATCCTTCCATCCCATTCTCTTAAATGCGATATCTTAAGAGTGCCTTTACATTTTGGTGGTCAAAGGTCAAGGTCACTGTGACCTTGCATCCATCTTATTCTTGTAAACATGCTATCTCATGAACACCTTGAGGGAATTTCTTCAAACTTCACACAAACATCCACTTGGACTGAAGAATAAACTGATGAGAATTTGGTGGTTGAGGGGCGACCTCTAACTCACCTTATATAGTGTGGGCCCCATACAGGCTGAGTCCTTTGCTGGGGCTTGCCTGTGGCCCTGCTCTGCATTTCACCCCCCCTCTGTCTCTCACTTTATCCTATCCTATCAATGAAGGCAAGGAGGCAAAAAAAAAACAACTTGAAGGAGAAAAAAAAAGAATTTGGTAGTTGAAGGTCAAAGGTCAAGGTCAGTGAGACCTGAGAAAGCATGTTTTTGGCTATAACTTAAGAATTCCTATGCAAATTATGACAAAACTTCACACAGATGTCTGATAAGATAAAATGATGAAGTGATGACATTTTATATACAAAAGGTCAAAGGTCAACTTCACTGTGACATCATGATATTGTGCATAAAACACTTCTCTGGCCATTACTGAACATCATAACTCAGGATTAGACGGGGAGACATTTGGTCAGATGCTGAATTGGTGACATAAATCTTGGGTGCCCACCTTAAACTGTGCTGATTGTATAGATCTACTGCCAGGGGAAGGTGTGTGTGAAACATCCATGTTATCACAAACTGGGAAGACCACTGACTATTGTTTTGAATTGCAGCGATATGTGAAATCAGAAAGATTTTTTATATCTGTCGTGATTTTCAGCCATAGCAAAAACGTTTAAAGATATTTAGTTAAACACAGTGTTCTTAGATACCTCATGTTGCTGCTGTGCTTATGTTATGTGCCCTGTTGCTTTGCTGGCCTCTTTGAGAAACCACTTTACTGGCAGGACAGCTAAGCGATGTACTGATGTAAATAGGGCCGCAGCAAAATTAGTTTTGGCAACCCAAAAAAATCAGTAGCCATTTAAGTGTATGTTGTATATGAAATATTTTAACCACTTTACCTTAGACACTAAGCAATTGGCTTCAGTTTCCCGCCTTAAACCAGCAAGTGGTGAAAACATTCTAAATATAGCGTAAACTTAAACTGTTAAATAATATTATTTTGGATGGCGTTTTTTTTCAGATGGCTGAAAGCTCATCAGCTGAGGCAATGTTTGTTCAAAGCAGTTTCAATTTATGTACGTGATGTGGGCGTTTTCTACCCGGAAGTTTTTGTCATTAAGTCTATAAAGTCTGGAGCTGCTCCAAAGACAAGGGATTTTATATCCAAATGACCTTTATGATGTTGAAGCATTCCCAGTTCTGAAACAGAGAATGTCCCCATATACTCAGAACATTTCTCTGGATGCTCTCAGTGTTATTTATAACATCTGTCCCAATTCACTGGAGCAGCTCCAGACTTTATGCTTGATGACATAAAAAATTTGAGTTTTAGCACAGTAGTTTTTGGATTTTGGGTAGGAGTTCTATATGTATACTACGATTTTTGGGCTGTAGGAATAAGATGTATGAATTTTAAAATTGTTAAAGTTCTCCTTTAAGTCTTTGTAGCATTTCCTACTTTTTACTAGCAAATGTGATTTAGTAAATCAATGGTGTGAAACTATAGATAGTAGTTACTAAGAGATTAGTAAGGGTTTTGGACACAGACTAATGGATTACATTTTGGATTTTATAATAGCTGGCACAAACCAATCTAGGGGTCCGTAAGAGAGACGTCTGCACTCAGCCCCTCTTACTCGGTTCATTTCTATAATTTTATTTTTCCGAGAAAGTTTGAAAGCTGTTACTGTCACACACACCAGACCAAAATCAACAAAAATAAACAGCTCACAGTAAGTTATTTGGGTTTTCTCATTATTGTCTGAGCTAGATCCTGTGGCTTTATCGTCCTGGCTACTGGTGCAGTTGGCTTATAGATGAACAGATAAACGTGTCTCTGTTGTTTCCCACTGCTTACTGCTTGTTTGTTTTTCTTTTACTGCCTCAGCTCTTATTGCAAATTATTGTTCTGCCTATTGTCTGGCTGACTTATGAACAGATAAAACAGTTCACAGACACAAATGGATTTCAAAGCCAGCCATGTAGTTGCTTCAGAAATAGCAGACAATAAGGCTTGAAATTTCTCTCTAGACATTGCGATATAACTGTTGCTGTGTCTGAAATTGTTAAACGGGTTCACTGTTCACTAAAAAAAACATGTGATGTAACGTCAGTTGTCAGAAAACAACACAGGTCATTTCAGGTCATGAGCAGTGTGATGGTAGATGTTAGTGACTGTCAGTCGCTCAGTTCTTCATACCTTGTAAGATAAGTTATATCTCAGTGGAAATTTTGAGCAACAAATACAAAATGGTAGATGAATACAGTAGGCTTATATTGTATGGTAAATGAGTTCAGACACATCCTGAGTCTTGGAGGTCTTAGCTAACAGAGGCTACTTACCATCAGCACCAATATCATGCTAAATAATATTGACATGATTAGCAAAGATACTCTTCAACATAAGATTGTGTCAATGGAACAAAATGGTATATACTTCTGGTGTCCTAAATGGGCGTGGTCATCTTTTGACCATATACCCCCACCACGTTCGAAATTGTAGTTGATGTTGTGTGCTTGGATGACATCAAATTGTTTTTTTCCATCTTCTGCTGCTCATTCTTATCTGCTTGCTTAAAATCTGATGTCAGCCGAGTGTAAGACAACCACAGTTGCCACCAGATCTGGCAAGAGTATGTCGTCAAAACAGAGACATGTCACAAACAAAGTTAATTTTCTCCTGATATGTCTGTCTGAAAAATGCCATTTCAGTGTCAGAATGTTAAGAAGGGTTAGGGCTTGTGAAAAAAGGGGTCCAATATTTAGTTCAGTGACTATAGGGTGAAGGACTTTTTCCATTGGAATAACTGGAGCCTGGACCGTTGCTAGTTTCTTAAAGGGGCAGGGCAGTTGTGGAACCCATGTGACACAGATACAGGAAATGAATTTAAAGAGGGTTATCTCGCTTTATCCGCAACCTCTGATATTATCAGTTACTCCAGTACTATCACTCATTTATTTTTTGCAGCAAACTGAGTTTTAAATGTGTTCTGTAACTACTCATCACCATAACATGGAAAGAGTTAATGTCTGGACCATAGACTGTGTGGGGAGTCATGGTGGGGCTATGGTTAACATTGTGGCCTTACAGCAAGAGGGCTCTGGGTTCAAACCCACAGCAAGAGGGCTGGCCGGCCAGAGTTCTCCTGTGTGGTGTTTGCCTGTTTCCCCCATGTAAGCATGGCTTCCTCTAACTCTAAACACTAAATTGTCTGTATATCTATCTCTATGTGTCAACCCTGTGATAGTGTGGCGACTTTTACAGGGTGTACCCCTCCTCTCGCCCAATGTCAGCTGTGGTCGACCCTTAAAAGGATAGGCAGTCACAGGAAATGGATGGATAGTTTATAAAGATGGGGGACATGACAGCTCCCCAAATGTGAGACCAAAACTTTGTGATCACCCCCTGGTGGCTGGCTGCAGTGTAGGTCACAAACCCTGCCCCCTCCATGTTAGCGGATGGGACTTTGACCAAACTCAAAAATGAAAGAGTATGTCAAAGAAATGGTTTTAGTAATTTACAGACTTATCACCATTATGCATGTTCAAGTTTTCATTTTTTGGATTTAATTAGCTTTTTTGCTATCAAAAGTGAGTGTGATGTCATGATCAACAGCGTGACTGACTCGCTATTGAGTCGGGTGGGTGTATAGACAGGACCTCAATACTGTGGCTTTACCCCCCCCCCCAAACCCACAGCACGGACTCTGGCTCCAAATGATGTCACCAGGGTGAGATGGCAGCGCCTATGTGTAGGATATTTTGGTTTCATTTATGTGCGGTGGGAGAAAGTGGAGACGCGTCATCCATCTTCACATACAGTCCATGTTCTAAACTTTTCCAAAGTTTTCCTTTAAGTCCAGAAAACGTCATCATTAAAGTGAATCAGGATTTTCCAGCTCTAATGAATTATTGAAGTAATTGGAATAATGATGGAATAATAATGTTGTTCCAGTTTACACATTTGTTTTAAAATTATTGACCAATCCAGGCAGAATATCTAGTCTCTGAAAATACTATTCAAATAGACATGACTGAGACAAGAATGTACATGGTAATGGCTCATGGTGTTGTTGTGCTGATGTAATACAGTAGTATGAAAAACTGTATAGTAAATACCCTAAACTGACTTAATGATTAGCACATCTACAGACAACGGGAACTCTGAATCAAAATATGAGTGTGTGTCTTTCTTTGTGTGTGCATGTGTGTGTGTGTATACATTTATGTCATAGCCGTAGTGTTTAAAGACAGCCGCCCCCATAGCAAGACTAATAATCCTTTGCTAGACGTGCCTCAGTGGAGCCTGTGACCTTGCATTGCTCAGATTCCTCAGTTTGAATAAGCAGTGCCCCCACCAGAGACTTTACAGGCTATAATTCAAGGCATTGGGTCTGCGAGTGCCTGTTTTATCTACACACTGACCAAATGATGTGACACTTGAATGTCTGTAAAGTTATTGATTTCTGGGCCCACTAAAGAACTTGATAACATTGCAGTACAATAGTGTGACCTCAGCTGACTTGACGTGATCTTGGGTCTGCTTCGGTTTGTCATCAGACCATGTGTAGCTTTTCATTTTCAGCACACCCGTAAAGATAATGTGTTACAGCTCGCCTTAAAACCTTATAATGACGACCCTGTTCAGACCAGATCAATTTTTTTGTTTACTGACAGCAGGTTTTATTGTTCACCACCCCTTGGGAGCGTTACGAGAATGGTGTAATTATCTGAAATGCGTCATAGATTTACTGTGTATGGCTGTCCAACAGATGGCCAGCTGACAGAAAATCTTGGGATGAATGAAATCAGTGTTTTATGAAATATACTGGCCTGTGATTTTTTTTCTCTTCTTTTGGTTTTGTGTGGCATACCTGGTCAGTCTGTAACTCTAACACGACTGCCTTTACCCACACTGTATTGACACATTTTCTAGGAATGTTGAGCCAAGACAAACACTCAAGAACGCCCTTCAAAACTGAAATGTGTTTGTCATCGTTAGTCAGACTGAAAACAAAATCCCAGCCACAGGCTTGTGAGACAATGGGCCCTTGGGCACAGAAATGCAAAAGGCCCCACCATCTCTCCTCCACAGGAGCAAGACACACAGATTTTATAGTTGTTTAGCCTCTTTGTTGATTGTTGTTTTGTGTCTCTGTAGTTTTCTGTGTCCTTGTAGCTCTTTTTTATGTCTGTGGTTGTTTTGTCCCTGTTTATAGTTGTTTTAAGTCTCTTTGTAGTTACTTTCCATCTCTTTGAAGTCATTTGTGTCTGTTTATAGTAATTTCGCGTCTTTGGTTTATCTTTCATGTCTTTGAAATCATTTTGTGTCTCTTTGTAGTCATTTTTAGTCTTTTGTAGTTGCTTGACATCTCTTTTGGTCATTTTGAGTCTATGTAATTGCTTCGTGACTCTTTAAAGTCATTTTGTGTCTGTAGTTGCTTTGCATTTCTTTGTGGTTGCATTGTGTCTCTTTGTTGTCATTTTGTGTGTCTTTGGAGTCATTTTAAATCTCTTCGTAGTGTTTTTTGCATCTCTTTGTTTTGCTTTCCATCTCTTTGAAGTCATTTTGTGTCTCTTTATTGTCAATTTGAGTCTCTTGTGGTTGCTTGACATCTTTTTTTGGTCATTTTGAGTCTCTATGTAATTGCTTTATGGGTTTTATAGTCATTTGGTATCTCTTTGTAGTTGCTTTGGATCTCTTTGTGGTCATTTTATGTATCTTTGTAGTCATTTTGCATCTCTTTGTTTTGCTTTCCATCTCTCTGAAATTATTTTGTATCTCTTTGTGTTCATTTTGAGTTTCTTGTAGTTGTTTGACATCTTTTTTTTTGTCATTTTGAGTCTCTATGTAATTGCTGTATTGGTTTTATAGTTATTTTGCATCTCTTTGTAGTTGCTTTGCATCTGTTTGTGTTCACTGTGTGTCTCTTTGTGGTCATTTTGTGTCTCTTTGTGATTGTTTTGCCCATTTTCATAGTGGTTGTGAGTCTCTTTGTGTCTCTCTACAGCTGTTTTGCATGTCTTTATACTCGTTTTATGGTTGTTGTTTTTCCTGGTCTCTTCCTGGTTGGTGCATGTTAATTTGAGTGGTGTTTTGTAAGTGAAGGCCAGGAGGGCCTCTGGGCTTGTGCCTGAGATACCTGTTCAGTAATCTGTGATCCTAGCACACCAAGTGATCCTCACTAATGTATTGGCTGTTGCCTTTTATATTTAAAAGAACATATAAAAGACTATGAACTCATCTTTACCACAACATATACTGAAAAACACAGAGTCTACAGTTACAGAAACTCTATCTTGTGTCTTATTATCTCTCACATGTCTGTGCATTTACAGCCATTTCTTCAGGCTCAGTGAGTAAATCTGTCCACTTGGTTGTCTTGTGACTTGTTTGCAAAGTGGACTTGAGCTCTTTCATGTAATAGCCTCGCTGCTTTCTAAAACCTGAGGAAGAAAGGATTCCTTTCATGCTGTCTGCTGCACTTTGATTTTCAATCAGATTATTGTCTGAGAAAGCAGAAACAATTTCAGTAACATTTAAAAACATTAAAAAAAATGCACACACAGATGTAAGTGGAATACCAATCCCAGTCATATATAAAGTATTAATTTGTCTGGCCTGTGTAAAAGCAAATGCTGAAGCTACTCTGAGAATAATTTACACTTTCTTTTCCAACTACAGGGTGTCGACCAAAAGCAAAGCACCATCTCCGCCTGGACTAAAAAAGCTGGAATCCCCGGGTTTCTCCCAGTGGTACCCAGGACACCCCCATTTAACAATGGACCAAAAGGAGAACCTCATTGATAAAGACCTCTCTCTGGTTGTGGTTCTGCCAGGTGGAGTAGAAGAGATGACCACAGTCCATGGAAGGTACAGCTACAGCACTGTGATGCAATTTGAGCAAGGATACCGTTGTGTATTTGTTCGAACATTTCAGTGTTACAGTTAAACTCTACATTATGATGTCATCACACTTAAACTGCAGTTCCAGTTAGATTGAGTCACATAGGTGGAGTCGCTGTATGTGTGCTTTAGTTAATATTTGTACTAGCAGCAAAATTGATTGCATTCCTTCATGTTTTCTCACCAAATGACGTGATTAAGAACTGAAGAACTTTTGCATCTCAAACTCTTTCTCTAATATCAGCCCTTGATTGCATGCTGCAGTGCCTTAAGGACACACAAATCTTACTCTTCAAACCTTCAGCTGCGTCTGCAGATCAACATGCATCAACATACCTCTGTTTCAGAGTTTTTAGAACAAGGTGTCCTTCTACAAACCTACTCACTCACACAGCTCAGACTTTCCATCAACAGAGTTTACTCAAGATATTATCTTTCTCACAATGCACACAGTTTACAAACGCTCTAACCCGGGTGTCTTTTGCACCTTGGCCTCTTGAGAAATGAGTGAGACCAATCCAATATGAAAGGATTAGGTCCTGGATTCTTTACCTTCTTTTCTTCCTCTAAACCTGTTCTAAGTGCCTACACAACACTTTACGCTTTATTTTGAGGATTAAGTGTAAACTGTATTATCAGTGTTAGGAAAGCTCCATGAGACTACCGTTGCTACTGTAACTGTGAATATGCTTTGTATCGTTTCCACTCATTCTGTACAGCTTCTTTAAATGTAAACTCTTATTTAATATGAAATCAACTGTCTTTGTTTCTCTAAAATATTAGAGCTGCAATGAATGGGGATTAATCTGTTAGTTGCAACAGAAAATTAATCAGCTGCTATTATGATCATCAATTAATTGTTTTAATTAATTGTTTTTTAGGCAAACAGTCTCTGGTTCTAGCTTCTAAAATATGTGGAATTTTTGCTTTTCTCTGTTTTATATAAAATATGTTTGAGTTTTGGACCAGTGGCTCGACAAAACAAGACATTTGAAAATGCCTCCTTGGACTCTGAGAAAGCAGGATTGATGTGTTTTAATTTTTCTGAAATTTTGTTCACATTTTATAGATCAGTCTGTTGATTGCAAAAATAACCAATAATGAAAAATTAATTAAAAAGAGAGACAATTTCCATGCCCTTTTTAAAAGTCTTAAAGATGTCAAACCATACATATTTATCCTTTATTTAAAAATTGCTTTGATCGATATATTTTATTATGCTTTGTGTAACTTACCCAGATTGTATTGCTTGTCTCCCCTCTTATTATTACATTAAATTATTTGGTTTTTGTTTCATCATGTCCTGTGTATCTTCTTCAGCAAACCCCTTATGGACCTATTAGTGACGCTCTGTGCAAAGTATCACCTGAATCCATCCAGCCACACCTTAGAACTGGTCACCACCAACAAGAACAGCACCAAACTCAAGCCCAACGCTCTCATAGGAACCTTGGATGCAGAGAAGATCATTCTTAAACCTAAAGGGGAGGATAAAAACAAGAAGACGGGTCCTCAGATGCCTGAGGTACATTACACACATCACACCATGTTGTCACACGCAGTAAACACCACTTTTTGCTGTTTATGTTGAGCAAACAGTGACACATTTTTCTTTCTCCAGGCAACTGTTCGGATGGTGATAAACTACAGGAAGACCCAGAAAACTATACTACGAGTCAGTCCTCGAGTGCCCCTGGCTGAACACTTACCAGCCATCTGTGAGAAATGTGAATTTGATGTAGAGACTACAGTTCTCTTAAGAGATGTCCAATCACTGGCCCCTTTGGACTTGTCCTGCTCTCTTAATGATTATGCAATAAGGGAGATTTATGCAAGAGACACGAGAGGTAAGTGCTCATGTATTTAAAAAAACATGCTGCATATGGTATTTGTTATTAGCATATTAAGCATGTGTGTTATTACTGTATATATATATATATATATGTATACCACTTGTTTCTCACTAAATCTTATGCTTGGTGGCTCTGCAGGACAACCTGCTTCTCCTGTGAGTCCAGTCTCACCAACACATGCAGGTATTTCAGTTTGTAAACTGTATGATTCATATCAACAGAGCTGTCATATTTCTGACCAGTGTTTCTCACAACAGTGTTTATTTTTTTTCAGGAGCAGTCACGCCGGGCAAAGATAAAAATCAGAAAGAGAAAGAAAACAAAGGCCTCTTCAGCAAGTTTAGAAAAAGCAAGAAAAAATCTGACCAGGTAGTGCAGGATTGTTTCTTTAAACGTACTGATTATGCAAATATACAGCAGTATCAGAACGAAACTTTAAATGTCCAGAGGGAGGTTTGTTGACTTTGGTTTGCCATTGGTTGACGTGCACTTTGATGTTTGGGAACAGGTCTCTTATCATGATCTGATTGGATGTTTGTTCTTTAAAGGCAACGACAGCCAGCGCCCCAGCTTCTCCTGTGCTTGTGAACAAGCCTCGACCTCTCAGCATGGCCTTACCTAGCTCCAACTCGTCTCCCCTCGGCTCCCCTACACTACTCACCGATGTGCCAAAGAAGAGACGTGCGCCCCAACCCCCAATCCTCGTGTCACAGAGCTGCTCCTCGGACCTCAGCACTCGCCGGAGAATCAACTCTGAACCTGGTGCCCAACTGGACAGAGACCAGGTGAGTAAATATTAAGACAGAAGCGCTGACATTTCAGCACAGCCACCAACACTTCTGTTGATTGACGAATTTTTTTGTGTTTAGGCACATTCTTTATGTAACTTTATCAATCTTGTTATGCATCATAGATGGGTGGTTTAAGTCGTGGGTCCTCAGCAGAATCTTCACTGAAGAGAACCAAACGCAAAGCTCCTCCACCCCCCATGTCCCCTAGTGCTGTTGTCCAAGAAACAGCTCCTCTGGATGAAATTTTGCAAGGTTTGTCTTCATTTACATTTAAATTTTCTTTTTTTTCATACATTTAGATTGTTTCCCTGCTGCATTGAGAATAAAATATTGCCTGTATTGTGATGTTTTTTGTCATGTACTTTGGCCTCTAAGACAAAGACCGGCATTTTCAAATTTTGAAGTTCACAGTCTTTCTTTTATGTGACTCTTGTGCCTCCTAGTGGTCATTATTGAACAGTGGCTCATTTTAAACGTTTCCTGCAGCCCCTCAGGATACAGGATCATGGGAACTACATAGTAGTCAAAGCACAAAGATCGTTCATTTCAATATGTTTTTTGATAAACTTTGCTTCTGTTTCATTTGTGATTTTTTGCTTCATTTGAGAATTTGTGCTGCACTAGTTCTGCTTCCTGTTCTCAAAACTGCCTTTTCATTTAGTGTTTTAACTCTTGACCTTTATCTGCTTGTTTTTCTGGTCTCTGTTGACTCTCTACCTCTTTTATTTACATATGTTGACATACTCGAGACAGTCTTCTTAGAATTTTGTCTTCTCTTTTTCAATGTAACGACTCACCTTATATAGTAAGAAATCAAGTTGCTTATTCAGATGCCTGTGAAATGTCTGTAAAAGTCAAAACCATAAACAAATGTATGCTAAGAAAGTGTTTTTGCTACATTCCAGATTACTGTAGGTTCTGAATTCCCCGGTATTTTTCCTTGCTTGAGTATAATTAACTTGCTTTGACATACTTTCCTGTGATTGTGTGTAGAAAAATCCAACCCTCGCTGTTTCACTGTTTTATCCTGTGAGGAAAGCTCCACCCGTCCTGTATACAAAGCAATTTAAAGGAAAAACAAAGAATATTTCCCCCCTAAAAATGAACTTAGGTTTAAACAAACATTGGCAATTTAGTTTAGCTTAAACAACTGAAGTGACAAGAAATATGAAGACTTACAGCCTCACATAAAGTCGGGTTGCTCCTTGATGTTTTTCTTTTTAGGCTCAGTTCACACAGATTTGCAGTTTTATTTGCTATGTTGGCATCTCTGTCGCAACACCAATGCATTGGAGATGAGTCGAAGTTTGCTTGAAGCCAGCATGTCTGCAGGTCTTTAAAAAGTCTTAATATGTTTTCAATTCAGTTTTACAAATATTAGGTCTCAGAGGTTATTAAATGGTCTTAAATTTGAATTTTATGAGTTCTTAGTTACCACAAACAATTAATCTAATTTAATAGATCCAGATTGTCATTTCTTTTTGTCAAAATGAGTCAAGCCCTTCTGCCTTAAAGTCCATATTCCTGATTTTACAAATCTTTAAAACTACCATTGAACCTATCACTCTCCTGCAACTTTATACCTGCACTTAGCTGAAATATAGATAAGCCTAAATTACTTTAATAATAACATTTTAACATACAACCTACCTCTACATGGGTCCATATATACTAACCTTGATACTCACCTGCAATGGTTGAATAAGAGACAAAGATTTGCACAGAAATCAGTCTTGAATTGGGTAAAAATTATCTTGAAAAAGTCTTAAAAAGCATTATTAGTAATAATAATAATAATACTAACGTTATCTTTATAGCGCCTATAAAAGCAGTTATACAAAGTGCTTTGACAAGCAAAGCAAAGCAAAGCAGAAGTTGGATACTCAGAGGGCAATTTAACAATAGAAAGCTAAAAAAGCCTATCGAACATAAACCAGACAAGTCTAAGGAAGAGTTAAGATGAAGTTAAAGCAGGAAGACAAAAAAAAAGCAAGATGCAGGACACAAAATGTCAAAATAAATGAAGAAAAAGACCAAAAACAACAACACCAATAAAACAACCAAATAAAAGGAAATGAAATGTATAAAACATAAATAAAATACATAAAAAGACGACATCAGCAAGTCTATATAAACGGGTTTTAGGAAGTGATTTAAAAGAAGTCACTGATTCGTTGAGCCTTATCTCCTCAGGCAGGTCGTTCCAAAGCCAAGGGACCCCTGATGGTAAAAGCACAGTCTCCTTTAGATTTAAACCTCGACTCTGGAACAGCCAGAAGGGCCCTACCTGAGGATATGAGACATTACATCAAAGTGTCTGATACCTGTAAACACTCTGCTTGAACGGCTCATAACATTGAAATTACAATCCAGAAACAATATCTTTGTTACTGTGGACAATCCATGGACCTTGCTGTCAAAAGAAAATACTGAAAACTATCTACAGAAAGGTCTGAGAATCAGGATTAGCCTAGTTAGCAAAACCCCAGTTTTGGCACCACTAACTTTTGTTTTTACACCACTCCATCAAGTGTATTCTGATTAGACATTGCAAAAACTAGTGTCCTGTATATCACACAAACACCCCATAAAGACAGCAATCTTCTTTCTTATCTACTCTCCTTTAAATAACTTTTTATACGCCTCTGTGTTTCTCTTTTTCTTGTTTTCTTTACTCCTTTGTTACCCACAGTCTCCGTAGTAGCAGCATATCTCCCAGACCTCATTAAAAGAAAGTGTAATCACAGACTTTATCCGACTGCTGTCTACATGTATACACCACCATTTCCGTCCTCCCTTTGCTCCTAATTTTTCAAACACTTAAGTTCACAGAGAAAGATCACTTCCTCTGCTGTTTCCCCAACAGCCCAGTGCTGCTCAGTAGATACAAAGATCAGAGGCTGAGAACAGTGAGAAGCTGCAGTTTTGTTTAAGTAGCCTTGAAATTCCTTTTGCTCTCTGCGGCTCTGTGATGCACTTCCTTTCAGTGCTAAATTAAGAACTAGACAAGGGGGAGTGAGATGTGAAAGATTATTAAGTGGAATTCATTCATCAAAAGAACCTTATTTAAGGCAAAGGGTGAATTAGCGTACCTATGAGATAAGAACACTTGGATGCTCGGTTTCTCATGCATATGGTTGGAGAAATATAAAAAATCCAAGATAACAAGTACTTGACTATTTGTGAAAGATTTTCCAAAGGTCACATTAACTGTTGTTTATACATTACAGCCATCACATGCCCTTGAAAAAATAGACTTAGTGTGATGTTGGATGCTCCATTGGTCATCACCTAGCAACGTTTTCCTTCCAACGCCAGGTACGGTAAATGTGAATGATTTTACACGACTTCTTTATGATGTTGTTTTCCAGGAGGTGCAGCTGCTAACACACTGGAGGAGATTATGGAGCAAGAGGAGACGGCTGCCTCTACAATGTCTGCAACTGCTAGTGAAACCCAGGGAGAGGACAGCAGCCTCAACATGTCTGCTGATGTCTCGTTGCATTCCCCGTCCCCAGATACTGAGATACTGAGCACAACGTCCACGGAGCGAAATGGGGAAGATCAGTCTTGTGATCTGTCCTCAGATGGCAAGTACGAACTCTGGTATGACTTCTCCAGCCTCAGCCATGTTTTAACTTTAGTATTAGCAATACTTTTAATTCCCTTTTCATTTTCTTGACTTTTACAGTCAGCTGCAGAGCACAGTGAATGATTCTGCAACCCTGAGTGTTGTGAGGACAACTGATGGCACAGACTCATCTGAACCAGCAGATACTAGTGGGTTTGCTTGAATTATAATGGTTTTGTTCGTATCTTTTCTTGAGCTCTGCCTTACTGTGCCAAAGTTCAAGTGTTTTTGCTTCTCGAAGAAAGTCAGCATATCTGTCTCACATTACAAATGTTCTTTTCTGTACAGATAGTGGTCCATGTCCAGTTGAAAATGTAAGCCGACACTCGGTTTGTGAAGAGTCTACACCTCAAAGCGTAGACTGCAGTACTGTACCCAGCAGCCTCCCTCTGTCTGTGATGCAGGACGCAGAAGCACAGGCCTCTGTTGAGGCAAACACTGAAACCCTCCGGGAGCAGACTGACAGGTTGGAGAGCCCGGTGGCGACGAGCACATCACGCCCCACTGGAGAGGATGCTCAAGTGCAAACAGATTTCACACCCCTACCTGTGCCTCCACAACAACACATGGACACAGTCCCGTCCTCAGCTAATGCGCCTGCTTTTGAATCAGCGGGGAAGAAAGACATGGCCACTGTAACGGAGAAAATGGACGCGCCTGACCTCAAACATGCCTTATCTCGCACCTCGGAGACCTCATCGTGCCAAGACTCAACAGCAAGTGCTCCTGCCACAACAAAGGCGTCGACTATTTATGCCACAAACTCTGAGCCAAAGCCCAAGCCTTCCAACGAGCTGACAAGGGACTACATCCCCAAGGTGGGGATGACAACGTATACTATCGTGCCTCAGAAATCTCTGGAGAAACTGAGATATTTTGAAGTTGCACTGACACTGGAGCCGCCTCCTGCAGCTCCAGAAGAGGGACTTAATATTGGTTCTCTTCAGTTGCAGGAGAGCACAGCACCGAGGGGACAGGCGGAGGTCCCAAAGGAAAAAAGTGAGCTGCACTCTACTATACCCAGGGAAGACATACTGACTAGCACTACTACTACTACCCAAGACACTGTTAACGGAAGTATACCTGAATCCATTCCTCCCTCGTCACCAACAAGTTTACCTAATGCAGATGACAAGATCTCATCCTCAGCTAATGGGGCATCTCAAGCAGGTTCACCAGCACAGGTCAAGGAGATGAAAATTCCACCCGCAACTAAACCTAAGCCTGGTTCTTTCCGCTTGGCACAGCACAAAAAAACACCTGGGTATTATGTAACCTCAGCAGCAGAAAAGAGTCTCGCCACCAGTCCTGGCTATGGCCAGAGGGAGGCTCAAGGAAGTGCAGAGAGAGCAAAGTTACCACCCCCTCCTCTTCCACCTCCTGTGCAGTGTCAAGAGGAGACGACAGGGGCCGCTAATGTCGAGCTCAGCCCTAAGGGGGATGACAAGAATGTAGCCTTCCAGCGAATGATCAGGCAGCGTAGTTTGCCATCTAAAGAGCCAAGCGGAGGGTTAAGCTTGGAGAAATTAAGGAGCTTTGCCGCCCCTAGGCCCTTTTCTCCTTCAACCCCATCTCGCTTTGCCCAGGCAGTGTCCTCTGCTGTGAAAAGGAGCCAGTCCTTATCCCAGTGGCCAAAGTCGCCTCAATCACCTGTTTCACCACCCCTCTCCCCAATCACAAGCCACTCATCAGTCATAGAGTCAGGAGGATTTTCTGAGCTCAAGGTGAGTTCTGACTGCATTGTATAGTTGCGTATAAATATCTAAATAAAGATCAAAGCAGCACTTTATACTCTAGAGACCACTGCCGCTGGTAATAGCTTTTATATATATACTTAACTCACACACTGATATATTAATGCTCAGATAGAAGAGCACTTTGCACTGCTGAGCAAAGCAGTTTTTTGGTTTTCCCTTAAAAGAGTTACATAGAGGTGGACAAGAGGGTGACTTATCCCACTACTGCTTTAGTTTGTCTGAAACTAAAACCACTTTTGTAACTGCTGCGGTGCTACTTTTTGGTGCTGTATCAGCTATTTACACTGTGACCAGCGATGAGTTATTGACTCTCATGAACATTATAAAATCCTCTAAGTAGCAGAATACTGTGTTCCATTGACTTGAATCAGCCCGGGGTTTAATAGAAACTACTCGCTGTATTCCTAAGCCCTTTAAAACCTTAGTATTGAAAAAGGTTGGTTTTTTTTACCTGTTTGAATTTTTATCACGTTTAGTTAATGCGAAATG
Organism: Chaetodon striatus; assembly: GCA_029783705.1. Classification (NCBI taxonomy): domain Eukaryota; kingdom Metazoa; phylum Chordata; class Actinopteri; order Chaetodontiformes; family Chaetodontidae; genus Chaetodon; species Chaetodon striatus. Next base: position 15,786,636 of record JAPZEB010000005.1, read on the forward strand.
AAGGATCAAGAAGGTCTGCTATTTCAGAAAATAATAAAAGAGAAACAGAGGGTGAGAGGAGGCAGTTGAGACAAAGAGGAAATGAGGGGCACAATCCACTGACGCTGAAAGACGACACTTCAGTTCATTTAATTATTTCTGCAGGGTATTCCACACAGAAAAGACTAAGTGATGAAGGCCTAACCTCATCGCTGTCTGAGCTTTAGGGATGGTCAGAAAAAAAGGCAGTTTTGACTCGAAGCAACATTAGAGCTTACTCTTTAATCTGATCTATAATAGTCTATCATGTCTGGTATGCATTGTGCAGTAAAGATTGTGGCCTTTGTACATTCATTGTACAAATGGACATCAATAATTAATAACAGACCAACATACGTTCCTGCACTTAAGAGGTACTTCTCCTTATACTAGGGGCATCATGGGCACTGGGCCTTTTTGTATCATACTGCGTAGGAACAGTCCTTTTTTTTCTCTGATTATACATGTATTTACTTTTGTTGGACTCTGTTTTGTAAGCTCCTAAAATAGCTATTGTGTTCTTTTTTTCTTTGTGTTGTCTGACACAGTTCATCTTCAGTTATTGTGTACATTGTGTCTCGTTTTTTAACATCACAGGACAGTAAACATACAGAGTTGGATGGTGACAAGGACTCGGCTCTGCAGGGCGTAAAGCCTGAAACACCGCCTTTTAGTGGAATTGTTCAAATGCAAGGAGAGAGCAGTCCATAGCAGTGCCTTCATTCCTTTGACAATATATCATCTACTGTAAGCAAAATCCAACACACACATTGCAATATGATATCCTAAAAATGTTTCCACAACACATGAATGAACCATTGTTTTTTTTTTCTCTTCCAGGAGGAGCTTATCCTGTCTACTTTGAGTACTCCACAACCCTTTATCCCATGACACAGACGCAGGAACTGTCTTTTTGTTTTACCTCTTTTGGTAGTCTCCAACAGTGTACATAAAATAATGTATTTTGATAATTAATAATTGCTGTATTTTGGTTTATTTCCTCACATGTCATTAAGTAATATCCCTGGCGCTGACATGCACATTTTAATGCTTCTCTTTTATTTTGTGTGATGACTATCTTGCATTTGATGCATCACTGTTGTGAGTGAACAAGAACATGAAATGAGAACAATTCTATAAATTATTAGAAAGTGTATTATCTAAATAATACTGGATGTGTAGGACAGACCAGGTCTGACCTATGGTACTTAAATGCTCCTTAGATTATATGTCAAATCTATATTTAAGTATTACAGAGTTTTGATTAAGCTGCAGAAATACACTGATGTGCACAGCACACAATGTTCTTGTCAAGCAGTGTTGTTATGAATAAAGCTTTTATCATTTCACTTGTCTCTGTTTGGTGTGTGTATAAATCATGCAGTTTTTTTTCTTCTCCATGACCTGCTGAACTCAGATCCCGTTGAATACCGCCTGTTATTCACGACAGGTAAAACGTGACCACAGAGTGTGACGTGACGTAGGGCACGTTACAGTAGAGCACCTGTGCTGCACGTGTGAACAGTTTCATTCCCCACAGGAGCAGCGGTATGAAGACCAGGCTTCAAGGCTTGAATTGGAGACAGCACTTGAGGAGGCACAAGGTAAAAACAGCTGTGGAAAATATAAATATATATATAATAATAAATGTTCAAAAGCGAGCATTTTAAAATGGGTGTTAGAGTTGGTTCCAGCTGGAGCAGGAAGGACCGTGCGTCGGACTCACGAACTTTTACCTTCGTATTTATTTTATTTAATTGCAGGTTATTTATTTGTAGTGAAAACTAAACACTAACTGTGTCGAATTGTCGCGAAAATATAACGTGAAGTTAAAACAGCCCGAAGGTCGTTAGTGTTTTGGGAGTAATTGGACACAGGTGTTGTGTCGACATGAGCTTCCCTGACTGCGGCATGTCTCGACCGCTCGTGCACACCGGAGCAATGATAGTTAACGTTAGATAACAGTTCACATGAAGGTCATGCTTTCTCACACGTTTCTAAATAAAAGACACGGACACGCAGACCTCACCGACATTTAAAGGCTATTATCAAAGCATTTATTTCTGAAAGTCTGACCAACCTAACTTCACCATGAAGTTTCTATGCTTGCGTCATATTTCACCACCACAGCTGAAACTAATGTGTTGAATTAGCCTCCGTCAGTGTTTATACAGTGTGACGCCAGCTGATGTTTGTTGTTCAGGTGCATGAAGAGTTTTGTTTTGCAGCGTTAAACTTTATTTAAACCGGTATGAAAAAAATAGATATGGACAAAATACATTAAACTTTTAAAATGTCTTGTGAAATACGGACTAATACATGTAAGTATAACTTATAGTTAACATATTTTCTTATGATGTAACTTTACATTAGTTTACCTCATGCACTAGCTCTAAAATGGTTCCTAATTAGTCTCCTCTTAGTTGCACAACATGAATGAAGGTTTCTTAAAGTTTAACTGAACCCCCCATTTAAATCAATATAATCTTTCAGCAGCATATTTTGTGTTCTTCATTAACTCAGTGACAAGAGGACATTTTGACATAAGACAGTATGTTATTGTAAAGAGGTGTTTGAGTCAGACTGGAGTCACAAATTTGATGACTTCAAACTAATGTTGACAAAATCAAAAAGGACTTGAAACTCGAGTTGGACTTAAACACCAATGACTCATGACTTCACTTGGACTTGCACGTTAATGTATGTTAATCAATGTTAATCAATGTTATTTCCTAAATCAACTATCGTCTTTCACGCTATTCAGTCCCAGCAAGTTGACACTGAATTTTCCAGCTTGCAGGAGAGAACAATAAAGAAGATTAAAGAATTACTGTTAGGTTACTTAGCACCACTTGGGAAAATTGATACTAAAGATAATTTTGTTCATGTACAAAATTTACTTGGTGGTCAACAAAGAATTTAGGTCTGAAAAAGGTGTTGGTCAAACACTACAGACAGAGACATAACAATGCCCAACTTTGACATTTGAAGTAGCACAAAGAACAGTAAATCAAAATTAATATTAATATAATTTGCAAGCTCATGCTTAGCTGACATTTATTTAATAAGTTAGCTAAATTATGTCTTAACAAATTTTTGAAAGCAGTCATTATTTTAGAGAATTTAATATATTATTGAATATCGTATTACATTTGTTTAAATGCACATTATGACTCGTTTAGAAATAGAAACTTAAAGTTTAGGACCAAGGACAGTGATGTAAGGTAGTTAAAATGGCCCCCAGCGCAGCCGCACTGCTTTCACTGTCTATATTTATGCCCCTGACCAGTGACTTGACTTGAGACATGACTCAAGACTTGCCTGTCTTGACTTGGGACTTAAATTTAAAGACTTGAGACTTATTTGTGACTTGCAAAACAATGACTTAGTCCCACCTCTGGAATTATGTAATTTTCAAATTAGATGTCATGTCACCAAGGGGCCTTCATCAAAACTGCTGTTCTCAAAACAGTAGAAGAAAAAATGATGACACTGGTACTGGATCACACTTATCTTTGGACATTATTTGCATTTGTCAGTTGTCCTTGCTTTTCCACAACTTTCTATAGCATGCCAGAAATAATGTAATGAGCTGAAGTGAGAGACAGCAGTCACAGCAATGAGGCCTACCCTCAGAACATACAATAACTGCTCTTGCAAATGGTGAGAGGTGACTGTTGGCTCACCATATGAATGGGCTAGCATGGATTTTGTCTGTAAAGAAGCTGCTGCAGCACAAGTGTTAACTCACCACCCTCTCTGTGTAGTTTCCAACAGCTGCTGTATTGCATTCCACATAAGCCAACCGAAAGAGTGCGCAAACGTAGTAACCTTTCCATTTCATGAGATGGACAGCTGTAGCTTGACTGAAACTCATGATGTTTTTTAACATGGATTTTGTCTGAGCTAGGTATGCCACTCAGATCAGTTGGTGGACCCGCAGAGCACACAACCTTTCGCTCTCTTAAGAGCAACATGAACCTATCACCATTCATGCCTCCGACAGTACCTCCTAGTACTGAAAAACTGTCCGAAGTGAAACAGGTTCGTAAGAATATCACAGCTTGAGTCTCTGTCAGTAGATCCACCTTCTTCCACAGTGAGGTTCATCAAGCCAAGAAGAGGGGACCCACACATGCCTGGTTAACCCACCCACCCTTCTATGAGTCAGTCCTCCTTCTTTGTGACCAGAGAACATTCCCAGGAAGTGACAAAGGTGGCACTGGGATCCTCTAGGCTGGTGGACAGGCAGGAAGAGCATTAGTCAAAGGCTGCTCTGGGAGAGCTGGCTGAACTGCAGTGTGGATAGATTGGAAGCCAGAGGGGGATGCATAGACTACAGCAAATGTCCTGTCCTGCTTTCTCCTCAGGAGAAACATGGGGAAAGTTAAAGGAGCCCAATAGAAAGTGCTGTTTTTGTAGCCTTCTTTAAAATGCTGAACAAGCTAGTTTCAGAGGGAGGTGGATGCTCAGACAGTCCTTTATAGTACCAGTGGAGCCCCCAGGAGATTTCATTGTCCTTGTGCTGGAGGGCAGTTATGCAACATGTGCCATAACAAAACATGTAGCTGTTGAGGTTGTTCGTCTTCACCGGATCTAACCTCTTAGACAGAGGTCTTGTGTGTTGCTACAGCTGTGATAGGGACACACCCAGCAGCCGCAGGTTGTTGGCCATCAGTGCCAACTGGAGAGCAAGGTGGAATATCCACTTTCCACGATCTCCTTGTTCATGCTCTGCTGAAGGGTGACGTGCAGGATGGTGACCCCTAGACAAAAGTAGAGCAAAAATGAAGTGCTACCCAACTTTTCTGTTTTTTTTTATTTTTTTTAGCGGAGCTGTATTTCTGAAGTACTTTTATTTTTTACTACAGACATCTTACAAACCTGGCAATCAGCACTCTGGCAAGCCAGCAAACTGAGTAGAGGCACTCTTGGTGCTGTGGCACTGAAAGCAGAGCTGATAAGGGTCATTGGCAGCAACCAGTGCCTCATTAGACCAATTAGTGTGTGTCCATGATGTCATTTTTGGCACTTAGCAAAAGTACAAGGGGGCCAAAACAGCTCCTGTCATTTAATATAGAACAGTTTCAACAGAGTAGAATATAAATTATGTTACAAGATATTGTGAGGATCATTTAAAGACAAAATAAATACTTAAAATAACTAACACAAAAACAAAATAAATAATTAAAGGATTAATCATTTGATGATGATTATATTGTTTTGTGTCAGAAGTAAAGTGATCTAAAAATCCAAAGTGTAAAACTAAAACCAAAATACATTACAGTATAAGATAATCAAAATAAAACAATATCTTGAGTGTCCAATTATATTAGCCAATTTATTTGTTTGTTTTTGTCCTGTATGGTATTATAGCATGCGAAGGCTGAAACAATGCCCTATGTCGCAAGTACATTATGTTGTGAATGATGCCGCAATGTGGACAAGGACAATCGATCATTAGTCATCAATATGTGAGAATTAATTTACTAGTTTGTCATACAAACTAGTCATACTATTGCAGTAAAGAACTGTAACAAAGAAAACATGCCTGTTTGTTACTCATGCAGAATTTCAAAGTTTTTCTCAGCATTCATTTTTGGTGCAAACATTCTTACACATATACATGTGTATAAAAACTGTGTCTTACAGTTATGTGAAACACTCTATTAAGTCCCTAAAATAGATTTGGCATTCATCCTACACCAATGTAATTAGCATTTGCATTGACTGATACCAAAAGAATGTGTTCCAGGCTATGGGTTATTTCTGGCCCTCTCATGCTGCCTGGGGTTTCTTGTCCTTGTATCAGTCCACCGCTGGACCTCAGCTGAACCATTTGTCTACCCCCATCACCCGCTGCTCGAGACACTAATACTGACACTGAGGGTTTTACTTCATAAGCCAGTGAAGCACTTGCACATCGCTGCGCAAAGTTGTCTGCTGATCAGCTGGTTCTCTCGTGTTCATGGTATGCTTTGTAAGTGCACATAATAGTGCTTATGTTTAAAGGTAACCCAAGCCATGTAGAGCTGTGTGATTATGCCAGATGCTGGTAGGTATGTGTCAGGGAGAGTGGATTAATGGGGACAGAAAGGCAGAGGTCATGCAGATTACACCGATTTACATCTCTTTGCAAAGGATTTCGGTTACAAACTTCCATCTTTAACAATAAAGTTAAACCATGCAAAAGATACACAATCAGGAAGATGAAATTCGTGCTCTTTTATCATTCTGAGGTGCAACATCGTACTGTTTCCATACTCTGTATTTTTTTGCTTTGAAGGTTAAAACAACAGGGGTTTGACCACCACACCAGCTTGTCATATTTGCCAAAGTAATCAAGTTAGCCTTGTCCTCTGTTAATGTAATAAGGTATTGCTTTAACCCTATGCTGCCCGTTAGTCTGTATCTCCAGTAGCCTGTCCTCCCCTGGTCAGACTCTGTTACACATTACCTTTCAGAATGATGTTATCACCCCAACCATCCCCCACATGGAGCCTGTCACTGAATGACACAGCCCACAACACAACCAATCCGCTGGGCTGGCGACTCTGTACAACCCTATGCCTTCTGCTGTGCAGTAAGTTTAAAGTGCAATTTGGATCCCTGTGCGAAGTCCATGACAAAAGAACAGTTTGTTTTATAGTACTGGCGTCCCTCACGGACTCATTACTGAGCTAAAGACACCCCCTTTGTGTAAGTGTGCTTTGTGTGCACATTTCCTGCCTTCCAGGTTGCAGAGGGAACTATATCAAAAAACCAAAACAAAAGCAGGGAAAATTAAAGCAAGAACAGACTAGAGGCTGAACAAATTAGGCGATTATTAGTGCGCTACTGTGTCAGAGCAAGGATAGCTGTTTTGGGAGTCATTGTGTTAAAAATATCTTTATTGTGGTGGATCATGTTTGGGTAGGAGGGATCGTTTTGCCCCACTGGGCCAGCCTCGTGGGCAGCAGATGAGCCAGAGAGACTTGTGTGTGAGTGTGTGTGTGTATGTGTGTGTGTTTGAGTGCTCTGCTGAGCTGTGAGCAGAGGAGCCCCGCCAGCCAGCTTGCTCTAACTGTGCTCTGCACACACTCCAGTCCAACAGCTCGTCTCTTCTCTCTGCTCCAGATGATGCCTTGGATTTAGCCGGCCCACATGAGTGATATGAATAACATACTGGACGGAATACACACTTCTGGAAGCCTCGGAGAGAAAGCAGAGATTTTTCAGAGTGGCAAGGGTAATGTGAGTGGCTTTCCCAGCCCAGCCTTCATCCCTTTGCGAGCTCCTTTACCAGCACCAAATGCCCAGAAGATCAGGACTACGCTCTGCAAGGGGAGCAGGTATGACTCATTTTTCTTTGCACTTGCCATGAATGACACCAGGCTGTTTATGAGATTCTATTAAAATAAATTCAGTTACACCAAAACTGAAACTAGTGTTTTCTCCCATACACTTTACACTGTGAGCTGCCCTGCAGAAGAATAGTGCACTCTTTGTAATAGCAGGAGTGAGACACAGAGGTCTATTTGAAAGCTGTAGCGTAGACTTTGTACCTGTAAACACAATTGGCTCGAGCCAAATGCAGCTGTCAATGGAGTGTAATGTATTATTTCAACAGTGCAGTTAAAGACCTGGAATCAAATCAAGCACCTGTTAGTTTGTGGGAGATAATTAGTAACTCAGTAACTGCTGTGTTTACAGAGCAGTAAAGAAAGCGTCAGTCAGAGAACGGCACCTTGTTCAGGAACCGAGGCCCTCTCATCTGCAAGTGTACTGATTCTAACTCTTACCTTATCACAGTGACAGTTGAATTTAGTATTGTGGATGTTCTGTTTACACAGCTTATGATTGATTGAAATGTTAGTTCACTATAAGGACATGTTAGATGAATTTGAGGTGTACTGGCTACTCTTTACTGCCTAACATTGGCAGATGCATCACTAAAGGGTTATGATGAGTGCAACATAATTATAATACTTGAAATCATGACAAAAGAGATCCCGCGCTCACTGATACTGCTATGTTTTTTTATTGTAATATAGATAACTTTCCCCAAGCCAGCACTTAAAGCACTTTAGTGTTTCTGTTAGCTACTGTATTATAGTGGTAAAATCAGGGGCAGCTCACATGTGCATTATCTTATCAGAAGTCTGATGGTGAGTGGGGTGTGCCGTCTGGCAGTTGAGAGCAGGAGGAGTTCATGCAGACACAGACTTGTGTGTCTGTCAGTTTGTTTATCACCTGCTTCATTTATATTCCCCATTCCTCTATGTGGGACACACGCAACACAGGAACCAGCAATATGTTGAAACAGCTCTCTAAGCTACAGGTTGCGAAATCAGTCTGGCATAAAGTCTAATGCATCATTACGATGTTGCAGTCTGGACTGACTCTGACAGGCAAAAAAGGGAGACAAGTGATCTATTGTTTGTATTCATCCTTTTAAAAGCTTGGTTTTCCACTGCAGTTTCTCCATAAGTTTCTTGCAATATCAAACAAACTGTAAATTCTGCAACTGCTTGATCCAACATTTCACTAAAGCTTTTGTAAACCAGAGAGTTCAACCCCAAATCCTCTTACCTGTAGTGTTAATGATCAGTCTAGATTGTTTTGGTGTGAGTTGCCGAATGTTGGATATATCGGCCATACAGATGGCTGCCTTCTCTCAAATATAATGGAACAAGATGACACTTGCGTTGTTGTGCTCAAAGCGCCCCCAAAAAATTGACCTTGTTGTGAGCAGTTTCATACACAAACTATTTTCTCATTTCCGCCAACTGGTTCACTGTGAAGAAATAAGTGTGCTACCACTTATGGTCAAGAGGCTTGTGCTTGTGACAGCATGAGATTTAAACATTAATGGTGTTGTCCGTGGCTTAACAGTAATGTTAGTTAGCTCGGTGGTGCTAGGTGAGCTAACAGTAGACGCATGCTTCCTTATGCACTATGATTCAGTTGGCAGGTGTAGTTTAGTAGAAAGAAAATAGTTCCTACATGAAGCTGCTCACAACAAGTCCTGTGGATTATTTTAAGTAGCTGGGTCATGATTTCTGGAAAGAGGAATTGTGATTTAAATTTTCAAATGTATTTTTTTTTTTTTTTTGGCCCTTTGAGCACCACAAGCTGAGTGCCATCTAGTTCCATTATATACAAAAGAAGGCAGACATCTCTACAGCCGATTTTTCCAACATTAAACAACTGACACCAAAACAATCTAGACTGATAAACAGCACTACATGTAAAAGGAAAAATATTTTTGATTTTGGGGTGAATTGTCCCTTTATGTGAGTGGTATTCAGCCCTAAGACACTATGGAAACATGTTTTATGGCTTTACTATTACATCAAAGAGAATACTTGACATGTTTAAAGACTTCTCATATAGAATTTGACATCAGGTGTTGAACAATGCTTGCCACATTTAATGCAGTGCCTGTTCCTCTCTCTCTCTCTCTCTCTCTCTCTCTCTCTTTCTCTCTCTCTCTCTGTATTTTTTTGTCCTTCAGGAGCAATAAAGAGGGAGAGGAGTCATTCTCTTCCCCTGTTCCAAACCCTTTCCCTGAGCTTATTGCCTCAACCCTCTCCCCCCTTGTCTCTGAATGTTTATTACCATGGACCAAAAGCAGTGCAACTCAGGTGAGTGTTCCATTTACAGTACTTGAGGCTAAGTGTGACACAAAGAGGCATATTATTTGAAAATAATAAAATAAAATAAGGCCTCTATTGTAACCTTCTTCATGTGTTACCTCAGGCAACACAGTTCTGCTAACTTTAATTGGAACAAGTGCCAGAAAAACAACTGCAGGACATATTTAGATTTACATAAATGCATACTTACATGTTTGGTTTGTGATTGGTCTGACACTTCGGGGGATATGGATGGTAGAACCAGTTGTGTGAGTATGTAAATTCGTTGCAGTAAGCAGATAATAACGCTGTCAGCACACTCCGGCAATCCACGCGCTCAGTGGTACTACTTTTGAGAGCCCAGGTGTATACCTACATATGGTGCTACTGAACAACATAAAAATGGGCAATACCTGTGATGTTTGATAGCACCTCTAGATAGTGCATTTAAAATTTGATTATAACCGTATGTTTCACCCAGGAAATACCTGGCTTAGTGCCCAACAGCTTCTCTTGTACATTTGTTTTAGCACAGGGTGTGTGATATGTAAAGTGTTAAATGTGTGGAGGTACCTGCTGCTGCTTTCACTCCAGTGAAAGACTTTCCAGTCTTGAAATAATTTTGGCAGTTTTTCCCCCTTACCTTGGTCACTATCTGACCATCCACTAAGCCACGCCTCACTTAGTCATTGTTGCTACCCCCTGCTATCCATTCTAGTGTGGCGCATATGCAGCTGACAATGATAAGAGTGACAGATTTACAACTCAAAATTTATATTAATTTTGGGAACAAAGTGTCTTTGATTTCACACAGAGGTAGTTTAAAGGCTTCTCATTGCAATAAGATACAACCGTCACTAGCAGACTTCACTGTTGGCTGACTTGTTTGAATATGAGAATTCTGTAAAAGCATCAGTACACTTCCCAAAAAAACAAATAAACAACATGACAGACTGGTGAAAGTCATCCTAAATTCTCATGTAGTAGCATGGTCCTGAATGGAGACTGAATTTATGACCCCGCACACCAGGCGATTTTTGGATCAAACTGTTCCTCCTTTAGAGGAAGTGCCCACTGGGGGAGTGCCCACTGGGGCAGAGAACTCCCCAGGGAAGTACATACCTTCACAGCATTTTTATTTGACATTGGCACCGCCATAAGGAATGCTGAAATGATGGACTGTAAGCTGGCCGGTGGGTTGGTGTAGCACCGTCACTTATGCTTTGAGGAGTCAAAATCACTTTGTATTTTTACCAATGAATATATGCTCAGTAAAACCAGGACTTCACTGTCAGTCCATTTGACCCCATTTTCTTCAATTTTTCATTTTATTATGCGCTTTTGTCAGTGTTTTTTGTTGTCTTATTTTTTTAAACTACACTTTTTAAAAAGTACAGTAGAAAAAAAGGGGGATAAGTAACTAAAGAAAGGAAATGAAAAAAGATTATTTGTTGTCTACTTTTTACATGGTTTCCGAATTCTTAAATATGGTGGTACACTTCACTGTACACTTACATCACTCATGGTCCCTCTTTTGGTGGGGGAGTACCTAAAAAAGGAGCTAAAAAAAGTCCCTCAAAACAGCGTTCTAAAAACTATGATCATTTCTAGTTCTTAAGCTGCGTACACACCAAAAAAAAAAGGAAGTTCTCAGAACAATGAAAAAGTTCCTCTGGTCTGAAAACACCTAATGAGATTGGTTAATGATGTGTTCCTTTATTGGTAATAAGCTAATTAGCTGAGCATGCTAACATTTGCAGCTTACATTAAAGGAGATAAATGCACTGTTTAATGCATTTATTTTACTTTTGCTCTTGTGTGTTTGGTTTCGAAAGTGCACTACAACTTTTTTTACTTTCCCCTACAATCTAATGATCTCCAAATTTTGCCTGCAACAGCTTGCACAAACATACTGCAGGTGATACACAACTCCTGATGAATATTTTTTTTATTTACCTCCCTCTTTATGAGTGCAAGTCAGCAGAAAATGTATTACTTTGCACAGCCAGATATTACTTAATATGACCCTGTGATCTGTTGTTGATTTGTACGTTTATACAGATCTCACTGCCAAATTCTAAAAAGAGAGCACATTCATTATGTTGGAAAGCTAACAATTATGGGTCTGCTTCAAAAGTGCATGGGTTTCAAAATGGATTTTGTCTATACATTTTCCAGGGCTGTTAAATTAGTCTGGTTTGTCAACCACTAGATATTTCCTGGATGTGGATCTGTGTACTGTATACTGAAGTTGATTTCAGGTTTTTCAGTATCTTTGTGGTGCGTGTGTGTGTATAAATGTGTGTATTTGTGTGTTCATGTGTAGCAGCAGGGGGCAGCTCAAAGCAGTGACTCATAGGAAAGCTTGAAATTACAGAGCTCAGCAGTTACCAAGGACTATCAGCAGTATTAGACCTCTGTGTGCTCATGTGTTGCTTTCATGCTGAGAATGAAAAAAATACATACAGAAAGTAGTGTTTTCTCTTTTTTTTCCAAAGCCTCCATTGTGCTGTTAGTAAGTGTGATTGGCGTAAGAGTGAAATCATATTGGTATTTGTTCTCCTTCATGCATTGTGGTAAGATTGCTTGATTATCTAACACTGGAGTGTCTCCACTTGATATACAATGTCTCATATGAGCCCTTCTACTCTATTCCATCCTCACTCAATTCATACAGAGTGATTGCCAAATCCTCCTGTGCTCTCGGCAGCCTATTGTGAATACAGGTCAGGGATTTGCACGGATTTGGCATTTTCTTTTGACAAATGCGAGAATAATCCTCAAGTTTCTCAGTGAAGGAGCAATATGACACCCTGTTGACCTCACTCTGCAACAATGTGGCTTCCTTGTTAGCAAATCCTAAAGTGCTCCTTATGTATCTCGCTGATGAGGCCTGTGCCTGCACCTCATGGGCCTGACAGCCTCTCACTTAGTCTTTTCAGCAGCGGTACTGGGAAGACAAAGGGAGTATGTCAGAGTGAACAGCTGTTTTTGTGTCACAATCCTCATGTCATAGGGTTATGACCTTCTTTCAGTAGCACTCAAGAAACCAATGACATCATTGTTCCAACTGTGCAGCGCTCACCCCCTCACCCACCCTTCTAACTTTTCTATAAAGGAAAATTGTCCATTGAGCTTCCCCAGTGTGTCTTTTTGGGTAGTAATTTTCCCATCAGTTACAATTATCTGAAAATAATAATCTTCTACTAAGGACAGGCTCAGATTATAAAATGAGCAGCCTAGGAAAATGGCAGTGGCGTCTGTCGATGTGGCATCTCAACCAACTCTGTGTCTAGATGTGTTTTTGTTTTGCTGCAGTTGATTTAAATGGCTTTGCACAATTGTGGCAAGACCCTTTGCGCAACATCGCTTTGTTTTACACAGACTTTAAAGCTACTTCACTCACGAGAAACTGGTTTATCTGAGCCCCCTGTTAGCCCAGTGTTTGCAGTGTCATGGTACATTTCCATAACAACACCACAGAGTCATAACTGCCACACTGTGTCAATGAGAAACCCAGGTTTGCCGTCAGCAATCTCCAGTCAAATACCTTTCTTAATGCATCTACATTCAGTGTGTTGACATGAAAATGCAATGTTATACATACAGTAGGTTAAGACAACTGTGATTGTTAAGACAGATGGATTTATAAGATCAGTGTGCATGGTGAATAAGTCTGTGTCCTAAACTGCCTCAGCTGTTTCAGATACAGCCGTGACATTAGAGATTACTTTGTGAAATAAAATCCTCATGCACCTCTGATATTGACCTCAGGAAAAGTGCCCACTGGCAATACCAAGCGTTCAGATTTTAAGGCTATTGGCTCCACCACTGTGTACACAAATACACAAAATTTAGTATGACATGATGATGCTGTAAATATTTGTGGGCTTGAGAAACCTGTCATGCAGCCAGTTGGTCACTGTAAAGACAATTCTTTGTTGATATTGTTGATTAAGGCAGTGTAAGATGGCTTTGAGTATAACATAATGGAAGACCTGGGATAACAGCATGATACAATGGCAAAATAAACAGTTTTTGAGGAAGTCCACGTAGCTGGCACAGCCTACACTCTCCAGGAATATAGTGGGCAGTCATGCTTGGACTCTTACCAGAAACCAGAAGCACACAGGCAGCCCGTGTCCAGACGGTGTTCAGTGTTCAGTTCAGCCATATGACTCAGAGGAAATGCCTGCCCCTTTAGAGATGTTATTTCAGATGCAGCATGCACCATGTACGTGTTCTTCACTCTGAGTTTCAGCCTCTTCTCTACAGCAGATGTAATAAGGTCCTCAGGGTCACTCTTTATAATAAATATAAAACAGTTATTCATGTTCTCTCCATTCAGCAACTTTTTAATTTGTCAGAAAGCTGCGCACTGACCAATCAGAGCTAAGCTGAAGCCATACTTCATGCATCATCATGCTCTGTAATCTCTGTGCATAGCTTTCATTCCTTGTGCCTAACAGAGAGTTGGTGTTATATATAGGAAGTCATCTGGTGTTGGATTCACATGCAGCTTTTTTATTTCTCTTCATGTCTGTCTTACCCCTTTCACACAAACAGTCATATGAGATAAAATGATGTTTGTTGTTGGTCTGATATTTTTGTAAGACCAAATATAGCTAGTTACTTCTGCAAAATGAACCCACTTCTCTTTCTTCTTGGTGTTGTTAACATAGCCATGATTCATTTTTGCTGAACGTCATGTTGTATGAAATTGGTATTACTCTGTGATTTTACATGTGGAGTGACAGCTGTAGACCCGGGTCATGTGTAAACAACACCTAGGGATTAAACTGTGAGAGTAGTTAGATGTGAATATGTCACAGATAAATAGTTTACACTCTTTCCTGATCTTATCAAACCAGACAGCAGCACTAAATACCGTGTGAATATGCCTAAAAATGCCAGCTAAGTTGAATTTGGTCAGTCAAACATAGCGCAGTGCGAATGAAAATGCATCCCTCACCTCACTGAAGGTTGACCTGACACAGCACACCTCAAGCACAGTTAGCATGCTTTGGATTTTGTGGCGCCAGAGGGGTAGTGGTGTAACAAAAGATATTTTATCAAATCCCTCACTGAAGTACAATTTTGATGTAGGCCTACTGCTACATTTTTAGGAATTCACATCTGGATCTCAGCACCTTTTGAGGTAACAGTGGTTTGAGTGGCACACAATCACCTTGCGAATGCTTGCAGGGCTTTGGTCATTGTTGTAATGCTGCTCACATCACATCTATAGTTTTATTATGTGCTGTGGTGTGTGTGCTGCCTATTTGTTGTTTGTGAATGATAGCTAATGTTTTATCATTTTTAATTAGTTCACCCATTATATTGTGAAGATTTCACCCCATTCCAGGCTAGGTGTCATTTTTAGGGAACAAAGGTTTTCAGTAGGTAAGATTGTAAACATGACTGTCTGGCTGTTATTAGATAGGTATACCCTGCATCCCACTGCCCAGATGTGGGCATACACTCCACGTCTGCATACACGCACCACTGCACCCCTGGTTGATGTCTTGTTACTTTGACAGAGCTTGCAAGGGGTCTTGATTGAATCACCCATGGTCAAGGACAAAGTGTCTGGAACTGGCTTTGTTATGGGAGTTGTGGAGACTCTGTTATCGTTCTGGCTCCATTGGCTCCATTAATTCCAATTCATTTTAGCTGTGTGATAACTAGCAGCGTCTGCTTGTCTGCGCTCTCACAAGTCAGGGTGCTGCGTTTCCAGATAAACATGAAGCCTGTCGTGGGAGGTTCTTCTTCTCCTGTCTGTTCTCATGAGTTGAAATAGAGTACAATGATTGGTACTGGTGAGGAGATAAAAGAAATATAGACCCATGCACATTTTGAAATGCAGTGTGCAGGCTTTTTACTGTAGATGTGTGAGGTTTTGGTGACAAGAAGATGAGCTGGTTTACCTCTCTGGGACACACTTCTAGCTTATTCAGGCAGCTTTCACACCCTGACTTATTAGGTTGTCAAAAGTATCGGTACTTTTTTTTTTGATACCACATTAATTATACATTCAATAGTATCAAAAATACCAAAGCTATAAAAAATACATCTACAATCAGATTTTCAACCCAAGGCTGCACAGATTTAACAACTTGGGAGAAAAATCAACTGGCCCTCAACCTTTTGCTGTTTTTGCATGACTAATATGACTGAATGATGTGACGGCAGCAACGTCATTAATCGCTAACTAATTCTGACCGTGGCTGGAAAACACAGACAGTGTTTTTGTCACAAGTTACAGAAACTTCTGTTGGTCATAAGGAGTTGCATCATTTACACAATGGTACATTTGCTGATACTTGGTAATTCATCGCTAAAACTCTTCTGTGCTCCAGTCGCTCACTCGTCTGCTTTTGTATTTTACAGTATGTGTATCAATTACTCAGCCCGTGTTACATTAAATTTGTGAATTAAGCGTTTTTCTCACCTGCCTTAAGAAAGAATTCACAAACAGCAAACACTCTTGGTGAACCTTAGTAAATGAGGACTGCATTTAACAACAGCAAAACTACATCAGAGAGAAAAACAAAGTTTTCTTCACAAATTCAGTGCAACATGGGGTGAGTGATGTACAAATGGTAATTTTGGAGGGTGTATTCTTTTAATCATTCAACTTGTGGTTCTTGTCAGATAATGATAAGATAAAATGTTATGTGAAATGAGTTTGACTAAAATTACAAACTTATAGAATAGAATAGAAATTTATTGTCACTGTTAAAAACAGTGAAACGCATTTTGGCAGCTCCAGCATGACAGCAGCATCATAATTAAATATACACACATTCAAGAATAAAGCATAAATAGATAACCTAGAAAAAAAAAAAAAAAATAGAAATAAATAGATTTCTATTTAGATAGTTAAATAGATAGATTTAGAATAAGGCATTGGTTGGTTTTGGCTAGACTTAATTGATTTAGATGTTCAATAAAAACTGATATCCGAAAAAAAGTATTATGTCAGCAGTCTTCATTGGCCCAGACCATTAGTTAACTAAAACTTGACAAAAACAGCAGGACAAAGTTGACAAAACAAAATTTAACAAAAACTAACAAGGACATGTGACACAGGACTAAATGAAAAAAATGCTGACAAAGTTAACATTCTCTCTAGCAAGGGTAGGTGGTTGTCAAGGCAGCTGCCATGCTGTGGTGTAAAGGCAGCTTTATGTATGTTAAAAGTACAAAAAAATCCCACTGTGAATTAGGAAATGGTTTGTGGGGCCACCCGTCACCCTAACAGGGGCCAGATTTGGCCATAAGTTGGGTACCACTACAGTGCTGTATTACTGTAGCAGGGCTGAGTGAGATTTTATGTGTGTGGTCTTCATCAGACAATTAACGTCAGGCTCCTTGTGGTCTGTGATTGTCTCTCCCTTATTAATGCATTCATAACTTTACTGAAGTGGCATCTGCTCCCCACAGCATTTGGTATCTATCTTCATACTTGTGCTTAGTGTAATTTCTGATATGACAAAATATGTTAAACTAGAAAGCAAGCATTTTCCAAGTACATTTGACCCAAAAATATACTGACATTGATCTCTAATTTTAATACTCTAATGGTAAAGACTGAGGCTTGAAAAGGGGCTGTGTTGTAAAGATGGCACACTCATATTCACAAGGCCTCTTTGTCTAGTCTTACAGTAAAACAGATGTGGGTTGTGAATTGAGGCTGTGGGAGTAAGAGCTATTTTGGACCTCTAATTCTCTCTCTCCCTCTCTAAAAGAGTTTAAATGACACGGCCATATTAAGATGCAGTAGTGCCAAAGCATTGTATGAATATCAACACAAACTTATATTCAGAAAATTGTTAAGACTAAAATAATATTGATAACTGAATAAATAAATGTAATTTTGAAAAGTACTGAGAATAAATGACTAATCTGAGGCCTGTTGTAGACAGGTCAGCCCTAATGTGGTTGCAGGAAGAGGCAGGAAATGTAGTGCAACAATAAAACTTTTTTTATTTCCCCAGCACATTCTTTAGTTTTTTTATTATCTAAACAGTTAATGAAATGTGCAGTGTTTAATGATCACTGTTTGCCCATAACCTTGCCTAAAATGAGCTTGCACAAAGTAAAACGTAACATTAATGCGAAATGCTCATGAATATTCTGAGTGTCCGTTTAGTGAAATATATTCTAGGTCTGAGACTAAAAATAGCCATGTAGCGTCTGGTTAAAAAGTAAGCAAAAAACAAGCTGATCTGTGGACTTTCTGGGAAAACTTCAGCTCATTTTGTTTGGTAAAATATATTTTATGTCTGAGACTAAAAATAGCTTTGTAGCGTCTAGTTAGAAAGTAAGCAAAAGACACTGATACACAGACTTTCTGGGAAAACTGTTGTTTTTTTAACATTGTCACCGGGCAGAATTTATTACTTTGATTCCAAGTATTTTACAATAGCTTTCTCAGGCCTTGCATGTTTTAACTCATGAGAAAACCTTCCTTTTTTCAGTTTTGTTTGTTGGAACTGCCTTTCTAAAAGGAGAAAAAAGGAAACAAGCTTTTACAATCTCAAGGACAAAGGAGGAGTTTGTGTTTGTTGAGGAGGCAACGTGACTTAGTTTCTCACACTTTCATAGTGGGAGATGTCATCGTAACAGCTTTTATATCGCTTTCAGAAGGATTACCATATAGAAGAATCTCTTATGTATTAAGTGCTATATTATTAATAATCTCCAGCACTACAGTTCGTACTTTATCCTTGTTTTCAGTTACTATGTATGGATATTTCTCACGTAATTAATAGTAAACCTAAGGCAGAAGCATGAATTTCCATGCGAGAAGAGTCACGTTACCTGCCATCACACCACTTTGTCTGCAGAAGCGGGTAGGAATGTTACACGGATCTCGTCTCGACTATCTCTCAGCGTTTTTCCTCTGTCTTAGTGAAGCACTGCCTTCTGTCCACGTTCGCCAGTCGTTCTAAATTTAAGTCTTTTTAGATGGCGCTGGATGAGATCCAG
>JAPZEB010000005.1:15805364-15828268 GCA_029783705.1 Chaetodon striatus
GCCTCATTGGAGCACTCTGGAAAGGTTCACAATGTGTACAGCTTTTTAAACTTTTTATCTTCATTAATATGTTTACAGTCTGTTCACAATACTTTGCTTGCACTGTTGTTAGTATTTAGAACTGAATTTCCACTGTAATTCACATTTGGTTCTTCAAAAATTTTAGCTTATGTTATTGTGAAGCATGACTCAAAATCAATCTTTAACATGGATGCAATGTGTCATTTGATTGTGAAAGGTGGTGTTTGACACCCAGAGAGCAGCTGGCTCACACTGGACTCTGGAAATATACTAAAAATGCTCACTTTGATAAGGACCATGGATGCTGGAAGAAAGCCCACATGTGAAACAGCACTTTGCATTTGCTGGACATTCCTGTGGTTTTGTTTCTGTGATTTCTTACAGTTGGTCATGTTCACAAACATTGGTTCAACAACAATATAATACAAATGCTTAAACATCTGCCCGCTCCCCTTTAAAACTGCTCCATTGCTTTTATGGATTTATAGTTCTTGCCTTTTATTTTGTGATGGCTTTCTCTTATTGTTTACTCTGACATGGGGGTGTTGACCTATATATCATATTAACAATGAAATCACTTGTTACAGTCAGGGAACGTAAACCATCAGCCACCATTTGTCACACAGTGTGGACCTGTGTGACAAATGTTGCACCTTGTTGTGAACTATAAAGGTAGTATATTATGAATGTGGTATTATAAAGGGGCACAGCTGCAATGTTTTGATTATGATAAATGTTTCATATTCATCAAGCCATCTCAGATGTCTTTCCTGTCCTATACCTGAGTCAAATCTGTTGCGTAAATCCAGCCCCGCTAAAAACTCGGCAGAATAGAAATTTGGCCAAAATGTTTTTATTTATTTTTAGAAAGGTAAGACTGCAGCAGCTCAGCAGTCATTTCTACAGTGTAAAGTAGCCCCTAGCTTTCCCTCATGCTCATTTGTGTTGCCTGATAACAGTTACCTGCTGTTGTAATTCTCCTCATTGCTACACGCTGAATGCTCTGTGAAGCAAATAGAATTCTGGCTGTTACTGTTTATCTTCAGTTGGTCCAGCTGTGTTTTAGCACCTGGAGCATCAGTAGCTCAGCTAATACTTGGGAGCTATTAACTGTAGGTGTAAATAGCACCTGGTTTAGCCATTGGAGAGAGAGTCCCATGTGAGGCTGAGACTGTCAGTCTTTGCGGTGTTGTTACATTGAGGAGCTGGGGGGAAATTTCTCAGCGGTTTCTTAGATAGACGAGGCTGAAGGCCACTTACTCACCAGCACTCCAAGATAGAGCTGCAGCTGTGGGAGTGCAGTTCAAGGTTAAAGCAGAGCAGTCTAATTGGCAAAATGGCTCACACTGTCCTGTCCTTGAGATAAGAAGGTCTAATAGAGGAGTTTATCTTCAGCAAGACTGTATGTGGTGTTACATAGTCAATGTCTTAATTTATCGTACTATATTTTTCTGTTGCTTTGCCCGCCACATTACCTTCACATCTGAGATGCAGCTCTGCAAATCAACATCCGATTGGCATCAAAGTGTGCTGAATGTGACTTACCTTGCATACCATCATAACAAAACCTTACTATATTGGTGGACTGATATAATCAGCTTATCACATATTTATCAAGTGTATATGTCACTGATACATATCACAAAATGCCAAAGAAAAGATTGCGTTAATTTAGAGACATTTCATTTTTTGTCCACCAGAGGGCAATGACACGTTTATTTTATAAGTCATGCTAGTGTAAAGATATTTTTTTATTATAGTGTGTGTGCTTGTGTGTATCCGTCATTCACAGCTAATCTCGTATACTACTGGACCCATCACCCATATATTTTGTATCCACATTTATGATTGTACGTTGAAAGACCTCTTGTGGTTTGCCGAATTTTTGAAAAAAAAAAAAAAAGAATTAATTCACTGCTCTGTCTTATACCGTCATTGACTGCTGACTCCTCACTTCACAAGTGATCAACAAAATTACATAGCAAGAGGAATTTCTTTTAAATAGCTAGGCAAAAAACAAGCTGTACCCAGTTTGTTACAGGCCACATTTTGGCCTTTATTGTGGCAAAAAAACCTGACATCTGTAGAAAAGTTTGGCCTCATGTTGAACTGGAGCATCTGCACTTTAATTCAATACCTAATATGTTATGATTCTCTAAAATTAGGCTTTTTTTACTGTAAGGGAGCCAGGAGGGACAATTTAGTGAGATTCAACTCTGCTTTCTACGGGAGGGCAGAGGGAGGTAGGGAGGGGTTTTATCGGACATGCCTCCATATAGCATGTCTACTCTCGTTACACCATGACAATGCAACCTGCATATTGTCTCCCCTTCATAACACAACTATCATGCATACATGGTGGGCACACAGCCCTCCCTGCACTCTCTGTTTCCCACCCACATGTCCCCAGACAAACCTCTGCACTCCACTGAGGGCACTTTTCTACTTTGTCTATGGTTTTATGTTCATGTTAAAAAACAAATATCAGTCCATAGGTAGTTAGGACTCTCAAATATTGATACCATTTGCATAGAGGATACAAATGGCTGCTTTTCAACAGTTTCTAGCTGCAGCAGAAGACTTTGTAGCACCAACCAGTTTTAAACATTAGACCACAGATGAGACTGTGTCTACCAGTTGGAGGAGGCTAAAATTTGTGTCTCTTTGCTCTGCCAATTTTTACTAAGCTAACAATACTGTATTGTGTGGGAAGTGTGAAAATAATTTAATGTTGACAGTGTCACCACTGCTGCAAGTTGCTTGAATTAATGAATTCAACCATTCAGCAAATTTTATCTGGGTGGCAGAATAAAGTAAAGACCAATATCTAGCACCTAAGTAGAATCAACCTAAGCAAACAGGGTGCTCCCTCAGGTGCTCATATCTCTCAGGAAGTACAAAATGAGATCAAAATGATTATCTCCCCCAGGTAGGTTTACGTTTGTACTATTGCTTTGTTAATTGAGTAGTCACATATTCAAAAAGTGACATTTACTTTTTGCCGACTGCAACCAAACTTGACAAAAAAAAACCTCTGTTTTAAGTTGAAGCCAATTTGCTATTTTGCCCTTTTAAAGTGAGGACCAATAATCTAACAGAGAAGTAGCTCTCCAGGTAACATTCTTTATTTTTGCATGTTGCAACATAAAAGCTGAGCTACATGACGTGGGCAGACATGAATGCTTTTCAGGTGAAAGCATGTGTACATTTGGATCAGGGTTACTTGCTTATGAATGCAGCTCTGTGTTCACTGATAAAGACATCAGCCGTTTACACAGCATGCTACCTCGCCTGGCCATTCATTAGTAACTTTAAACCAATGATTAACAGTACCTCCCACTCAGTGTGTTCAATTACTTGGAGTGAAAGTTTATGCATAATGATGCAATAATTTGTTTGTGGAAGTAAAACTAATTGCATCCTGAGTTCTGTAATTACAATTATTAGACCTGCCTGGTGATACTAAACAGTTTGCACCATGTATTGTGTATGTATGTAAATATATATATTTCTCAACATGTTGTTGAAAGTTATAATTTTCACTGTATGTCTTGGTAGAAGTTTAAATACAAAATTACATTCCACTACTACATGAAATATAAAATCCTGGATGTTGTATATAAAATCTTTGTGATTCAGCATGAAATATTTTCTATGTTTGGAAACAACCTCGTTTACATATCTGCGTGACTCAGGCATCTGCTAAGTTAATTAGTGAATCAAAAACAGTCTGCAGAGCAGGATTCATATTTAAAAGCCTCGCTTTTAAATAGCTTTTGATAGCAAACCATGTGAGCACCATTCTGGTGCCTTAGGCCAAACACCCACTATTTGACATCAAATAATTTGTGATAATTATGCAAATGTTAAAAAAAAAGAATGCTATCACAGTAACCATGGAGACAGCACTTACATTCACAGGAAAATGCTCTGCTTGTGTAGCTCTGATGTCCACTCTCTCCAGCAGAAGTAACATGGTGGTAAAGCACCTCCTAAAACCAATCTTGAGGAGTTTGTGTCATAGATATTGTCACAAGGACATCATATCAAGACACTACCCATGCCCCCCCCCTTCATGCCCTGAGCTTAGTCCGTCTATCTTTTTTGTACATTCACATGAACATAATTTGCATTCTCAAAAAAACATAGTGTTAAATATTCAGTATTTAGGAAGTAAAATGTAAACAATGCTTTGTGTCTGGGAATGTAGAGGACCGCAGCAGGTTTTCATCCAGGATTTCAATGGCTTTTGCTGTTCTTATGACACCCACTGCAATTTCTTCAAGGTTCACTGCAGACATGCAGCCCCACAGCAAGATGCAGGGATGGTGTCTGTGTTGCTGTGTTGTGACATGTCATGAAAGTAGCAGAGGACTTTTTTATCAAAACTTAAAGTCATTTTCACCATGAATTAATTAGGGATGGGCATGAGTACTTGAGTCCTTGCTTGGACGTCAGTATTTGTTCAACATATAGAGTGATTGATGCCCAACCTCTCACATGTAAACATTGACTTTTATATATATATTTTTTACCATTTGAAATGGGTAAACTCTTATTTCATTGTACAACTGTGTGCAGTGCATTGCTTCTCTCAGCATCACCTTGCACCACTGTCTGTCTCTCACTGTTTATCATGAGACAACTGCTGCGGGATCTGAGCTTTGCACTCTGAAACAGTTGGTGAGAATACACACACACACACACACACACACACACACACACACCCCTCCAATGACAGGCTAATTGTCAGACTCACACAGCAAGGCTAACACTACCTAATGGTTATTAATGGGACCGAGTGTAAGCCATTTTAGTGTCAGTGTGAGTTTGTTGGGACTGTTGACTGGCTCGTTGTTGGATGTTAGCTGCTGCTGCTGCTGTGTTGGCTTGTGTGAACTGGGCAGATGATGAACTGACCAGGAGGATAGCAGCTTGCCCCTCAGTGCTACATGTAATATATGTAACGATAATGACGACAACAGCACCAGAAAGAATGCAGGTTTTTTTCATGTCAACTTATTTATGGTTTAATAGGCTAATTAAAGCCTGTCTGTTGAATAATGAATTGCTTTTCATTGGTGGCCAATTCCTGTTCTAACAGTATTTTTTTTTTTTTTTGAGTACCCGATTATGGATGTTTCTTAAAATCCTCACTCCTAAAATTGGTGCAGAAAATACACAAATTGGTGCACAAACATTGACCAGAATGCAGGAGATTAAGTGTTTGATGCTCATATGTCCCCCCATGTAAAACCACAAACACACCTTGCTATAGCTCTCTACAAAAATTCAATACAATTTACAACATAAAATCCTGCTGTGTAACACTGCGTAGTCTTCCTGTCTCCTCCTCTTGTAAAATGGTCATATGAGAGGCTGTGGTATGTGATGTATTTACAGGATATGGTCTGAGTGATGGAATGGATTAATTTTATGGTTCAGATAAAATTTCATTTACATGTACATCTATCTTAACATCTAATTTAAATTTGCACAAAATTAACGACTAATTTCAGTCTGTCTTTGCCAAGTAATGCAAACATACAGTACATCTGCAATACTAATGTACCAAAAAGGTTTCCTCACCCTCTGACAAACCCTATCCTGTTCCTGGTGAAATGTGATGCCTGAATGATTTGATTTGGCCAACTCTCAGGAAGCCACTTCCTCACAGCAGCTTAACAGGCACCCAGGCGAGATACAGTCATCACCAGCAGCGCAGCAGATAGCCTACATACCTTTTTTTGTATCGAGGGTTTATTTATTTTAAAGACATATTATTCTGCACCTGATGTTGTCTTTGTCTCTGATTTGGTTCAAAACGATTTCAGATAATTAACCTGTAGTGCTATGATGCAGTGTTGACTATATTAAAACACCGGCTGCCGGAGTAATCTGTTTAATGCAGGCCCTCGTCTTTGTGAGACATCCACAAGCAAAGATATTTGTCTTGTAAGGCTCCAAGCGGGCTGATTAAACACTAAATGGTTTACACTGAGAGATGATGTCATAGCTGGAGGCTCCCATTTGCTGATGGCTCCTTGAGGGCTCAAACCTCAGCCCTGCTGGAGAGCGCTGACCTCTTTTCTCTCCACAAAAGGAATCAGGCTCGCCCTGCCCAGCTTTAAACTACCAATAGCAGTCATTGAAAGAAAAGAAAAGAGACAGTCATTTGGTCTTTACTGTGCCTCCCTCCGTGCCCCCCCCCCCCCGCCTCTGTCAACTTTAGACCGAGTTGACCCAACTAGCATTACATTTAACCAGCACCTTTGTAATTGCTCTGTGGGCTCTTGCAGGGCATTATGCTGGGAGCTCTGCTTGCCATGGGCGTGTGAATGTGAATGTGAATGGAGAGGGGGTTGGAGCCTTGTGACTCTGTCTCTGTCTCTCTCTTTCCACCCCCCTAAGCCCTTTTCAGTCATGGTATATGTAATATTGCTGGCTTCATCAGTCTGTTAAAGTGATGGCAGTTTGTCATTCAGAAATGGTTGACTTTTATGTTGATGTTCCTTACGTCAGGAAACCATAATTACTCCAAGGGGGAAAATAGTTTCTATAGACTGATCTGACAAGGAGATCGATTTCCTCAGCAACTTAAAATAGGCTCTTTCATAATAGTTCCTAGTTTAGTAAAGCTGATTTTGTGCACAAAAGATGAAGGTTGAGATATTTTATTACAGTGATCTTATAATGTAATACAATACATGCATTTTGTCTTTCTGTCTTTCCTTCAGTTTAGACTAAGACTGTTGAAAGTGATGTGGAGATGTTACTGAGGTGCATGTCTAAAAGGGGCTTTAGTGAATGAGCAGATTGATCTCTGGCTTCTTGATGCTTAGTGTCGGAGAAAGGTAGCAGGTGATTTGGTATCAAGCCCCAGCGATACAGATACGTGGAGTCAGGACAGCGCTGTGCTAAGAGGCAGTTTTGTCTAATTGCCTCCTTTCAGCTCCACTGCAGCGCAGAGCGAGAGAGGGCGAGAGGGAGAGAGGGAGAGAAAGAGAGAGACAGAGACACTCGTTGCTTCCCAGCTGACACTCGCAGTGCTGTCAGACGCGTGTTTTTGTTTCTTACAAAAGCTCTCTTTTGCAATGCTGTGTACTCAGCCATGCATAGGCTTCAAATCATGCCCAAACTCAGAACTCTGCTTGGCTCCAAACAGGGAGGTAAGTTTCAGATGGATTAATTTTTTAAAGCGTTTGATGTCTCAATGTGGTTTTGCAAGATTACTACAGTTTTCTTTACAAGCTGAAATATTCACATCCTGGAACATGCTTTGCACATTGTTCTCCCCCATGTAGGGCTTTCATCAACTCTAATTTTGTTCACATTTTGTTGCTACAAGAGAAAAAAATTAGCTACCTAAGTGCTGTATGTGGGTCAAACTGATAAATTTGGCTGATACTTGGCCTCACTTTAAATACTGTTCATTGCATTACTTTGAGTCTAAAACAAAACTCTGCTTGTGCAGATTGACTGTAAAAAGTATCCCTTCCTGGTGAGATGTTTAAATGGTCATAAATTCAATATTTCTGTTGCAGGTAATCAAAGTTTATAGTGAAGATAACACCAGCAGAGCAGTAGAGGTTCCCAGTGACATCACTGCTCGGGACATATGCCAGCTGTTTGTCTTGAAGAACCACTGCATTGATGACCACAGCTGGACTCTTTTTGAACACCTCTCTCATCTGGGGATAGGTACAATTTTTATTTTCTGAAATGCTTTCTTTGAGAATGTAAAAATCTCAATAACAGAACGGTCCTGATCAAATCTCAAAAAGTTGAGTCTGAGGATTATAGTAGAGGCAGTTTAAGTGTTGCTGATTTTGACATATTGATATACTGATATTAATCATGTGGTGGTAATGTTAGTCCAATGGGTTAGGTTTGCTTAATTTGATGGGCGGAGTGGCGGTAGGTAGTGGGGTGGTGACGTGTAGATACATGTGAGTTTTGTCAAATCCTAAACCAATTCATTGCCCAGTCACATCATTTAGAATATGTGGGGTTGCTAAAATTGATACTGATCGTGTCTTAATCACTGTGAGGCATCATTTATAGATCTTCCTTACATAGAATATCATTTCTCATACTCTACTGCCATGGCATTAGGAGAGAGGTAGTGCATGGCATGTATTAAGATAGTCACTTGTAACTTGTATGATTTTCAATCCTACTAGTAATGTCTGCATGGATTTTGTTGTGGAATGCAAGAGGCTGCCACGAGGTTAACATCTCTAAGCCACATTTCCTATGAGGCTTGGATGGTATCATGGTATTATGGTATACCAGGGTAGTTACTGTAGAAATCCTGCAGTATGATTTTCAATAACATCAAAAATGCAAACGCTCCTCTTTCTATAAAACTCATACAGAGAGGCTGTATTGAGAATGTCTTGTCTGTAGTGCACATCATGTGCCACCAGAGGTCAGTCTCTACTGGTGGAATAGGCAGCTGAGCTGGGAAACATGGCAACTGCGAGTGGTGGGGATAATGTTGCAGTGCTATTAACAGTTAGCCTGCAACAGCAGAGAGAGACAGCGGGGAAAAACGCATATTTTCATATTTACCTTGATCAATTAAGGGTTTATTTCAAAGAGACCAGAGTTGGTGAGTGTTGGTACAGTGGACTAACTAAATAGACGGCTAATAAGAAGAACTAAGACGGTTTTGGTGGTTAAAGCTGACTGTTGTGTTGCCTCACGTCGCCTGTGTCTTGACCTCAAAGTCCGACATAAACACACTGCGAAGACTTAAGCTGATGGCTAACCAGCACCTACATTCTGTGCCTGCATAAGAGGAAATAACTCTCCACACCAGCAGGTGGCAGCAGACTGTATTTATCATTCAAAAAGGGAAGCCGGAAGATTGTCTTGACGCTAGTAGCCAGTTAGTACATAAAAAACGCAATCCAATGTTAAAAGAACAAAGTATATTTGAACAATAACACAAACCATCATGAAACATTTCTGCTAAAGAGCTCACTGGCTAAAGACAAATAATCTTACCTTATGTAACAAGTTTGTTTTGGTTTTACTCCCTCTTACCTTTAGCTATTTGTTTAATTTCCTCACTGCCATTTCTCTTCCTGCGTGCTGAGCTCAGCTGCCAATCAGAGTGATTTCATTCACCAAAAGACTCTGCCGTTGCCGTCACCATCTCCGCTGCTGATTCAGCGTGCTAGATGGACTGAAATAAAGCAGTGCAGTGCGGGACACCCCGGAGTGACTAGGGCGATAAGACGCTTATCGACAGCCGACCTTCTGCTTGGTGTGTCAGTGCCTTTAGTCTTAGTTCAATGAAAGAGAGAAAGTTGAATTCAGAAGGTGTACCGTTTATATTATTCTTTAAAAGGACAATAGGTGTATAAGTGTAAGAATATTTCCTTTCTTGACATTTTGGGAGTTTACATTGTTTATCCATTAGACTGAGCTTGTGAAACATAGTGAACTCACCATGTTGTGGGGGCATTAATACCATCATATAAAATGTACCTCAGTGAAACTGCAGGAATATAAGAAAAGACAGATACCGCCCAAGCCTTTATCTGCTGCTGCTGCTGCTACTGAATTGCCACCAGCTATTAAGCTGACCGGTGTTATTTGAAAACCATACCACAATTTCAACGGAGGAGGTTTTAATTCTATTACAGAAATGGTTTGCTTTAGAAACTGTTAAGGAACACTTAAATTGATGCAAAGCGTCAAATAATTTGCTGAGCTATTCAGGAGGCATATACTGTGATGCAAGTATTTGTATATTAAAATCACATTACAGTTTGCATTCAATAATGGTGTATGAATGACATCAAATAAAGTCCTTATAAAGCACACAGTGAAAAACACACATTTTGTCAATGATATATTATCACTGATCTGCTGAGGGACAATGTGACTGCTTTAAAAATTCTCAGTGCATTTTCACACTATTGCACACATTACATAATTCATCCATCTGTTCTGTTCCAATTATCAATGCTTTTTAAATCAAAACTACATATCATTGCTTTCCAGTGAAAACCATGTATTTAGATATTTGTTATTTTACTTTTTCAGATAAACTAACAGATAAAATGCTCCTTTGTGTGTTGACAAAATTCCCCAGAGCTAATATAACCCTTCACAAACCCAGTACATGATGACAAAATGCAATGTCTCAAGGCTCTTTTACCTAATTTAAAAGAAGTTAAGTATTTGGAAATGCATGGTTTTCAGACTGCAGATTGTGGTTTGCACTCAGACTCAGTTCATACCTAAAAATGCTCATTCATTTACAAAGAAGGGCTCATGTAATTTCACAGAATTATGTTATCAGCCCTTTTAAACATGAATAGTTACTTGTTGTCTGATGACGTCTTTGCCCTGATGTTGTTCATAGTTCACTGCCCTACAGTGCTGCTTCACATTGCAAAAAAAAATGTTTTCCATTAATTCAACAATCATTTCAGGTTCTAGGAAATAATTAATGTTTATGTTGTACTGATTTACTTGAGAGCCATGCTCTCATCCCGAGGTTACACATTGCTATAAAGTTAATAATCAAACTCAGTGCCTTGAAGTAAAGTAATATACTGTAACTTGCAAACATCTTTGCATTGTGATTTTAAAGCATTTAAAGGTATTGGTTTGGCATTACAGCTGATTTTATTTGGTTGTCTTCTTTTATCTACAGAGAAGTGAAAAACAGGTTAACATGGCATTGATTTTCTTTCGTCTTGGTTTCACCAGAGAGAATCATTGAAGACCATGAGTCTGTTATGGAGGTGCTGTCAGGCTGGGGAATGGACACAGATTGCCGGCTGTATTTTAGGAAGAATTATGCTAAATATGAATTCTTCAGGAAACCCCTGGTGAGTTTGTGATAACATTATACTATATATATGGTGATCATCCTCTCTTTGAACCAGCCCACCTGTATTCCCACCACTGTGTGGGTTGAGGAGCATAAAGACTGTAATAAATGATGTTGATATCATATTGGTAGGACTTTTTCCCGGATTACATGGTCTCCATATCCAGTGAAACCAATGGGATGGTGGATCACTCTCAGCTTATACAGGTATCAAGTTCTTCTGTTTACACTGCTCTCACTTTGCCCTCGAGTGGCAGTTGTGAGGCTCTCAACTTGTGTCTAAATGTGTTGTGTGTAACCATAAGAGTCTTTCTGCACACACCCATCTATGGACAAATATTTCTCTACCCAACACAGACCTTTCTCAACTCCAGCACTTGTCCAGAGATACATGGACATCTCCATGCCAAAGAGCAAAGCAGAAAGTCTTGGAAGAAGTTTTATTTTGTCCTGCGGAGGTCTGGGCTATATTTCTCCAATAAGGGAACATCCAAGGTCAGTAAAACCAAATGACTCAAAATCAAAAGCAATAACAAAAGCAGATTATCACATGGATTATTTGTTGCATACACCCCAAACCATTGTGTTGTATGCAGTCCAGGTCCATGTGTATGTATACATATGCATTACATTAATCCATCATGTTTTTTTTTAACCCATACCTATCACAGTCAACATTCATGGGGTAAAAAAATACATGACACCAACCAGAAAGTTAAAATTCTTGACTTAGTCTATGAAGACACATCCTAATCCTCTGTTGGTACACTATGGGGTCATCAGTTCATTCTCTGTATGTATCTTACTCATGCTGTTAAAGGGCAGTGGAACAGGTTGAGCTTGATTTTCCTTAGGTCAGCTGGCATATCAGCCAGGCAGAAACAGGACTCCCAAAGCTGCTGACAAGTGAAGCTTATACCTAGGCACCAGCCGTGCCAACACAACCACTTCTCAACTGCTTTCATTTCCTACAACAGTAGACCTTTTGTTGTAGGGTGCAGGGAGGCTTTGGTATGGCGCCCACTTTTACTCTAGCAGGTTTATCATTCATTTGTGGTCAGACACTTTGCTAGTCAGTCAGTACAGACGCTAACGGCTGTGGCATTACTTTAAACAAGGAAGTGGGACTGGTGCGTCACATGAAAGCCGAACAATGGTAATCTTTGTGCTTTTTTTTTCTTGGAAATTTATCTTTAGCACAATGCGGGTGTTGATACTGTCTCAATACAACCCCTATCAATATGTCTTATTTTTATCCGTATCTCTGTCACTGCATTCATAGGTTAGCCACACCCAGACTGACTGATAACACTGTTGATATTATTAGATATGCCTTGTTTAAATGTAAGTGTGCCCCACCTCTGCACCACATGAGCAGTTATGTTCCCTTCTTAGGTTTCCAGTGTCGTGAAAATTATACAGATAAAATCCCAAATCTGAAAATTGTAATCACACAACCACAGACTATACTGTATATGTATGTTTATGTAAAGTCTATGTACAAAATATTATACAAATGTCACATGGTGAGTTGAATATAGAGAGCATTAAATTATCTACCCAGTATCTAGTAAATCAAATGTGAGATGATTGTGATAACTCCTTTCACCTATTAACTATGTTGACATGCACACTAATATTCCGATTATGACACTATTCTGAATTTGATGTGGGTCATGTAAACGCCCTTCTGAATCAGGCCTAATTTCAAATGAAGCATTTTTTTGATAAAGACAAGTTGAATACGCCGGTGTTATTCGGGTTTTAGGAGCATTATGTGAAGGTGCATTTGGAATATGCATCTCAACTTGTGTCTTTTACCACAGTTTGGGACAGTTTGTGGCCTCTTGCTTGTTTACAGTCAGCTTTGTGCATTGTCACAGATAAGTTCTACATTGCCTAACTCACAAAAAGGTTTGCAAGGCTATGGGGTAGAGATGCCTGCCCAAAAAAAAGCCCACATTTCTGGTCGGAAGGAGAAACACACCTACTTCCTGACATTATGAAAGAATTGGATATCAACAGGTTTTTGGATATGCTTAAACACCGCAGCACTGACCTTTTCAAGAAGGTGGTTGAAGTAATGAAAGAGGGAGGCTGTGTTCACACTGTCCAACAAGTCGGACACCAGTAGGAAACTGAAAAATCCTATTTTAATCCAAAAAAGCACAAGTGGCACAAGTGGCTCCAGCCGTTCCATTTTTCCATATTTTGACATAATAAATGACATGTTTGGGCGCGTTAATCAGATGCAGGACTGCATGCAAACTGGAATATTAGAGGGATATGAATTTTTATAAGCGATGTTAACAGCTTAGTAGAAATATTGCCTCTTTTGGAATAAGAGCCAAAACCAGAATATTTAATGCATATATACATAATCACTGAAGCTGGGATCAAAACGAGATTTTATCTTGAGCAAGAGATATGCACAGACAGAAGGAAAATGGCTTCCGCTGGTGAAGATGTTGCAACATGGCACATACCCTGGACAGTAATGCATCATTGAGTCATCATCAGAAGTGTAAATATGGTTTTGATCAGTTGCTCAGTCATATTACCACAAAGTAGCATTATCAGGAGAAAAAAATAGGGCACATCCCCTGGATGGATAAAACATTATCAGGTCATTATGGACATTAGCAAATACAGCATCACTGTCACAGCAGTTGTTGCGATGTTAGGAAGACGATAACAGGAATGTCTGTAGCAATATCCGTATACATATCATGAATTTGGGTACATTTTGTTAACCCAAAATAATGAGGGTTATAGTCTAATGGCGCTCCCTGGAAGACTTCTGTACCAACATTGCTGACACTGCTGCCTTCGCCAGGCAATGGCAGCGCACAGAGCTTCGGGTAGCCGAGGATGAGGCTGGACAGGTCTCAGATCAGAACACAAGACACGTCACCGACAGTATGTTTATAACACCCAAAACAAAAATTTCACGCAGTGGTTTTTGTGACATGATAAATACTGTTCCCGTGTCTCGTGATGCCACTGTTTGTGGATTTGATGTTTACAATTTAGTATTTGAAAGGGAAATCAAGAAGGTGTGTCCCCTCGATAGGATGGTAGATAGTGAGTTTTCTGTGTTTTTGTAAATTTCAATGCGTCAGCAACCCAGTGCGTGTACCTAGCAACATCACAGCTGTAGGCAATATCACTGTTGTAAGCAGCATCACTGGTGTAAGCAACAGTACTGCTGTACGCAACCTCGCTGTTATAGGCAACTTCACTGGTATAAGCAACATTACTGCTGTAAGCATGGTTTGGTTAAAATGAATGAGGCATTCATCCACTGTTCAGTTTTAGATTTCTAACAGAGGCATGTCTCATTCCTTTTTGAAAGTAAATTACTTTCTTGTGCTCTGTGTTATTCAATTAAGTGACCACATCATAAAAATACATTGGATGAAGCAGTACTGACACACTATCCATCAGATCACAGATTTACAGACCCAAAACTTTCATTTGATGTTGCATGAATGTTAATATCTTGACTGTGCTTTTGTTTTGTTAAGACCTCTCTTTGTTTTGCAGGAACCGAGGCATCTTCAGTTCATTGCTGACTTCAGTGACAGTGATGTCTACACAGTGTTGTCAGCCAGAAAACTACATGGAGCACCTACAGATTATGGTTTCTGCGTCAAGGTACCATAACTTTCTAGAAATACCAAAACTGTATTAAAGGAGCAGAAGTAGAGTATTGATTTCTAGAATGCTGAACTCCTTTTTGTTTCCTTTTAACTCCTTTCTCCAGTCCACAAAGTGTAGTTCAGCTCGGGACTTGAAGCTTCTTTGTGCGGATGATGAGCAGACCAGGACCTGCTGGATCACAGCCATGCGCTTGTTAAAGGTTGGCTTGCTGATCACTAACTGGTGATGTCTAAGAGGAGGAATGCTGAGTCAGTGCTAGAATCAGATTTAGCTTTGGGAAGAGGTCAAGAGAAACTATTGAGTGATGCTGGATTAGCACTCCTACTCTTTATAGAAGCAGCATGTGTTCATTGTCTGGATATCTGCTGGATACAGTTTAGAGCATTAGTCACTCTACTGCTGGTCTATAAATAATATACAGTAAAGTGCAATAGACTGTGGTTTATTTGTATCTGTCCCTTTTCATCACTACACTCAAGGGCTACTGAAAATATTTTAAAGTTAACATGTAATAAATATTTGGGGATCAGATTTCAAATGCTGACATTTTTCTGTGTTTCAGTATGGGATGCAACTGTACCAAAACTTCATTCAGCCACACCAGAAACAAAAAGCTTCACCAATGGTAAGCCAAAGGTCTTATGTTTACCTCATGTAAGTCACTGAAAATGCCTTAAAAGGTTTCATCCTCACTTTAAAAATGTACTTCTGTAAGCTTATGTTAACAATGGATCATAAGACTTTGATAAAGGTCCCTCATGGTGACAATCTCACAAAAAACCTATCAATGGAAGACTCCATAGCACACATCCTCCACACCAAAGTAAGATTGCTGTTCACTGACAGTTCAGCTTTAACATCATAGTACCCTCCAGCCTTGTCGCAAAACCCAGGGAGCTTTGATTAAACACACCCAGTGTGGATGCGGATCCTTGACTCCCTGAATCACAGACCCCATTTGGTGGAAGAGAGTAGACACACCTCTCCCACCATCATCCTTAATAGCGGAGAACCCCAGGGCTGTGTTTTGAGTCCCCTGCTGTACACCTTGTACACACACGACTGTGCTACCTCCGACTCCAATGCCATCATCGAGTTTGCTGACGACACAGCTGTGGTGGGCCTGATCACAGATAACAATGAAAAGGCCTACCTGAGGAAAGTAGAGGACCTGACCCACTGGTGATAGGACACCAACCTTCTTCTGAACATCAGCAAAAAATCAAGGAGTAGATAGTGACCTTTGTGGAACAGCAGGGAAGAAACTACACCCCCCGTAATATCAAGGGGTCCTCAGAGGCAAAGGTGGACAGCTTCAAGTACCTTGGTGCCCACATCACCGAGGGCCTGACCTGTGTACTGCATGCTGACTCAGAGGTGAAAAAAGCAAGGTAGAGACTGTTAAACCTGAGACGCTCGAGGAAATTCCGGGTATCACCTCAAATACTGAGGAATTTCTACACCTGCACCACTGAGAGCACCCTGACTCTGAATATCACTGCTTGGTACAGAAACACTACCAGGATGGCACGGCCCTGCAAACAGTAATTTGTTCAACTGCTGTACCCTGCCTGAGGAATATTTACACCCATCACTGCAAGAATAATAATAGGAGAATTATTAAAGGTCTTAAGCCACCCAGATAACTGCCTTTTCTCCCTGCTGAGGTCTGGAAGAAAGCACCAGTTAGATCAGGAAAGCACTAAGAGGCTCAGGAAGATATTTTACCCTCAGACCACAAGGATCCTAAATGAGGACCCTGCCTGTGATGTA
Organism: Chaetodon striatus; assembly: GCA_029783705.1. Taxonomy (NCBI): domain Eukaryota; kingdom Metazoa; phylum Chordata; class Actinopteri; order Chaetodontiformes; family Chaetodontidae; genus Chaetodon; species Chaetodon striatus. Next base: position 15,821,677 of record JAPZEB010000005.1, read on the forward strand.
TTTTGTACAAGTTTGTGTGATTGATTGACTGATTGAAAATGACTCCAACTTTGCATTTTGCTTCAACTTCTCATTTCAGGGCCTTGTAACCTCTTTTAGTGTCATGCCATCGTTCCAATGGCTCATAATTTTGAAGCCCCAATTGTCCAAAAATGCCCCAACACATCAAAAGGACAATTGTCTGATAGCGTAGTATCTCAAAAACAAGCATTCCTCCTAAGGGTTTTTCCTCAAAAATAGACTATGCCTGCCCCCAAACAGACGAATATGGCTAATTATTATACAGAACAAGTTCATCAGACCTTCCTACTGTAACGAAAGCATGACCCATCCTACTCTGCCTCTTATTGGCTTACCCTGATATTCTTACCCTGACCTTAACCACTCACTCCTCATCCCTAAACCTAACCAGGAGGTTGTTTTATATAATGCCTAGCCATGTCTTTTGGAGAAACAGAGCACTTGATTTGGGATAGTGGTTGCCCCCCACAGTCCATAGACATAGAGGCAAGGTTAATTGGTGAGTCTTCATTGGCAGTAGGTGTGAATGTGAGCGTAAATGGTTGTCTGTCTATATGTGTCAACCCTGTGATAGTCTGGCGACCTGTCCAGGGTGTACCCCGCCTCAGTGTCAGCTGGGATAGGCTCCAGCACACCTGCGACCCCTAACAGGATCAGCATTTATGGAAAAATGAATAGCCCAGTCAGAATAAATGGCTCATGTACCCACCTCAGTTGGAAGAGACTGGTCAGATGCCACCCGATAGGATGAAAGAGTGGTGTACACCTTTCATAATCCATGCAGTAGGAACATATTAGTGCATAATAGCTACTTTAATCCGACCATTTCTATCTGGTTGGAATAGATATGTTCTTTCTGTGCATGATTGCCCCACATGGGGGTAACATTAGGTGACACCGGTGATGAGAAAAGGGGTCAAAGCGGGTCAATAAAGTTATATTCTGATTAAATGCTTTGGGGCATCTAAACACATTTTATCGCATCACCTTATTTAGTTTCAACAATTCAGTTGGAATCTGTAATCAGAGTGATTTCATTCGGATTGAAGAAATATTGTTCATGTAATAGCTGCTAATGTTGGTTTTCTAGCCTGTTCCACTGCCCCCAGGTGACCAAGAGAAAATCAATCAATGGAGCTTCGAAGACAAACTTTCATGTTTCAAAAACATGTTGAAGCCAAAACAGACCAAGACCTAGCAGTGCAGTAATATAATTGCATAGGACAAATGAGGCACCTTTAGTGTGTTAATGTGGATTTAGTGTCTCAGAATAGCCTCAGACTCTACTGGGAGTATTTTCGCGGCTGTGAACACAATCTATTTATGGCTTTTGGACATGTTCATGAACCCTCTGCTTTCTAAAAATATACAGTGATCAGCTGCTCTCAGATTTAACAACTCATCACCTCTTCTCTGCTGTCGGAGGGTCATATGTGACCAACAGCCTCGCCAAGAGGATTAGCTAGATAGATAGGGGAGTACATGAATCTGCCAAATGCAGGGTCAGGCTGCTGAATCTTCTGGAGTTTACTTGACAGATTTAGCTCAACATGCTACCTCGAGAAAACTTTCTCATGTTATTACTATAAAGTAAATAAAAGCTGTACTTGTGTACAATATTAAGTAACATATTTATAAGCAATGATAGGTATTTTTTACATCATTGGAATCGGAGCAGAGTGAATAAGATGGATGGGAATGTCTGTATCCTCAAAATAAACACTGCTCACTTTGTTTTAACCACTCGTTTAAATTGCAAGCTTAGTAGGTGGTAGAGGAACAAATGTGGTAATTTAAAAGCTTCTTGGTAATCCTGATAAGAAGAATTTTCTTGAGTGTGTGCAGTGAGCCACTCACTATATGGCAGCTTAAGGGACTAAAATGTGCCCATGTGTCATTCTTTTCAAAGCCACTCTAATCCCTTTTCAATAGAGTTTTCTGTCTGGAATCATCTAGGATTGATGAAGATGGAGTCACGTTACTCAGACACTAGATGGCAATACAATACCACAAGATTGTAAATGGCAGTCTTCCTTCCTTTCACTGTATATAAAGGAAATCAACCCCAAAAATAAAAACCTTAGGGTATTGTAGAGTACAGTGCATATTTTAATATGGTTTTTTGGGTCATGCTTAAATAAAGCAAAAAGAAGAGGCATTATTTAAACAAACAAACTCATCCAGTCAATACAAAAATGACACTTCAATATATGTGTGTAATTTCAGAGAAGCATCTCAGAGAACTCACTGGTGGCCATGGACTTTTCTGGCCAAAAGAGCCGGGTGATTGAGAACCCATCTGAGGCGTTGTCTGTGGCTGTAGAGGAAGGTCTGTCATGGAGGGTAAGTCAAGGTGTCACCCAGTGAAAAAACTTTCTCCTGACATTTTGATTAACTTAAAAACCTTTAAAATAAATGCTGCTAAAAAGGATGAGAGAGAATCTAGGAACATTTTATTCAGATGTCATGATGTGCGCTTACAATTTACAACCTTATTACATCTGTTAATGTTCAGTGTAAGAGAAGTTTACAAAGTATTTTTGAACAACATGGAGTATATTCATTCTCACAGTGGCATAACACAACAAAATAAAGCTCATAAGGTCAACAGTTGTAAGCACCTCAGAGAGCACTGGTTCCAGGCCTGGGGGTCCCGACCCCCAATAGGGGTCGCCAAAGCTTCACTGGGGGTCGTGAGGCCTTCTTGATTTTAAGGGCGTAAGAAAACTTTTAAAAAAATATAAAGTAGGGCAGAGTTTCATTCATTTTTATGAAGAAAACTAAATGACATTGTTATTTTAAAAGTTAAGATTATTTTTCAAGATAAAAAGATATTTAAAAAATCTTACAGGATGAGGGCACGATGAAGACCTGAACACAAGAACTTTCACTCTGTGCTTAACAGCCTCGTCCTGCATCAAAAAAGTACATAGTTAAAAGAACCAAAGAGAACAATGGCCAAGCGCCAGGGAGAAGAAAACACTGATTTTTTTTCCAAAAAGAACCCTATTAAGTATGTATGATAGTAAAAAAGAAAACAACATAATACAGACAATTGTATAAGAAGTTCCTAAAGATATCAGGAAAACTCATCATTGATGCAATATTCACAGGAAATAATCCACTCAAAATTCATCCAAATTGGTTGTTTTTCCACAAACTAGTTATTGCCTGTTTGGGTTAATTGTACAGTTTACCAGTTGCTCTGTTCTGTTTTTGTAATGCATTGAATATAATGTGTAATACCCTTAAAATATTTCATTTGATAAAGGGGCATCAGTTTACTCAATGATAAAAAAGGGGTCCCTTTGGGAAAAAGGTTGAGAGCCATTGTCATAGAGTAAATCATGATTGTCTCAGAATACAAAGCCAAGAGAAACATATATTTTAAATAGACTAAATATATATTTAATGTGTATGTTACAGCGTTTTTATCAAAGGGGCTCTTAAGAATCCAGAGGGTGCGAGTTGTCACCACGATTCTAAATATGGAGGTGGGTGAGCTGGCAGTTAGCAGCTAACAGTGCTAACTCAATAAACAGTGCTGAACAACAGCAACAGCATCTACAGCGCTGATGCTGTTAACCAGGGGAGACCTGGAGGGTGGGTATTATGCTTCTGTGACAACGCCCTGATTTTAGCAGTTATGAGCGCAGTGCAAAGCAGTAGCAATGAGCTAGCCAATGGGATATACACGCGCACTAACATGCATGTGCGGCTGGACCTACTGTACATACCACAACAAACCACAGAGAAGCTCATATTACACACAGGGTAGTGTGACTTAATTCTCTGCTCAGGACGCCACTATTTCTTGACAAAAAGTTGTTTTGCTGATATATTGACGTGAAAAGAACCTTTACCTATGTATTAGCATCACTAATAATGTGGCTGTAACTCATTTCTCCCATAGAGGAAGAGCTGCCACCGTCTGAGCGGCCATGGCAGCCCCTCCACATCCCAGAGCTTAGTGTCAAACATAGGTTTGTGGAACACTTTTTTTATTATTCAGATTTTCTGTATGTACGCAAGTGAAACAGATCATTTGCAACATATGGTTTCTCTTTGTGCTGCAGCTCTCCACTTGGCTCAGTCCTGGTTCCATGGCAAACTGTCTCGAGATGAGGCTCAGCGTCTAATCACTCAACAGGGTCTTATCGATGGGTAAGTGGTTGTACGCCTTTTTTGTGCCTCTGCACCAGCGACAGCCATGGCTTGGGGCATTATGTTATAGCTTGTCCTTTTATCTGCCTGTCCCATTCTGATGAACACTTTTTCAAGATTGCTTTAAGGGAATTCTAAATTCTAAATTGGCACAAAACATCCAGCTGGACTTGACAATGCACTGATTACATTTTGGTGCTCAAAGATCAAAGGTCACTGTGACCTCACAAAACACGTTTTTCGCCATAGATAAAGAATTCATAGGCTAATTATGACAAAATTTCACACAAATGACTAATAGGATAACATGCTAAGAGTGATGACCATTTATATCCTAAGGTCAACTTTACTGTGACATCTTAGCGCTCTGCAAAAGCCATTTTTTGGCCATTACTCAACATCACAACTCAGGAATAGAAGCGTAAACATTTGGTCAGATACTGAATCAGTAATACTAATCTTGGGTGCTGAGTTTAAAATGTTTGTGAAGCATCCATATTTTACAATGTTTCACATATTTGCAGCAACATCCATATTTGAAGCATTGTCAACTGTCATGGCAACATACGAGTCTGGACATACATGGACGTAATCTGTAACTGCAACTTCACTGGGTGAGGGAGGTATACAACCACAAAACATTAATTCTAGTTTTTTATTTACATTGTGAAATCAGGTATAATGGTAATAGGTAGGCCAATGGGCTTTTGGTGCATGATCCTCAACAGTGAGTTTTTTTTTTGTTTTTTTTTTAAATATATCCAATTTCATTAAGGACAAGCTAGCTCTGTAAATTAATAAAGGATAATTTCCCTGTAAAATACATTTAATGTGTGTCACATTTAAATTCCTTATACAAGACAAATCGCTCGTGTATTTATCAAATATATTTTCAGTGAACCATACAGTAGTGCAATTGTGTGGTGGGTGGTTGCAAATTATAATTGATGTAGGGTCTTCAAAAGGTAAAGTTTACCCCAGAGTCAAAAAATACACATTTTTCCCTTTATCTGTAGTGCAATTTGTCAGTCTAAACTGTTTTTGTTTGAGTTGCTGAGAGTTGGAGATACTGTACAGATGTCTGCCTTCTTTCCAATATAATGAAATTAGACAGCACTCAGCTTGTGATGCGCAAAGCACCAACAAATATATTTTAAAAACTCAACAGCAATTACTGGAGATGATACACAGACCTTGTTGAGAGCAGTTTCATGTAGGAACTATTTTCTTTTTACCAAAATACCTCCACCAACTGTATTACCACACAGAAGGAAGCTGTCATCTACTGCTAGCTCACCTTCACCAAGCTAGCTAATGATACAGCCAGATAAAGTGAGGACAACATTTCTTTTTGTTTTCAGAGTATTTCTTTTGAGGGACAGCCAAAGCAACCCGAAGACGTTTGTACTGTCGCTGTGCCACATGCAGAAAATCAAACACTTTCAGATCTTACCTGTGAGTACAATCCACTGTTTGAATATGCAGTGTCCTGTTTTTAATCCCCCCAAAACTAACCTCCAAATTTAAGCCTCATGTTCAATAAGTCATCTATCTCTTGTGTGTGATTCTGTGGCGTGTGGATGTGCATGTATGCATGTGTATGTGTGCATACTCCACTGCAGGTGGATGATGAAGGGGAGTTATTCTACAGTCTGGATGACGGTCACACGCGGTTCACTGACTTGATCCAGTTGGTGGAGTTTTACCAGCTAAACCGAGGGGTGTTGCCCTGCAAGCTCAAACACCACTGTGCCCGGATCACCCTGTGAACAAGGGACCCAAGAGACCCCTGAGGGCCCACATGCACCTTAACTCCAGGGCCTTTCTGGACAAACACTCCCAGTGTTCCTGTGCCTTGAAGAAGAGAGATATACAGACTGAACAGCCCATACTAACTGAAACCACTGTTGTCATCCACCATGATTCAAACTATGCTACATGGTCCCTCCTTATTTTTCTCCTTAAGAAAAAGCTGAATTCGACAGTAGACTTACAATGCCTGACCACATGTGCTGAAGATGAAGTGCAATCTTGTCTGCTGAACGTTATTCTTTAGCCCTGTTAAGTGCCCATGTGTGGCTGTAAATCCATTGTGCAAAGTCCAAACATGACTTATTGTGCTGTGTATTGTTGAGCTGAATGTGTACTGCAAACAGCTTGTTATTCTGACAACATCATAGCACCAGTGAAAGACAGTTGTTTTTTTTTTTCTTGTTGACATACAGTAGCTAGAATTTGAGTTTCACTGAAAACATTTCAATCAGATGTCTTCTGCAGTATGTATGCAATAGTTAAACATGTCGTCAATTTTATTTGAAACCATATCATGTGGGTAATTTTAGTACTAAACACCTCTGTCCTGTTATATCTGAGTAAAACTAAGCTATCTTACTTATCATTGTCATTG